>CM046300.1:47307779-48012953 GCA_025267735.1 Mactra quadrangularis | reverse complement strand
AACCCGTGCAAACCTCCCGACACCAGGAGGCGACGCCTATTTTTGCTGTTCTATAGCCATATATAGCCATATTGCACGGTATACTTTGTGGCTCTGTTGCCATGGCGCAACTCGGTGTGCGAATGTGATTTTTTGCAGTTAGGTTGCTAACCATCTAGGGCACCTGAAAAAAGTGTTCAAACACGAAACCCACCAGGTTCAGGTACCGAGAAACCCCGTGCAAATCTTGGGACACCAGGATGAGGGGCGATTTTGGGGCCCTGTAGCCAACGCGCATCTCAGTGCGCAGGAATGATTTTTGTGCAAATAGCTGGCTAACTACGTAAGGCATCGGGAAAATGTGTTTAAACAAGTAACACACTACATTAAGGTACCAAACAACCCGTGCAAACCTTGCGACACCAGGAGGCGACGCCTATTTTTGCTGTTCTATAGCCATATATAGCCATATTGCACGGTATACTTTGCGGCTCTGTTGCCATGGCGCAACTCGGTGTGCGAATGTGATTTTTTGCAGTTAGGTAGCTAACCATCTAGGGCACTTGAAAAACGTGTTTAAACACCAAACCCACCAGGTTCAGGTACCGAGAAACCCCATTCAAATCTCCCGACACTAGGAGGTGACGCGACTTTGGGGCTCTGTAGCCAACGCGCATCTCAGTGCGCAGTTATGATTTTTGTGCAAATGGGTTGCTAACTACGTAGGGCATCGGGAAAATGTGTTTAAACAAGTAACTAACTACATTCAGGTACCAAAAAATCCCAAAAATGTGAGGGGCGACTTTGGGGCCCTGTAGCCAACGCGCATCTCAGTGTGCAGGTATGATTTTTGTGCAAATAGGTTGCTAACTACGTAGGGCACGTAATTAGCAACCCATTTGCACAAAAATCTACCTCCGCACTGAGATGCGCGTTGGTCCTGTAAAGGTCACAGTTTTTGCTTACTTTATACTCAAGGGACTTAACTCATATAGAAAATTTAAGTTACTCCGGGTAAGGTTATCGTTCTTGAATGTTTTTATATGCAATGGAGGTAACTCTCATAGGAAGGTATAAATAACTCCGGATAAGGTAACTGTTCTTGAATGTTTTATACGCAATGGATCTAACTCTTATAGGAAAGTGTGACTTTATCAAGGTAAGGTTACCGTTCTTGAATGTTTTTAAATGCAAGGGAGGTAACTCTCATAGGAAAGTATGAATTACTCCGGGTAAGGTTACCGTTCTTGAATATTTTATACGCAATGGATCTATTACTTATAGGAAAGTATGAATTTATTCAGTTAGTATTATCCGTTGACGTTCTCCAGCGGAAGATGCCGCTTGAATTATTCTAGTTTGCAATGCAAGATTCTCATTGTTTTCACATTTACTGAATAGTGTCAAGTACCGGGATAAAGAAACTGTAAAGAACATGTCCATAGATCTCCCGGGTCGGTTCGCAGTAGGTAGGAAATACCCTTCCATGAAAATTTGACAATTATGTCAATTTTCCGCCATTAATAAGGTATATGAAATTGTGTGTCCGGCCTTGTGGAAGGTTATGTGAGTACTGGTTATAGGCAAGGGTCCAGGAAAGCTAGGTTAGGTGCGCTGAATAGCGAAAAATAACCAAAATGTGTTAACACGGCGCTAAACCCAGTATCGTGTCATTTTAATTGAATATATTTGGATTTAATTACTTGCCGAGAAATAATTGATTTGATAAAAAGAATAAAGACATAGTCAGAAAATGTATTTGTTTTTATAAACACTTTCGGTTTCAAGTTTTAATTACAATATACTGGTAGCACTCTCTCGCGTATAACCAAAACATCATCGACAATGTCCGTATATCTTTCAATACATTCAACAAAACCTTTATGATAATTAACGTTGATATGCGACCATTCCTTCAAAAGTTCTTTATTATACGAAGAAATAGGCGTATTTTGTGAACGGAAGTGATTTGAGTCTACGCTTTGGTGAACAGTTTGTATTGTTTCAGTGGCATCTACCACAAGATGTCGCTTTTCCCGCGCGTTCAGAACCAACCAATTGTCGTATGCTGGGTTGCCAACGATAACTTCAGGTATTAAATCCCAAGGATAAAATTTATCTGTGATAAAGAAATCTTCAGCTGACGTGATAAATAACTCTCCTCGATCTTTTATTAAGTTTTTAATATCTTGTCGTTTTACGACATCACTATTAGTCACGTTTACGACATTGTAACGTTTTGCTGTAATTAACACGTGCTCAAATAATGACGTAATCTCATTGAAGTGTATATTTACTAAGGATTTGATTAAACCGCCATCAAACAGTATATCTGCATTGGCAAAACAATAATACTCTGAATGAAATGTCTTCATAGCGTCTAAATACAAGTTTTTCAACTCCGGAAGTCCATACGAATTATTTGCCGTCGTATTGAGGACTGACAGGCCAAACGCTTTTGCGTAAAGGGAAGCAACTGGATCATTAGTGAACAGTACTGGGTTTACAACAGGTTTTAAACTTGCCCAGTTCATAAAAGTGTTGTTATAGATAATTTCTTTGTCTTTACTCCATTTCAATGTCGTAAACAATGTAAGAAGCGACGATGGGCGTGGCTTAGATGAATTCGGGTTTGTTCGTGAAACTTCTGGAGATTCCGGTGATATATGTGAATAGAATTCTTTTGTCAAGCGCTGTACCTTGTTCGAAAGAGATGTGAGGTTTTTGAGTAAAACTTCCACCAACCGTTCCTGATGAGTTTCTACAATTTCCGGTGGGACTACTTTCGGGCTCAATTGTGTCGCATCTGTTTTCGTGTCGTTGTAAACTTGCATGTATAAAAGAGCGGAAAACAGGAATGTCAGCAGAAATACTTTCACACCAAGATGACTGTAACAATGGACTGAAAGTAAAAAAAATATTGTTAACACGACAACGGGTATTGGGTATAAGAAATTGGAACGTCGCGACCACTCATTGAATGAATAATCGCGGAAGGATTCGTGTAGGCCCTCCAAGAATATTGGTTTTTACTTCATAAGCGAGGCGAATCGCATTATCGTTATGAAAAATATTTTAAGTAGTAAACACTTAGGGCTTTATTAAAACAAATTTCTATGTCTTTTATTTGACTAATTATTGTTCAGCGTATTCGTTTTATTGTGTTATTTCAAATTTATAGACTTATACGAAGCATTTAACATCGCTTAAACGATCGTGCTTTTGCTAAGGCCTCAGTCCTATAAAATCGTAGTTTGTTGCGGACCTGTACGTGCAGCCTTACGTATGTACGGCGTGTCTACGAGTGTGTAGTCACATAGATTTTAGAGCCGTGAGGTCAATCGTAAGGGCGACATTACGGGCACCGTACGGGCTATTTACGATTGTAGAAGGCTCCCGTACGGCAGCCGCAATTAATATGGGCGTATATTTTAAGTCTGATAAGGTGATGATGTTAAGCCTGTAAAGAAAACAAAGAGACACGGGGCAAGTAGAGCATGACCCGTACGGATGCCGCACGGTACCCGCATGTTGATCGTAACGAACCGTACCACTGAAAGCGAGTACATCATTAGCCGTAAGCCGTAAGATCGCAAGGATGTGGTCACAATAGCGAAGTAATGTTGTTTACGGACATGTAAGAACTGGAGTCGTAGATGACCGTGTGGTCTGTTGTGTGTTATGTACGGGTTCGTAAGGAGGCTTGAGTGAAAAACGAGTTGTTAAGGCCCTAGTCTAAAACATGTGTTTGCACATCTTCCATACACGATCACGTACGGTACAAACTAGTAAAGAAGGCCCGTGGATGACGTGCGGAGGTCTTGTGGGCCACTTGTAGGGTACGTGCGATATCTTAGTGCAATACTTGCACGTGAATTTCGTGAGTTTCATGATTGATAAGTATTTATTGTTGACTAGTTGAGTCACAATTAAAAATGACACGATTTTTACGTACATGTACACTACGCTTGTTTGAGATGCTGAATGTTCAAATGGAAGGTGCTGAGGAAAGGGATAAAGCAGTTTTTGCCTTCTTTCTATGTAAACATTTTATCTAATTTGTTTTAGACAACGGTGCCCCCCTCTAAGCCAATCAAATTGCTTAAAAAGTGTTTGATAAATCTCATACCACACGGTTAAGTGTTTGGTATTAACAGACCGTTTTCTCCGTGCTTAAAACTCGAGAAAACAGTGCGAGAAAGTATTCGATGGATCCAGACTTTTCAAGTTTCGTGCACACTAAGAACAAAATGCAATGTTATAGTTTGTATTAAAGCGGCAATGAAAATTGGAAAGTTCTCAAGTTATTCATGATCTCATTTGTCGAACAGCATAAATCATGGAATAGTACAACCCATTGTAAAAAGTCTAGATCCGCCCCATGATCAGTTTCATACAATCAACTGCTGAGTATATACAAAAATTATACAATTTTGATAGTTTTAGAAAAGTTGTTATTTATGTTGAAATAATTATGTAAATGAGTACCTTTAATAGCACATTCTGTGCAAACAGGTTTATATGTAGCACCTGTAATCTTGTCTCATACATGTATTTGTTTAATATGTTTATAATGTCATAGAGTTTTAATTCAAATTCAGTAATTTGTCATAAAATGACTTTATGTGACATTTATCAATTCAAATTCTTTACAATCACACATTTTTTCATGCATGCGACGGTAAACGTTAATGTGAGTCAAATTCATATATTTCAATGATAGGTTTAAAAGAGTATTTTAAATACATCGTACGCTATTTAATTACGCGTAACCATATCGCATGTGATTATTAACATGACCGTACGTAGATGGCATAAAACAACGCACCCGTACGGAGCCGTAGCTGGAAGATATGCAATTTAATCCATATTCATCGATTATGTTAACATTTTGACTTTTAAACTAATACGTGTATCCACGGCTCATCTCATGGACCCCGGTAAAAACGTAACAGTCCGTGCGAGAACGCAAGAGTCCGTACGGGTCCTTGCGGAGCTTGATCGCACGGTGCCCGTACGATGCCCTCACGACTATTTTTATGTTTATGGGACTGTAGCTTTACTTCAACGCCGGTCAAAGTATTTAGCAAAGCTCAAAATATAGGCACTCGTTTGATGTGCTAATTAAATTGTAATCTAATCATACGCACATCAAAGTTCGTGCCTATATTTTATTATACGGTAAACTATAGACGAATGTAAGTTATTTCCTAAATATTACATGTCCGTCGACAAGTGGGATATATTTATCAACTTGTCCGGGAACATAAATGTACGAGTCAGAGAAGTCGGGAATAGGAGTTTCACACCCCTGACTTGGGCTAGTATTCCATAGTTCCGTGCTCCGTCGTCTGCGTCCGTGTACGCGACCGCGTCCGTATTGTTCACTCCCGTGGAGGGTAAATTCATATTCTCGTTCATGTCGTACGTATATAATGCGCGAAAGCTAATTTAGTGTTCTTTTGCAGTTGTGAGAGATTCATTCATGGTCTTTTTCAAAGAAAGTGTGACATTCCACCACTGGCTATTGATGGGAAATGTGATTGCTTAACGAAATAGACAATGCCTTCTATTTTCAGTGCTTTTGCTGCTGAATTCCGTATATTCAATTTAACCGACGTGCATTTGTAGTCGCTATGAGTGCAATCATAAATTGCCTTGTTTTCCCAAACAGTTTCAATTACTTTTTCTCAAATATCTTTGGTAATTAACTTGGTTTTTTTGCATTTGAGTGGTGTTTCCTGTACAATATGCATCCTCGAACCCTCCGTGTACGTGAAATTTCGCTCGCTGAGCAAAACGGTGCGGACACAGACACGGTAGTGGACACAGATCGGACGTATTGAATAGACCCAACGATATTCTTGTTGAACGAAATATCGCGGACACGGACCAGTACACGGACACGGACACGGACGACGGAGCACGGAACTATGGAACACTAACCTTAAGTACAGCGCCTCAAAAAGTCCTTGGACACTGTTCTAGAATAAACAAATTCACATTTAATATATTGGCTGATTTACGTATTGTCGTATTTTTGTTTCCTCGCGGTCTTAGAAAAAACGAAAAAAAAACGAATGCACGACAAAACCACGGTTTGTTGTATCTTCGTATTTTCGTATTTACACATCTTTGCGGCGAAGAAATGAACGCACGACAAAATAAATGCAAAAATACGACAGATAAAATTATTGCATTTTCGTTTCTTGCGGCCGCAAAGATTAGAAAATACTTAAATACGAAGATACGACAAACTGTGGATTTTGACACAGAAAGTCGCAAGAGCAAATTTAAAAATCAGCATTACTTGATTTATAAAAGGTATAAAGATATTTTACACGAAGAAGAAACTTAAAATGTAGTTAGATTACTGGAGATTTCCATGTTCAGTTTTTTCTCAAAATCCCATTCGTAATGAAGTTTTCAGACTGCACTGTATTTGAAACTTATTGAAACAAGATATGCAGTTTAAAATATTATGAGATATCATAACATACAAACCATTTAATTTGTTAAATTTTAACCCATTCAGCCATAACCGCATTTTGTTCATCCTTTCAGTCAGCGAGTTTAACTTACATCCAAATATTTTAAGTAATCAAAAACCACTAATTTTCCTTATCACTCATTATAAATTAAGATTTTCAGTTCTAGGATGGACCTAGCTTCACGTAGCAAACATCCACGATATTTGAATCACATCAAACTAAAAGTCAGTCGTAAATCTAGTGTTAAATTTAACTTCCTTTACTGGTGATGCTCTAATTCATTGAAAAACTGTGGGTAAATTTGTAAAGAGCAACTCCGTTACAATTCGCTTAACATCGTAAAACGTTCATAATCCTGCAGCCTGTTCAATTACCCCGAACGTTTCGTAACGTTAGGATCGCAACAACTCAACCCAAAGACAACTCAACCCGAGGCAACTAAATTCTCTACTAATGGGTTGAGTTGTCCCAACTTCGGGTTGAGTTATCCACGGGTTGAGTTGTCTTCGGGTTGAGTTGTCCCGTATCCGTTATGTTCGCTAACAGTCGTTACTGAACACGCTGCTGGATAACTTTTGAATAACTCTTATCCAAAAACATAAATGATTCAAAATATTTTAATCGGCCATCTACATTAGATCTCGTTCCACATCGTAACACTGACAAATATTATGGGTATATTTAAATTTGTTGTATCTAAAGTTAAAGCTTACTGATCCAAAATAGCTAAATCTTATACATCCCATAGGCTGATCTAGCGGGGGGTCCGGACCCCCCCCCCCCCCCTAAAATTTCAAAAATGTACCTGTCCATTAGTGTATTTCTTGATTGTTAGTCATTTTTAAGTAGCATGAAGAAATTTTTCTTAGTGCTTAACATAGATTTAATGGTTATGTAGTTTTTATTATTAATATGTTGCATTATTCTGTAAAATGTGTATATTTTGGTTGTGGTTCGAAAGTTTGGACCCCCCTAGAAAAAGTTCGGACCCCCCCCCCCCTAGAAAAAATCCTGGATCCGCCCCTGTGTCCGTTACGGCTAGTTTAACATTCTAAATAAGATCAACTAATATTGTACTTCAAAGAGCCTGTGGTACTTTTTGGTCTTCATTAAAGCAATTTAAACTAATCTAACGGATTTTTCTTCAGACTGAAGGTTTAGGTTGAATTTATCCATATATGAAAAAGATGATTGATAAAGATTGGTACTGCTCTGATAAAATTATGTAAATTAGCCAAACTAGTTGAATTGTAACTACATGTATAAATCCATTCAAAAATAGACACATATTTTATTTATCAATTTGCATATTGCTTTTTGGTGTTGAAAACCAGTGTAGTTTTTGTATGTTGATATGTTTGTACCCATTCACGTACCACATCTGGACGAGAATGGTTTGAACATGGCTGTATTT
Organism: Mactra quadrangularis; assembly: GCA_025267735.1. Taxonomy (NCBI): domain Eukaryota; kingdom Metazoa; phylum Mollusca; class Bivalvia; order Venerida; family Mactridae; genus Mactra; species Mactra quadrangularis. The sequence continues at coordinate 48,005,069 of CM046300.1, read as the reverse complement.
ACGTGTAATTCTTTGATCTTCAATTTTGGAGAAGAATAATCGATCTATCCTTAAATTTGAATGACTAAGAATGGTATCGGTTAAGCCCGCTTGAGTCGACATTCTGCGTCTGGTTTTTTTTATATTATACAATATTAACGAAATGATATAACGGATATTTTATTTTTATCCTAATTTAGGATTCGACGACAAACATATAATCTCTACATGTTCATGTATATATAATCTCATCACTAGTTTTTTTGTATATGTACATGAACTGTGAAACAAATAAATACGTTTTCAAGTATTTTACCGCGAAACAAAATTGTTTTACAAATAGAATGATAAAAACAAGAAAACAAAAAGCAAACCAGAAAGAGGTGCAGTTTGTCACTCACATTTCCTAGTAGAGTTATGTACAGCGTTATATTGTGTTATTTATTTATTTATAAATGGGTTTTAATCACATACCCTTCCATGCACTAGACCGGAAACTTCTCCATATACCTTATTTATGGAAAATTGACATATTTGTCAAATTTTCATGAAGCTGTATAACCTCCCCGGATTGGATTACATGCCGTACCTTCATTTGAGAGACTTCGATTAAAAATCCTAGTGCGCTATCAACTGCGCTACCGATCCGGGTTACAGCATTGTGTAGTTGTTTGTTGTTAACGAAAGGTTGACTATCGTCTCCGGTATCCGGACATTTGCCCCCGGACATTTGCCCCCTTTTTTTGACAGGGTGGACATTTGCCCCCCCCCCCCTCAGTTTTTTGAAGGGCGGACATTTGCCCCCTCGAGTGTTTTGACAGGACGGACATTTGCCCCCCTTAGTTTCATCGTCTCCCCATGTTACATCACTGTTGAATATGCCAGCAATCATTTAATGATGAAAATCGTCCAACAATAGAAAAAAACAATACTGCTACATTTCCACCCAAGTAATGGTGTTTCTCATTTAAAAACTTCTAGGTCACAAATTTAGTTATTTTATAAATTTACAATTAGTGTGTTTCATTATGATAAAATTGTGTAAAGAAATTAGATTTATAATATTTTGTTGTAAAGGCTAATGTAAACTGTAATGTGACATACTGTAGCGTGTTTAGTTACCTTGAACGTTCCAAAACGTTCCGTAACGGAAGTGTTGGAACAAGTCAACCCATAGACAACTCAACCCGAGACAACTCAATCTCCTACTAACGGATTAAGTAGTCCCAACTTTGAGTTGAGTATTGCACGGGTTGAGTTGTCTTCGGGTGGAGTTCTCCCGTACCCGTAACGTTAGCTAACAGTAGTTACTGAACATGGAGCTGATTGCGAGAAATATGAAACAAAAGGCACAAAAAACGCACTAAAACCATTTATAATGTTATTAACGGGTAGGTGTTTATACATAAAATCACTATCTCTTACAGCAGTAAGTCAATTTGTACTAAAATTGTCATTATCAGAACACTGCTTTACGACTTCCAAAAGGTTCTATACATTTTTTAGAGTTTTTTTTAGAAGAGTTGAGTTGTTAATGAAATCAATTGAACAAATAGCTTTGATGGTAAATTGTATCGATTTAACCATGATTAATCATTATTTTGCAAAATATGGGTTTGGTAATTCTATCCGGAAAAAGGAAGACTCGACTGGTAATGTGTTTCGGTTGATCATTTTATGCCGATTAATTTCAGTTAATTACCACAGCGTCGTGAAAATTAATAAACTGTATCTATCTAAATAAATCAAATCGGAAATACTTTAAAAGCGCCCTCTTTGAATAAGACACAATATATTAAATACGATGACTGAACAATGCTCAGGAAATTCTAATTGTTTCATGAATAATTGAGTACAAACCATTGTCTCTCTGGGAATCTATCAACATGTGAATAAATCTTAGAGTTGATTGTCGTAAATATGTCCAATAAAAGATCCTCGTGAATAAAGAGCACCTGCCTTGTTACTTCCGGTGACATTATGAGACTTCTTTTGAAGAGTTGTAACTTAGATGTTTGTTAAACACGTTTTAAGTAAGTGATAAAAAAATCGCTGAAACTGATGAAGCTGTTTTTCTTTTTATTATCGAACCGTTCAATATTGGTAATAAAGATGCTACAATGAATCGCGTGTTATATAATTAAAAAACAAACCGGTTGTTTGTCCGGTAAGGCGGCGGGCATTGTCACAATAATCCAAGAGTCGCGGGTTCGAACCATAAACATGTCCAAAAAAAATCGCACGCTACGCGTGCAACATAGCATACATCATAAAATAATTCTTTTCATTATTGTAAAATATTTTAGAGCTAAAATGATTCAGCGGCTTTTAGAAAATTACATGAAATAATTATCTAGATGCTTTATATCTTATACTCTAGAATAGGATAGTTGAGGCTCTGAAAATATGCCTGAATCCCTTAGAAATAACCAAAACGAAGGAATTTCCTGGGCCGCCGGTCACCGGATCCTCTCGTCAGGGTTTTGCCCTGGACCATTCGAGGCCCTTATGACCCCTTGGAACCCTTTTCTGCTTATTCATTTTACGCCCCCTCTAACTAGATTTTTCCACCCCTCTAACCAGAAATCCTGGATCCGCCTATGTCCTTTAACAGAGACCAAGACTTGTTCAGTGGCAGTTTGAAGGACAATGACCGCCCAAATAAGTCTGCTCGCTTATCAAGTTTTAATGGACATTTTCTCTCCCCCTTTCTTAAATGTCGAGTTATTATCAAATTAGATATTTAGGCCACAATAAATTGATAATATTTTCTATGGATTCGCTCACACCTTAAGTAAAGTACTGTTATAAAGAGTTTCAAATATTCGAATATCGAATAAGATGTTCATTTGAACAAACAAATAATTCAAAGAATTCAAGAGTTCCAAATGTGTGGATGTCTTTCCAAAAACTGTCAACTAAACAGAATCTTGACAATTTTGTCAGGATTTATCTTAGCAACAATTGAGTCCCATGTTAACTAGCATCGCACGAGACAAATGTCTGTCGCTCGAGAAAACTTACAGCCTTTAGTTCATTAATTATGCATAAAGTATTAATTGAAACACACATAAAGTAGCAATTATCGAAAATGATATCGCTAGTTCCGTCCGTAGATCAATGTGTTTTATTCACACAATTGTCTCTTATAAGAAACAAGGATGCGCCTCCTCTCTCAGATGGAACTCCGGAAGCCGTGAGGTGTGGGTATCGTGTAAAACGGAAAGCATAAGACAGTTTGATATGGTAAGCATTTCCGAAAGGAAATTAACGTAAATGACAGAGACTTAGATATACTTTATATATATATATATATATAAGAACGTCAAAAATATGTTAATCATTTTATTGCAAAAAACGCAGTTTACTTTTCTTCTGGTGTTAGACGCGGAGGCTGATGTTTTATATTTATGATATATTTCTTTATCGCATGCTAAAAAATGTCGCAATTGTCTTAGGAGGACTTAAAATAGCTACGCTTGTTTCAATAATTTATTTATTTATATTTGTACGGAATTAATAGGAAATTTTCTTCTGTTTTTAGAATGGCTTCAACGCTTCAGGTTTTGTTCGCCGTGAGGACGGGTTTCAAGTTTTCCACGACAAGACGCAGACGACTTACGGTCAATCATGGCCGCCAGATTTCGGACTTAAGTCAAATTTTGATTGGCGAGGTGTTCCGAACATACACACAAATCAAAGAAGTGATTTTCAAGCGCACAATGAAGATGGAACCATTCACAATGGAATAAAACCATCGGCTGGTTCCTGTGTTACGGATGCTAAATGTTCGGCGCCAAATCATGATTCGGTGCGAAACAAAGGCCGGTTAAAATACAGTACTGCAAAGTACCCGTATGAAGAATGTTACTGTTACAAGATGCCTTATTGTGGACTTTTAAATAGCTATGCTAGAGACACGGGTAATAGTTACACGTGCATGTCACGTGACAGGATGTGTAAGAGTTTAACAGCGGTTGGGTCACCTAACCAAGGAAATGAAACCATGGAATTATATACTGACGATTTTTCACAATATAACACAGGTAAACATTTTTTGCGCCATTTATCATTTTCTATTTGTTTGTGGCTATCAGTCCAAACAAATGTATCTACTGTATTTTCAGACTGTACCAATCCCTATGCACAGAATCCGCAATGTGTTCCAACAGTACAAGTCAGACATTCCGAAAAGTGCCCGTCCGACGGACCTGACCAGTAATATTCCAGTCGGTCCTGTAAAACGTCTGTCATAGCTGGTCTGAATGTCTAGTAAAATTTCATTTTTTATAATTAAAATGAGGACAACTATCGGTTATTTTATTGTATTTCTCGGTTACTATTTAACTAATTTTGATGTTTGTCTTCATTAAAAAATGTAACTTATATATATAATGACTTATTTATGACAAGTTATGATGTTTTGACTTCCCCTTAATATTCCAATTAGTTATCTTACTTATCTATCAATAAAAATTGTTGTTAATTAAGATTTAAAAAAATCATTTGATGATTTCTTCCGGTCCGGTGAAACCTGATTTGGTCCAGTGATTCTTCCAAGATCACTGGACCGAATGTCCAGTAATGTCAAAACACATTTCGGAATGTCTGGTACAAGTATATAGAAAGAAATTCAAAAGGTCATACAAGGTGAGAAGATTGAATGTGTATTATTGGTTAGATTATAGCTAGGGCCAATGAATGGTATTAAAATGATCCCTTTAGCTTCGGGTTACCAAGAGTCAAAGCCAAATGTCATTTCTTTTAAATAAAAAAAGAAAATATTACAATCCCATAAAAGTCATTACTTTGTAACGCAGACAAATTGTCTGCTTTGAAAAGCGGTTTTATTTATTAAGTAATGAAAGTTACTAGGGGTGTAACGGTTAACCGATATACCGGTTAATATTGCAATACGAGTTCTAACGGTTTTTAACCGGTTCGTTTTTCCTTGAACCGGTTTTTGTAGTTAAGTGTCATACTGCTTGTTTTTATCAGAAACTGATAGTTAAATGTTTAAACAAATGTTAAAATGAATTGAATACTTGAAATACGCTTACTGTGATTTTAAAGGTTAAACATTTAGTCAATTGAAAGAAAAATATCTTCAAGAGTCTGTTTCAAACGACGCATTTTTCTAACATATAGACCATTTTACATTTGTAATTCAAGCATTTTGATAAGAGATCATTTGAAAATACCCTTATGCGTGCTATGCTGATCCAATTAGGACGAGGTACATGCATTAATTAATGTCTAAGCGAAAAAACAGGTACGTATTGCAATATATTGCAATACGGGTTCTGCATATTGCAATATATTGCAATACGGTTTTTACCGTATTGTTACACCCCTAAAAGTTACGGCCGCTCACGCAACAGAAACTTTGGATATTTTTCACCAGTAGTGTCAGCCGCCCGGCTAGATCAGTTTGTAGCACGCAAGTTTTACTGATGGAGGGGTCGTGGGTTCGATTCCAGGGCGGGACATACTTTCATGGAGCATGGTCATGAAATTATTTCTTCGACCATTCTCCCTCCTACCAATGATTCTTAATTATGTAGGGCAGTTGTCAGTCAGTCTCTGATGAAAGTATGTGCTAAGTAGTTGGTTAACAGCTAAATCCAGAGATTTAGCCTTTCCAGGAAGAGTGAGTAGGTTGACTGACCCCCGTTATATGACCTATACAATGTGTTGATACGGCGTTAAACCCAATAAAACAAAACAAACGCATCTCATGTCAGCTTGCTCGTGGATTTGTTAGTTAAGCATAATTAATAAACATTATTATTCGTTGCCCATATTGAATGTTTATTAATAGCAAAACGTAGTCATGCACTCATGCACTTCTATATTGTTTCTAGGGGTGTAACGGTTAACCGATATACCGGTTAATATTGCAATACGAGTTCTAACGGTTTTTAACCGGTTCGTTTTTCCTTGAACCGGTTTTTGTAGTTAAGTGTCATACTGCTTGTTTTTATCAGAAACTGATAGTTAAATGTTTAAACAAATGTTAAAATGAATTGAATACTTGAAATACGCTTACTGTGATTTTAAAGGTTAAACATTTAGTCAATTGAAAGAAAAATATCTTCAAGAGTCTGTTTCAAACGACGCATTTTTCTAACATATAGACCATTTTACATTTGTAATTCAAGCATTTTGATAAGAGATCATTTGAAAATACCCTTATGCGTGCTATGCTGATCCAATTAGGACGAGGTACATGCATTAATTAATGTCTAAGCGAAAAAACAGGTACGTATTGCAATATATTGCAATACGGGTTCTGCATATTGCAATATATTGCAATACGGTTTTTACCGTATTGTTACACCCCTAATTGTTTCTAACATACCTATCATAGTAGTGACATTGTTAGTGTCGGGTCAGAAGTTAGTATAACAATGTATGGGCTATTAAGATCTGATCAAAATATATTATAAATACGAAATATATAAATACATCAAGTAGTGAATAAAATAAGATCGCCATATGTCCAAATAGCTGACAGTTGGAACATTCGACTACTTTATTCAGTTATTTTTTCTTAAATATAAAGACGCCGGGCTAGCTCAGTTGGTATGGCACACGTCTAATGATCTCAGTCATACTTTAGTGGAGCTTAGTCGTGAAAAAATCTACGGTCATTCTCTCCACTGATTCTAAATCATGTAGGACATTTGTCAGTCATTGACGGAAGTATGTGCCTTGTGTCTGGTTAACTGCCATATTCAAGGATTTAGTCTTTTCAGAGACAGGGACGATGATTTGACCTATACAGTAAGTTGCTAAGGCGTAAAACCCAACAAAAATGAATTATATCACCGTTATTCACATTATTACAATGTTATTGTATTCATATTGGCCTAATAAATGTTTATAGCATATGACAATACAGAATGATACAGAATGAGCTGAACGGGCACGTCTGCATCGCTTTTCAAAAAAAACTTACGATAAAAAGCATCGTAAGTCAAAAGCAAGAAACATTCATAATAATCATTGTCATTTTTTGGTCCATCAATTCCATACGTTATTGAATTATGTAAAATATTGTATACCTTTTGAATATATCATAGTTATGTTTATTATCCATCTGACTTAGAACTGCAAAATTTATGAAATTGACTTACGATAATTTCTTTCGTAAGAATTTGTGAAAAGGTGCACTGATAAGTACGTGTTCAAGAGCTCGAGAATATTTCATTATTATATTTATATTAGTTTTTGTGTCATTATAGAAATGTCATCTGACAGAATTATCCGAGATACACAGCCTACTATGGGTATGTCTTGTATACATCCAATGTGGCCATATCGTTTCCTTAGTGATCATTTAGAACTAGGAAAAGGAGTCCCAGGTAAAATATTCGTCTATTTTTCTAATACTTTCGTAAAGTTCCACTATGTTGATAATTAATAAGTTAAATAAGGGTTCGTTCGCTCCATAAGAATGCGTGATGTGCAGACCCCTTAAGGTTATGAATCACATTGTTTGTTGCAAAATCAGGGGAATTTTTGACGATTTGTAAGTCCAAAATATCTAATTTGAGAAGAAAAGGTCCTTATACGAGTACTTATATTTAAACCATTCCACTGTGAAGACAATCGATTATAACGGTTCTTATCATAGACATATTAGTATGTCTGTGGTTCTTAAAATGGAACTTTCCTGCAATTACATATTTAAAAGTTACATTGCGGATCTGCCCGAACATATCCGAGAGACAAATGGTTCCCAGAATTGATCTATATTCTAAATACTGATTGTTGGATTCCTGATTAATTGAAAACGAAAGTACATATTAAGGACATTCTAACCGCAACAGTTACTTCCATTTGTTTGGGAAAGAACAAAAACATGACGTAACCGGTGTATGACGTTTGCGTAAAAGAAAGTAATATTATGACATTGTTCGTCCACAGATTAGTTCAGACCGAACTGGAAGCAGTAGAATGTTGATTTAGCGGTACGAAATATCAACTGGTGTAGGCCATGGGTTTTAACTGCATGGTCGTCATTTGTCGATATTTTTGTTCGATACGGAAACGTTCGATCTGATATATCTATCGAACCTACAATACCGGTATTCGATATAAATCGTATGCCGGTGTAGAGCCCTATTAAATAACAGTTGTCGGACCATCTTACTTCAAGATTTAAAATAATGAAAATCAACCCTTAATGCGGCGCATGAACACTATTGCTTCTATTTACCTATAACTAGTATAATAAACAATAAATGTGATTTTTGTTCATGTCCCGTCTGGACAAACTTTAAAATCTGAAACATATACGAATGAACTGTCGAGATTTCATTAATGTGTTAAACACAAAATGTTTAGCACTGTGTAAAGTAAATGTATCTGTATAAGATATAAATATTCTATATTCAAATGATATTATTTCTTACACCTGTATACAAGTCTAAAACTTACCAATTTCATCTCTTGTTTTCATGAAGAAAAGAATGCATCATGTTGGAATATTATTGAATTTGTTAATTCTAGGTACAGCACAAATACAATCATATTAACGTTCGGTCTCTATATGTGTTCATTGCATACATACAGAGGTAGAGTTTGTGTTTTCTTGTTTTTAGAGAAATTAATGCATCTTTATAAATTGTTATTTTATTCTAGGTTCAGGACAGATACAGCTTTGGCAGTTCTTACTGGAACTTTTATCCGACGCCTCTAACTGCTCTTCTATCATGTGGGAGGGTCGTGACGGAGAATTTAAACTGTTAGACCCGGATGAGGTAGCCAGAAAATGGGGAGAGCGGAAAAGCAAACCAAATATGAACTACGACAAACTAAGTCGTGCCTTGCGTTATTATTACGATAAAAACATTATGACCAAAGTTCATGGGAAACGTTATGCTTACAAGTTTGATTTCGCCGGGCTTGCTCAGGCCTTGCATCAGAACACGGAAACAACACCCGGATACTCGTGTCGTCTGAATACGGATTATTTGTTACAAAATGGCGGACCATCTTCTGTAGGACGGATAGACAATCAGATATTAACAAATGTCAATAACCAGTCTCATTTTGTACCGGCACAAAAATAAGTACTTATAGTTTATTAAGATTTCAAAATGTTTTGGATTATTTTGGTTCAATTATATCAATTTTAACAAAATGGATGTTTAATACAAAAATTTTCAATAGTTATTTGTTTGAGATGTCATTACAAACAAATATATCTACCATAATTTCAGCCACTTTCACTCCTTGGGTACGGAATCCGCTGAAATTTCGTTATGTATATATTTGTTTGTTTCAAAACCTGCTTTTATATGGGACATTAGTCAGTTATTTCCCCTTGTATACTCTTCAAATAGGTTGGCCCAATCAGTTGGATTACTCGGATGTTACCCTTACTTGTTAATGTTAATTTGTCACAATTAATCTTAAAATTTAACTTTTTTGTAAATCATATAATTTGTTTGAAAATCAAGCTAAGTATTGTTAGGGTAAAGAACTACGTAAATTCTATCACTCCTATTAATATCTCAATTAACAATAAAGATAATGGATGAAATATTTTATAATCCTTACATAGGACTCTAATGGAATTATCAATCCAACTAATATGAAATATGATTGCAATTGACAGGACCTACTTGCCAATTGGATTGCTTCAGATGGAAAGATAACTGATTAAGGTCCCTCATTTTAATTTTCATTAGACTTTTCAATCTTGTATGATGCACTCGTGTCAACAGAACCATCCTGAAGCAAGTGACACTTACACTACGTTTTTATTCCTGAGTAGGGTAAAATAATGTCTTTAACACTGTCTAATTTGAATATGGAATGTATGTAGCCTATTCGTATTGTAGTTTTCAAATTTCAAAATTTCTATTTTAGTTCATTATACTAGTTATTGGTTGATAGCGACTGTATATAGTGGATTTTGTCCATGCGGCGCATGAACTAAATTTGGACTGGATTTCAGTGTTTAATCCTTAGTGAAGATGTCCCAACACATGTGATACATTTAGTCTCATATTTGTTAAGGGGCTACATGAAGTCTCTTTTTTATAAAGGTTAAAGGGGCTACATGAATGCTCATGTTTATAAAGATTAAAGGGGCTACATGTAGTCTCATGTTTATAAATAGTGAATTCCATATTAAATGATACATTCCATATTCAAATAAAACAGTGTTCTTGTTCAAAGAAAATAGCGGTGCTTCCATTTTGGCTTCAAACCAGGACCTTCAAGCAGGTGACTCTCACAGTATCCATTTACACCTGAGTGAAGTAAAACAACTCCGTGTGAATTTCTTGCTCAAAGGAATTAGCAGTACCCGTTTAAATAGGTTCGAACCTTGGACTTCTCAATCTCTAACTTCGCATCCTTTCACTGACTCTCTGCTCTTATCAAAGGTTAGAATGAGCATTGAGGAGCAGTGGTCCAGTGGTAGGACGCCCGCTTAGGGGTCGAGAGGTCTTGGGTTCGATTCCCACTTGGGGCACTGCTAATTTCCTTGAGCAAGAATTTTACCTTCAATTGTTTCACTTCACCCAGGTGTAAAGGGGTACCGTGAGGGATCACTTGTCTGAGGGTGATTTCAATGATCAGATGTTAAATACACGATTGTAAAGTCGGCTAAGCATGTATATGGAAGCAGACTTAGAAACGCACTTAATTTAACATGACCATTTATGCATTGTGATTCTATAATTTCATCATGGCTATCAGCCTATAGCGTTTGTCGAAGTATTTTGTTGATCATCGTTTCGGAATTTACAGTGCCATCCAAAATTACATTTACACTTGTAAAAAGGCTGGTTTTTTTATTAAACAGATTAACTTCATATAAGATGTATATATGATTAAGAATAATCATAATAGATTGTAACATTAAAAAGGGGAGTGATGATACTTTATACAATTGCATTTGTTAAGCATGTACATGTATATGAAAATATCTTTTTTATTTCTCAAATATTGGTATAAAATAAAAATCAAATAATACATTTACAAACGTGTAAAGGTAATTATGAATGGCACTGTATGTCTTTGTGTTTGAGAATGATAGCTTAACCGACCATTTTTGTTAAGTTTTAGCCAACTGTAAGTACAGAAGTACTATAGTGAGTATTTGTGTATGAGGATAGTCGAACAAATAGAAAAGTAATAAAATCATCGGAGTTACTGTATGCTGCATTGGCAGTTGAATACAAATGACAGCCGCCCGGCTAGCTCAATCGGTGGCGCACAAGTCTACTGTTCGAGGGGTCGTGGGTTCGATTCCCGGGCGGGGCATACTTTCGTGGAGTTTGGTCATGAAATAATTTCTACGGCCATTCTCCCTTCTACCACTGATTCTTAATCATGTAGAGCAGTAGTCAGTCACTGGCGAAAGTATGCGCTCAGTAGTTGGTTAACAGCTAAATGCAGAGATTTAGCCTTTCCAGGAAGAGTGAGTAGGTTGACTGACCCCCGTTATATGACCTATAATGTGTTGCTACGGCGTTAAACCTAACAAACAAACAAACAATACAATTGACAATACAATCATTAAAGATTCGTGGTGACTTTTAGCGTTGTTTCATGATGTGTATGTATATGAGTACTACTTCAATTGCGTTGTTTATATTGTTACCTTGCTTAGAAACTGGGGCCCGTATTATCAAGCGTCTAACGACCAATTTTAATCGTAAATTCGTCTATGTTGTATTGTTAAATTGTCGTAAGATTTTTTGTCATAATGCTGCCCTGAGTCTATACATCTTAAGAAAAAAATAATCTCAAGTTCAGACAGAGACTATACAAACACAGTCTAGAATACCTTTAATTATCAGTAAATCTTGCAAACTTTCTTTTTTCATCTTATTCAAGTTTTCTACAAATGTATTTACATCTTGTTATATAAATCATTAATGAAACAAGAAACGGGAGAATGCTTCTAAGTTTGAAGTAAGCTTGCACAATTTTCGAATTCGAAAAATCTTTTAGACTGTGTTTATTAATACAATATTTATTTTGTATTATATACAAATTTAAAATAGGTTTGTATAATATATTCTTGCTTGCTGTCATCTGACCATAAAATCATGTTTTTTTCTTGAACACGATACATTACCAGGCATATTTACAATGTATACGTTCTGTCAATAAATACCGTGCTCTCTATAAGTTCCTCGACGAAATTCTGCTATTAAAAAACTGGTTCACATTAACTTATTATAACGAAAACGTGTCAGCTGAGCTAATTCTAAAATCAGCATCATTTAGTTCACTAAAATATGACTCAAATTAGGGACTTTAGTCAGTTATCTTTCCCCGATAAAATCTGAAGCAATCCAATCGGTAAGTAGGGCCTTATAGTTGGAATCCTCGGATTTTATCAATGATTCCCTATGTAAGGATAACAAAATGTATCTAATATCTTTCTTGTTAATGAAGATATTAACAGAGGTGACTAAAAATTAGATTGTTCTTAACCTTAAAATACTTCGCTTGAATTTCAAACGAATTAAATGATTTACAAAAAAGTAATTTCAGATTAATTGTGGCAAATAGACATTGAAAAGTAAGGGTAAAATCCGAGTAATCCAACTAATTGGACCTACCTATTTGAACAGTATACAAGGGGAAATAACTGACTAAAGTCCCTTAATACTTGCGGTATGCATGAAAAAAATCTGAAACTTTTTTTGTCCAAGAATTTTCGAAGGGCACTGTATTAACAGAGAAACAAGCCGAGAGAGATCGATTAGTTTTCACAAGCAATGAAAACAAAAATCAAAATAGGCAAAGAAATAAGTTCAAAGCTCAAGTACAGTTATTTCTACAGTTTTTATTTTCTTAACAAATATATTAAATTATTTAAATAATGGCGGGGTTTTTATCACAGAGAAAAATTTCAAATATCACGAACAATTGTTGAATAATCAAAATATTTAAAACAAACTATGCTAAAATAACTTCAAACACTGAAAAAAAATTAGCGTCATCAAACTGCATAGCGTTCATAATGTAATCACATGTTTAGTTTAAAACTTCCGGTCAAAAGTTCTGCGCATGCGTACAAATTGAAGAGTCTTCCGGTCGAAACGAAAATCGGAATTCTTCGTGGATTATCGTCTATTTCTTGAAGTAATGGAAGAATCCACCACAGGCTTCGCAACAAGGAGTAACACAACAGCCCATACATGTTTCCATAACCTTTTTGAAGACGGCGCAGTTGATCTCGCAGACTCTCAACATTGGCGTGATGTACCAAATGTGATAGAAAGCGATCATGGCAAATTCACAACCCCACTCAGCTGCTATGCAGATACCACAGAGTATTGTGGATATCTTGTAACATAGTCCAAGCCACAAGTTGAAACATGTATATGATAGTTTCCATACACAGTCAATACTGTGAGCTCCTTCTGGTTCACCGAAAACATCTTCGAATTGAACCTGGAAAAAATAAAAGTGGGAAATTAGTATTTAGTAACAAATATGAGAAAATCGTAATTTAATCAGTTTATTGGTAGCTTTTTTCATCGAGAAAAAATGCTTTGTTGCTAGGGTATGCCTCGGTTAAGATTCAATGTTTGTCACATAACATTATACGTTGCCATCGCAACGCTGAAACATATTTGCCAAAACGAACGCTTTAACTATTTGAATAAGACATAAATCGCGGTGATCTAAATTTCCAGTAAAATTTGCAGTATCACATAATTTTTTAGTAGAATAAGAAGATTAGATAACTTCTTGTTTAAACAATATAATAAACGTGCACATAATTACAGTACTCTTGATTGTTTTAGCTCAATTTTAGGTCTTACATTCGAAGTATACAATTAAAAACACACATGATCTAAAACATAGGTCGCATTGTGAATATTTGGTAACCTTTTCGTAAATTCATGTATTTATTATTTGAGTTCAGACGAAAACAAAATACATGTATATATAAGTGAGAGCTAATACTTAAATATTAGTAAAAAAGCAATAGTTGCTAAGAAACGAGAACGCAAGAATAATTTGTTACTATACACTTTGTTTACAACAGCTAACTAAGCAGAAGTTGAGAGTCACAATCTGGGCCTCTATCGGAGGATATTTTAAAACGCATGCAAAGATGCATTTTCATACTCAGAGGTTACCAATAATTACAATCGAGAAACTTGATAAGGCCATGCCAAATTGGAATTTTGTTAAGCGTCAACTCAAGTTTGACAAACTTAGGTACCTATTCACACAAACACACAAACCGAAAACGAAAACCCATGTCCATTCTAGCAAGTATACACACAAATAAGTACTTGGTAGTACATGAATGTTTATGACATTAATGTGAGATTTAAGTAATTCTATAAAAAAGTATATGCAACATACATATGTACATTTTCATTAATCAAATTCACAGAAACAAGGAACTAGCAGTATTTCCTGACAAAAATATGTTATCGAATCCCGGAACAACAGAATATTTAAGAAAAATTTCACCAACAATTTTTTTGGATAAAGGACTCTAAAACCTACGCGCACGCGGACGCTTAACAAAATTCCGGTATGGCATGGCATAACCTTTAAGTACGAGAATGGCAACAATGAAAAATAAGTGTATTACAATATGACAAAATGGGTCTCAGACTCAGGAGCCCACGATAAATTGTGCATAATATACTCTAGAAAACGCGCATAATTATACATCTATGAATACACTGTCAAAATAAGCTTCATATGCGTGTGTAAAAATACGCTTTATCTTTGTAACAAATATGAAAATGTAACGGTAACTTCATATGCACGTAAGTGTAAATTAATGCGTTTCCATTCTACAAAATATAAGAAATATACATTTTGTTCAGCTTGGAGAATCAAAGTTTGTAAATAAAAATTTAAAAAAATGTAAAATCAAAATGTCTACATACCTTCAAATGATCGTTCAAGTTATTTGGATCTCTGTTAACTAAATCAAGTGAATCAGCCATTTTATATCAGATGTATTTCACTGTGTTCTCAAACGAATGTCCACACTGCTCGATGTCCGAGTTTAAACTGACCAGTTGATGGCCAATGCCAGTATATGTAGAGGAACCCAGTGGCCATAGTAACTGGAAGCTCTATGACAACTGCATACACAAATCCATGGAGTTAAGTCGAGCGAAGAAGTGATTAAAACAATATTTCAATCGTGATCATGCCCAAATGCATTTGAAGAAGATTTGTAACACATTTTTGTTAGAAATAAAACGATATCTATAAAGTTATATAAAATTTCGTTAAAACACAATCAAACTGTTATTAACAAATCCAGTTAATCCGATGACAACGATCATAACAATGGGGCTTTAATTACATTGCTACAATCAAACATTGGTAAAAATATAATTCTCTTTTATGATCCTTTTTAGAATGAAATAAAAACCAAGTAGCACACTAAATTGAAAGCCTTTCAGTCAATTGTACATAAAAAATATTTAAAATTAGTACTATATACATTTATAATCTTAAGATTGTTTTAAAATATGCTGTAATGTTTCTTAATATTTTAAATAATAAGCTTAAATCTGGCTAATTCTTTTTAATATACAGTTTTGTTTATATTGAACTAAATTAATAGCACATAATATGAACATTTGCAGTGTAAAATAATATAACGCTTGCCGCGTCAAGGTGCGTTCAGAATTTATGTATTGAATCCTCGTGTGATTAAAATTAAACCCTTACGTCTTGAAATATTTATAATTGTTACAGCGTGTACATTTGGCCATAAAAAACATAAACAACATAATTAGCCCAGGTTAACATAGAAAGTCATACTACAAAATTCAAATACAGGGAACTGACTGAGCTAGCCGGGCATTCGGAACTCATCGGCCATTCGCTACGAATATCATTCATTCATGAAAGGTCGAGGTGTTCCGAATGCTAGCCGGGAGGTTGTTACAGTGTGCAGTAGGCGGAGTTTAAACTTGCCTCAGTGATCCCGATTTAGTATTTTGTTATCGTAATTAGTCCGAGAGCTCGCAGGGTTTTAAGTGCGGTATCGCGCCCAAAAGGTTTGATGAGTGATTCTAATGTAGTTTTGTCTGAGGAATTAGAAAATGCATTTCTTAAAACTGGCGAGGTAGGCGTTTTTCCACAATCTGAGCTCAAAGATGTACGTTACCAAAAACACCAAAATGCACCCCAAACTTCATGCATACTTTATCAGCTGTTACTTACATCAAATTTTTGATTAATGATATTTTATTTCGAATGCATTTACAACATATTTGCACAAATCATATGAAATTTTGTGCTTATACCGATGATATATCAGCCTTTATTTACGTTACAGTGTAAAATGTACTAAATTGGTGTTGATCCTTTTTTATAAGTGCTTACTCTTATGACAAAGTTAACTAATAACCACGTTTTTAAATACATAATATCAACGTGAACATTTTCCAAGGATTTTTGCATCTATATTGTATTATTCAAGTTGTCTTAAAGGTATAGCATGTTAACTACCGTAACCGAATTTTATCATTTTCATGTTATCTCACATAAGGTTTGCTCTGTTAATAAAATTGACCCCAAACGAATCATTTTTACTACCAAAATCAAAAATCCATGTAATAAGTGCAATTTTGTTTTGTTTACCGCACTTAAAACCCTATAGACTATATAGTAGTCCATTTAATACAGCTAAAAAATACGGTATTTTTAATGAATTTACTGCCATATATAAAATTAATTAAATGTAGATACATAGGTTCACATCGGAAAGTCAACTCAAAATCAAAATACTACCGGCATCCATTACTTTGTGTGACCCAAACAGCTATATTTACTGCGGGACAGAAGTACGGAAGCGTTGCAGCGCCTTTTAATATAAGTAGAAAATGCATTATTTTAAATTCATTTTTTCATCACTTTCCCCTCGTTATTTGAAGTGCAACTATTTGTGTGTTATTGTATTGGTGGTCTTTTGCATAGTATAAAAATATTTTCTTTTGCAATTTTGTCTAGGTCAAAAGTTGTATTGAATGGACTATAGGTAGCGACTCGTTTCCATGCGAGAAAATGTCTCGTGCTGTTAGGCATGAATTATGTTTTTAAATGTTTGTTTTACAGTTTGAATGGTTGGATACAGATGCATTCTGGGAACGCTAAACACTAGATCGATTTGATATGGCCTCATGATATATGTCATCCCAGAGTTTCTACAATATCTCAGACAGCGGTTTCATGGATATCACAAAAGTAGACCAATTGAGCTTTGTACTGTTTTTTTTAAAG
The DNA here is from genome assembly GCA_025267735.1 of Mactra quadrangularis. NCBI lineage: Eukaryota > Metazoa > Mollusca > Bivalvia > Venerida > Mactridae > Mactra > Mactra quadrangularis. Next base: position 47,987,834 of record CM046300.1, on the reverse strand, counting down.
GACTACCTCGGTCTTTTTTGTAAGATTGAATATGGATGGCTGATACTACTGTTTGTTATCTTTGGCCGAGACCCCTGATTGAGACCCCGTCCAAAAATGTAAAACATGTATTTCGTCATCACAAATTTTGTGTTTATTATAATTTCTGGCATTCCTTCGAGACACAAATAATGAATTTCACACTTTCTGCACGACGTTTTAGTGATGGTTTGTTTATTAAATGCAATATGTATATTATATCTGCCGTTATATAATGACAACAGTGCAGTGTTGACCTCTATTATTACCCGATTCATTGTACATGTATAAAAGTAATTTGATTTTTCGCGAACTGTTAACCAGTCCCGTGTTCAGTAACTTCTGTTGGCTAACGTTACGGGTACAGGAGAACTTAACCCGAAGACAACTCAACCCGTGCAATACTCAACTTAAAGTTGGGACAACTGTGATGCTTTTCACAAAAATACTTAAGAAAAAAATCTTCGTATGTCAGTTTCATATAATTAGCACTTCAAAGTCAGACAGATAATAAGCATAACTATGATATGATATTCAAAAAGTATACACAATTCTACACAATTTGTATAATATTTAGAATTGATAAGCCAAAAAAAATAGTGAATTATTAATGAATCTTTCATTAGACTTACGAAGATTTTTATCGTAAGAATTTTTGTGAAAAGCACCACTGATCTGTTAGTAGGAGATTGAGTTGTTTCGGGTTGAGTTGTCTATGGGTTGAGTTGTTCCGACACTTCCGTTACGGAATGTTTTGGAACGTTCAAGGTAACTGAACACGCTGCTGACAATACAGTCAGTGGACCAGTTCCGGTTCAGGACCAGTTCTGGTTAATGACCAGTTCCGGTTCAGGACCAGTTCCGGCTCAATCAAACTTATTTTGTACGTAAATCCTTTTTAAACACAGAGTAAGCCTCAAAAAAGTAAACTCGTCACGAAGTTTAATCATTTTTCTTCAATATTATACGAATTTCATAAACGATGTTTATATTCCGTGTCGACAAGCGCTTGAAAATTCAATCAAGTGTCTTCGCGTTCGGCCGATTCGCATACGTACGTAATAGCCGCCGTCGTGTTTGAAATCGAATAAATTCATTTATATTGAGGTAAATGCCATATATTTGGTATTATTATGATGATATTTTCAAGCTCTTTCATATAGACAATCCCAGAAATTTAGTCCGACAAAGTTATCTCCCCTGATTACTCTTCAGTCCGCCATTAAGGTACTGAAGACCACTCTTTCTTGCTGCCGTTGAGAAATTTACAAGTTATCACTCGAATTGTAAGACTGGTAGTTAGACCAGTTCCGGAACAGTGATTTTTGTACATGTCGTTTATCAGGGGTCGTCTCAAAAGATTAAAGAAGACATTTTAGGCTACAACAAGTTGATGATATGTTCTACGGATTTTTCCAGAAAAAAATTGGGCGAGCGAGCGAAGGAAAAAAAAAACAATCTTAATTCAGTTGCTTTATATAGCGGTTTGACCAAATTTTTATGAGCTAGCGAGGAAATAAAGATATTTTTTGTAAAAACCGTCAAAATTAAGGTGCGAGCGAATCCATAGAACATATAATCAATTTGTTGTGGCCTTAAGGCAAACTTGAGCTTTGATTTTTATCAGATGATGGAAAATGGTGATAATTTCGTTCATGCACGTTGTTGTTTGTGTTTTTAGCGCTCACGTCCGTCCGTCTACCTGTTGTTTTTTACCTGTGTTAGAATAAAAAAACATCTTCAGATGTTCACTTCAAACCTTTGGTGCACTATTAAAATGACTTGGGAACTTGAAGTTTTGAATAAGAACTTGAAAATACCCAACCTTTATAATAATAATAATAATAATAATAATAATAATAATAATAATAATAATAATAATAATGATAATATAATGTCTTTATTTAAAGATGAGAACTCCTTAAGCGCAAGGCTTATCTACCAGAAGGTCATCTAACAACAATGCAAAATAATGTAAACAACATATATACATGTAAAAGCATTAAACAAAATATACACACAATAATGAATTAAACGCACACACTCTCACACTCCCACACCCGCACACTCACACACGCGCACGCACACCCACACCCCGCACACACCCCACACACACCACAAACACACAGCCACACACACACCCACACACAAGCAGTAGCATCAAGCAGCAAACTGGAGTATTAATAAGATGATTAAATCTGTTTATAATTAAAAAAATCAAGTTCATGTGCATTTGGGAATTAATTAATGTAATATTTTATGGATTAAAAGATTAGCATACTACTACAATGCAGTCCTATTTAGATCTATACCCACACTGATGGTGATTATATCCTTGTGAACTTTATGGATATGGATGCAGGCACTGGCACTTGTTTGATAGATATATTTTCCTATTGCATTAAAGTATATTAGCAATTCCATTTGTTAACTTGTCAGTCAATACATAAGTGAATATTTTGGATAGAACTTTGTCAAGCAACAATCATCAAGAGTGGCACAAACAATATTATTAAATAAACATTATATATTATGCATTTTGATTATCTTATGTTTTCCTCCCTTTAATTATGTAAAAATAATGAAAGATTCAGTATGTTACAGCTGAAGTGCACTTGAAGATCCAGATTGCTTTTTCAAATTTAGACAGCATTTTTATCACCTGTACCATGAAATAAAATCAAACAAGTAAATGTTCTTTCCTTTTTCTTGTTGTCACTTAACTTGTTATGAAAGCAAGTACATTGATTGTATTGTCTGGATAACTAGCAGCTGTTTAAACCATAAAAAGCTTTAGCTATATCTGTGTCATGCTATTTCCTTCTGTCAGTGTCAATGGAAGTGATCAGTTTGCTTATTTCACGGCCTCTCAACGTCGTAATATTGTGATGGGTAGATTTTGATAGCAATGGGCAAAAATCCTTTCGATTTCTACTGCCGACATGTTATTGGTTTTTAATGCAATCATTGTACCATTTCCGTTAAAGTTACATAGAAAAAAGCATTTTTTTCGAAACCATATACACAATATTTTTATCAAAACACTAAATATCAGCGTATTATATTAACACATTTCCGAAAATCCTTTCGACACACTTTAAAAGCTCGCCAGTTTTTAATTTGTTCAAATGGATTATGTTTTCTCGTGTCCGAGTAAATTTTTTCACATGCATTTTGAACCTTACGTTTCTAAGTTTCTTTATTTGCTGGCATGTTTTTTTTTCTTTCTTACAAAATTATGATTTCTATTCGAAATAGCTTGCATTTTGTATTTAGGCGCATCTTTTCGGAATTGAGATAAGTATTAAATCCTTTCGAGTACTAAATTTTCAAGCGAACATCAACATTACACGCGGAAAAAAATAAAAATGTACATAGATATTGCTGAATTAACGTTAATTACTTCACAGGGTGATACATGGTTCATAACTTTTTGTCTTGGATTCAGATTTCATTACGTACGACTTTAAATCTGTATAAAACATAGAACTGCTTTAAAATATGCGAAAAATGCATTTAGGTTCAAACCAATGTAGAACCCTAACGGTGAAGTGTGACCCTTGAAGACCGGGTATACAGACGTATATTATGCTAATACAAAACGAATGAGCAACATCAAACAAGTCCATCTTGGGACTGAAAGGAGGGATGAGACCTCAATTAAGCTATACAATATATGTACTTTAAACGTTTTAAAGTTGGTTCGAACCCCTGTACAGCCCCAACGGCGAAGTGTGACCCTGGAAGACCGGGTACACAGGCGTATTTTATGCTAATACCAATCGAATGAGCAACATCATACAAGTTCATCTTGGGGCTGGAAGGAGGGATGTGACCTCAAAGAAGCCAAAACGGTGAAGTGTGACCCTGGAGGACAGGATATGCAGACGTATTTTATGCTAATACCATTCGAATGAGCCCCTCCATACAAGTATATTATGGGGCTGAAAGCAGGGGCTTGACCTCAAAGTAGCCATATAATAATTTATCATATGTACTTTAAACGTTTTAAAGTTAGTTCGAACCCCTGTAGAGCCCAAACGATGAAGTTATTTGTATAGTTTCAATTTCTGGTTCTATAAAACATTTTTTCTCTGACATGAGACTTGGTTTTCAATACGCGTTAATCTAAAAAATTAAACAATAAACATTCACCATGCCATGTTGTAAAATAATTTTATTTGGTCCGTAGGTTAGTGTTTACCACAACATCAAACTTTGTTCGGAATGCATGTCTCATTGTTGTGAGCAAAATTCTTAGTTTCCTTTACATATGAGCAGGAAGACGTTTTATACCAAGTTACATTATAATACTGAAAAACCTTAACAGTTAACTTGACAATTCAACATAATGCTATTTTGAGTTACCTTAAGATTATACTTAACTGTTTTCTTTGTTTGCCGTGACAATCACATAGCTGCATTTCGCAGCAATTTTTTACTTGTCTACTATTCCTGAGAATAAGTCTGAAAGCAACTGCCTACTTCAATCACATAAAAAGGCATGGTCGGTACATATACCCAAGTCCACATTCTGTCTTAGGTTAGAGGTTTCACTGCATACGAGTATTCAACTATAACCACGTAACATAGGTGGCAGGGTTATGTCCAATATTATATCGGAAAGTTCATGCCACTAAGTATATCAATAAGTAATAAGTGTGTAGTAACAGAACAGAACAGAACAGAACAGAACAGAACAATTCTTTTATTTTCACAGTTTACATAAAGTAAATACATGTTGTTAAATTAATATAAGATCATATAAAGACGTTTATCGTGGTGTTATGGGGACAGTGGTTAACATATAGAGAAATTGAAAAAAAAAACAACAATTGAATGGCTTGATATGACACAGACAGTAGTATACTGACACTAAACAGGTTATAGTAGTACTCATACATCGTTTTATGACATGATAGAAATGTACTAATTTTCATTTGAATAGTAAAATAGTAAAACCTTGGCGTACAAAAGCGTGAAAATCGAGAAACGTGTGACGGTCAGATTTGTAGTATAATGTTCGAAAAAGAAAGCGACGATTAAACAAATTAATTTATCAGCGAGAAAATTGCCTCATAATGACGTTCATAAATATAAAAAAATATATATATCATAAATAACAACACTGATGAAATGACATTTTTTACTGCGATATCCATCTCTATAACCGGAATTTAACACAGGATACTTCAAGCCATAAGCGGACACAAGCAAACCAGCATAAAAGCAAGGAAGAAAGTGATGTATTACACCTCTGCTGCTACATACATCCCCTTAAATCTTACAAGAAATCCTCCTCAAGTTCTTGTAGATTGAATGTCTGTGGAACAATGTAAGGATGTATTCTCAGAAACTGTCGTGGGTTATTTTCTATATACGCCATTTGAGTTTCTGTAAAATTCTATGGACACAACTGGGGTTGAACCAATGACCTTTCAAGCCATAAACAGACACAACACACCTGTTACAATACCCTTTAAATGGTCAACATTTTGAGTCACTGATTAAAATAAGATATTTTTACACAATTATTAAGTCATATTAGAAATTGATGAGATGCATATATAACTAGTGCAACTATCTTTAATGAGTTTTCATTTCAAAGTGGAAAAGGGCCATGAAAAAATCTCTGTAGCATCAGCAATTTCTAATAAGAATTAGGGACTTTAGTCAGTTATTTCCCCTTGTGTACTCTTCAAATAGGTAAGTCCAATTAGTTGGATTACTCGGATTTTACCCTTAATTTTCAATGTCAATTTGCCAAAATTAATCTTAAATAACTTTTTTGTAAATCGTTTAATTTGTTTGAAATTCAAGCTAAGTATTTTTAGGGTAAAGAACTATCTAAATTTCACCATTTCTGTAATTATCTTCATTAACAAAAAAGATATTAGATGATATATTTTGTTACCCTTACATAGGACCTCAATGATAAAATCTGAGGATTCCAACTGTAAGGACGTACTTGCCAATTGGATAACTTCAGATTTATCAGGGGAAGATAACTGACTAAAGTTCCTTATTCATTCTGTTCTACAAATAATGTTAAGACATATCATGTCATCACCAATGGCCCCATTATGATATCTTTATTGTTGACCTTCTAGTGTTGTCAAGGAGAGAAAAGCATATTAGATAGATCTATTTCTGTATAAAAAATATAAATTAACATAAAATCATCATACATGTAGTAATAAAATAAACGTGATAATAATATTATGTCATCTATATTACATACACAAAGGATAACACAAAAAAGAGAATAAACATCCCTTATTTCCATTGTGGTCCTTGGATATTTATTTATTTATTTATTGGAGTTAACGCCGTGTCAACACAATTTAGGTCATTTTACGGCGTCCAGCGCACCTAACATAGCTTTCCTGGACCATTGTCTATAACCAGTACTCACCTACCCTTCCACAAGGCCGGAAACTTCTCCATATTATCTGATCAATGGAGGAAAATCGACATTATTGTCAAATTTTCATGGAAGGGTATAACCTCTCCGGGTGGGATTCGAACCGGCATCCCCTCGGGCACGAGTATCCAAATCCCGGCGCGCTACCAACTGCGCTATCGACCCGGGTTCTTGGATTCTGGACATTATATAGCCATCTCTTATATTGTTTGTTTTCAATGAGAGTGTTTATTAGAAATATTATTATTTATTGCTATTAATCTTTAATTAAACTTAATCAGAAATCTGGCTCAAAAAATTACTTTGAGATGACCCCCAATCAAAAACTAACCAATAGAAATCGCCGAACCGAAACTAGTCAACATGGTTCAGAACTGGTGCTCTTACTTACGACATTCGTCGGTGCTGTTTTAGCAGTAATATTACCGAAACAGGATTGCATTTCAAACAGTCAAACAGTTGTTCCTCGGTGTGGGGATAGTGTTTAAACTGTTTGAACTCGTCCTACGGCCCTGGGAAACAATTAAAATACAATCATTAGGAAAACTGTTCCCTTTCATACAGCGTTTCTTCAAGTCTTAACTCCTGAATTCTACCAATCAAATCGTCTTCCAATAAGACGATACAGATTTTCATTATGTGGCTTGAAGTGCTGTCGTAGACTTTCCATGCGCTCTGCGTCAAATAATTCAACTGGAGATTTTCGGCCACGGTCACTACCGTAACAAAGCATCGTCTTCTTAGCAGTATTCATTTTTTTAATGCAAAAAAATTTCTTCTCCGTATTAAAGACAAAATGTTCGTCCCAATCAAAATGTTCAATTTCTAATAATTTTTCAACTTTTTTCAGAACTTCTACCGGCGTTTTCATAAATTCGGTTGATTCTATCACTAGAATCCGATCTCGACGAAATATTTTCAAATACCTCTCAAGTCCTACATCATATTCTGAAAGTCGTATCCTAGCGCCGTATCTTTTAGAGTGGTCTTCCCGTGCAATATACTTGTTAAACTGAGCTGATGTTTCAATCACAGTAGTTGTTTTGTTAAAATGAGGATACGATAGATGTGATTTAACTCTCGCGATTGGTTCGCGTACGATGGCAATAATTTTCATATTAGGGTTCAAGTTGAATAACTGCATGGGTTTATTTATGTCATTAAGAAAACCGTCGGCTTTAAATGAAGTCATCTGATCGCTGTACTTACACGGCATCTGTTCTTTCACCTTTTCATTACTAATATTTCCAACAATATGGCGTACACCGTGTATTTGGTATGGATTTGATTTAGAGACTATATTAGGATGTAGAGACATAAAATCCGACAATTCTCTGGTTCCACACTTAGCAACACCTACAATGACAAAATCAGGAACACTCTGTCTACATTTATCCCAAGATTTAACAGTATACTTGCTGTTGTGAATATTTTCTACCTCAGTTCTCAGTTTTACTTCATCATATATTATTTTCCAATCACGTTGATCTTCGTCAAATGAATCAGAGACATTATCTTCGGTATCTGCATGCATGTCTTTAAATGAATCGTTCACCTTTAAAGCAGCTTTTGTTAACCCAGTTGTGTCACTCGATACTGGAATAATTTCCAAATTAACATAACTCCGTTTTCCTAATGCACGTAGTATCAAAACAAGCGAACAAGTCACAAATAAAATAATTGTAATTTTGCGATATTTTTTAAATTCATTCATTGCTTCGTTAAATGTAGGAGCGACTTCCTATTCGATAGCAAAGCTCATACAAACGTAAAAGTCAAGGTGGCAAAAGCACGTTGATGTTTGATTTAAGGCCATGCCATACCGGAAATTTGTTAAGCGTCCGCGTGTGCATAGGTTTTAGAGTCCTCAATAAAAAAACGGTGAAATTTTCTTACATAATTCATTTGTTCCGGGATTCGATAACTGTTTTTTCTCAGGAAATACTGATAGTTCCTTGTTTCTGTGTATTTGATTTATGAAAATGTATATGTGTATGTTGTATATACTTATTATAGAATTACTTTAATCTCACATTTAGTCATAAACATTCATGTACTACCAAGTACTTATTTGCATGAATACTAGCTAAAATAGACATGTGTTTTCGCTTTCGGTTTGTGTGTTACTGAGAATAGGTCCCTAGGTTTGTCAAACTTGAGTTGGCGTTTAACAAAAATCCATTTTGGCATGGCCTTAACTATTAAAAAGTCGATAGATTAGTACATAGATAGTAGATACATTATGCATTAGATCATTTCAATTAAATTTTATGCCCACAGGCACCATATAACGAAAACATATTTATACGACAAACTTTTTACAAATGCACAACACCTTTTCATGTCGTATTTTGCCTTAATTTTTGTCGCATATTTGTGTTTTTGTCTCATACCCCGCGGGACGGGGGCATTTAAGAGGCATATTGCATGGCGCCCTGCGGGACAAAGATACGACTAAAAGGCCATTTTTTAGACATCGAACTCACGGCCCCTGAATCATTAAACTTACGTGCTACAACCTGAGACAACCGGGCGGATAGAAGCAGGGTATATAGTCATATACAAGTATTAGCATTTCCAAAAATGCTTGAAATCAACGCTCAGCCGTGTTTGATTTCTTCTCCATAGATGTATACATTTTGTGGTTAATATTCATTTGCTAACGGGGCGGATGTTATGAATATAAAATACATATTGATTTCAATGAACAATTCTATTTACTATTCATTAGTTATCTTTGTAAATTTTACTTATTTCCGATCAAAAATACTTGCGTGAAAATGTTTATGTCCACTAAAATATTCAGTGGCGTGTAGCCTTCCTAAACATACAATAAGTATGGGGAGTATGTGGTAAATCGTTCCGCCGTCCGCTAAAATATTTAGTAGTGTGCAGCCTTCCTACACATCCGCTAATGCCCGCTATTGACTATGCGCCAGCTTGATTTTAGTCAACATCTAGACGAGTCCATTATCACACCCCTTTTTTTACTTTTTCACGGCCATTTTCTTATCATGTGACCTCAAATGCATAGTTTTGATTGGCTTAAGACAACCGGTGTCGACTACAAAATGCTCAAATCTTGATAATTGTTTATATCAACGCACAGGTGCGTTGATAATAATGTCACGTGACCTTTAGAATGTAAATACGGACTGGTCCGTTTTCGTAAAACATTTTCGCTAAAAGTATGAAAATCTCTTAGTACAGTCATTTCATTGTTCGCAAATGCCTACGAATTGTAAATGTTTACACTAAATCCTCTTTTTGAGCATGCAGATATGCGGCACACGATCACACCTCGCATAATCAATTTCGATTTTCGGGGGAAAGATAGGTGGTAGTTTCATTCGAATTTGATGTTATTCATTCGGTCAGAGATACATGTATATGGAAAAATGTATACCTTGTAAGTTGTTGTTATAGATCACGTGACTATAGGCCCTGTATGCCTACAAAAGAAATCCACTTTTAAAGTAAAGTAAAAGGATATAATTTAAAAAACTACCCTAGACGGAATCATGAACATTTAGTTATAATACAAACGAAATTATACAAATAATATTCATACATGTACATATAATATAATTATATTACATCATGTGGGTTTATGGAGTTCTTTAAAATATGCAAAACCCGGGTCTATAGCGCAGTTGGTAGCGCGTCGGGATTTGGAATATCGTGTCCCGAAGGGGGTACAGGTTCGAATCCCACTTGGGGAGGTTATACCCTTCCATGAAAATTTGACAATAATATCAATTTTCCTCTATTAATATGGTATATGGAGAAGTTTCCGGTCTTGTGGAAGGGTAGGTGAGTACTGGTTATAGACAAGGGCCCAGGAAAGCTAGGTATAAATAGCCACAATCTCCGTAAACAGATATCCCGTAGAGCGTTGTCGTACAGGATCTCTACTTTCTCCGTGGAAGGTCACGTCGAGTTCAATCTGATTAAAACCCGATCTAAAATTTTCCGCTCGCATACTCACTAATTTAGATCTGGCCTTTTTCAAACGAAGGTCACGTTCAGGCGACCTTTTCTCATTATAATATTCATGACGAAATTGTTATGATACGTAACTTGTTTACATCGTCTACGTCACGCAATTTAAAATGAGCCCCCCAATCGCAGACTGTGAATAATACCGCTGTTAAATTAGCATGCAAAACTTGGTTTAAAAATAGAAATTACGAAATCAAAATGTGATTAATAGTGTTTTCGTCTAGATGAAAGCTACGTATTGATTGGTCGAAACAAAGTTCATCTCGACGTGACCTTCCACGGAGAAAGTAGAGATCCTGTACGACAACGCTCTACAGGATATCTGTTTACGGAGATTGCGTCGAGTTGAACTTTGTTTCGACCAATCAATGTGTAGCTTCGTTTGAAAAAGTGACCTTCGTTTGAAACGTGACCTTCGTTTGAAAAAGGCCAGATCAAAATTAGCGAGTAGGCTAGCGAAAAATTTTAGATCGGGTTTTAATCAGATTGAAATAGCCATAAAATAACCTAAATTGTGTTGGCACGGCGTTAAACCCAGTAAAAACAAAGAAAATATGCAACGAAGTTACGCATATATATTATTCTACCGAAAAAAGTCTAATAATGGATTTCCAAGATGTAGGGTAAAAATAATTTACATTTCTCTGTATTTGTCATGGAATAATTAATTCTTATGTTTCGAAGCGTATGCGTGAATTTTGTGCCACGAAAATACATAAGCATTTTTGTGCATTCAAAATATTAGAGATACATATTAAGAACCGTAAAATTAAACATTCAAATTGCAAAAAGGGAGATATATTTTTAGATTTTTATCTTTTTATGAAAAATTGTAATGATAATAATATTAAGGGGAAACAACTCTAAATCTATAAACCACAACTAAATAATGCATTTACCTCCCTTGGTAAAATATGTCAAAATAATATAATATACATGTATACATGAACATTCTACTACTTAGAATACTTGGAAATATGTGGTATAAATGAGAAAGACATTAGTATAACTTGGCTACTCGCGACGTAAATATTAATATCATATATTCATTCAATCTGATTAAAACCGTAACTTGTTTACATCGTCTACGTCACGCAATTTGAAATGAGCCGCCCGATCGCAGACTGTGAATAATACCGCTGTTAAATTAGCATGCTCGTGCCCGTGGGGTGCAGGTTCGAATCCCACCCGGGGAGGTTATAACCTTCCATGAAAATTTGACAATAATGTCGATTTTCCTCCATTGATTAGATAATATGGAGAAGTTTCCGGCCTTGTGGAAGGGTAGGTACTGATTATAGACAATGGTCCAGGAAAGCTAGGTTAGGTGCCCTGGACGCCGTGAAATGACCTAAATTGTGTTGATACGGCGTTAACTCCAATAAATAAATAAATAAGCATGCAAAACTTGGTCTAAAAATAGAAATTACGAAATCAAAATGTGATTTATAGTGTTTTCGTCTAGATGAAAGCTACGCATTGATTGGTCGAAACAAAGTTCATCTAGACGTGACCTTCCACGGAGAAAGTAGAGATCCTGTACGACAACGCTCTACAGGATATCTGTTTACGGAGATTGATATTCATTCACAAGGAAATCCTAGCATTAAACGCTGGATGTGCAACAGTACAAGTGGTGGAAAATACCCGAAGACGAAGAAGAATTAGATTTTATTCAACTGTCAGTGGCACATACATTAACCCTGTGAATTGAAATGCTCACTACAGTACTTCTGTACTCACTATTGAGAAAAATCTTTTTACCTGTACTTATGTACGGTGATTATCAAACAAATGGTGACTATTTAAATCAGTTGGATTAATGTACTGGTATGCACCACCAAGGACCCTAATATAATATAGGGTCCTTGGCACCAGTGACTTTAGAATATAACTTACAAATACTACATGTATAGTTCATTTTTTCTCAACTGTAAAAACATGAATAATTTCACGGTGAATGTGTTTGTTAAAATTATTGTCGTAATACATCAATGAGTTTCCGAAAGTGTGTATTATGATCGAGTAAATCTGCTAATGTCGAATGATATGTTTTAGTCAAGATATTTCAATAACAATTAGGCCGCCAGTACAAAAACAATGCATTCAATCACCGAGAAATTATTCAAGCTTTGACAGTTGAGAAAAAAGTATACATGTAAAATTATGAAACCGTCTGAGAAAATGTTTTTTATCACCGACATTGAAGCACAAACAAATACCTTTTCCACGGGAAGGTGAGTTATATATTGTACGAATACAGTCAACATTATTTTGTCACCTTTTTGTACAGACATGTTCACAGACTCGTTGTAACTGAAAAGAAAAACTTGTTACAACGTACAACAAAACAAGACTATGGCAATGGCAAACAATATGCACAAATGTAGTATCAAATTTCTGGACAAAAAATGTTACTATCATAAAGGGTGTACTTTTACTTTTGTTCTTTGAGCTCACACTGTGAATCAACTCTTTTGTAAATGGTATGTTCATGGCAGACGGCTAATATCAACAGCTTTGTTAGAAACTTAACTTGCAAGTTCATGCGAACTATTCCACCATGAGTCTATAACGTTTACATAATTACCCAGCGGGAACTCTATAGTTGGTAGGGCTGTCACGATATACCGGTATATTGCAATAGGCAGCTGCGGCAATATGTACCACAGTACGAATTTAACGTACCGGTATTTAGCGATATTTTTTTTTCATTGAAAAATTCTTCCCTTCGCCAAATGAAAATAGCGAAATGTCAGTTTTCCATGGTATTTTACCGATCTTGGCGCGTTCGGAATGTTCCCATAACTCTAAAAACGCGGCCCAGTTTTCCTCCAGGCTTTTCCCCTACAAAATGCTATTATATACTTTAATATTGAACAGTTGTATAAGTTCTTTAAGACATAAGTATTATGCAACCTGTCTTTTGTTTACAATGCAATACATCGTGGTACAAATCGCGACACGATTCTAGTGCATCGCAATATACCGCGATACGCTTCTGGCGTATCACGACAGCCCTGTTGAACCTCATTTTTCACAACCCGTGTTTTTCACAACTTGTGAAAAACGCGTACGCAATTTTCACAAGTTGTGAAAATTGCGTACGCGTTTTTCACAAATGAGCAATGTGAAAATTACGTTAGACATATTTTTCGATTTTTAGTCCTAACGCAATTTTCACAACATGAGTCAATATCAAAGTAAATTTAAAAGTATATTATGATAAACAAAATTAATGTTTCAGTTTTTTTTTTTAATATATCATTTTGATGGTTAATGTCGCACATGGAAGCAAGATGTCGCAATCACCCAAGGTCTTCCACCAGCCAGATTTGTGCCTTATTTAACCACCTTTACGTGCAAGCAACCACTTACGCGCATAGAGAAACCATCTTATGGTACATAGTAAGCACACATGCCCCCATGGTACTGTTAAAATGTTCGTATTAACAAGATTCGCATCCAAAGCCACCGCCTCGAGATCCATAGCAGCTGCTCAAGCACACTTTCATTGCAACATTTTCATTGCCCATAGTAATTACGTTAATGTTTCTAGCAAACATTTAGGTCCTAGCATCCTATGTTACGATCCCTAGAAACAGCACAAATATCCATGGTAACATTTATGTCCATAGCAACTTCTATCTAGCTTTAGTCGTTTAAGTTCAAACTAGCGACTCTTGGGGCATGAAGCACATAACCCATTATCCACCCTGACACTAATATTTATATACATGTATTGTGCATAGTTGGCAACATGAAGATTCTAAATTATTTCACGGCGTCTCAACGCCGTGATATTGTGGTGGGTAGATTTTGATAGCAATGGGCAAAAGTCACGTGATAAAAAATGATAAAAATCCTTTCGATTTCCACTGCCGACAAATTTATTGTTTTTAATGCAGTCATAGTACAGCCCATTTCCGTTAAAAGTTAAATAGAAAAATAATTTTTGGGGGAATCCATATAAACAATTTTTCTTGCAACAATGCAACACACGAAAAATCAGCGTTTTATATCAACACATTTCCGCAAATCCTTTCGAATCACACGAAAAGGGGTAGGTATAAATCGCGAACCAACCGGACCAGGAGACCAGTTTAGTATACGGATACAGTTTAACAAATATGCGTATCATAATGTGTGTATAGTACATATATTATTGATATTTGCCAATATTTTATTTGAAAAGATAAGACACCAATATCGAAATTATATTTTAAGAAATAACTTTGCAGACTTTAACTATTAAAAGAATCGTCGATTGCTTCATCACATATTGTTGTAAATATTATATATTTCAACTGTTAGAGCATTTATCATTTGAAAACTAATTTGATATGATTCATATATTTTAATAATATACCTTTTTTTCTTATTAGCCGACTGTATAAATAAAGAAGCGTAATCGTGTAACATTGACTCTTAATTCTTACTCTTACTGAGCTCTATTGGCGATCTTTTCTAACTATGATTAAGTGCAGCGGACCAGTTAATTTTAAGAGCATAAGAGTTACGGACCAGGGTTGAGTTCAGTAACTGCGAACGTTATAGAACGTTCCGCAACGATACATTCGGAAGTCCTCGTCCATTTGCTGCGAATAATCTCGGACATATTTGGACGCTATTTTGAAATGTCCGGCGTTAAAGTAAACAAATGTATGACCGAGGAGTTCCGTATGCATCGTTATGTAACGTACTGTAGCGTTTTGTGTAATTGAACTTGCTTCTGGTTATAGATCGAGCAGATGTAAGATTATTTTTGCAGACTTTTTTTAATTATGAAAAGTTTGGTACTATATTGACGGACTATTGACCAGACGGACCAGGTAATTTTAAGAGAGTTAAAATGACGGACATTTACACCTAGGTGAAAAGCTCGCCAGTTTTTAATTTGTTCGAATGGAGTATGTTTTCTCGAGTCCGAGTGAATTCATTATTAAGAAAAATGATTTCTATTCGAAATAGCTTGCCTTTTGTATTTAAGTGCATCTTTTCGGAATTAAAATACATGTTAAATCCTTTCGTGTATCCGGCAACAAAATTCTTCCGTAACAAGTAAAGGTATGACTACTCTCTAATACACTGGTTTGAAAGATTCACTCGCTGACTCTCTACCTCTGCTTAAATACTATGCGCAAACTGATATTTCTATTTCAAGGCAAAGACACACACATTTAGATTGCATGACTGTCTCGTGATTAAAAAAGAAATGCAATAAATGCAACAAATGTTCACGCCTGTAAAATCAAAATGTCGAAATTCAAAGATGCTGGACAGTTATGCATTAGTTAGATGATTGGTTACACGGATTGGTAAGAACAGATCCGCAATGTGAGGAGCACTTGACTAAACAGAAGCGATAAGTCATGTAAATAGCTTCTGTTCTGAAGAACTATGTTTTCCCTTCTGCCGATCTTTTTAAGCGTCATGCAAATATGAATTACTGGAAATAAATCCAACTAAAACCAAACATCCTGTCGGCATAAAGATGGTGTCTAGATCCAGACCATTCGCGTACTCCAAATTTGTCAAGATTCTCAATCTAACTAGTATCGAGAATCTTACTAGGCTTTTGGAACGAGATTGTTACATTTGAACAGAAAAACGTTTTATGACAAGTTACCTTTTAATTACTGAAAAACCTTAACATGACAATTCAATATAATGCTCTTTTGAGTTACCTTTAGATTATACTTAATCATTCTTTTTTGTTTGCCGTGACAATCCCTTTGCTGCATTTAGCAGCAATTTTTTACTTGTTTCATATTTTGGTAAGATATACAGTTGGTAAAAAAGGTTTACATGTTGGGAAGATGCATGAATATTAAACTTAAATGAATATGGTTATAGCTAATACAATTGATATATAAAAGTAAAGGACATCGATTTTTTTAAACGTTTGATAATTGTGATTTATATTTTGTGAATTGTTACACAGTGGTCAATTTCAGAGGTGCAGATTTAATTGTCAGATTTTTTACCGTCGCTCAATATTGGAATTCGTAACAAAATTGCTGAGAAAGGGTGCCGATAAAACCTCGAGGCCGACAACATATTCCGGTATTGAGCAAGTTTGCCATGTTGATCCTCGTTTTTCACAAACGTGCTCTTCATAGGTTGTGAAAAACGCGTTCTGTGAAAAATGAGGTTCAAACGTTGAACCTCATTTTTCACACACCGTGTTTTTCACAACCTGTAAAATTTACGCTCGTGGTTTTTTTTCAACGTTTGTCCGTTTTGTGATAAAACCCCGAATTGTAATAATTATTTATAATAAACGGGTTGGTAAGTTCAACCACTTTTTAAATACTCGTTTTTCAATATAATATGACAACTTGTTTTTCTGACGAAATCTTCAAATTTATAATTATGACGAATGCAAGTAATTTGTCTATTTGAACATTATTGTTCGCTTGTTAAACATTATTTTCTTTCCTTACCAATAATTCAAAGTATCATACTATATTTTATGATAAAATTAAACAAACTAGACATTTTATTACATTTCGGAATTTGATTACAAAATGCGTTTGTATGTTCAATTACTTTTGTAATAACCCGTTTTGTAATAATTAAAACAATTCGGGCTTTTATTACAAAACGGGTTGTAACAAACTTTAAACCTCGTTTTTCACAAAAAATCTTTTTGCAAGTGTGGTTCTTACACCCACTGGGTCTCGTGTTTATCTGTAAATACTTTTCATGTTGTTTTCATGTTTGTAATATTGTCATAAAACATGTCACGAAAATAAAAAAAATACTTACTTACTTACTAACTTACAGCTAGCAACTAAAAAAAACACAAGTGTGAAAAATGCGTTAGTACCAAAAAACTCAAATTTTTCAAAACTTTTTACGTCACATTTGAAGTTGTGAAAAATGCGTTTCTATGCTCGTATGAAATTTGTATGCTAACGTGTTTTTCACACAAGTTGTGAAAAATGCGTACGCGTTTTTTTCACAAGTTGTGAAAAACACGGGTTGTGAAAAATGAGGTTCAACACAGCCCTAGTAGTTGTCCATTTTTCTCAAAGGTTATGACGTTTCGCAGCCTGTGAGTCGAACCTAGATCGTCCGTCATATTTGACGCTAGCGCATTTATTGAGAGCAATTACATATATAACTTATATAGTTAATGTGGTTAACTGCTCCGGCTTAAGACGAGTTTGCTTTAACACAAGCGTAAGTCGTTTGAAAGTCGTAAATCTTAATGGAACTTATTCTTTTTGGAAGGATTTTTTTTCAAAAAATTCCTTTCTATGTCAGCGCTCTGCGAAATTTGAAAAAGAACGAACAACACCTTCAACTCAATAGAAACCAATGAGTCAATGCGACCAAGAAATAGTGCAGCAGAAAAATATGTGTACTATCAAAAGTAGATAAGTTGAAAATGAGTAATTTAAACAAATACTTAAAATTATGATATTTAATGTTTTTTTTACACATTAATCAAACAACATTCTAACTGTGCACGGAGAGAAGTTTTTTGTATTATTGCGCAGTAGTATCTACCACACGCTTGTATATAAATACAATTTTAACGAGTGGTTATCACAGCAGGAGTTTACTTTGAGAGCGTAAAGCGCTGGACATTATCGAAGTTAAGCAACGAAATGTAAGGTTAATCTTTGGATGGGTGTCCGTAGAGGTTTAATGACAGCGCGAAGCGTATTTCAATTTTTTTTTATTAGACCACAACAAATTAATCGTTATGTTCGTCTGATTTCTCGCACCTTAAAATCCGAAAATAAAAAAAAATGCATCCGCACCTTGAAATTAACGCATCATAAATTTTGGAAAAGTCAAAAGTTTTGACACTCGGCCAAGTAGAATTGAACTGAAAATTAGTAATTTGAGTTCTAAATAGCAATATAAATCAGCATAATTTCACTGTTACGGTAAAGCAGTAATGTATTCTTGCTAACATACGGCATTAGAAATTACAATGACACAATCCTTTGTTCAGAAATATGATAACTGCACTCTGTCTTTGACCGCAAACTGAACATTTACTCTCTCTACACACCTTATCTTAATGTGTGACGTCATACGTGTAGTCATAAATATGAAGATTGATCGATAGAGAGCAGGTAGGATAGTGAGAAAATTTTACATTCCTACAATTTTGATGTCCCAAAGTAACATATCAGGCTTGATTTAATTCTTGTGGTATTATTAGACATTAGCATAATTTACCAAAATATAATTACATTGTATACACAAAAAGTGAACCGGGCTGGTCCATTATAAGATTAGTGTGGTTCTTTTAATTGGTAATCTATGCTTCCTAGTTATCTAGTATTAATAAAAGTAATACCAAAGACAAATGAAGTTATCTTTTACGTATGAACTCATGAAGGTGTAAACCTCTTCTACCTACGGAGCCCCTAAAAGGACATTTTGAAATACTTTTTTATTTTCACAACTATTTCGTTTAAAACGTAATATTATTTCGTTTTAACGAAATATTATATCGTTAATTCGAAATATTATTTCGATTAAACGAAATAATATTACGTTTAAACGAAATAATTATTTCGTTTTTTCGAAAAAATATTATTTCGTTTTTTCGAAATAATTATTTCGTTTTTTCGAAATAATTATTTCGTTTTTTCGAAATAATATTATTTCGTTTTTTCGAAATAATTATTTCGTTTTTTTCGAAATATTATTTCGTTTAAACGTAATATTATTTCGAAAAAACGAAATATTATTTTGTTTAAT
The DNA here is from genome assembly GCA_025267735.1 of Mactra quadrangularis. Classification (NCBI taxonomy): domain Eukaryota; kingdom Metazoa; phylum Mollusca; class Bivalvia; order Venerida; family Mactridae; genus Mactra; species Mactra quadrangularis. The sequence goes on along the minus strand of CM046300.1, from coordinate 47,968,660 downwards.
CGAAATAATTATTTCGTTTTTTCGAAATAATTATTTCGTTTTTTCGAAATAATTATTTCGATTTAACGAAATATTATTACGTTTAAACGAAATAATATTTCGTATAAACGAAATAATATTTCGAATAAACGAAATAGTTATTTCGAAAAAACGAAATAATTATTTCGAAAAAACGAAATAATATTATTTCGAAAAAACGAAATAATTATTTCGATTAAACGAAATAATTATTTCGATTAAACGAAATAATATTTCGTTAAAACGAAATAATATTACGTTTAAACGAAATAATATTTCAAAAAAAACGAAATAATTATTTCGAAAAAACGAAATAATTATTTCGAAAAAACGAAATAATATTATTTCGAAAAAACGAAATAATTATTTCGTTTAAACGTAATATTATTTCGTTTAATCGAAATAATATTTCGAATAAACGAAATAATATTTCGTTAAAACGAAATAATATTACGTTTAAACGAAATAGTTGTGAAAATAAAAAAAGTATTTCAAAATGTCCTTTTAGGGGCTCCGTATCTACCCTACTTCTAACTAGTTTTAAATTCAATTGAATTTTCATCTGGAGTATCCCCGTGGTATCGGTTTTCGACGATGTAAGGAAAAGTCGGCCAATATGAATAAATGAAACAAAATATCAAATTGATTTACGTGTTAATCCATTGATCAAGTAATAATTAGCCCAACAAACAATATAAACATTAATTCCCTCCTTTTATGTCGTCATTTATTACTTAAGAGTAACTTCCCTTGAAAATCGTTAGTTCGGCATTGCGTCATCTGATTTCGCCGAACTGTAGTCCGTTGTCTAAAAAGTCACACTGCACAAAATTAAAAACGCGACAAGCTATTATCGGTGGACCAAACGTTTAACTTAACATTTATTTGAGTGTTTATGCAGTTTTTAACAATTTTAAATCATTTAAACAAACGTAAATCTCGTGAAATATCACGGTTATTTTATTTGAAGAGTCTGAGACAAACGCCTTTTGCACTCATGGCACAAAAAGTTATAACCCCTTCGTAGCACTTTCATTTTTGTGAAAAATAATAAATGGACCAGCCTAATACACCAGATACAATTGCCTAAAAAAATATATGAAAACATGGTCTCTAGTGAATTTTTGTTGAGGTGAAATTGGTGCAATTAATAGACTTTTTGTCTAGGGCATCTGACCCATTGAGCATAAGGAACTGATGAAACTTAGTCACGTTTAAAGAGTTGTACAGTATAACACATGTTTCATTTATCACGTGATCTGTGTAGTAAACAGTAGGGTACGTCCGAGGACAACTGTCAAAATTTATCAGACGTATGAAATAGTGAGGCACAATGCAAATAAAGAAGCTTCATTTTGGTAATAGTAAAATTACGCAAAAATCAATGTATTGAAATATAATTCGTAAATAAATTACTTTTCCAACGTTTATTTGGAATGTTTTTATGCATTTCGACAACTATTCTCCTTAGGCGTCGAAATAACACATGACCGGGTCTGCGCATGCGTGAATTACGAAAATAAACCGGAAATTCATAGTTCGGCGAAATCAGATCCTCGTCGAAAACAGATGCCGTCAGGATAATTGTTAACTTGCTTTATATAGCATAGAACTACTTATTACGTGATTACATTATAGTCTATAGATATATGGTTATATGTTATATAAGAAAGTCCATACATTTTATGCTCTTTTTAACTTATGGTAAATAAATGTCTTAGAAACCGCACAAATTTATTCTTCGCTTTTGCTCGCTTCTCAAAATTCAAAATATGGAAAAAGAATTTATTTGCTCTTTAGCTCCATTCTTTGGAACAACATACATAGAACATCAATTTGTTGTGGACTTAACTCCATGGCAACACATTGTTTAGGTTACATCGTGGCCATCAATCCACCTATCACTGTTCCTGAAAAGACTCAATCTCTGGATTACTACTAGATGCAATTCAGTGACTAAACACTGCCGTATTAAAATGATTTAGAATGAGTGGTAGGAGGGAGAATGACCGTAGAAATTATTTCATGGCATAGCTCCACGAAAGTATGCCCTGCCCGTGAATCAAAACATACAATTTCTCGATCAGTAGAATAATGTGCATGTAAAATGAAATATGAAACACATTTAATTATGAATGATAAAGAGATGATGATGGATATCGAAATAGTAACTTTGAACTCCTAAAATCGTTCAAAAATTCCTTCCAACAGTACTTTAAGTACTTTGATTTTTGTTTGGGGCTAACTTAGCCAAAACAACACATTGTATAGGTCTTACATGTATCAGCGGTCAGACAACAGCATCGTTCCTGGAAGGCTAAATATCTGGATTTAGCTGTTAACCAGCTGCTAGGCAAATACTTCCGTCACTGACTGACAACTGTCCGACATGATTTAGAATCTGTGTTAAGAGGGAGAATAGTTGTAACATTATTTCATGACCAAACTTCTAGAAAATATGCAAACAACCCTTCGATCAGCAGAACTTTGCGAGCTACCGACTCAGCTGGCCGGGCGTGTATGTTTGGTAAGTTGTATTTATTTAAACGGCTTAAGATGATTTGTTTTAAAGGCACGTGCGAGTTGTTTGAATATGTGTCTCAGAGAAGCCTCTCCAAATGCATGATTTGAGTCAGGGACATTCTCGTTATAAATAACTTTTTTTTTACCCTTCTACAATACAAATTGATGACCTTGATTTGACTTTTATCCTTTCAACTGACTGCCTGTGATATCAAAATTACCACCTACGTTTTTAATTTACGTGTAATAGTAACAGATCGATCCTATTTGGACAATTCTTTGGCGACTTTCCTTTGATTTCCATTAATACCGGTAATAAGAGTGCTAAATCATTGTAAATGTGTGGGTTACAATGCTGGTATTTTATGGGATTGTAATACATGGATATCATTTTCGGCGATAAAGGCTTAAGTTATACCACAAAACGGAAACTATCGACGAAAATACCTGACCAGTTTAACCTGCGGAGTGATACACGTGTCTCTGATTTAATACGCAGTTAATTTCTGGGCGATAAAAGTAATTTCGTCATCTGACTCAGTGGCAGATGTTTACTTATATTGATAATCGTGTGGAATGGGCGTAGTCAAATCTCGTTAGTACACATGTACTAAGCAGTATATTAATATATCAATATTAACTGTTTAATGTATTGATACTGCGGTCATTCATTGTATTACTTGAAGTTTAAGTTGTTTTACAGTAATGTACCATATTTATCATATTTAATTTTATCTAAAAGAAATGACCTTTGATTCTGACTCCCTGTCAACAGTCACTAAAGGATAAATTCTATGTACCATTTATTGACCTCAGGTTTAAAGTTACCGTTCATTCACAAAAACAACTTGGCATAAAATAGCAAACTAAACACCATTGATCTGATAGGTCTAAAATAATATTCAGATGGCACCTAAATAGAATCAAGGATTGAATGTATTCAATTTTCTCACACTTGAAGCCAATCCTGGTAATATTTTTGTGATCTGATGATGATTATACAGGTCGTCCACGTAAACATTGCGTATATAAACATAGCCAGTTTCATTACACTCCAATATTTAGGGGTGAATTATTTTTACAATTTTATAGTATAATTAATTTACACTTATTTTATAAACATATCATTATATAAAATTTACAATGTGCATACACACTATTTAAAATAAATGTTACACATAAAATGACCTGTTTAAATCAGTAAAATGATGTTAATGCATTAGCTTATTCAACCTTTTAGTGGGCAAGTCCATGATTTAAAGTACAAAAATACACATGACCTAGAATACGACCTTGTACATTATTTCTTGACTTTACACTTGTATAAATCAATTTTAAAAACATGGTGAGTTATTGTACGCATTCGGAACTACCTCGGCGATCTTCTACACAGATAAACCTCGGATATCATAAGGTGGAAAAGTAGATCTAGGAATTTGGTTTCTGTGGTAATATAGCTTGAACTACACAGATATTCGTGGAACAGCTAAGATGTTCTGTAAAAACCTACTTAGTCGCATCTGTGAAGGTCCGGAAAATCATCCTAAAAGTGTGACAAAGTCATAACGTATCAAGTGTCAGATGTTTTACATATTGATACGACTTGCTTTGATGATCTAAGTGCTATACTGAAGTAATATTACACAAGTTTGTATCCTTTCATAATATGATGATCGCAAACTCTTTACTTCAAGCTGTTTTTTTCCATTTTAAATTTTCTGTTGAGAAGGTTATGATATCCATGGCATGTCAAGAGACAAAGCTCTTACTACGTTAAAGTGGTACATAGCTGTTTCCACTTACTGATAAGTGATTATAAGTGATGAGTGAATGTATGAAATATGTATATTATTATATCTCAATATGTTATAGCTATTACATTAGAAATGCATGATTGTTATAATTTGCTGTGCAAACAGTAATCTAGTGGATGTACGTGCTATGGTGGTACGAGAAACCAATGTTTGAATTCACAACCCCTTTCTATATCATCATTTGTTTATTACGAAACAAAAACTGCATGTTGGTTTTAGGTATGTTATATCGTGTACTAGATTCAAACACCAAATAGATGGCTCAAAAATAAGAGTTGTTCTTAATACTCAGAATTTGTTCGTTCTTTGCAACGATAAGCATTCAACAGCACAAAATATGGAATAAACATAATATACTATCTTGTTTAAAATAGCGTTATTTCTTTGCAAACAAGTTTTGGGATTCTAATTATGTTTTCAACTAATATAGTAATTATATTCAGAAACTTAATTCTGTGTTAAAAGATACAAATATATTGTATCTGTGAGACATTGTACTAATGAAAAGATGTGATAAAGCGTGTAACAATATTATTAATAGGGGCCTAAGTGTTGACATGAACGTGGCAGTCGCCGGATCTTATAACCTGGTTGTATTCCTACTACGTCTGATTTCCGAGGTATATCTTCGTAGATGATCGCCGAGGTTGTTCCGAATGTTTTTGTACTTTGAATATAGAATTCAACGCGCCAGGTTAAAAAATCCATTTGTACTTTCCACATTTTTCACTGACTGTTAGGTGTATAATTATTTTGTTTACAAACCGCATTCATCGTCGAGCTATTGGCTGTGGAAACTAGTCAAATGCTGTATTTTCAAGTCTGTATGTCTGTGAATACAGTGCCATCCATAATTACCTTTACACTTTTGTAAATGTATTATTTGATTTTTATTTTATACCAATATTTGAGAAACAAAAAAGATATTTTCATATACATGTACATGCTTAACAAATGCAATTGTATAAAGTATCATTACTCCCCTTTTAAATCTATTATGGTTATTCTGAATCATATATACATCTTATATGAAGTTAATTTATTTAATGAAAACCCAGCCTTTTTACAAGTGTAAATGTAATTTTGGATGGCACTGTATAGCAAGAGGAAATAGAATATACAGACATTGAAATGAACACTGTTTTGAACCTGAATACATTGAGGACATTGGTCGAGTTTGCATCAAGATTGGAATTTTATATCATCGAATGAGCTTAGAAAACTGTCTTTATGACTGGCATAGCCACAAAACTTATATTCAAGAGTGAGGTAGACAAGAAAGAAAATGTCATTTCCTGAGCTTATATAAAATATCTCATTAAAAAGACAATTCCATTGTTCATCTTGTCATCATTATGTCAGTATGAATAGCTATTCATAGCTATTGTTAATATGTATTTTGTTACAAAATGACCGACAATAAATAAAGTTTGTATTGTATTGTATTGTATTGTATTGTATTGTATTGTATTGTATTGTATTGTATTGTATTGTATTGTATTGTATTGTATTGTATTGTATTGTATCGTATCGTATCGTATCGTATCGTATCGTATCGTATCGTATCGTATCGTATCGTGTCGTGTCGTGTCGTGTCGTGTCGTGTCGTGTCGTGTCGTGTCGTGTCGTGTTGTGCTTTATTGTGCTGTGTTGTGCTGTGCTGCACTGTACTGTACTGTATTGTTCATTGAAATGCGTTTTATGTGCTTTGTTAGAGTAAATTTTATACAAATATAACAGGAAGTTATTTCTCCTTTAAAAGGACGACATTTATCTTCTTTTGACAATGGAAATTCAAGATTATCTTTTTACCACAAAGAAGATATAAGATTTCTTATTTCCATCGCATATCTACTTCAAATAACACACCACATTTCGCTGTAAAACAAAAATTAAACAAAGACAAATACAATTATTAATAACACCACGTCAAAAATATTTCTACATAAATGTTTGCTTAACATATACACGTGTCTCATTTTCCCTTTTTTCTTGTTGTTTTCTATTAGTTTTTTTTGTTTAATTGATAATTAATATATGTATATATATTATATTGGCAGAACATAATATTTATTATATAAACACAGGTTACATTTATATAAAGTAACAACATGTGAAATAAACTATAAATTAAATGTTTATGCTAAAATAAAACTCAACAAAATTCCAGTATAAAGACCGCCATGGTTTATTACAAAATCGTGCGCTTTTTGACGATTTTATGTACCATCAGCTTTTTCGAAAAAAAGACCGGTCCGCTATGACGACTATCTCCGTAAACAGATATCCTGTAGAGCGTTGTCGTACAGGATCTCTACTTTCTCCGTAAAAGGTCACGTCAAGATGAACTTTGTTTCGATCAATCAATGCGTAGCTTTCATCTAGACGAAATCACTATTAATCACATTTTGATTTCGTAATTTCTGTTTTTAGACCAAGTTTTGCATACTAATTTAACAGCGGTATTATTCCCAGTCTGCAATTGGGCGGCTCATTTCAAATTGCGTGACGTAGACGATGTAAACAAGTTACGTATCATAACAATTTCGTTATGAATCTTATTATGAGAAAAGGTCGCCTGAACGTGACCCTCGTTTGGAAAAGGCCAGATCTAAATTAGCGAGTATGCAAGCGGTAAATTTTAGATCGGGTTTTAATCAGATTGCTATGACGATCACTGTCCAAATAGTAGAGCTTAGACGAATTTAACTTGAATAAATTTATTCACACTGTATGACAAAGTTGTTTTTTGTTAGGAATTTTAACTCATAATTTCCGCTTTCTGCGTCAGTCTTAACAATTATGTATATCACAATTCACAGTTCCTGCAAGTCTGCGATATCATTAAACGATAATTCATGCAAACAATAGCTATAAAAGTTTGTGTAATTATAGTAAAAGAGACATTAGTGCTGATTGAAATCTCATGACGCCGTTGCCATGGATATTTAGCAATAGCCTATAGCTTTCTACAGTAATCGAATAAATGTATCAAATAGAGATACATTTTATAACATTGAGATAGAGTCTGGCTTGATTTGATGCAGAAAGAAAACAACGTAGATAATTATTTTAAAAAAAGAAAGTAAATCTCAATAAAAAGTGTTTTTGTTTAAGTCATGAATAGTAATCAGTGTGGATAATTAATGACGTCATTTTAATTAATACAATTTTCAAAATTGGTTTGTTTACGTAAAGGTAAGATAATTTTATATTCTAACTTTTGTTGAAAAAGCGTATTTTTATAGTCAACTATTTTTTAATGATCTTGATTTATAGATAGTTTCAATTCATTCTGAACCATTTAAAGGTTAATAATAGCTCAGTTTCACTACTAATTAATTAAACCGGATTTAACCCACTCGAGCTGGTTATTTATAGCTTTAATTAAGTAGCTACTATAATTTTGGCGTGTAATGACTGAATATTCATGTATTTACAACGCAGGAGCGGATCCAGGATTTTTTCTTAGGTGGGGGGGGGGGGCGGGTCCGAACTTATTCTAGGGGAAGGGGTTCCAAACTTTCGAACAACAACCACATTTAACACTTCTTTAAATAATTCTTTAATAATGCAAAATATTTATAATAAAAACTACACAACCATTAAATCTATGTTAAGCACCGAGAAAATTTGCTTCTTGATACTTAAAAATGACTTACAGTTAAGAAATATACATATGGAAAGGTACATTTTTGAAATTTTAGGGGGGTCCGGACCCTCTGACCCCCGCTAGATCCACCTATGCAACGTAATTTGTATTCACCTCCACTGCCGCCAAAATCAAAACTATTTTAATTATATTAACGTGACTAACGTAAAACCGTATCATATACAGAAACGCATAAATTGCAACCAATTTTTATTATGAAACTATAATAATGAAATATTTATCGTTTTTTAGACAGCCAGACGATTTATATAATAAAATTATATAAAGAAGTATTTGTTATTCATTAGACAGTCAGTCGATTTTTATATTGAAATTATATAAAGAAAGCCTTTCGTTCTTTAGACAGTCAACTAATCTTTATTAAGAAATTATAAAAGAAATATTTATTGTTCTTGAGACAGACAGCTGATCTTTAGAATGAAATTATTTTAAAAAAGTATGTATTGTTCTTTAGACAGCAAAACGATTTTTATAATAAAATTATTCGAAGAAACATTTATAGTTTTTTTTACAGCAAGACGATTTTTATAATCAAATTACACGAAGAAACATTGATTGTTCTTTAGATAGCAAAACGATTTTTCTAATATAATTTATATAAAGAAAAGTTTTAGATAGCAAGACGATTTTTATAATAAAATCATACAAATAAAATATTACTTTTTATTAGACAGCAAGACTATGTTTATAATAAAATTATATTAAGAAATAATTAATGTTCTTTAGACAGCTAGCCGATCTTTATAATAAATTACTTGTATATAAAGAAATATTGTTTGTTTTTTAGAGCCAACAATCTGTATAATGAAAAAAACTTTATTGCTTATGCCGAATAATCTTTAAACCATCATTATCATCACTATCATCATCATCATTACAATCATTATCATCATCACCATTATCATAATTAACATCAACATCTAAATCATTATCATCACTATCATCATCATTACAATTATCATAATCATCATCATCACTATCATCATCATTATATTCATCATTAACATCACCATCCTCCTCCTCCTCTTCATCATCATATTCTGTTATTCAAGCACAAACTTAATTCTGAGTATAATCATCATGCGTGGTGGTTAAAGGTACTAGTTCACAGATTTGGTTTATTTTTTCTTTAATTTTAAAATACCATTCAGTGTCCGTATTTGTGTCAAAAAATTAATTTTTATTGTTTTAAGACTAACTGACCTATAGATTGCAAGAAATATACAATAAAATTCACAAAAATGCACTAAAAGTGTCTATACCATGACATACGGGGAAGATATTTACAACATGAAACACCATCATTTGTAGTTGTATGTAATTTTGCACTAAAATTGTCATTATCGGAACACTACTTAACTGCTTCAAAAAATGTTTTCATACAATTTTGATAGTTTTAGAAAAAGTTCATATTTAAGTTGAAATCTTTGAATGAGTACCTTTTAAAAGAGAAACAGTGAACACGTGTGCTTCCAAGCCACCCAATCCATACAGATGGACTAGCACTGTGATAAAAGTGGTACACTTACCCCATGTTAATATTCTTAAACCCTTAAAGTGCAATTATATTGCATACCTTACAAACTGCTGATAAGTTGTATCCATGGTTACCTAAAATATCAAGCTCTATTAAAATTGTTTAACATACGTGTGTGATTGATAAACTTCTAATTAAACATGTTCTGAATTTTGTTGTTTACAATGGAAAAGAATACTATAGACTGAATCAAAGCACTGGAGTGCTGAAGGAACGATGTCCTGAACTTATTTTTTTATTAAAGAATAAATTATTATGTATATTATCTATAGAATAATGTATTAAGTATCAATTAACAGAATTTAACAAAAGGATAGCACTAGACTTCTCAAGTGGTTTGCTCATTGCAAGGTTTATCCTACTTTATCAAACAAAATAAACCAGTCAAAGAATTAATTTTCATCAACACATTTTAGGGTCATGTACAGCAGCGATCTCACAAAACCAAAGATTATTCTGGACTATTTTCTTTAACCAAAAGGAGCTGACAACTTCTCATTTTTGGTTATCAATGGGTATTCTTTAACGAGATCGTTGATATTTTCGTTAAAATTTTAAAGATTTGGTATGAAATGACAAGCTGAATTTTTTCACAAAAAATTGACTTTCTAACAATTCATTTAAGGTTTTCCCCAAAATACTAAGCTCTTTTGCATCAAGCTACACTCCCATTTTTGTTCACGAATTTTAAGTCAAATTAACGTTTCGCACTTACTATTTATTCACAATAAAAATTACTCTAAGAATCGTCTATTTCCTATAAATATTTGTATAAAGTTCCGTACACACTTATACATATTCATTCCAAATTATAATCAAACTCTTTAACTTAAAATCGCTCAAGTAAACTTTAAATGTGACACTTTGAAGACGACAACGTCATATCGTCGTATATTAAACATCCGGTAAGTGTATTAGTCATATCCAAGGTATACAGACGATCCGTCCCCAAGACTATTCGCCCCTTGACGATCCGTCCCCGTACAGTACCGTAACTCTAGCCACTGCTTAATATAATACGATGATTTAATATTGTTTATTACTATCGAATGATGTAATTATGTTACACATATAACAGGCATTGTCAAAAACATCGTAGGCTCTTTTTACTCCAACAAGTAATCATTGCAGTTGTACGGGTTGAGTTGTCTACGGGTTGAGTTGTCCCGTCTCCATTGCAAAATTTATTTGTCCTGAGAGTAACCTCCCTTTTCCTAAAGAGTTTCAAGAACGACAACACAAGCCAGCGTTGTATTACATTTAAATGAGATGTTAATGAGTTTCACGCTTGAACTACGCCTCTTTGTCTATGTTGAAAATTGTTGAAGCGTGAAAAGAGTAATCTTATACTTTCTTGTTACCATTGGAACGATGCTAAATTAGCATCGTTCCAAAAACCGTCAAGTCAAATAAACTTTAAGGGTGTATCAGTTGTTGAAATTGAAAAAAATATCAAGTGGGTGGGGTAACTAAATATATTAAAAATCCATAAATTCCAAATAATTTTGATATTTTTTGTAAGTGATGCACCAAGTGTATAGACATGACTGGAAATATAATACACTCAACCAATAGGACATTTAGAATGAAATGAAAACATTTATCCTAACCTTGAAATAGCGTACCTTAAGTCAGTCCAAACACATTATCAAAGTACTTTTTTCATAAATCCAAATGTTAATATAGGATGTCCATGTAACATTTTACAATGTCTTAAGGTGAATCACACACCACTGCTCCCAAAAAGTAGATATCAACATTTATCATAACACTGCCATTACACGTTTTAACTTTCACTTTATATTTCAGGGGCCCTATGATTTTTTATTGATTTTTTTTTATTTTCTATTTATGCGATAAGAAGGAACTAGGCTCCTGTGATAAATACTGAAAGAAAATCATGTGATGATAGTGTTGTGATAAATTATCATTTTTACATTTGGAAATACTTTTTGTGTAATTCACCCTAAGACATTGTTATATGTTACATGGACATCCTATATCAACATTTGGATTCATGAAAAAAGTACTTCAATAATGTGTTTGGACTGACGCAAGAAAGGCTATTTCAAGGTTAGGATAAATGTTTTCATTTCATTCTAAATGTCTATTTTGTTCAGTGTTATATATATTTCTACTGTTAAGTATGTACATTTGATGCATTTCTTACAAAATATAGCAAACTTATCCGGAATTTATCGATATTTTTAGTTACCCCACCCACTTGATGGATTTATTTTCAATTTCAACAACAGATACACCCTTAAGTTGATTTACAGTTACACTAGATTACTAGGCCTGTATAATTTAAATCCAACTAATGCAGTTCTGCATTTGTAAGACGATTTCTAATCATACTCTTGTACAGAATTGAGAGAACTCATTTAAATAATGTACATTTGTACATCCACTGGCATCAGAGTCCTCACACTCGTTTATACGCACACATATAATATTTTGTCAACAAACACAATTAAAAATCGGTCCCGTATACATTACCGTGTACGAGTTATAACTACATGTATACTTTCAGTATATCATCATAATGACGATTCGAGATATCAAGTTACTGCAAGAGTAATCTTCGTTCTATATAAGAACAATTTAAATTTGTCTATCTAAGATGTCACGTGCATAAAGACGTGATATTCTGTACTGTCTAAATAAAATTGACTCGGTATAATTGAAACAAGATACAAAAGTAAAATAGCATACATAATTGTATACGAGAAAATATTGATGTAAAATATCAAAGAGCGCAAAAAATAATAACATGAAAGTACTTCTTAATCCTCTTAATTCTCTATTACAAAATGTTCTTTCATTTTCTCTTTTTTTGCATGAATATGGTCAATTTGGTAGAAGTTTGGTTCTATATAGGTCATTTTTAGTCGAGTTTTCATTTTGCACTTAAATAAAGCGTCTAATTAATCAAAAACCATGTCACCAAAGTAGACACGATTCGGACGTTGAATATTTCTCGTTAGAATTTCGGATATTTATTTAGGATAAATGTAACCGAACGACTAAAATTAGAAATACACTGTAATTTTTGTACAATAATCCTTTGATTTAAGTCTGTGTAGTGATTTTTCATTTGAAAACATGATTATCAAATACCTGATGCATTACATCGGGCGCCGCCATTATCAAGTTTTGCCTGACGTACTTTTACCTGTCAAATTACGACTGAAAACCAGACAATGTTTGTTTTTACCTTTCGTAAGTTTTTTTTCCGGCGCAGCTGTCTAAACCAACTTTTGACCTATAATTCAAGCAAATACAAAATGCTTTAACATTCATGATCATCCAATGAAATTTTCTTTCGGTACTGCGAAATAGATAACAGATCTGATACTATTGGTTATTTGTGACAAACAGATGCGTAGCCTGGACAGTAGTTGCTTACTATTTAATCTGTATATTATGGATGATTTACTACGCTAATTCATTATACATTCGTCGTGGTACGCTTATGGTGGTATGACTGAACAGCGAATATGACTATTTATGCTTCAAACAAAATTGACCTTGCAAAGCGCCGGATACCTTTTTAAGATATTTCTAATTTATTATTTGCTTTTAAACAGAACTATATTTATTAGACATGAGGTTTGGAGAACGAGATTTTGTCTAGGGGCAATTGTGACAACTTTGAAATATACAATTCACTGTTAAATGTCCAAGTATTGGATGTACGTTAAACGTAGTGAGTACATGTATTCAGGGATTTTATATAACAGGGATTTGTAACGATAAGTAAATGTAATAGATTTTCATCAAATTTCACCGTCGTCGCTATTATTTCGACCAATACGGAAAACAAGTTTAACAAGTTTAAATAAAGATATTCACATAGAAAATGTACCAGAACCATTTAAATGACATAAATGTTAGGGAAAATGTGCTTTTAGATGATTTTGAAGTATATTACGCTCACACACTGTTTCACAAAATAATGCATTTTCCCGCCGATCTGCCATTTTTAGCCCCATTTTACATACCTATATTTTCCGTCATAATTGCAACAATTTTTTGTAAAAAACTTCAGAAACATTCTCAAGTTGCATGGAAGACATGTACAAAAACATAAATCAAGTTTTTAAACTCTGGAATAGTTTGAACAGCCTGCTTCAGCCAGTTATAGACAGTGACGACCGAGAAAATTCAAAACTTGATGCACTTTGTTACAAATCTCCGTTATATAGAATCCCTGACCATGTATTGAAGTACCATATGGTTTGTCACATAACCGGGTTATTATAACTTAACAAAACTTATCACTAAATACTGCCTTATCATTTCATAAAACATATCGCAGTAACTCAACTCCGATATAGGTTGACTGACGTAGCCTTTTTATACAATAAATATCATTATCAAATGTTTTTTATGTATATTTTCTCTTTACCTGTCTTTATTAAAATTGTTTCGTACAGATGTTCTTTGTAACGAACGTTCATCGTATTTTTTTTCCTTGTAATCATATTTAATTTTTGAAATGTGATATATGCTCTCAGACTTGAAGGGAAAAAGAATGATATTACGTTTTAGTTTTTTATCTACGCATTAATCGACACATGTTTCTATGCTTGCCTAAACAGACGCAAACAGAGTCGACGGTTTTGCCTTAAAACGTAGCTACGTTTGCGCTCTTAAAGCAGAATTCCCATAACGCAAAATTTACAACTATTTTTAGATTTATAACCACGATAAATGATTATTAATCAAAATATATTTCTTTCATTACATCACGTTTATCATTTGGCATAGATTGGATTTATAAAAACAACATTTTGTTGCAAAGTCTACATCTCCAATATCATTTAATTGATCGGCTAATGGATCATTTACATCAATACAAATAATCTTCCAATCAGTTTCATCTTCATCAATAAAACACTTGACTCCTAAAACTTTTACTTGAGTAACAGCTCCTCTTTTATGAACACATTCGGAACTCCTCGGTCATTCGCTACGAATAACCTCGGACATATTTAGACGCCATTTTGGAACTACCTTTTCGTCACATTCCTAAACGAATGCTTTGACCGGTGTTGAAGTAAACAAATCCACGATCGTTTAGCGATGAGTGATGTTTCGTTTTTAGTCCATATGTATATATTGTTTGAAATAACACAGTTCAATGATATCGCTGAGCAATATTTAGTTAAATATATAACATAGAACTAAGTTTTGACAAAGATCTGTGTGTAAACTAAAAGCATCATTTCGCGTTACCATTATGTGCTTCGCCTGTGCTTCGCCTCGTGTAGGTAGTAAAATCCCAAGCCGCCAGGGTAGACCCCCACGAATCCTTCCGAGATTATTCATTCATGAAAGTTCGAGGTGTTCCGAATGTCATGAACAGTTTTCCTGTTTCGCAAACATCTTATGGATCATTAACTCCCTTGGTTCCAGCAGTAGCTTTAGTTAGGGATATACCGGTATATTGCAATATGCAGCTGCGGCAATACGTACCGCGGTACGAATTTATTGTACCGGCATTTAGCGATATTTGTTATTTTCATCGAAAAATTCTTCCCGTCACCAAATGAAAATAGCGAAACGTCTGTTTCCCATGGTTCATTCGCTGAAAGCTGGAGTTCAAAGAATTTGAGCGCGTTCGGGATGTTCTCATTACTCTTAGAGGCCGAGTATTTTTTCAGTCCAGTCTGCTACAGACACTTTCCCTACAAATCCTTTCACATACTTCACTACTGAACAGTTAAATAAGTTCTTTAAGACAGAACTATTATGCAGTCGTGTCTTTGGTTTGCAAACGGTATATCGGGGTAGGTATCGCGGTTCTGTTCTAGCGCATGGTTCTTGTAGGAGCAGTGGTCCAGTGGTAGGACGAACGCTTAGGGATCGGAAGGTCCTGGGTTCGATCCCCACTAGGGACAATGCTAATTTCCAAGAGCAAGAGAGCTTAATCTACAATTGTTCCACTCCACCCAAGTGTAAATGGGTACTGTGAGGGATCACCTGCCTGAAGATAATTTCAATGACCAGGAGTTATCGTACAAGATTGTAAAGTCGGCTGAACATGAATATGGAAGCAGACTTTAAACAGCACTTTAACTTGCTTCCTTGCAGATCTCCATTTTATGGTTGGTCAATTTAGGTATTTCTACAACCATGTTACATATTTTAGACTCCTCATTAGCATATAATGGAATATCATAGAATGGAGAGATAGGTTTATCTTCGCTATTAGTAATGAAAACACGATAATTCGTGGTGTATAGACGTCCTCATTCAATGGTGTTGTAAGACATTTTAACCTGTGACAACAGAACGTTACGAGAACAAAATAGACGGTTAAGAGATTGGATAACCTCAAAACACCTATATCCTCGCACTGATTGAACTGACAACCTACTGAACGCTCTAACAAACTTAATCCCACGTTGCATCGAACAGTCTCGTACCCAGAGTCTAGTAGGATTCTCGAGTATTTAGATCGAGAATCTTGATAACCTCGGGGTACGAGAATGTGCATTGAGCGGTTAACAATAATTAACGAAAACGTTTAATGAAAGAAATATCAAATAATATTCTCAAAAAAATCCCAGTAAAATCATTTATACTTTTACTAACGGTTTAAGTTAATATACATAATTAATGTAATTTTATCAAAATCGCTATCTTTTATGATAAGTGTACATGTATGTCAATTTTCACTAAAACTGTCATTATCAGAACATTGCTTCGATAGTTCTAGAAAAGTTCCTATACAATTTCGAGAGGTTTAGAAAAGTTGATATTTAAACTGAAAACATGTGAACTAGTCGCTTTAATGTGAGAAATGACGCTGGTGACTTTTGTATTACGAGTTTTATACAATGTAATAGACACGCCTGTATTGAGAAGTAAGGAGAGAGGCTTCTCATACAAGAATGAAAACTTGTTATTTCATCTGTGAGAGTCATCAATAAGGTTTCATATGTATCAGATATCAATGCCAACTTTTTTTTAAAAGAACCAAATGATGAAAATAACTCATGCTTTATACGCTTTGTCAATTTTCTACACCATCGTGTGTATTTTAAATCATAGTTTATTGCGTGGTTTGACTTAGTGGACAAAAATAGGGTCTATAGTACATGTATTGTGAACTACAATAACAAGTGATAAAGTACATGTAAACACAAATTTGTTTTCAATGATATCTCTTTCCAGACAAACGGTTGAAGCTATGCATTTGGATCGCTAGCTCTTAATCTCCCGCACAAAAAATGAATCGAAGGGTCAATTATGGCGTATGCAAAATATAATTTGTGTAGAGGATTCTGAATAAACAAATACTTCTATAATAAGTCTTAAGATTAAGAATTGAATAAATTATAATTCATTTGATATATTTACTTTCTTGAAAGTGTATTGTATTGCGACTACTGACTCGCAACTTGCTTGGATATATGTGTTAGCGTTTCCCATGTTCTATGTATAGAGCACGTAGTGATATACTCGTAAGTCCAGGGAACCAAGTTAGGAGGTATGCAGTCCTAATTCATTCGGTTATCTTGCGATTTCCTACGCAAATATTTATGTATCAAGATGACCGTGGTGTTCCGAGTGGCACTAATCGGAACATTCGGAACTCTTCGGCAATTCGCTACGAATAATCTCGGACATATTTAGACGCCATTTTTGGAAATACCGGTGTTGAAGTAAACAAATACAGGATCGTTTAGGCGATAAGTGATGTTTTGTTGTTTTTTTTGTCTGTAAATTTGAAATAACACAGTTTAAAGATATAGCTGAACAATATTTGGTTCAATATATAACATAGAAATCTGTTTTGACAAAGATCAGTGTGTATACTACAAGAACTTTTTTACCTAACCGTTACGTGCTTCGCCTGTGATTCGCCTCGCGTAGGTAGTCATGCTCAACAAAAAACCCAAGCCGCAAGGGTGGACCTCCATGAATCCTTCCGAGATTATTCATTCAAAAAAGGTCAAGGTGTTCCGAATGTAATCGGAACTGATTTGTATTCTAACAAGTATCAATATTAATTTTTATACTGTCCTTTATTTCAGGCACGTGGTTAAAGTAATAATGACGCCAACACTAAAAATGTCACGTGACTCCTGCTGATTTGGATCTTGTTTGGTACGAGTGATCTGTCGCATCAAGTTCATGTATAACAGCTGGCCCCTTGAATAATGTATACATGTTTAAATGGACGATATTTAACATGGATGAAGCACATTGTGATATTTTGTCTTTATTTTGTTACCCAACTGATACTCACTCATGGATTAAATCATTTCTCATTCGGAGGATTGTTTTGTACGAACACAACCATATCGAGTTCCAGTGGTACTTTAGCTAGCGATAACTTTCCAATGAATTATAGCAATTCTTTTGATTGTGAAATTGATATAACAGTGCACAATGCCGCTTCAATAGAAATTTATTTTGAATATTTTTATACAGAGTCTTATTTAGACTTGAATTTAATCAATGAAATGTGTGAACTAGATTATTTAGAAATTTTAAGTGATCACCGCTCATTACGATTGTGTGGGGACTGGCGTGGGAAGGAGAATCGTTTATTTTTTATATTTAAATCATCGACTATTAAGTTTAGATTCCATTCCAATGAAAATTCGACAAGACCTGGTTTTGTTTTAAAATGGACGTCCATGTTGAACATATTCATAGACAATCCAAGCTCCTGTCTGTATTCACAATATTTTCTGCACGAAACGGAGAAGTCTTGTTTTGAAGTTTTAACAAAACCAGAAAGTTGGTTAACTAGTCATGAAACCTGTAGAAGACGCGGCGCCATCTTGGCAAGAATAGAAGATGTTCAAACACAGGCTGATATAGAAACTAGTTTATTTAAAAGGTAAGAAGTTTTACCTAATATGTAACGTCCAATCGCAATGACCCGATACGCGTCAAACTCATGAAACATCTGTGCAGCGCATTCGGCTTCTTCCGTAAACATTACGAAACATCGCGACAAAGCATGTGAATGATATCAAAGCACTGATAAGGCAGTGTGTAAATTTCGATGCCTCTGACTGTCAAATATATTGCGCCGATAAAATGGCTAGTTTTGTCCACAGGTAATGAAAATGAAAAATATTTTATCCATTCGAAATACAAGAGAGCAATGATGGTATTTTTGCGATCGCAATTTTAGACTTGACCAAAACAGATGATATTTTTCCGCTGGAACTGAACAGATTATTGTATTTACCGATGAAACTTTTTATTTTATTTACTAGACGATTACAAGACCATTCTTTATGGATAGGGGCTAATGATCGTTTATTTGAAGGAGATTATATGTGGACTGATAGAACATCCTTACAATATACAAGTAAGTGATTCAAAATATCATAACTAGGGACATTTGTCAGCTATCTTTTCCTGATAAAATCTGAAGCAATCTAATTGGTAAGTAGGTCCTTATAGTTGAAATACTCGGATTTTATCATTGAAGTCTTATGTAACAAATAACATGTATAAATTATGTAACAAAATATTTCATCTAATATCTTTCTTGTTAAGGAGGATATTAACAGAAGGGATGAAATTTAAATAGTTCTTTACCCTAAAAATACTTAGTTTGACTTTCAAACAAATTAAATGATTTTCAAAAAAGGTATTTTGAGAATAATTTTGGCAAATTGACATTGAAAAGTAAGGGTAAAATCCGAGTAATCCAACTAATTGGACCTACCTATTTGAAGAGAATACATGGGGAAATAACTGGCTAAGGTCCTTTATTGTCTTGTGCATATACGTACGATGCTTATACCACCTGACTTTTCGTGACCAATGTGGTTCAAAATATCAAATCAATAGCACAATTACCATTGGTGTAGCGTAAGACACGTGCTTACAATTGCAGCAGCACAAGCCAAACAGCACTATCACTACTATGATTTTACGATTTTATCAACATAGTCCAATCAGCACTTTCAGTACTTTGATTTTACAATTACATCAACATAGTCCAATCAGCACTATCAGAACTTTGATTTTACAATTACATCAACATAGATCAATCAGCACTATCAGTACTTTGATTTTACAATTTCATCAGCATAGTCCAAACAGCACTATCGGTACTTTGATTTTACAATTTCAGCAGCATAGTCCAAACAGCACTATCAGTACTTTGATTTTACAATTTCAGCAACATAGTCCAAACAGCACTATCGGTACTTTGATTTTACAATTTCAGCAACATAGTCCAAACAGCACTATCAGTACTTTGATTTTACAATTTCAGCAGCACAGTCCAATCAGCACTTTCAATACTTTGATTTTACAATTTAACAGCACATTCCAATCAGCACTTTCAGTACTTTGATTTATTTCTAATCATCGAAAATATGGCGCCGACTAAATCATTTAATTGCTTTGTTCTTTTATGTATATTAACTTTTGACCTTTTATATGTTGTATAACTATTTATAAACGATAAATATGTACATGTTTAAGTTCTAAATAATAAAATAGTTGTTTCGTTCTGTGTTTGGTTCAGTTCTGCTTTTGTTCAGTTCTGTTCTGTTCTGTTCGTATGACTGTTGATATGCGTAATGGAAATACGAAACAAACAACAGTTCGATCAACATGCATTCGATCATTAGTTTATTCCTATTGTAACATTAACCTAGATGACTATACGTACGTAACTGTAAACAAATCGTCATGTTTTAAAAGAGGAAAAATAGATGTGTAATGTTCTTTAATCACTTGAAAGAAACTTAAACGGTTCCAGAGGGACTATTGTTTGATTTTTACTATGTAATTAATCTACATTACTATGAGCTTGTTTTACATTTTAAATGGGTTTGTTTACATTGGTTTGTACGTGTACACGTCATGATTTCGTCCATGTGCTATAAAAATATGATTGTCAGGGTTTTGTGAGCCACATTGCTGCTAAGATACGGTACATATGGTTATACATGCTATGAATCATTTCTATGATAAACATGACCAATTGAACTGTTTTTCAATAGTTAGTTTTTTGTAAGGTATTGCATCATAAATTGTATTCCGTTGCGCTGCACTCCGTTGTGCATTCTCGTACCCCGAGGTTATCAAGATTCTCGAGCTAGTATCGAGAATCCTACTAGACCCTGGTTTTCAGAATGTTCGTTGTGTTGCTATGTGTCGCATTGTGTCGAGTCGTGACGTATCGTGTTTTGCCGAACCGTGACGCGCCGAGCCGTGCCGTGTACTCTGTTCTGCTCTGTTCCGCTCCATTTCGATTTGTTCTGTTCTGTTCTGTTCTGTTCTGCTCTGCTCTGCTATGCTATGCTATGCTATGCTATGCTATGCTATGCTATGTTCTGTTCTGTTCTGTTCTGTTCTGTTCTGTTCTGTTCTGTTCTGTTCTGTTCTGCTCTGTTCTGCTCTGTTCTGCTCTGTTCTGCTCTTCTCCGCTCACTGTGCCTTGTTTGTTCTGATCTGTTCTGTTCTGTTCTGATCTGTTCTGTTCTTTTC
The DNA here is from genome assembly GCA_025267735.1 of Mactra quadrangularis. NCBI lineage: Eukaryota > Metazoa > Mollusca > Bivalvia > Venerida > Mactridae > Mactra > Mactra quadrangularis. The sequence continues at coordinate 47,947,611 of CM046300.1, read as the reverse complement.
CTAGTATATGATACAAAACTATGCCACACTATTACACATTTTCTTTTTATTTCCTGTATAGATTGGTTTCCAGGCTGGGTATTTGAGAATGTGTCCCATCATCACAGTATCGGTCAACCTAGCGACGATGGCTTCTCTAACGAAGACTGTGTTGAAATAAAACGAGAGTTCTCATTACCTGGAAAAGGGAATAACCTTGCAAACTCATTTTTCTGGAATGATAGAAATTGCGAAGAAAAGAATCCGTATATATGTCAGTTTGACAAGCAAATATGTGAGTTGTTGTTTGATTAGTTTTATTTTCATATTTATCGGTGAATTGTGGTGTTAAGCGGTGAAATATACGATGAAAATAGAAAATATGATTTTTTCATGAAAGTGAAAATGGTCCGAACAGACACATTTTAATATCTAGGCTTCCCAAAGGATTGAGCTTTCGATACTGTGTTATGTCGAACATAAGAGATTGTAAAGTGACAATAGCGAATGCATGTCATATTATGCATTATAGATACAATATGCTGTAGTATTAAAGGTATTAAAGGGGGGGGGGTCCGAACTTTTCTAGGGGGTCCGAACTTTTCTAGGTGGGGGTCCGAACCTCGAACCACAACCACATTATACGCATTTTGCAGAAAAAATGCAACATATTGATAATAAAAACTTCATTACCATTAAATCTATGTTGAGCACCGAAAAAAAATTGCAGGCAAGACATACATATTTTCCTATTCTAGGGGGTGTCCGGACCACCTGACCCCCAATGGATTTGCTTATGGCAAACGTTTAACGATTTTGACTTTGTTTTGAAAATGTTCCTATTTTACGGTCATTTTGAAAATATTCTTGTTAGTACATGTTTTTCATCTTTTTATCACTGAAAGCATGACAATAGCGCATCTCGGTCAAATTGTTCCTCGGGTAATTGCCATGACAACGCTTGAGTTGAGCTGAACGGTCTTTAACATGTAATGTTTGCTCTTGTTAAGCGTTATATTTCAAAAAGTTATGTCTCAAAATATTGTCTGAATGCTATTACTTATCACAGCCTGAAAGCATGTTGCCATATTGCCCTTTTAAGCCATTACCTGCAATTAGCCTGAAGTAAATGAGATTAACAAACTATGCACTGTCCAATGACGTAATACATGATAAAAAGCTTTTACATTATTTACCCAAGTATTCTCCTGGGTGACTTGATGATCATAAAAATATTAAAGTTCGCCAAGTAATCATAAAGTTCTCCGTTTACGTCATTCACGAACTCCCTAAGGAAAGCAGTATGTCATATGATTATGTTATTCAACCATTAGCAAAATTAATGAGCGTTAGTATACTACGTGATTTTAGCTTTATTAAAATGGCGTGTAGCGCATTGATTTAAACTTATTACATAAACTGGTTATAAAGTATGACATACAGAACAGTTTCACTATTTTAGAAAAGTCATCAAAATCAATGATATTTATAGCGTAATTGTCTAAATACAGAGACCTGTGTGTTCTGAATTAAACATTTGGGATTTATAACTCGCCAAAGATTGCATGATTTCGCAAGAGCATAGTAGTTTTTGCTAGTCCGTGAAAAAGAACTTTTGATCTCCAAACAGTCAATAACTCTTTTATTACCATATTTGTTTTTATCATTGCGCACTCAGACATACGTAGACGATGAAATGTTATCTTGAAACCAAAACAAACAACCCACCGCTGATTTCGGGGAGTTTACTCCGCGAAAGAAAATAGTTCGGTGTATTAACCCAGAATTGTTATATTTCTTGATTAATTTGTTTCTTTAACTGTAAAATAAATATGACACCGTATATGAATACAATCTGCTTCGTATATTTCAGATAAACGCTCAGTTGGACTCGAAATGACAACATGCGGACAAATTGTTAATCTAACATCAGATCATCCGACCGCCATTATTACGTCACCAAATTTTCCCGCCAAATATCCACCCCTGCTCTCCTGCCATACTATCATAACAGTGCCTGATGATAAACAGATCTACGTAGATTTTTTATACTTTCATGTTGAAGATGGCAAACAGTAAGTTTGTTTGTATATATGGTTCTTAGCGCCGGCTAAACAAAGATCGTACGCTTAAATTGAATTTACTTTCGTTTTTTGAACGAGTTCAATGTTATGTAATGGTATTTTATAGTCTGAGTTTCGTGCTTTCACACGTTCACCGACTTTACAGCTATTACCCCTGGTCATCGGTCTACTGGTATCTATCTATCAATCTCCCTGGGGAGTCTTTTTACTCCGCTTATTGGTGCAGTCGACAAATTGGCGCAACGGAATTTAACCACCCTCGCAGGTACCCATTTTTACATCTGCGTGGAGTGAAGCAATCGCAGGTAAATTTCTTGCTCAAGAAAATTAGTAGTGCCCCTTGTGGGATTCGAACTCAGGACCTCTCGATCCCGAAGTGCGCGTCCTACTGGACTACTGCTCCTACTAAATGTATGTTACTATTAAGAAAAATCCATCCCCGCTTATCATTATTCTACATTTGTTAGTCCTTGGTTCTGATCCTCACATATAAAAGTGTTGGATATGTTCTGTCATTTACTTGTCAATTTTGATGACAATGCACAGTTCCTTGGGCGAAAACTGTTAAGAGAGGTTCGTTGAATTTAAGTTTAATTTACAAATTTATTAATGGGTATAAGCACGTGGTTAAGCAGAAAGTTTGTACTCTTGAATGGTCAACTTTCAACACCAGTTGAATACAAGTCACAAACACCATGAAAATGTGCAGACTTTTATATTTAGCGGAATTCAAGTAAAAGCTTTCAAAACGGTTTTCAATTAGAGTGCACATGTTTACATGTTATCAATAGTAATTAAGTACAAAATTGTTTTTATTTCGCTACATACCCATTGTACTTTTGTTTTAGGTGTGAATTTGATAATCTAACAATATTTGAACCAGAAAATCAACAACACCATGGACCTTATTGTGGATATTGGAATAGTAAATTAAAATTGTTACGTCGTGTTTCCATTTCAAATGAAATTGTGATAACATTTCAAACAGACAATACTAAACAGAATACGGGATTTAAAGTACTAGTAACGATGAAAGACCCTGGTAAGTGGATATTTATATTCTGACACGAGCGGCAATTTTGTCCGTATTGTGAAAAAAGGCAATTTGCAGTTATTTATTATTTCGATAATTTATTGTACGATCATGAGCAATCAATTACTATGTGTCTTTCTGTACTTTAACTCCTAGCGAAAAGTGCATCCATTTTTATATGTTCGACAACTGTTATAAAGTGTTTCGTTCTGTGCTTTCAGCGCTTTGATTTTTTAGACCGCCGCACAGTCTTATATTGTAGTATCGACGTGGCCGAATGGTTACGACGTTTAACTGGTATTCATTGGATAGCCAGCTCCACTTTTCTTCAAATCACATCCAAATATCTATCTCGTTGTTTCATTGAGCAAGAAGAAACTTTATCCACTGGCTCAATGCTGGGGAACTAGGAAGCGGACTTGAGAGTGATGAAGCTAAATTTAAGAACCAGCTATTTATGCCTCAGTCCCATAAAATCGTGGCATGTTGCGGACCCGTACGTGCAGAAAGCCGTAGCCCATGGGAAGTCTTGCGTATTAAGGTGACGGTACACACATAGCACAAAACAACACACCCGTACGGTGCCGTAGCTGGATGATATGCAAGTACGGGTACGCAAGAATTCGTACGAGTCCTTGCGGAGCTTGATCGCACGGCGCTCATACGGTGCCACCACGGCTATTTTATGCTTATGGGACTGTAACATAAGGTCACAACAAGTTGATCATATATTCTATGGATTCGCTCCCACCTTAATTTTGATTGTTTACAAAAAAATATTTCTTATTATTTCTTCGCACGCTCATAAAAATTTGGTCAAACCGCTATCTAAAGCAACTGATTTTTTTTCTTCGCTCGCTCGCCCCATTATTTCCAGAAATACCCGTAGAACACATGATCAACTTGTTGTGGCCTAAAAGGAAGTAGTTTAAATAAGATATTGGCAACTATATAATTATTATTTATTATCGTTGCTGAGACGTTTAATAACGAGTTTAGTCGTTCAATGATACTAAAATCAAAACCAATCCCTTAATATATTTCTCCATTTGTTTATCATCGGTTCCATTCCTCACGCGGTCAAAGTTTTACTTGGATATCGCCGGTCATTTTCCATTTATCTTTATTTTATATGGAATATGTAGTTTATCTACTCTTTTCTTGTTGTTTATGTTGAATAGAACTGATATTTACCCAAAGGCCCTGCTATAAATAGGTGTATCTAGGTCATAAAATGGTTATATAAACTTGTTAGCCTGCCTATCGTATGTTAACCTTTCCAAGAAGTATTTATAATCATATGATATGATAACTACATGTGTATTTCATATTTTTTGTTATATAAACACCCACACATGTTTTATACGTTGTTCTCTAAAAGTTATTGGGCAAATGAAATATGGAGAAAATAAATGATGGTGTCTATTGCAAGCAATTGTACTATCATTAAAGCTTTAAATGATTCATATTAACTCACTTAATTAAAGAACTTTCTGAGTCTATACCTTCATATGCAATACTTAACTTTTTTAAGGAAATAAATGTATATAATAAGATATAGCTAATTAATTTCGTTTGAATTAAAAGTATTATTAAGTGCTTTCGGCGCGATATAACATTTCTGTGTTGGGGCGCCTTAGAACCCAAACAAACAAACAAACAAAATGATTCATATGTTGAATCATTAAGCATTTGTTGATAAACTTATTAATATTAATTTTGAATATGCCCATATTGCTCATAAATCTTTCTACATAGTACTGACCCATAAAAGGAAAAAGTTTTCTGTCTAAAGAATTACTCTAGAAAACAACGGAAGAGATTCGAACCAACGAGGAGCTACTTAACCAATGATCACCAGTCCTACTTCATAACCGATCGGCCACGCCCACTCTTACATTAGTTATATAACTCTGCAACGGTCTCACTAATCAAAGTGCTGAAAGCACAGTTGTTCGACATTTGGAGTGTACTGTATATAATTGTATGTTTCAGTTCAATCTTGTTTCACTGATGGTACTCAAATCGACAATCAACCTGGCACAGCTGTTTTAGATCCCAATAATGAATGTATTATTATAATGAATGATACAAATACATTTATAGACAGTGTATCAACTTGTATGGCAATGGAGTCATCATCACTTATCAATTATGATCAAATACGTGACGTCATTCCTCATTTAGCATTGAAAGAGAATGGTAATTATATAAATTAGCATTATTTTGTTGGTTTATTTTTGTTGTTGTTGTATAAACGCTATTAACAATAATTATACACTTTGAAGTTGTTAACAGCTATTATTATTCAAGCTAGAGAAATGATTACTAGTCAAAGCCAGTGAACTTTTGAACTTATAATTATCTTTTTTTATCTTGTATAATACCTTAAAACATTCTTTTACCTTCAAGTGTTGAAGTCCTTACTACATGATTATTTCGTCTGGGAAAAAGGCAATTGACCTTAATCTGTTAAAAAAACCAAAGAAGATGTCTGTCGAGGTTATAATCAACCGACTGAATTTTTTCAAGAATTTTAAAGTTAAAGTGCGGTTTAAAGTCTGCTTCCATATACATGTTCAGCCGACTTAACACTCTTGTACGATAACTCCTGATCATTGAAATCACCCTCAGGCAGGCGATCCCACACTGTACTCATTTACACCTGGGTGGAGTGGAGCAATTGTAGATTAATTTTTTGCTCAAGGAAATTAGCAGTTCCACTAGTGGGATTCGAACCCAGGACCTCTTGAACCCTAAGCGCGTGTTTTACCACTGGACCACTGGATAACTTGAAATAGCGGCCATTTACTACGAATAGCGTCGGACATATTGGAACTAAGCCATGTTGAAACTACTTTTACGTCACACAACCAAACAATCCTTTATCAGTAGCCTGTTCAATTACCCTAAACGTTCCAAAGCGTTCCGTAACGATACATTCGGAACTCCTCGGCCATTCGCTGCAAATCATCTCGGACATATTTAGACGCTAATTTGAAACTACAGGTGTTGAAGTAAACAAATATATGATCGTTTAGGCAATGAGTGATGTTTCGTTTTTAGTCCATAAATTTTGAAACATCACTCATTACCTTAACGATCATACATTTGTTTATTAGATTAGAATATTCGCAGCGAATAGCCGAGAAGTTCCGAATGTATCTTTACGGAACGTTTTGAACGTGTCGGGTATTTGGACAGGCTACAGATGTTGAAGTAAACAAAGATGTGATCATTTTTGATGATTAATGTTTCATGTCAGTAACTTTATAATACACAATTCAATGATATCGCTGAACAATATTTAATCTCAAATTAAACATAAAATTGTGTTTTCGAAGCCAAATGTGTTTACGACAAGAACTATTTTTGCATTAAATGTTGCTTTGCCTAGCGTATGTATCAAAAGCCAATATTATAAAATGGACTCCGCCCAGAAATCCGTCCGAGATTATTCACTCAATGAATAGTTGAGGTATTCCATACCAAGACCACTCCATCATTGACAAAAACACCACCATAAACAACTAGATTTTGACACCATGGTGTCACTTACAACAAGATGAAAGCGACTCGCTGATTGGTCGTGTAAAACGTTGACACACACGAGATCATGTTGCGTTTGCATTTATCTGATAAGATTTTAACGACATTTACGATAAAGAATTAATCATGGTACCGATTAAAAACTCAAGTTACAAAATGTTGCTTATTAAAAAGACACGGTTTTAAAAATTCTTCTAATTAAAGCGACACAGTTTTACAAAGAGTACAAGCATTAGGGGTTGTATCAGGAATTTTTACAAGCTTGTTATTAAAACTTCACAGTTCATTATACTCTATACTCAATTTATGAACTCTATAATATTTGATGTTAATTAATAATTCTTAGTAAACATGCAATGTTTAATTATGGTATGTTGTTAATTTTCCAGAATGCCAGGAAGTGTGGATGACATCACTAGAAAACACGTCAATAACTGATAAAATAGCTTTAAGCAGCGGTAAGTTGGTATTAATTGTGATATTATCAATGGTTCAGGTCATTAAAGTCGATTATGTAGCTGAAGTTGATAAACACAGTGCAAAACGTGAAAGTCATAGACGACAGGCACACTCCTGAGTCATGAACACTATGTATGTATATACATATGTAAGATGTAAAACAACATCATCCAAATTGGCATTTTATGTGTAATGTTTGTTACAGTATTACTATTTTTATATAAAATATGTATACAGTATAACCTGCATTAACAATTGACAGCCACCTGCTATCAGCGGTCACTTGCTGTAAATGGCCAATCTGGCTTCCTCCCACGAAATTTACTCTATTTTGCAGTGTAAGATCTATTTATGTCACTTGTGAGCTAATGCAATTATATTTCAACTCGAGGCTATGCCACTCGTGAAAATATTGAGCCATTATCTCACTCGTAAAAAAAATCGATCTTACACCGAAATAAACAAATATCCTCTATTTCTTAATAGTTAAATACAAGCTAAAATGACCTACAGATTGTGATAAATACACAATTAAAGTCACCATCAAACACACTAACATAATCTATATCGTTACTATATACATACAATCACAATCTTCTACAGTTGTATGTCAACTTGCACAAGCAATGGCATTATCAGAACACTGCTCTGCTGCTTCCAAAACGTTTCTATAAAATTTGGAGAGTTTTAGAAAAGTTGATACATTAGTTAAAAGCTGTGAAAGGGCAACTTCAACTATACGACCATAGCAGCCAAGCATATTAGATGAACGTATGTAACGTTAAATTGACATAAAATAGTTCCACATATGATAGTGATGAAATTGGTTTAATGAAAACCAACAGTACTTGCTTAAGTGCTTTGGTCATGCAATGTGTCAGGTTATAGCCAGTGGCCTATCGGGATTTAAATTCATGTGATAATAGGAATATGTGGGCGTGAATATGATGGTGTGACTGGTGTCTATCAATGACAGATCACGTATCTCTCTTGTTTATTCTATGCGATATTCAAAAGCAGTCCCACGTCTGCTAAAATACCATAAAAACTTAACTCGATCATCCTAACAGGAACTGTGAAACCAGAACGCAACCAAAATCAGTTACATAACTTGTGAACTATTTACCGGTCAGTGCTCTTAAAGAAGTAGTATTAGTAAGTAATAAACTAGATACGTGACTAGATAATCACTTAACTAACAAGTGGTCAACTCAAAGAAATAAGACGGTCACACCACGGAATCAAAACCTCAACCCTTGAAGCGAAACCGAATAGCTAACCAAGCGGGTATATAATAAGTTACTAACCGTAATTTGTTATGTAAATGTATATTTTCAGACATGATGTGTAATAAAACAAGAATATGTAAACAATCATCAAATGTCAACTCTAAATCAACTATAAACCATACAATAGAACAACTACAGGCATCTTGTACTGAACGATTACAAGCTATATGTTACAAGACTAGAAAAAGTAAGTGGTAGACAATTTAATAACTGTGCTGAACGACTTTGGAGAGTTAAATGATATCTCAGAGTTCCCTATTGCCTTAAGAAATGCAACAATAAAAAATGAAAAAAAAAAAAAATAAAAAAAATTATTCAGTTTTGATTTTATGCTGCATTTGCTTCGTTTCATCGCACATTTGAAATATTACATCACACCAAACGAACTCTAAATGCCGTAGGAATTATAAAAACTAGAAAAAAAGATATAAACCTTTTAACCATGCAGCATTTGATTAATTACATAATTACAAAAAAATGTTTTGATGAATATCGTTTTTCTTTGTACAGAAGGTAAACGTAAAACTTCTTTAAGTATCCTAAATGCCAAAAACTAACGACACGATGTCTAACAGTGCTTGCGAATCTCAATATTTAGGATACTAATTGCATGTTTTTAATTGAGTTGTAACATTATGCACAAAAAAACACGTACAACTTCACTATCCCGTGTATAAAGTTCAATCTTTGTTTTCATTTCAGATTCGACAGTGTTAACCTCCACAACAGATTCAGGAAATTTTGCTTATTTTTGTCCCAACGGTCAAAACTATAGTAATGATATTTCTATAACATCAAAATTTACTGTTACTTCAGGAGATAAGATCATATTTGAATTACATGCCCTTGACATAGAATACCAAGAAGACTGTCTATATGATTATCTGCAGACATCAGGGATGGTGAACAAAGCTAAATTATGTGGAACAAAAAGTGAAACTACGTACTTTTTATCAGAAAACAATTCTGCTAGTTTACATTTTAATACAGATATTGATAGAACTGGATGTGGTTACAATATAAGCTGGTACAGCATCAACACCGACAGTATGCTCAAGATTAAATACATTATACCTGATGTACATGGTATACTAACGTCTATTAACTACCCTAAACCATTTCCTGATCACATTGATCAATGTACCAATATAACAATACCAGAATCTTATAGATTGGTGGTAGAAATTATCAATATTGAATTACCAGGTGTAAATTGTGATGACAATCAGTTTAGAATAGATTCAGATAAAGACAATACTGTACAACTTTATTGTGGTGGAACTTCTATAAATGGAGATATGTATAATAGATACATCATAGTTGAAGGACATCGAGCAACGTTCTGTTTAAAAGCTGAAACACTTGACACACATGAAGGTGTAAATATTACATTTAGAATAGGTAAGTATTGATAGTACATTGTATTGAGGTTATAAAAGATAATGGTCAATGAATTGGCAAAGAAAATGAAAAGAAGAACAGATTGGTAGCATCAAAGTTAATGTAAATATGTTTGCAAGTCGAGACGAGAAAAGCGGTTGGGAAATGTGTTTTTAATTTTGGACCCCACTTTTGCAAAATGATCCGCGAAAAGGGGACAAGTTATATCAATTTCAATTTAATGTGATGTGTGGTTTAAACTGGTCATATTTTTCAACTCGATAAGTGATCTTGACTAAGGAGTAAATAAAACGGACAAACCCTTGATATTTGCTTAAAACAATCACTATAATATTAAATTAACTATGCCATGTAGTTGGTAACTTAAAATCTTACATGCTAACTGTAGTTAATTGAGCGATATATTTCATGAATAAAACACAGACAAAAATCCTCGTTGGCATTGCTACTAATGAATCTTCGAACATAAATAACTCATTTAGGAGTTGTTTAATTCAAATATACTACACAATTATGCTGACATTTAAACCTCTGTTGAGCTGCTACGGATATTTTAATTAAAAGTTTATTACTTAAAGAACAAATTTGATGGAAGTATTGTCAATCTTCTAATTATTATGTTACATAATACTATTAGTCATGCCATATTCTAATTGATTCATTCATTCATCTCTGTGTTTACAATGTCGACGTCCTAGCATTCAAACCTTATTTGTTCGTGACATTTAGTCTTCCTTTTAAATAATACCCATTGTCAAAACTGCTAGAACTTTTACATGTATCATGTGTCATTCTCTATATTAGTGAAGTAATATCTCCAGAAAATATATGTACTTAATATAACATATCGTTACCATATGAATGAATACTTGTTAACATCGGCGAGCAGTCATACTATTCATAGGTGATAAAAAAGGCGCGGAACATCATGAAGTTGTTTTAGAAAACATTAATGTTCTGTTTTTGTTTTCAGTCCCTGAAGTAAATACAACTCTAAGTGATATAATTACACTGTCAGGAGAAGAAAGTCTATATATAACATCTTTGATGTATCCTCATACGACACCTGCTGTAATTAAACGAAATTCTACATTTAGAACACAAATTGGTTTTCAAATAGTCATAGAATTAACTAATATAACAATAATTGGAAATGATAATTGCACCATGGATTTTATAGAACTAATTGACAATTCCATGAAATCATACCATAAAGAAAATGTGCTATATTCTTGTATGAACGCTACAAATGGAACACGAAGTGTCACATACAAGAAATTGAAGATCACTTCGTTTCTGAATTCAATTGATTTAAATGTAAATACTGGATATCATAGAGATGGTTTTTCATCATTGACATACATAGGAGTCGTCAGATCTGTAAGAGGTATAGTATTTACTTTTTCAATAATATTGGTACTCTTTTGCTCCCCGGTTACACTACGTTCAGATACGGAACGTTTCGGCTCTATGAAGGAGATTGAGATTAAAAGTATATACATGCAGTATATAATGTTAGAAGATAAGATACTTTTATTCTATTCAGGCGATTAAATTGTGATTGGAATGAGCAAGTTAAAGATTTAGTCATACCCACTGTTAAAAACTTCTCAACATCAACCGCCATTTACTATTACAACCCTATTTACAGTAGTTACCAAAACTTGATTTCAGGAAAGGGTTATTTTCTGTTATTAGCAAAAGCATACCAGTAATTCTCACTGACTGTTTTGTTAATTGTAAGGTTAACAATCCAATCACCTCTACAAACATCTGGTGGTTTTTTAATCATTGTTTGACTTCAAACTGTTGTATTTCGTAGAAAACTTATGGCCTTAGAAATTATTTTTATTGGGTTTTCCTTAACATTTTTCTTACTTTCTTATAATTATGTTTTTTACTGATCAAACGAGTGTTTACCATAAATGTGACACTTTTTTACAAGTTGCGTTTTTTACTACGTAGGTTAATCCGGACTTGCTGAAAAATGTTTCCCTATTTTACTTAAATGTAAACTACTTATTTATGTAAATTTAAACCCAATGATTATCTCATGGTTCCAAAATTTAGATTCTTGTTATCGTTGCTTCTTTGTTGGAAGGCCAATAAGTTAGCGAAGTCACAAAGTTAGCGTCAGTGTCTAATAATAAATTTTAACAATTTTAAATCTACATGGTATCCATTGTTTTTGTAATAATATTATTAAGGATCTTGTTTACTTACGAGCCAGCTTTAGCTTTACATTCATATTGTCTTACTCTTTATTCAATACTTTTAGATACAAACTATTTGAAGAAAACCAAAGAAATATCAGGAAGTTTTGATGAATGTTTAAATGACACTTGTCTACATGGAGGGAAATGTTTGACAACAGAAGACAAAAGATATCAGTGTTCATGTACTGCACAATATACAGGTATAGTAGCAGAATTAAGCTGATTGTTGTATTGAGTTGATGTTTTGTTCATTGTTAATTTTGGCATCAACTACACTATCTATGTTCATTGTTAGAATTTGCTAGAATTTCACTTTCTTGAACTCAGATAGTGAGAATGTTCTGCTACCAAATAACATTCTCGTCGGCAATTTAAAGATTAACTGTATCTTTTCTATAGTGCATGTAAACTTATACAGTAAAGTTCCGCTATTAAGACCAGCAAAATCGATGGTCTTAATACCGAAACGGTCTTATTATAGAAACCCTTTTGTTAACAGATTAAGCATTTGGGTCTTTATAATTGTCAAAAATCGCATGATTTTGAAATTACAAAAGTGGTCTTAATAGCGGAACTTTACTGTACTACTGGTGTAAATTCTGCGTATCATGCATCACAGCAGGTATTAAAAGGACAATTAACAGTCTGATATAGTCATCTACATTAACATCTTCCATTTTAGTATATTTCACTTATTTTGCAACAAAATCTTGTCTGCAGAACAAAAACAAATAGTTAGTAAAACTTTCATTTAGTAGTCATAGCACAATTTTGCACGTTCATCAATTCATCAATTGTGCAATTTCTAATTATCAAAGCAAACGCTACAACTAACATTACTATAAGTATTTGATTTGTCTAAATTTTCAAAAGCGTCCATCTTGAAAATAATGTGAATTGTCTTATAAGCACATTCGTACCAATTTAAACCAGGAAGTCTTATAATTCTATGTGTCAACTTTCTCTATAAAATTATCGAATAAAATGCGTCATTGTGTACTATATTAGTGCCTAATACATCGTTTGCTGTCAACGATGTCACGAACCTTTTTATTAACGACGATACCAAGCTTCAGTTTCTTGAGTTTATACTAAAATGACTGGTTGCTTCGATTTTAATTATGTTATCGATCGTTGTTACTTTATATAAGCTACTAAAATTACACCACATAACTAATACAGAGTAACTGGTAGATAGAATTACATTAATTATGTCGAAATAGATTCAATTTATCTTGAGAATTAGCTAGCTTTCAACAAGAAGATTTTGTATTTATTTCTCACTCATGTTTCAACCAAGCAACATGTATAAAATAGTCAACTTATTCCTCAGTTTCGGGAATTATTAAAAACTACATATTCTATTGCATTCATTTTATAAACTAGTGTATGTCGTGTTTGTTCACTTCATTAGGGTAATCGAAGTGTTTTGGTCGCTGTTTTCGAATCAACGTGGGCTCTCATTTGTCAAAGGTTTTGGTCCGAGTTCAGCTACATTTCAAAACCTTAAGGTTTATGCGATAAAGTTGGTCATTGATTACATAGGTAGGAATTGCACCAATAGTGCCTTCAAGAAACGAATCGCTTCGTCTCAAATTAATCTAATTGTTGGAAATAAACATCAAATAAAAGTTGATATACGTCTCAAATAGAGTTTGTTTAATTGCACCTCTGGAGCAATAATAAGATTATATCGTTTCATATTACTCTGACTGTTTAAGTAGAGCATGCGAGTTAAAACAAGATGAAACTCGATAGTTGTTTGACTGTGTGATTGTGTTTCTTATTGATATTGCTTCTTGTTAGATGTCAAGTATTTTCTGATATTAAGTTATTTATAGTTACTTGTATATTTGATATACATGTATCAATGCTTTAATGATTAAACTTTCCTGGAAATAAGATATATGATCGGTGTACCGTGTAGCATCATTAACAAGCGTTGTTACGGTTTATATTTCTTGTTGCTAACCATTAATAATGACATTCCTTATATACAATTTGTTTTTACCATTTATATCCATTTATTTGGTATACCTGGAATGAAATATGATAAATGTTACCACATTATATTTATATATGTATATAACTATACACTGTTAACACGATTGTGTGAAATACAGTCAGATCTCGATACAACGACAGCGTTCGTTCCCAAGAAATGTGTCGTTATAACGCTTATGTCAGTGTAATGAACTCTTCTGACTATGTACATGTTGGTATTGGTTCCCAGAAAGTATGTCAGTATAATGAGAATGTCGTTGTAACGGATGTCGTTATATCGAGATCTGACTGTATGCCAACATTGCATAATAATTAATACAGGTAGAGTGGTTAACAGGAAATTGACGTAACCCATAGCTCTTAAACCTTACTTTTTCCATATTTGGTTTTACAAGCACCAAAATAACGTATACAAACATATAATAAAACATGTTATGCCATGAATAAAGCCGAATTCGGTTCAAAAGTAAAGTGGCAAGCAAATGCAATGGAAAGCAAGTAGCCCTTGTTTTTTTCAAAAAACAGTGTTCACTTAAGTAAAAGGTCCACTGTGAAGAGGATCACAATGGAGAAACTTAGGACCGGAACGGCGGTCTTAGTATTAAAAACTCAAATTATTATATGTAGGAGCTGTGATCCAGTGGAAGGGCGCGAGATGTCCCGAGTTTAATTCCCACTAGAGACATTTCTAATCTCCTTGAGCAAAACATTTACCTACAATTATTCCACTCCACCCAGGTGTAAATGGGTACTGTGAGGGGTCACTTGCCTGAAGAAGATTTCAATAATCAGGATGTATCGTGCAAATATATTGTGAAGTCGGCTGAATATGCATATAGAAGCAGGCATTAAACCGCACTTTAACATTTTCAATGTGGTCTTTATAGCTCAGCTTTACTAACTATCATTATGTATTTACCACATAACTCTGAAAGCTTATCATTAAGCGGAAAATAACTTGTAAACTTTGGTTCTGCACAGCAACACCTCACAATAGTCAATTAGTAAATCGACTGGCAATCTCCATGTGACTAACTGACGAATGAGCGACGTAAAAGACAATAAAACTGTTGCAAACGTGTCAGACACCACAGTAATGTCTCACTCCAAGACACTTGAATGGTATTTAGATACATCGAACAATGTGTTTTATAAATTAAAGTGTTACCAAGGGAAGACTATGACGTACTAACTTACATATAATACCTATGCTGACGTTATAAATATAAAGGAAATGCTATATAACTATTATCTTATAACCGCATGTATTATTTAGTAATTTCAAGTTGACTTCATTTATCAGAGAATTTTAGGATTTCAAAAATATCCTTTGGTAACTGCATGTATTATTTATTCAATAACTCAATGTGGATTTTGTTTATGTGAGAATATTGTGATTTTATCTATATTATAATGTGAGTGTACGTATAATCAATGTTGTAATTCAAAAGGATTGTGTTTTAGTGATAAGCTTGGGAAATTAATCAATGTCATTCTGTGAGTGCATGTATCAATATTTGATTCGTCATTTAAAGTGGATTTGTTAAAAATTATTAATGTCATTCTGTGAGTGCATGTATTAATATTTGATTGGTCATTTAAAGTGGATGCATTAAAAATTATTAATGTCATTCTGTGAGTGCATGTATTAATATTTGATTGGTCATTTAAAGTGCATTCGTTAAAAATTATTAATGTCATTCTGTGAGTGCATGTATTAATATTTGATTGGTCATTTAAAGTGGATTTTGTTTATGTGATATTTTTGGGGATTTATGAATATCATTAGGAAACTGCATATATTAGATCTATACATTAAATTATTTGGAGTGGATTGGTTGTAATGAGATTTTTTTTAATTTTATTAATATCATTTTGTGATTGCAGTTATTATTAATCTATTTCTTCAAAGTGGATTTTGTTTATGTGAGAATAACAGGATTTCAATATCTCATTATGTCATTGCTAGTATTAATTAATTAAGTAATTTAAATTGGAATTTATTTTGTTATTTTGTTATCAGTTTAGGATTCTAAAAAAGGAACTATTTATTCGTATTAGCAGTAATTGTTTTGTACTAATTATCAGTGCAAATAATCGATCGATAAATTAACTTTTATTTCTGATACTTTCTATGCTTTATATTTTAAATAAAACCGGTTCGTCAGCGCAGTTAGAAGCGCGCCGGGGGAATTGGAATCTCGTGTCACGAAGAGGGTACAGGTTCAAATCCCACCCTGGGAGGTTATATCCTTCTATGAAAATTGACTTTAATGTCAATTTGACCATAACATCAATTTTCCTCTTTTGATTAGATAATATGGAGAAGTTTCCGGCCTTGTGGAAAGCTAGGTTAGGTGCGCTAGACGCCGTAAAATTACCTAAATTGTGTTGACACGGTGTTAAATTCAGTAAGAAAAAATATATTTAATTTTATGTCCCTAAAATATCAGTGACAGGCAACTTCCACCCTAATCAACCAGCAGTTTTTTTCATTTGCGTGTTAGTACAAACGTACTCACAAGCTCGTATTCTCTATTTAGTTGGGTTTATTTATTGTCATCTTTCATTGTCATCTTTAATTGGTTGGCACGATCTGACCATCCTTCAAAGTAGGTGTTTCATAAAACATTAACTTATATTAACCAGTAACATCTTCTTCAAACGGATAATCAAAATAATTATTGTTTTCGTTTATTTTTGCAGGATTGTTTTGTCAAGTGAACAAATGTGATTTAGAGCCATGTGTACATGGAATATGTAATCTAACTGACACAGGTTTTATATGTATGTGCTCTCGAGACTACTGGGGTGAAATATGTGATATGAATGAGTTAACATGTAGGCAACGAAAATGTTCTGGAAATGGTCAATGTGTTAAAGTGAAACAATATTTACAAAGATGCCTTTGTGATGAATACTACACTGGTAATATATAGTTTTTATAACATTTAATATGTCTTTAGATTAATAATGGATGGTCATAATTTTGGCTTGAGATGAATTTTTAATTCACTGTGCGAGCCCTGAAAACCAAATTTGCAAAAATTGATTAGCGTTGCAATGAAATAATGAAAACATTTGCATTTTATCGACTCACGTTTTGACCCATACCTGTGAAAATAATATCTTTTTAAAAATTTAATGTACAGTATTTATGCAATTATTTTGTTTACATTTTCTATCTAAAAGTCACTATAGCTCAATAATATTTGATAAAATGATACTCATCTGAAAATAGACACGCCAACTAAATTTATATTCATGATCAAATTTTCCATCTTTATTTTAAAATTAATTGCTCTATTACTAGGCAGCCAATTTTTTACCATTCATCCACATTTTCATATATTTCTTAGTATTGTTCTTTACTAATATCTGCCCTTTCACGTTCTGATTTTCTTTTTCTCATACTTCAAAGTGACAAAAGAGCTTTGTGTTAGTTAATTACCCTTGAATGTCATAGTCTATTGAAATGTCGTCTTAGTTGGTATAATATATGATCTCTCTACGTAAAGACATCAACACATCAATATTTGTCAAGAACAACTAGTGATGAAATAAGTGTCTCAGCTTGCGGATCTTTTTTGTTCGTTTGTTTGTTTATTGGTTTGTTAAGGTTTAAAGGTGCATCAACACAAAAATGTTATATTGCGCTGGATGCCGTTGATGATAACAATTAATGAAATTAAATAATAAAAGTATACACTATACAGTCCTATAGCTTGTGGATCTACTTTTAGGTGAGAAATGTAATATACCTATAACACAGAATACGACTAACGATATGACAATAGGACAAAAGTTACTTAAGGAACCAATCTGGATCGGAATGATTGTCATCGTTAATTTGGTTGTGTTCTTTTGTTTGGCTTATGTGGTACGAAGAAAGTGTGGAAAGAAAATTGCAAGAATGTTTCCTAAAAGAAATAAACCAGGCAGCAGGACTAATTCCAAAGGTAGGAAATTTATACAATCTCAGATATATAACTGATGGATGCCAATTAAATATCAAACTGTATAAATCTTTACTAGTCTCATATTTAATCGAGTGGAGAAATTTTGTAAAAAGTTGTCTCTGATTTGATAAAGACATTTGATTGTAACAAACTATTGAAACGTTGGACAACAGAAATGAAGGACCGTAGAAATGGATTGCCTCAATTTTGACCAATTGATTATTTGTATTATTGTATGAATAACTATTTTGGGTTTTAATGTATCATCAAATATATATTTATTCACTTTAGAATATATTGTTTATTAAAATATTTTTTTCACTTAGACTGTATATCGTTACCAAATAAAGTTCATATTTTGATATTACGAAAATTACTTCCGCCTTGCGCCCAAGTTGTTGAAACTGCTGATTTTAAATGACTGTGATCTATCATCGATACAGGCTTTTGAACTCCAGAAAAATAGCCGACCAAAATGTTTTATTGTAGAAAACAAATTGTTCCTTATAGATGATAGTAGTTCTATTGCAACTAGGAAGCGAATGTTAAATTGTGTGATTTGTATGTTTTATATTACTCTGACGGTTTAAGAAGAGCGCGTGACTCTAAACCAGACGGAAACCCCAATGTTAAATCTGGCTGTGTGATGTTTTATTTTGATATACTTTTTGTTAGTTGTCAAAAATATGTATATTTATAGTTTTGATATCTTTATTATATAATTAAGTCTTAATGATTAAACTTTCCTAGAAATGAGACAAGATATATAATACATGGTGTCAAAATGTTACTGTTTATAGTAAAGTCATGTAATACGTTAATATGAAACTGAACATGTTGGTTATTAACGTTGTATTATTGGTTGATTTATTTACAGAGAATTCTAAATGTTCATCATATAACATAGATAGTTTAGACAGAATACATGAGAGAAGTATATCATCTATACAATTAGAAACACCTAAAATATCTACACATTCAATCTGCTCATTGAAACGACATACTTCTACAGATAGGGTAACTTTGGATTTTTTTAATTTGACACCGTTTATTGAAACTTTTTTCCAAGGAAGAGGAACTATTGTTTCACTGTTCGTTTCAATCCGCTTACTTTTCAGGTTCACATTTTCGTAATTTGTATGTATGTTCTTTTTAAAAACTTCTACCTCTTTGCTTGTTTGCTTATTTTACAAGTTTTGAACACTTGTTTTAGCTGTTAAACAGAATTCAATTTAAAGCACTTTACAAGCTCATGCATATCGCTGATCTCATCAACAATTGATGTATGTGTTTATAAGTGCAGAGTTGAATACACGTGAATCTATTTAATGAGTTCACTTTACGAAAAACTTTTCCGAGATCTCAGCAGTGTAATAACTTCACGTGTGAAAAGTAAAGGACATTTTTATAGTTCGTTTAGATCAATAAGTCCAGTTTTATTGTCAGTTCTTGGAAATCCCGTAAGCTGTTCACATAGTAAGCAGCAGTTAATCATACTGGTAGCACCTTTGTGACTTTTCCAATTAATTATAATTCCTGGTTCATATCATTTAGCAAGTACTAAAGTATTTCAATTAATGGAGGGTACAAATATGTTTCAGTAGATTTAATTATCTCGCTGACGTTAAGAACAGATGCGTTTATATCAACAGAAATGGCAATAAATAAAGTATTTTGTATACATTAAAGAACTATATGAGATTCTAAAAATATTAACTTATCAAATTAATTAAATTCCATTAAAACCATATGTCAAGTCAAGTGATAATATTTTATTGGCATAAAAATTATGTTCATCGCCAAGAAAAACTTAGGCAGTAGTTTTACAAACAAAGTATATAGAATATTAAATACAAACTGTAAAAATGATGCTAATTTTATATAAAAGAAATACGGTTTGATGCATTTGATAAAATGCAGAATTTTGTCAAGTAAGGCCAGGTAGAGAAATATTTATGAATATATTTTTCTAAGTTCATTGTAAAAATGGCATATTAATAAAATGATATTCAGATTCAATTTGATTACTATAACATAATTTACACAACGAAGATTTTTACTAATATTAGATGACAGTATCAAAACAAACGCATGACATACTTTACATCGTTCTAGCTATACAATACTATGGTGGCATATCCCTGCCAACAGATAACCACATAACTAACACGTTATTTTAGTAGTTAACTAGCTATGGTAACTAGTTAACCACTTAACTTAATTAACTTAAGAGATAAACTAGTTATCGCAACTAGTATGCCACATAACTAACTAATTAATGAAAGGTTAACTAGTTAATGTTACTAGTTATTCATTTAACTTAATTAACTTAAGAGATAAACTAGTTTTCGTAAGAGATAAACTAGTAAACACATAATTAACTAGTTGATGAAATGTTAACTAGTTAATGTTATTAGTTATTAGTTGCCGTAACTAGTTAACCACTTAACTAACGTGTTGGTTATGTGTTTATCTGTTGGCAGAAATATGCCACCATACACCACACAATACAACTATAATACGTTATGACATAATAAAAAGAATAAGAGAACATATCAAGAACAGCAACATAGTCATTTTTATCTGAGTACTCAATACTAATACCTAGGTCTAAATGATCGGTTGTAGTCACTTGTGGCTAATAATTGACAGTTGAATATTTTTCCTAACGATATTCTATGCATAAACGTTGTCAACAAACTCTTTGAATAATTTATCTTTTACAAAAACATGACATAATTATTTCTATATATGCTAACTTCGCATTTAGCTGGTTAGCGGAGCAGATCACCATACAAATTGTTGATCTAAAACTAAAATTCAAAACTAAATGCGCAATACTAGTGGTTTCTTTTGTTGCACTTTCTTTCTCGTTTCATAATATCAAAGTTTACGTAAATCTCTGCTTTTGATTAATTTTAATTGAACTTACCTAATTATGTTTCTACAGCTGTAACAATTTATTCACTGATATATAATTTGTCATTATCAACGTTGTTGACATGCGGGTATCATATAATATACTTTTTTATTAGATTTATTGGTAATGTTATTGATACCAGCAGCTGTTCCGAGAATGAAAACTTGGTTTTTGTTTCTTTGATCTAAGTCATTTTTCTACTTTTAGAGATGTTTACCCGCGTCTGTCTCTTTCATAATGTAATATACAAGACAAATTAAGCGAAATGGAGAATTATGGAATTATAACATCATTGTTTTATTTATTTATCAAGATTTGTTGAATACATATTTATTATGAAACTATAAGGGACTAAATGCCGTAAAATGTCAAGAATTATTCCTGATGGACCAGAAAGTCCACCCTTTGTTTTAAAATATTATTATTATATTATATACAAATATATAAATAAACATTTTCATTGGTCGCTTGTTGTCTTTTCAGCGTCTTAGGCGGTTAGGATATCTTTTTAATAGAATTATACTAATGTTGCACAATAACAAGCTCTAGTATCTTCTCATCAGTAAATGCATATTTTAACACTAATCTATTTTAGCTAACCTGACCCACGTGGGTCTAGTTAGAAAACACCCCAAATATTACGAGAAAATAAAGAAATATTTTGCCAAGTAATTTAACAATGTGTCTGTTGTATTCACAGTTATAAAAAAATATAATTCAAAATCAGGAAATCAGTTAAACTTTTAATTTGCAATTCCTTTAATATAACTTAATATATAACTTTTTGTTTTTATATTTCCAGTTTGACAGTGCATCAATTCCATCAACTCCTGTTATAACTGAACAGAATCAAGACGCTGCATTAAAACTGTTTGCTTCATATAATTCAAGAAAAAATCAACTAACTCCAGATATTACATCAATACAATCGACGACACCGTCTCTGTCATTGATAAATCGAAATATAATGTCTTGTGGCATTAAAGGTGGTACATTAACACTAAATAGAACAGACGATTCAGACCAATCAAACGTTGAAACCACCAATGGTATTCTTAGATCTTATACTATTAGTGGCTCAAGTCTAGAAACAACAACACGTTCTAAACTAAGAAGACCTTCACCATTAAAGGCATTCTCTTATTCAGGATCACCAAGTCATTCTAATATAAAAATTGATTCTTTAGAAAAACCTATTCATTGTTATCCAGAAATAAAGATAATCAATGAACATAACGTAGAACAAACAAGTAGACAAGATCAAAGTGAAACATCTGATGACATTGAAGCAGATGCTGAAGAAATTAAAGATGATTTACTAGATACAAAACCTACTCTTGTAGAGAATATAGACAGTGGTTATCCATCAACCACAGTCTCAAATATTACACAGACTGGGTCTATTGAGACTGACACAAACAAGCATCCAACAACTGCCTCAGAGAAGAGAAGATTGTTCAGTTCTAAGTCAAAGAGTACATCCTTTTATAAGATAAGTGGTACAGACTCACAACTTGGTCCAACTAGTGATATACATAGCTCAAAAACTACAAAATATATTCGTCCATCTACCTCAGTGCAATGTTCATCATTTGAATCAGACGTATGTACGTCTTGTAATAAAGATTCATCGTTCAATAATTACATGTATGGGAAAAGTTTAGATAAGAGTGATAGACATTGCACGTCAAAACGTTTTTCTAATAATGTAAGTTCTTGTTGTAGACATAAAAGACATAGACACAAACGTTCAAGTGTGCATCGTCATCGTTCACAACATAGAAAAGATCTGTGCTCACATTCACATCAACCACGATTCCAGACTAGCCATTACCATCATACCCCATGTAGTCATTTTTCATCCAGACATCTTAGTTTAGTGGAACAAAGTAAGAGACGCCGTTCTCATAGTTCTAATATGTTATACTCTAGCACAGAAAGTGATTCTTGTTTATGTTCAGCCCATACATCTATGTACAAAGGAAAACATTTTCATGCTGGAACCATTAGGGAAGCTTACTCCGAAACAGACTGTTATCAGAGACATTTGTATAACTCTTCAATTAATGATTACGATCACTATCCTGATACTAAAGCTGATCGAGAATGTAAAACGTCTTTAATGAACTCATTTCTTACTGATACGTATCATGCTAAATACCAGAGGTATCCCGGATCAGCATATGTTAATGATGACATCCGGTCTGGTCTAAACTACCATCCACATAGATCGTCGTCTACATCAAGTATAGATCAACATCATCAACATGAAATTAATATTGGTAGACATTCTGGGTCATTTCATGAACCTTCTATGGTTAATAATGTTATGCAATCTTCACCTGTTTCAGAGAAGTCTAGATTAGGTAACTCATTTAATTCTGTGAGTAGTAACCACTTGTATAATATGGAAGCCTACAATGTTGATGACGATATAAATGAAACTGACAATTCTATGCAACCTGATAATAATCAGGATGATATTTCTAGAACGTCTCCTCGGTTTTATATCGATGGTAACAATGATGATAATGGTGCTGATGATAATGACAACAGTAGTGGTAATATTGATACACTACGTGAAGGAACTTTAAGGAACGCTGATATAAAATTAAAAGACTCAGCTTATCAAACCAAACAATCATCCTTAGATCAATATACTAGAAGTGATAAATCTAAACCTGGATCTGTTAAAACACCTGCTAACTCTTTAGAGAAGACAAGGTATTATTGCTAATATTTTGTATAATTGTAAACAATAACTAAAGTTACTAAAGGCGATTTTACTGATAAGAAAATAGATGTGCATCTATATGTACATGTATAAAAATATGTTTTACGTTAGTTTCATTTTTTTTTAATTATAAAGATGCATAGTATTCGATGTGAAATTTAGGAATTGTACAAGTAAGGTTTTGTCCACTCCATCCCAAGGTCTATATTCTAACTCTAATTGTAAGGTTAAGCTCCTTGAAAATGATTTAGATTTAGTGATCCCAAATACTTAAATGTCAGCTTTGTTTCTGCATCTAGGCGCAAATTGTAAATGTATGGGTCACCTGTCTCATAGTGATTTGAAAGAAAAAGAATATTGGTTATTAAACATTAATGTATGGAAGCAAATCTTATACCTTACTTTAAAATTGTATTGAATTGTTACAAATAATTTTTGTTTATAGCAACAATGATACAGTTCATAGATATTTGCATCAAGCAGCATTAAAACTAGCAATGTTAAAACGTTTACAGACCACAAAAGAAGTATCTAAAGACAGTGCTATAAATACTTTCTCTGAAGATGACATATCAGCTGATGAAAAAGATTCAAGAGGGTAGGTTGTATTTATTTGTTTCTGTTATCTTCAAAGTGGTTTTTAAGTTAATTTATATACAAGATGCAAGACGTTTTTAACTCGCCCGGCTAGCTTAGTCTGTAGCGCACAATCCACTGATTGAGGGGTCGAAGGTTTGATTCCTGGGCGGGCCATTCTCACTTATACTACTGATTCTAAATCATGTAGAGCAGTAGTCAGTCACTGGCGGAAGTATGCGCTTTGTAATTGGTTAGCACCTTAATCCGGAGATTTAGCCTTTCCAGGAACAGTGTGTAGGTGGACTGACCGCCGTGATATAACCTATACAATGCTACGGCGTTAAACCAAAAAAGGCAACACTAAAAACAAGACGATTTTGTAATTTACTTCACTTATTATTTAGCTTTTTACTGATACATTATTTGAATGAAAATCAAATAGCTCATTAATCTGCAGAGTGTATTTTAATTTGCTAAAAATTGTTTTGGAGTGTCGTTATATAAAGTATACATGTACTAAATGAACACCAATCAGATTAACTTTCACAAGAAACAAGGCAGTGTGAAAATGTCCAGGATAAGAAAAAATACAGTAATTCATTATGAACGTAAAGTTGGCAGACTCAGCAGACACAGCAGACACAGCAGAAGGAACGATCCTTCTGCTGTGTCTGCTGGCAGAAGGATAAATCTACAGCAGAAGGAATGATCCTTCTGCTGTGTCTGCTGGCAGAAGGATACATTTACAGCAGAAGGATCAATCTTTCTGCTGGGTCTGCTGGCAGAAGGATTGAATTATAACAGAAAGATGTGTCTGTTGGCAGAAAGATTTTATAATAACAGAAAGATGTGTCTGCTGGCAGAAGGATTAAACAACAACAGAATCAATCTTTCTGCCACGTCTGTTGGCAGAATAATTGAATTATAATTTCACGCCTCAATTTAAGCAAAACATGTGATATTATGCATCATTTTAAAGCTGATAGTTATGAAAATGTTTTGATGAGTACATTTTGAACAGTAAATAAAGAATAAGGGCCTGGTGTGTAAACAAAACAGGCCCATTTCGAATGTGAATTTTGTGTTCGACTGACATCCTTCTGCTGTTATTTAACACATGTTTTATTAATCATTTCATCTATCTGTTCACAAAATCAAATTTTATATAGAACAAGCTTTAATCTGGTATATAGATGTGCGATAAACTCTATTTAATTGCGACAAATTATACGTTAATATATCGAGTACGAAAATTCTCAGTTCGGAAGTTCGGTTCGATATTTTCATTAAAAAAGTGCCAATACATGCTATTTACCGAGTCTTATTTTAAGCCACAATTAAGACAAAATATGCGATATTATGCATCATTTTAAAGCTTATACATAGAAAAAGGTTTAGACAGGTCGATTTTGAATTTTTGTAAAAGAATAACAACAAGACGAGTGTATAAAGTAGCCCTATTTTCGGACGTACATTTCGGTTTGAGTGACATCCTTCTGCTATAAATAAATACACGTATTCTTAATTAATTTAAAAACTAAATCACAAAATCAAACTGGCAATAGAATAAGCTTTCTTTTGATGTATATATAAGTGAATAACTCGACTTAATTTGGACAAAATATATGTTTATATGTCAAGTTCGTAAATTCACCCGACCACAGATTGGTTTGATTTTTTCATTGAAATGTGCGAAAACATGCTAATTACCGAGTCTTATTGTAAGCCTAAATTTAGGCAAAACATGTGATATTATGCATCATTTTAAAGCTGATTGTTGTAAAAATGTTTTGACGGGTACATTTTGAACAGCAAATAAATAATAAGGGCCTGGTGAGTAAACAAAACAGGCCCATTTTCGAATGTGAATTTTGTGTTCGACTGACATCCTTCTGCTGTTATTTAACACATGTTTTATTAATCATTTCATCTATCTGTTCACAAAATCAAATTTTATATAGAACAAGCTTTAATCTGGTATAAAGATGTGCGATAAACTCTATTTAATTGCGACAATTTGAACGTTAATATATCGAGTACGAAAATTCTCAGTGCGGAAGTTCGGTTCGATATTTTCATTAGAAAAGTGCCAATACATGCTATTTACCGAGTCTTATTTTAAGCCACAATTAAGACAAAATATGCGATATTATGCATCATTTTAAAGCTTATACATAGAAAAAGGTTTAGACAGGTCGATTTTGAATTTTTGTAAAAGAATAACAACAAGACGAGTGTATAAAGTAGCCCTATTTTCGGACGTACATTTCGGTTTGAGTGACATCCTTCTGCTATAAATAAATACACGTATTCTTAATTAATTTAAAAACTAAATCACAAAATCAAACTGGCAATAGAATAAGCTTTCTTTTGATGTATATATAAGTGAATAACTCGACTTAATTTGGACAAAATATATGTTTATATGTCAAGTTCGTAAATTCACCCGACCACAGATTGGTTTGATTTTTTCATTGAAATGTGCGAAAACATGCTAATTACCGAGTCTTATTGTAAGCCTAAATTTAGGCAAAACATGTGATATTATGCATCATTTTAAAGCTGATTGTTGTAAAAATGTTTTGACGGGTACATTTTGAACAGCAAATAAATAATAAGGGCCTGGTGAGTAAACAAAACAGGCCCATTTTCGAATGTGAATTTTGTGTTCGACTGACATCCTTCTGCTGTTATTTAACACATGTTTTATTAATCATTTCATCTATCTGTTCACAAAATCAAATTTTATATAGAACAAGCTTTAATCTGGTATAAAGATGTGCGATAAACTCTATTTAATTGCGACAATTTGAACGTTAATATATCGAGTACGAAAATTCTCAGTGCGGAAGTTCGGTTCGATATTTTCATTAGAAAAGTGCCAATACATGCTATTTACCGAGTCTTATTTTAAGCCACAATTAAGACAAAATATGCGATATTATGCATCATTTTAAAGCTTATACATAGAAAAAGGTTTAGACAGGTCGATTTTGAATTTTTGTAAAAGAATAACAACAAGACGAGTGTATAAAGTAGCCCTATTTTCGGACGTACATTTCGGTTTGAGTGACATCCTTCTGCTATAAATAAATACACGTATTCTTAATTAATTTAAAAACTAAATCACAAAATCAAACTGGCAATAGAATAAGCTTTCTTTTGATGTATATATAAGTGAATAACTCGACTTAATTTGGACAAAATATATGTTTATATGTCAAGTTCGTAAATTCACCCGACCACAGATTGGTTTGATTTTTTCATTGAAATGTGCGAAAACATGCTAATTACCGAGTCTTATTGTAAGCCTAAATTTAGGCAAAACATGTGATATTATGCATCATTTTAAAGCTGATTGTTGTAAAAATGTTTTGACGGGTACATTTTGAACAGCAAATAAATAATAAGGGCCTGGTGAGTAAACAAAACAGGCCCATTTTCGAATGTGAATTTTGTGTTCGACTGACATCCTTCTGCTGTTATTTAACACATGTTTTATTAATCATTTCATCTATCTGTTCACAAAATCAAATTTTATATAGAACAAGCTTTAATCTGGTATAAAGATGTGCGATAAACTCTATTTAATTGCGACAATTTGAACGTTAATATATCGAGTACGAAAATTCTCAGTGCGGAAGTTCGGTTCGATATTTTCATTAGAAAAGTGCCAATACATGCTATTTACCGAGTCTTATTTTAAGCCACAATTAAGACAAAATATGCGATATTATGCATCATTTTAAAGCTTATACATAGAAAAAGGTTTAGACAGGTCGATTTTGAATTTTTGTAAAAGAATAACAACAAGACGAGTGTATAAAGTAGCCCTATTTTCGGACGTACATTTCGGTTTGAGTGACATCCTTCTGCTATAAATAAATACACGTATTCTTAATTAATTTAAAAACTAAATCACAAAATCAAACTGGCAATAGAATAAGCTTTCTTTTGATGTATATAAGAGTGAATAACTCGACTTAATTTGGACAAAATATATGTTTATATCACAAGTTCGTAAATTCACGCGACCACAGATTGGTTTGATTTTTTCATTGAAATGTGCGAAAACATGCTAATTACCGAGTCTCATTGTAAGCCTTAATTTAGGCAAAACATGTGATATAATGCATCATTTTAAAGCTGATTGTTGTAAAAATGTTTTGACGGGTACATTTTGAACAGCAAATAAATGGTAAGGGCCTGGTGAGTAAACAAAACAGGCCCATTTTCGAATGTGAATTTTGTGTTCGACTGACATCCTTCTGCTGTTATTTAACACATGTTTTATTAATCATTTCATCTATCTGTTCACAAAATCAAATTTTATATAGAACAAGCTTTAATCTGGTATAAAGATGTGCGATAAACTCTATTTAATTGCGACAAATTATACGTTAATATATCGAGTACGAAAATTCTCAGTGCGGAAGTTCGGTTCGATATTTTCATTAAAAAAGTGCCAATACATGCTATTTACCGAGTCTTATTCTAAGCCATAATTAAGTCAAAATATGCGATATTATGCATCATTTTAAAGCTTATACATAGAAAAAGGTTTAGTCAGGTCGATTTTGATTTTTTGTAAAAGAATAACAACAAGACGAGTGTATAAAGTAGCCCTATTTTCGGACGTACATTTCGGTTTGAGTGACATCCTTCTGCTATAAATAAATACACGTATTCTTAATTAATTTATAAACTAAATCACAAAATCAAACTGGCAATAGAATAGGCTTTCTTTTGATGTATATATGAGTGAATAACTCGACTTAATTTGGACAAAATTTATGTTTATATGTCAAGTTCGTAAATTCACCCGACCACAGATTGGTTTGATTTTTTCATTAAAATGTGCGAAAACATGCTAATTACCGAGTCTTATTGTAAGCCTAAATTTAGGCAAAACATGTGATATTATGCATCATTTTAAAGCTGATTGTTGTAAAAATGTTTTGACGGGTACATTTTGAACAGCAAATAAATAATAAGGGCCTGGTGAGTAAACAAAACAGGCCCATTTTCGAATGTGAATTTTGTGTTCGACTGACATCCTTCTGCTGTTATTAAACACATGTTTTATTAATCATTTCATCTATCTGTTCACAAAATCAAATTTTATATAGAACAAGCTTTAATCTGGTATAAAGATGTGCGATAAACTCTATTTAATTGCGACAATTTGAACGTTAATATATCGAGTACGAAAATTCTCAGTGCGGAAGTTCGGTTCGATATTTTCATTAGAAAAGTGCCAATACATGCTATTTACCGAGTCTTATTTTAAGCCACAATTAAGACAAAATATGCGATATTATGCATCATTTTAAAGCTTATACATAGAAAAAGGTTTAGTCAGGTCGATTTTGAATTTTTGTACAAAACTGTCGATTAATGTTTTCTTAAATAATTCAATAAACGGTTTAGTTTCTACATTATATGGATTATTAAAAACATATGTAAAACCATACTCGTCTAATAATTCTTTGATATTGGTTACCCAGGTTGTAGTACCTTTAAAATGGCGATCCAAGACGTCATTATAAACAGTTTTTAGTATAATATTTTCGGTTTTAATTAACTTAAACCAATACTTTAAAATATATATATAACGGGTGATAAATAGTGGGTATCTGCCCAGTTCCCCGTATATAGCTGCATTGCTTGTAGATTGTTTTACCCCTAATATAGACTTGCAGTATTGTAAATGTACACGTTCAAGATCTTTAGATTTTGTGAAACCCCAAGTTGAACAACCATAATTTAAAATTGAGCTTACAAAAGCATCGAACAATTGCAATGCTACATGGGGCTGAATTGCAAGTTTTTTAACATTATTTAATAATACATACATTGCTTTTAAAGCTTTTGCTTTCAAGCATTTATTATTCAACAAAAATGTACCGGTATAATTAAAGGTAACCCCTAGATAGTTAAAATTATCAACTGTTTCTATTAATTTATTATCATAATGCCATATTTCATTATTTTTCAATTTGCCTCTTTTACGAAATACTACAACTTTTGTTTTGTCTGTATTAACCTCTAACCCCCATTTGTTGCAATACAGATGCAAGTAGTTAAGGCTATTTTGTAAATCTTCTACAGTTTCACTAAATAACACCATATCATCGGCGAAAAGTAAAGTAATTATGCATATTTCATTAATTGATAAACCACATTTAGGATCATTCTGTAAGAATAGTTCTAAATCGTTTAAAAATAAAGCGAAAAAAGTTGGGGAATTGTTTTGACCTTGTCGTAGACCCACTGCTATTTCGAAAAAATCAGAGAAATTATTATTATGCTTTACGCATGATTTAACAATATTGTACATACTTTTAAACATAATGAGTATTTTACCATCTAATCCTAGATGAAATAATTTATACCATAATGCATTGCGATTAAGACAAAATATGCGATATTATGCATCATTTTAAAGCTTATACATAGAAAAAGGTTTAGTCAGGTCGATTTTGAATTTTTGTAAAATAATAACAGCAAGACGGGTGTATAAATTAGCCCTATTTTCGGTCGTACATTTCGGTTTGGGTGACATCGAAACTCATTTTAATTGCGACAAAATATATGTATTTAAATATGTCAAGTACGAAAATTCTCAGTACGAAAGGTCGGTTCGATATTTTCAAAAAATGTGCAAATACATGCACACTACCGAGTCTTATTTTAAACCACAACTAAGTTAAAACATGTGCTTTTATGCATCATTTTCAAGCTGATTGTTTGGAAAAATGTTTTGACGGGTAAATTTAGAACTATAAATAAACAATAAGGGCCTGTCGAGTGTACAAAACAGGCCAATTTCTTATTGTGAATTTGTGTTCGACTGACATCCTTCTGCTGTAAACAAAAACATGTTTGACTATGTATTTTACTAATCCATACACATTATTAGACTGAAGATAAAACAAGCTTTCTTTTGATATATATTAACATACAAAACTCGATTTTTATAAGGCCGAACGATACTAACTGGTTCGATGTTTGAGTTTTTTCTAAATGATTCTTTTTTGTGAAATGACTAGTAACAGGTCTATTTTCGAGAGCAATTTTCGAGAATGTTTCGACTTAAACCTTACACATTATGCATCAAATTAAAAATGTTTTGAAATGTCTATTTGCGAAAAAAATAATACAGAATAACAGCATGGCGAGTGTAGAAGTTAGCCCTGTTTTCGGATATAAATTTGGGTTTGACTGCCACCCTTCTGCTATTAATAAATGCATGATTTTTTTTATTAATTTACCAACCTATTCGCAAAATCAAGACTAACAATAGAATAAGATTTATTTTGGTGTTATTTGGTGGTGATCCTAGCAAGGCAGTTAGAACCTCAGTCTATAGGGCTCTAGAGATCTACATAGTAGACTGTCAAATGAAAGACAAAATCTAGATCCCACAAATTCAGTCTATTTCATTTATTCCACCCAATTAAGTGCGAATACCATATGAGTTACATAAACACTGCATAAAAACACCAAAATGCAGTTAAAACATCTAATTAAACTTATTTGAAAGTCCTGAAAAGACTTAAAATCAATTCTGAGGTACCCAAAACCTCTAATTTTAATGCTATTTACTAGTAAAATTAAAAATGCCTTAAATTCATTGTAATTAAATATATCCTAGGATGCAAATCCTACTTAAATATACATTATCAGGGTCTTTTTACCCAGATAAACACTATTACCAGACTTACCGGGTTACTAAAACCCATAAATTTAACAAATATTCAACAAATCTGTTGAATCTTAAAATTATTTTACATTATTTAATTCCTACTATACAGGAATATATATATTTTAATCATATAATGTGGAAATTTATGTTTTTTACTACAAAAATACATTATTTTGTCTATTTTAATACAAATTTTATACAATTTAGCCTATTAAAAGGCTTTAAAACCTTTAATTTAACAATTTCTTAAACTAATTATGGGTTAGGAACCTGTAAAAGAAACAAAAGACCTGAAATTACCATCTTAAACACAGTAATATATATATCAAAAACTTCATTAATATACCTAATGACAAAATTCTTTTAAATTAGAGCTAAAATGTCTTGGGTTTTAGAATTTCACATTATATTTTTACTAAAAAATCAACAAAAAATCTATTGGAACACCTATTAAAGTTCATTTTCTGTTCCAATACTGAAAAAAAATATCAAAATGAATAACTCTTAAGAAAATATTATAGAGTTTTCAAAAATATGTCAACAACTGACATATGTATACTAATATATCAACAGGTTCTCCGGTCCATAAGATCCAATTACCCCGGATATGTTTAATAAACCGGGGTAGTTACTTGGTATTTGCACTATTTTGGGATCCCCGCAATTAATAATACAATACTATTGTTTAACTTTTTCTATAGTACTTATGGATTGAGTCTTTTGTGCTCTGTACAGAAGATTTCATTCAAGAAGTACACTACATTGTGTGTAACTTTTAATCTTTTGTTACAAAAATTAAAGGTACCAGTCAATGTGATTTTTTACAAGGAATCTTTTAACGTGCCCGGATTTTTTTGTAAAATTTTAAACTTTTTAGAATACTGATTAAAACAGTCTATTACTAATGTACAAATCTCTCACAAGATCAAAAAATGAATATGGAGCTGAAATTTATTCTGTAACTAGCCCCTCCCAACTCCAAAGACTAAATATTATACAGAATTAAGCATTGAGAATTGCTCTAAGGGCCTTACCAACCACCCCACAGCATCTTTTAGAAGCAGAGGCAGGAGTCATGCCACTCATTTTCAGGTCTGGGCAGGCTGTTAAATTCTGGGCCAGGGCTCAAACCAAAAAAATTTAAAAAAACCTGAATGCCATCATTGGGACTGGTTCATTCTGCCACAGGAGCTTCCAAAATACTCCTACACCATTTGGAGCCAAAATTGAGCTCCTAAAGGCAACAATGGGTTTCAGTGATGTCCCCTTTGACATCCAGATCCTACTAGATCCAAGCAAGGCGGTCAGGAGTTCAGTCTATATGGCTCTAGAAACTTATATAGTTGATTGCCAAATGACCGATAAGATCTAGAGCCCCCATTCTCAGTCTATTTCATTTATATCACCCAATATAAGTGCAAGTACCTCAAGAGTTTCAATGAAATCTGTATATATAACACCATAATGCAGAAAATACCATTTAAATGGCTATTTTTCACATAACAAACTATAAAACTATAACAATGAGGTAATTTAAACCTCTTATATAAACTGTTATCCACTAGTTTTGTTTAAAATTCAAGTGATTTTCACTAAATAGCAAAATACATAGACCTAAGACCAAAAATTATTCAACAAAACAGGGTCAAATTCTTTAAAAACATCATTCTGAATAACTTTCCGGGTTAGGAAAACACCAATTTTATTATTTAAACAGTTCAAATTGTTGAATTTTACACCATTTTCAAATTATTTTAATTCTTCTATTTAATTACTACATGTACTAAATACTGAAAAGTATGATATTTTTGACAAAAGGACAATTTTTTGCCCATCTCCTTCAATAAAAGACTGCATATTAGTGTTAAAAACCTTAAATTTTTACAAAAAAATCACTCTTTATGGATTGGAGACATATAAAGATGTCATTAAACATAATAGTATCAATGCAACCATTGTAATATAAACCAAATGACATTAACAATATTAAAAACATAAGAATTTCAAATTTCAGAACTAAAATTCTCAATATTTTAGATTTTTCACACTTTGTTTACATTATATTCCACTCTAGAAATAAAAATAGCTGGAATATTAATCTTAAAAAACCTTTATAAGTATATATAGTTAATACAATTTCATCAATTAAAGTTTATTTCCCTAAATAGTTTTGATTTCTACATCAATATGTCAAAATTTGGCTTTAAACTTAATAAATAGAAAAGGATCTCCAATCCTAAAGATCCAATTACCCCGTTAAAAATAACCGGGGTAATTACTGGGTACTTGCACTCTGTTTGGATCCCTGCAACCATAGAAATAAATGTATTTCATGTACAAATATTGTTTTGCTTTTTGATTGAGGTTTCTGCACTATGTGCTTCAACCTTTGATCAAGAAGAAAATAACTTTGTACTCATTTGTATCTAAAACCAAAAGTAACAATCACTGTGATTTTTAAGGAGAATCTTTTAAGGTCCTCAGTTTTCTTGTGAACATTTTTCAATTTAAAAAAAATAAGTGTCAATTAGTGCATGTATGTGAAGACAGCAGTAACGGCAGTACAGCAGTACAGCAGTAAAGCCTTACTGTCAGAATTTCATCATTTTCAGGCTGATTGTTTGGAAAATGTTTTCACGGGTACATTTTGAAAAATAAGTCTACAATAAGGGCACTGCGAGTGGACAAAACAGGCCCATTTTCAAATGTAAACTTTTGTTCGACAGATCGACATCCTTCTGCTATTAATAAATACATCTCTTATAAAATTACTTCACCAATCTATTCACAAAATCAAATTATATATAGAACAAGCTTTCTTTTGGTACACAAATGTGAGAAAAATTCGAACCGAACTTTCGTACTGAGAATTTTCGTACTTGATATATTTAAATACATATATTTTGTCGCAATTAAAATGAGTTTATCTCACATTTATACACCAAAACAAAGTTTGTTCTATATAAAATTTGATTTTGTGAATAGATTGGTGAAATAATTAATAAAACATGTTTTTATTAACAGCAGAAGGATGTCAATCGAACACAAAATTCACATTCGAAAATGGGCTTGTTTTGTTCACTCACCAGGCCCTTATTATTTATTTACTGTTCAAAATGTACCCGTCAAAACATTTTTCAAACAATCTGCTTTTAAATGATGCATAATATCACATGTTCTGCCTAAATTTAGGCTTACAATAAGACTCGGTAATAAGCATGTTTTCGCACATTTCAATGAAAAAATCAAACCAATCTGTGGTCGGGTGAATTTACGAACTTGACATATAAACATAAATTTTGTCCAAATTAAGTCGAGTTATTCACTCATATATACATCAAAAGAAAGCTTATTCTATTGCCAGTTTGATTTTGTGATTTAGTTTTTAAATTAATTAAGAATACGTGTATTTATTTATAGCAGAAGGATGACACACAAACCGAAATGTACGTCCGAAAATAGGGCTACTTTATACACCCGTCTTGCTGTTATTCTTTTACAAAAATTCAAAATCGACCTGACTAAACCTTTTTCTATGTATAAGCTTTAAAATGATGCATAATATCGCATATTTTGTCTTAATTGTGGCTTAAAATAAGACTCGGTAAATAGCATGTATTGGCACTTTTCTAATGAAAATATCGAACCGAACTTCCGCACTGAGAATTTTCGTACTCGATATATTAACGTTCAAATTGTCGCAATTAAATAGAGTTTATCGCACATCTTTATACCAGATTAAAGCTTGTTCTATATAAAATTTGATTTTGTGAACAGATAGATGAAATGATTAATAAAACATGTGTTAAATAACAGCAGAAGGATGTCAGTCGAACACAAAATTCACATTCGAAAATGGGCCTGCTTTGTTTACACACCAGGCCCTTATTAATTATTTGCTGTTCAAAATGTACCCGTCAAAACATTTTTACAACAATCAGCTTTAAAATGATGCATAATATCACATGTTTTGCCTAAATTTAGGCTTACAATAAGACTCGGTAATAAGCATGTTTTCGCACATTTCAATGAAAAAATCAAACCAATCTGTGGTCGGGTGAATTTACGAACTTGACATATAAACATAAATTTTGTCCAAATTAAGTCGAGTTATTCACTCATATATACATCAAAAGAAAGCTTATTCTATTGCCAGTTTGATTTTGTGATTTAGTTTTTAAATTAATTAAGAATACGTGTATTTATTTATAGCAGAAGGATGTCACTCAAACCGAAATGTACGTCCGAAAATAGGGCTACTTTATACACTCGTCTTGTTGTTATTCTTTTACAAAAAATCAAAATCGACCTGTCTAAACCTTTTTCTATGTATAAGCTTTAAAATGATGCATAATATCGCATATTTTGTCTTAATTGTGGCTTAGAATAAGACTCGGTAAATAGCATGTATTGGCACTTTTTTAATGAAAATATCGAACCGAACTTCCGCACTGAGAATTTTCGTACTCGATATATTAACGTATAATTTGTCGCAATTAAATAGAGTTTATCGCACATCTTTATACCAGATTAAAGCTTGTTCTATATAAAATTTGATTTTGTGAACAGATAGATGAAATGATTAATAAAACATGTGTTAAATAACAGCAGAAGGATGTCAGTCGAACACAAAATTCACATTCGAAAATGGGCCTGTTTTGTTTACTCACCAGACCCTTATCATTTATTTGCTGTTCAAAATGTACCCGTCAAAACATTTTCATAACTATCAGCTTTAAAATGATGCATCATATCACATGTTTTGCCTTAATTTAGGCTTACAATAAGACTCGGTAATTAGCATGTTTTCGCACATTTCAATGAAAAAATCAAACCAATCTGTGGTCGGGTGAATTTACGAACTTGATATATAAACATAAATTTTGTCCAAATTAAGTCGAGTTATTCACTCAAATATACATCAAAAGAAAGCTTATTCTATTGCCAGTTTGATTTTGTGATTTAGTTTTTAAATTAATTAAGAATACGTGTATTTATTTATAGCAGAAGGATGTCACCCAAACCGAAATGTACGTCCGAAAATAGGGCTACTTTATACACTCGTCTTGTTGTTATTCTTTTACAAAAATTCAAAATCGACCTGTCTAAACCTTTTTCTATGTATAAGCTTTAAAATGATGCATAATATCGCATATATTGTCTTAATTGTGGCTTAAAATAAGACTCGGTAAATAGCATGTATTGGCACTTTTTTAATGAAAATATCGAACCGAACTTCCGCACTGAGAATTTTCGTACTCGATATATTAACGTATAATTTGTCGCAATTAAATAGAGTTTATCGCACATCTTTATACCAGATTAAAGCTTGTTCTATATAAAATTTGATTTTGTGAACAGATAGATGAAATGATTAATAAAACATGTGTTAAATAACAGCAGAAGGATGTCAGTCGAACACAAAATTCACATTCGAAAATGGGCCTGTTTTGTTTACACACCAGGCCCTTATTATTTATTTGCTGTTCAAAATGTACCCGTCAAAACATTTTTACAACAATCAGCTTTAAAATGATGCATAATATCACATGTTTTGCCTAAATTTAGGCTTACAATAAGACTCGGTAATAAGCATGTTTTTGCACATTTCAATGAAAAAAGCAAACCAATCTGTGGTCGGGTGAATTTACGAACTTGACATATAAACATAAATGTTGTCCAAATTAAGTCGAGTTATTCACTCATATATACATCAAAAGAAAGCTTATTCTATTGCCAGTTTGATTTTGTGATTTAGTTTTTAAATTAATTAAGAATACGTGTATTTATTTATAGCAGAAGGATGTCACCCAAACCGAAATGTACGTCCGAAAATAGGGCTACTTTATACACCCGTCTTGCTGTTATTCTTTTACAAAAATTCAAAATCGACCTGACTAAACCTTTTTCTTTGTATAAGCTTTAAAATGATGCATAATATCGCATATTTTGTCTTAATTGTGGCTTAAAATAAGACTCGGTAAATAGCATGTATTGGCACTTTTCTAATGAAAATATCGAACCGAACTTCCGCACTGAGAATTTTCGTACTCGATATATTAACGTTCAAATTGTCGCAATTAAATAGAGTTTATCGCACATCTTTATACCAGATTAAAGCTTGTTCTATATAAAAATTGATTTTGTGAACAGATAGATGAAATGATTAATAAAACATGTGTTAAATAACAGCAGAAGGATGTCAGTCGAACACAAAATTCACATTCGAAAATGGGCCTGCTTTGTTTACTCACCAGGCCCTTATTATTTATTTGCTATTCAAAATGTACCCGTCAAAACATTTTTACAACAATCAGCTTTAAAATGATGCATAATATCACATGTTTTGCCTAAATTTAGGCTTACAATAAGACTCGGTAATAAGCATGTTTTCGCACATTTCAATGAAAAAATCAAACCAATCTGTGGTCGGGTGAATTTACGAACTTGACATATAAACATAAATTTTGTCCAAATTAAGTCGAGTTATTCACTCATATATACATCAAAAGAAAGCTTATTCTATTGCCAGTTTGATTTTGTGATTTAGTTTTTAAATAAATTAAGAATACGTGTATTTATTTATAGCAGAAGGATGTCACTCAAACCGAAATGTACGTCCGAAAATAGGGCTACTTTATACACTCGTCTTGTTGTTATTCTTTTACAAAAAATTAAAATCGACCTGTCTAAACCTTTTTCTATGTATAAGCTTTAAAATGATGCATAATATCGCATATTTTGTCTTAATTGTGGCTTAGAATAAGACTCGGTAAATAGCATGTATTGGCACTTTTTTAATGAAAATATCGAACCGAACTTCCGCACTGAGAATTTTCGTACTCGATATATTAACGTATAATTTGTCGCAATTAAATAGAGTTTATCGCACATCTATATACCAGATTAAAGCTTGTTCTATATAAAATTTGATTTTGTGAACAGATAGATGAAATGATTAATAAAACATGTGTTAAATAACAGCAGAAGGATGTCAGTCGAACACAAAATTCACATTCGAAAATGGGCCTGTTTTGTTTACTCACCAGACCCTTATCATTTATTTGCTGTTCAAAATGTACCCGTCAAAACATTTTCATAACTATCAGCTTTAAAATGATGCATCATATCACATGTTTTGCCTAAATTTAGGCTTACAATAAGACTCGGTAATTAGCATGTTTTCGCACATTTCAATGAAAAAATCAAACCAATCTGTGGTCGGGTGAATTTACGAACTTGATATATAAACATAAATTTTGTCCAAATTAAGTCGAGTTATTCACTCAAATATACATCAAAAGAAAGCTTATTCTATTGCCAGTTTGATTTTGTGATTTAGTTTTTAAATTAATTAAGAATACGTGTATTTATTTATAGCAGAAGGATGTCACTCAAACCGAAATGTACGTCCGAAAATAGGGCTACTTTATACACTCGTCTTGTTGTTATTCTTTTACAAAAATTCAAAATCGACCTGTCAAAACCCTTTTCTATGTATAAGCTTTCAAATGATGCATAATATCGCATATATTGTCTTAATTGTGGCTTAAAATAAGACTCGGTAAATAGCATGTATTGGCACTTTTTTAATGAAAATATCGAACCGAACTTCCGCACTGAGAATTTTCGTACTCGATATATTAACGTATAATTTGTCGCAATTAAATAGAGTTTATCGCACATCTTTATACCAGATTAAAGCTTGTTCTATATAAAATTTGATTTTGTGAACAGATAGATGAAATGATTAATAAAACATGTGTTAAATAACAGCAGAAGGATGTCAGTTGAACACAAAATTCACATTCGAAAATGGGCCTGTTTTGTTTACACACCAGGCCCTTATTATTTATTTGCTGTTCAATATGTACCCGTCAAAACATTTTTACATTAATCAGCTTTAAAATGATGCATAATATCACATGTTTTGCCTAAATTTAGGCTTACAATAAGACTCGGTAATAAGCATGTTTTCGCACATTTCAATGAAAAAATCAAACCAATCTGTGGTCGGGTGAATTTACGAACTTGACATATAAACATAAATTTTGTCCAAATTAAGTCGAGTTATTCACTCATATATACATCAAAAGAAAGCTTATTCTATTGCCAGTTTGATTTTGTGATTTAGTTTTTAAATTAATTAAGAATACGTGTATTTATTTATAGCAGAAGGATGTCACCCAAACCGAAATGTACGTCCGAAAATAGGGCTACTTTATACACCCGTCTTGCTGTTATTCTTTTACAAAAATTCAAAATCGACCTGACTAAACCTTTTTCTTTGTATAAGCTTTAAAATGATGCATAATATCGCATATTTTGTCTTAATTGTGGCTTAAAATAAGACTCGGTAAATAGCATGTATTGGCACTTTTCTAATGAAAATATCGAACCGAACTTCCGCACTGAGAATTTTCGTACTCGATATATTAACGTTCAAATTGTCGCAATTAAATAGAGTTTATCGCACATCTTTATACCAGATTAAAGCTTGTTCTATATAAAAATTGATTTTGTGAACAGATAGATGAAATGATTAATAAAACATGTGTTAAATAACAGCAGAAGGATGTCAGTCGAACACAAAATTCACATTCGAAAATGGGCCTGCTTTGTTTACTCACCAGGCCCTTATTATTTATTTGCTGTTCAAAATGTACCCGTCAAAACATTTTTACAACAATCAGCTTTAAAATGATGCATAATATCACATGTTTTGCCTAAATTTAGGCTTACAATAAGACTCGGTAATAAGCACGTTTTCGCACATTTCAATGAAAAAATCAAACCAATCTGTGGTCGGGTGAATTTACGAACTTGACATATAAACATAAATTTTGTCCAAATTAAGTCGAGTTATTCACTCATATATACATCAAAAGAAAGCTTATTCTATTGCCAGTTTGATTTTGTGATTTAGTTTTTAAATTAATTAAGAATACGTGTATTTATTTATAGCAGAAGGATGTCACTCAAACCGAAATGTACGTCCGAAAATAGGGCTACTTTATACACTCGTCTTGTTGTTATTCTTTTACAAAAATTCAAAATCGACCTGTCAAAACCTTTTTCTATGTATAAGCTTTAAAATGATGCATAATATCGCATATTTTGTCTTAAATGTGGCTTAAAATAAGACTCGGTAAATAGCATGTATTGGCACTTTTTTAATGAAAATATCGAACCGAACTTCCGCACTGAGAATTTTCGTACTCGATATATTAACGTATAATTTGTCGCAATTAAATAGAGTTTATCGCACATCTATATACCAGATTAAAGCTTGTTCTATATAAAATTTGATTTTGTGAACAGATAGATGAAATGATTAATAAAACATGTGTTAAATAACAGCAGAAGGATGTCAGTCGAACACAAAATTCACATTCGAAATGGGCCTGTTTTGTTTACACACCAGGCCCTTATTCTTTATTTACTGTTCAAAATGTACTCATCAAAACATTTTCATAACTATCAGCTTTAAAATGATGCATAATATCACATGTTTTGCTTAAATTGAGGCTTGAAATTATAATTCAATTATTCTGCCAACAGACGTGACAGAAAGATTGATTCTGTTGTTGTTTAATCCTTCTGCCAGCAGACACATCTTTCTGTTATTATAAAATCTTTCTGCCAACAGACACATCTTTTTGTTATAATTCAATCCTTCTGCCAGCAGACCCAGCAGAAAGATTGATCCTTCTGCTGTAAATGTATCCTTCTGCCAGCAGACACAGCAGAAGGATCATTCCTTCTGCTGTAGATTTATCCTTCTGCCAGCAGACACAGCAGAAGGATCGTTCCTTCTGCTGTGTCTGCTGTGTCTGCTGAGTCTGCCAACTTTACGTTCATTAATTCATTGTGTCTTCAGGATTTTGTTAAATTTGTTTTGAAATGATATTTTGTTAGTCTTTTATAAATAACGAGACTAAAAACACTTATATTTTATCAATTTAATTTGACATTTCAGATCATTTCGACCATTAGTAAAACGCTCAAGTGGTAATCTAACTTTTCAATTAGGTAGAATGAGTTTATCTGAAGTGAAAGAGGAGCATTCTGGAGGTTTATCTAAAGATACGGATAGTTACAATACGCCAAATAATGAACCAACAATAGATAATTCTACAGAAAACAACGATTATAAACATGTAGCACCCACTAGAGAAATGAATGAATTTACTAAATCAAAGGCAGCATTAGATACCTTTCATATGGAAGAAACAAAAGTTTGATTGGTAAAAATATAATGGAACATCTTGTACATTTTATAAGTAAAAACCTAAATTTTGATGTACATGTGTTTAAACCAAAGTATCATCAATTATACATGTTCCATAGACAAAACCGTAACCAAATTTGGATTTTTATTAATCTTATCTACCATTACATACATTTCATGTGGAACAGACCAAAGAGGTTTATTTCATCTAAATAACCAGAGCATACATGAACAGTTTTTGTCAAACTAGTTTTACTATATGTTTATTAACATTGTTATGCGTTAAATGTTCGTCTCCTTAAAACTAGTCAAGTTGTATCCCGCTCGAAGTTATACACCACAGAGTGTACACCACGGAGTGTCGGCCCAGGCTCAAATGCTCTGACTAACTGACTTACATCTGACTACCGTATTAATATTGATATCTGCCATAAAGTACATACATGTACGAAATCATGGTCATGGATAATACTCAACTTTAATAGGTACTCTGCGATATAGTATATGTATCACTGAATGGTCTAAACCAGGTGCATAATATAGACCGAAAGGCATTGATGTTAATACACAGTGACGTTCGTGGTGTAATAAAAACGTCGAGATTCATTTAATTCGAAATTTGTTTCCCAAACTATGACAAAGCGGAATTTTCCAGAAAACAATTACTGTAGCAATAATATCTCGTATACAGGGGGTTTAAAAATACTCATAATGATAAGCAGGAAGCCTACATTAGTCGAGCGACCCACTTTCCATATATGGTAAATGATGCCCGGATGAAGTCACGTGGGTTCCTCACTCTGTGATATATGGTATAAGGTATCAATGACTATAGCGTAAAGTGTCCACGTCATCTTGTTCGAGTAATCTTGAATGTAACATGTCATACTTGAAAATTGTAGAACTATTTAATCATTATTATTTTCGCATCCTTCATAAATCTATTTTTGTGCCTTAAGCATCTGCTCAAATACTTTGATAATTACCTAATTAACATAGTTTTTGTCTTGAGACGATTAGCTGCAACTAGTTTGAAAATAAATATGATAGTTAAAGCAAAACGTTAAAGCAGAACGTGCTTCACTCCAAAGCGGAAATAAGATTAACTACTTGATCATATATTATATGGGTGAAAGTAGAGCTTTTTTATTCAGTATGATTTATCCACTACGTTGCATTTACAATAGCTTTAGTCATAACGAACAGTCACCTAATAGCATTTGGAAGGTAAAATTAACATTAGATATTTACAAAATTTGTTCTGTTTATTACATACAATGCAAATTGTTGTTAAAATATGTTAATTCTTATGTACAAGTTTAATATTTCTATCAATCTATTCTGTGCCTTATACATTTCCGTATGTTATCATTTCTGTCTGTGATATGTTATACAAGTATAATGTTAACATTATTGCTGTTAAATAAATCAAAGCACTGAAAGTACTTCAAGTATGATCTTTTCTAAACTTGTTTTTTAATTACATAATGTTAACTCAATGTTGTCATTGGTTGTTTTTATTTCTCTTCCATCTAAACAGGCCTTAAGTAACTACAACATGAATACAAATGGGGCCACCAGGCTTGATCAGTCAGTAGTACACAAATCTACTGATTTAGGGTCGTGGTTTCGATTTCCCAGTTTGGGCACGTGTTCGTGTAGTTTAGTCATGAAATCATTTCTATAGCAATTCTCCCTCCTACCACTGATTTTAAGGCCTGTTGGGCAGCAGTCAATAACTGGCATGAGTATGCGCCTCGTGACAGGTTAACAGCTTAATATATAGATTAAGTTTTTCTAGGAACGGTGAGTATATGTTGACTGAATACTGTGATATGACATAGGTATACAATTTGTTGCAACGGTGTTATACCCAACCCAAAAACAAAACCTGAGGTTAAGTGACAACAGCATGACAACTATAAGTGTGGTATAGTGTGTTGCTAGTGTTCTGTGATATTTAGTTCACTTAAACTCTGGACGAACTCACAGAGATGAAATCATTTCAAATACTAATACTTCCTGTCTGTATTGATTTCATGGACATAAAATGTAACCTTTTAACAGTTAAACTAAGGAACTCAGTAAGATTGTAACAGGAAGTGAAAGGGGAAAACGTAGATATAATAAGTTCATAATGATCATGTTTATACTGTAGGATCTGTAGATAATGATTATAACCTGCCCACATTATTAAAATTCATCTTAT
The DNA here is from genome assembly GCA_025267735.1 of Mactra quadrangularis. Lineage (NCBI taxonomy): Eukaryota > Metazoa > Mollusca > Bivalvia > Venerida > Mactridae > Mactra > Mactra quadrangularis. The sequence goes on along the minus strand of CM046300.1, from coordinate 47,903,257 downwards.
AAAAGATTCAACTTTCTTCCTGGTCTTATATTACATTATAATATTGATCTCACTTCAAGATGGAGTTTTTCAAACATGTTACATGGGCGGATCAAGGATTTTTTTCTAGGGGGTCCGAACTTATTAACAATAAAAACTACATAACCATTAAATCTATGTTAATCACCAAGAAAAATTGCTTCATGCTACTTGAAAATGACTTACAGTCAAGAAATACACTAATGGAGAGGTACATTTTGGATATGCCAGGGGGTCCGGACCCCCCCCCCCCCCTGATCCCACCCTAGATCCGCCTATGAATCTTAGAACACTCATTTATGTTTATAAATCTTATTTAGAACTTAAAATGAATATTATTCACATGTATGTATGCAAATCAAGTAAATATTCCATTACTTGTACACACAGGCGACCGACACAGTCCCGAATCAAAAGCACTATACATGTATACTACAGCGTTTTTGATTCGATCGGGACCGTGCCGACCGCCTGTGCTCGTAAATATAAATAGTTACCCAACAGAAATTAATAAAACGCAAACACAGAACAGATCTTTTTATTTCTCAAATTTCATACAATAATAGTACATATAGTACATTTTACATCACCTAAAGTCATATTTTCGGACAAATTTTGTCAAAAACTTCAGAAATATTCACTAGTTGCATGAAAGACATGTACACAAACATAAATCAGGTTTTTAAACTCTGGAATAGTTTGTACAGCCTGCTTCAACCAGTTATAGACAGTGACGACCGAGAAAATTAAAAAAGCACTTCGTTACAAATCCCTGTTATATAGAATCCTTGGGTAGTCCATACCAGTTGTTTCTGGCAGTAACTTGTATGCATGTTTTATGATGTATGCCATGCTGTCACGTTGTACTGGGTATATCAAAATAAATGCATCTATCTATCGCAAGGGCTGCATAATAATTTGATTTTTAAAGTTTTTGAAGTCCCCAATGCTTAATTTAAAGGTACTCATTCACAGATTTCAACTTAAATATCACCTTTGTTTAAAACTATCAAAATTGTATGGAAATATTTTTGGTAGCAGGAAAATAGTGTTCTGATAATGACAATTTTAGTGCAAATTGACAAACAACTACAAATGATGGTGTTTCAGGTAGTAAATATCTACCCCATATGTCATGGTATTAACAGTTTTAGGGCATTTTAATATTGACTATTATAGTATATTTCTTGCAACATAAAGGTCAGCTTGTCTAAATATAATAAGAATTTTGTTTACACAATTACAGACAATGAATGTTATTTTGAAACTATAGTAAAAATAAACTAAAAGTGTGAAGTAGTACCTTTAAGAAATAAATGCCCACATATTACTATAGAGTATCAAGACCATTGATCTTGATCATCTTAGCAGTGATTGTGTAACTTAATGTATAAACAAGATATTTTAGGCGATAGAATACTACAACAAAGAAATTTTAGTTTCATTTCATTTTTAATCAAGTATATGGCATAATGACATAATATCAACAAAATGGAATTAACAATTATATGTTTTCTTGAGACAAATGACTAACAATATGATTTATATACAAACAACAGGATAATGTCAATTAAATATACAATGAATACATATGAGTTGGGACTGATGATTATTTACAGAGTCAATGGAATTAGATATTTTTCTTAATAGACATTGTCAAGAAATTTGGTGCTGAAAAAATGAGAAGACAATTTTTTCATCAAAGGGCAATAACTCTGCAAAAAATCAATGGACAGTAACCAAAATGGGATATGCACATGTCTGCTTGATATCTGGTATATGCGTGAAGTTTGAATCAAATCCATAAAAAGGGTGCTGAGAAAATGAGCAGACAAGAAAAAGCTAGAGAATGACCAATCAACCAAACGACAAGCTGACTCCTATATACCCCCAATTTTTTTTTGGGGGGGGGGGGTTGGGATAATAAATTAATAAATAGTAGTTTTAAAGTAAATACATATATCAAACATAAAAATAACTATAAAGTATTTTTTTTATATTTTAAACATAAGTATATTGAATGTAAAACACTACCAACACATAGCTAATATGTTTCTTATTGTTTAATAATTGTTTCGACGTTTCGCCATTCAAGGCTTCTTCAGGGTTTTTTTTATTATTTAACTCTGCTTTGAAAAAAAATGTTTTTAGAAAAAGATGTATCTTAGGCTTTATAGATCTGTCAGGTAATTTGAGAATAAAACTCAGCTTTGTCATTTTGAAAGGAAAACATAAATGTTAAGTACAGAGTAAATTCTGAAGTCAAATGACCTCAAACCTTGGTTAATGAAACTTAACAATAATTAAATATATAAATATAGGCACATTTACATTTGATGATATAATTATGAGCAAAATTACCAATAAATAATAAATAAATGAGGGCTGACCAGAAAACTATGATAACTTCCTTTATTTTCAAATAAAGTCACAATAGTATTGAGTTCAGCCCTCAATATAAATACATTTGTATTTCAAAAGCAAATATATATTTTACAGATGGTTTAATGATCTATGTTTATTAACAAATATACAAAAATAATTTTAGACCAATGATTAAATAGTGTAACAAAATATCAAATAAGATATTCAATTTGATTTTTTGACAGAGGGTTATGTAATAAAATTTCATAACCTTATTTATGTGTTGAAAAATGAATATTCAACAAAGAAAATAATTGAACAAAATGTTCATTAACAAATATAGAAAAAAAATATTTGCTCTTAATTTGATTGTTTTTATTCTAAAAAATGAATCTAAATAATTAACTTAAGGTTTCTCTTCTCTTGATACTGCTTCTCTAAACTCTATACACAATCCAACCCAGAAGTATTCAGTTTATTTAGTTTCTAAGTAGATTATATGTAATCTTTACATCAAAATACTTAAATTAAATAATTTAATTTAAAATATGAAAAAGAGTAATAAAGAACTAAAAAAGTAGTTTCATGCTACAAAGCTCCCTAGACTAAATATAAACTGTTCTTGCATCAAAATTCAGGAGTACCCAACATGTACCAGTAACTCTAGTAAAATTTATGCATTCAAACTTGCAACTAAAATACATCTTCAACATAAGTATTGCTGTGACAACATACAACAACAGACTACAGCACCAGTAAATCGATATGTGTCTCTACATGGAGTGTAAAACAATTCAAGTAAACTTGTAGACATTTATAACTAATATGGTTTCTTTCATCCTTGAAGATGTGACCTGGTTTTATTAGGGAAAAATAAAAATTCTAATTTAAGGGCAACAATCTGAAAAAAGGTTAGGTAAAAAGGGCCGGCTCAAAATTTTAGGGTTTTTTAACAGAGTTAATTGTGATTTTCTTTGCATTGTCAATATTTCAGATGGTAAAATTCAATTTTAAACTTTGATAAAAGTCTGAATTGTTTGTGAGAGAAAAATGATAATTTAACACGAAAAAATCACTAAGGCTAACAGGATATCTACGCAGGGTCAACTTACCCTAAATCACAAGATTTTTTAGACCCAAGGCGAAGACATTTGATATGATTCTTTGTTTGGGTTTTATCATCACACCAAATCAGAAAATTTCTTTCATATCAAAAGCCATTGTAAATGAACATTGAGGAAAAAACTAACTCCAAAGGTTATTAAGCACTACATTTTAGATTGAATATTTCTTTCTTTCAGATAATCGATACAGTTTGCATATGGTTAGATTGTTTGAAATAGTTTGTTGGGTTAAATTAACAATAAAAAAATTTTTTATGAAGATTTTGACTGTCATATGAAAAATTATTAATCACACAGAATCAAGAAAATATGTAATAAAAACAGGAAAAATTAAATAAGGTTGGCACATGCAAGATAATAGTTTAAAAATAAATAATAATATTATCTAAAAGTGTAGATATGCAACACTCAAAAATACAGATACTGTTTCTGAGCTCAGTCAGTTTAAAATGTGAAACACTAAAAGCAATAAATATACATAATCCATTGTACATATATAGTCAAATAAAAATGGTTAATTTATCATCATAAAAAACTATGATTATAAAGAGCATTAACAAATTAAAACAACAACAACAAAAATTAACAGAATTAAAATGGTAGCATTAAAGTAAATTGGAAGAACAAAGTGGACATAATCTGGTAGAAATAAATAGAGGATATTCCTCAACTCTGGTGTAAGATCAATTTTTATTTCACCAAGTGAGCTCAGAAAACATTTTTACGAGAGGCATAGCCACAAGTAAAAATGTCATTTTCTGAGATCACAAGTTGAAATAAAAAAGATCTTACACCAGAGTTGACGAATATTTTTTTTCTTTCATACTTAGTTTTGTTTTATTTGATGTATTTTACACAAATTATAATGTGACTTCATTTCTTCTCTAAGATGACATCATAGACGATGAAAATATCAGATTGTATTTTCACTACAATGAAAATATAAAATTCATATTTTCATCAAATAACCCGATGTTTCACCATAAAACATGGACTAAGAGAATATACTCTATTTCTTAGAGGTACGTATTTGGCTTCAAAAATTGATATTTTCTCAGCAAACAATCGATGAACTATGCCGAAATAAAGCCAAAGGTTTATACAAACCTACACAGTAATTAAAATGTGTAAATCAATACTTTTTTTCAACCTTTGCAAGAGAGAGGTATTTTAACAGCATCTTGATCCATCATGGCATAAATTGTTAAAAATAATTCTACAAGATTTATCTTATTTAGTAATACATTTTCAATGTTAGAATCAAAATATTGTACTAAAAAAGCTCAGAATTTGAACCCCACAGAAGTTTCCATTATACGGTACATAAAAAGATCTATTTATCATTTGTAAGAACCAAGTATGACTCTGCAAGACATATAAATAACTATCACATCTGCCTGATATTGATTATAACACAATAGTCTAGGAATATAATATATGTAATATGATACATGTTAGAAAAATAATGAGGAGGAAGACTTGATAATAAACCTGAATAAATTCTTGGCATTTATACAGTGCACACCAAAAGTTTGGAGACATCGAGTAGTTATATTTTCTTTTTAATTGGTTTTTAACGTCGTATTCAACACATATTAAGGTCATATATATGACGACCAGCTATTCCTAATATAGGTTTCATGCAAACTTTTCTATCACCAGTACTAACTAGTGCTGCAACGATTCACCGGAAAGTCGATTCGATGCGATTCGATACATTTTCTTTCGATTCGATTTTTTTCGATTCGATTCATTTATTAATATAATTTACTTCAAATATGCATTTACACATTTATTTGAGCTAAAAACTAAATAATATGGATTTACTAAAAGTGTTACTGAAATTTGATAACACGAACTTCGAAAATCTGCTAAATTTATATTTGCTTTTTTTCAAGTACGAAATGGATTGGGTACGAATGTAACGTTCGCGAAAATGTATTATAATTGTAATTTCGACTAGAAACGTATAGACAGCATGAAACATAAATTGTAGAAAGATGCAGTTCTTGATATACTTCCGTACATTTAACATAAACCTACGCTTTGTTGGGAAATATATTTAAATTTTAATTAACTAACATCGAAACTTGACAGGTAAAATTCAATCACACCGACCCAATTTGCGTAGCAAATGGGGGCATGAATAAATAGAACAGAGTTTCCACGCTTGTTAAATCGTATTGGAAGCTTTAGAGAATTGTAACTAAATTAAACCCAGTTTCACAGTCAACGTACTGTGTCTTTTAGGTGCGCCTTTGCTTTTATCGTTATAACTTATGTAGACATGTTTAAAAGTCAGTATCGAATCGAAATTCACAGGTCCCGAATCGAAATCGAATCGGCACCCTCGCAATCGAGTTTCGATGTATCGAATCGAATCGTTGCAGCCCTAGTACTAACTAACCCTACCACAAGGCCAACAACTCGTGTATAGGGTATGACCTACTGTGACTGGGCTCGAACCTGCGATCTCCAGATTCGAAGTCAGACATGCTAACCACTACGCCACAAAAGCGGCTAAGTAGTTATCAGAATATTTCAAAATTCAATGATGCTCTTTTGTAGAACTATTATTTCTAATATATTTAGTATGGTTGGTGACAAAATGAAGACAATTCTAATGAATACATTATGTTTACAAGATTACAAAATCCATTCTCATACCCAGAGGCTATCAAATTCTTGATATAAGCTCGAGAATCTTGATAACCTCTGGGAACAAGAATGCCAAAATAATTAACAATGTGATTCTTATTGTTTCTTCAGCTATGTTTGCAGTATCGACTTTAAATAGAACCAGAACAAAAAAATAACTCAAATCTTATAATGAACTTAAATAATAATAAATAATAATAAAAAAACCAGTCATAAAGCATTTAACAGAAGCTATGTAGTAGACTACCATACTGAAATTGTCTCCTAACTTTTGATGGGCACTGTATAAAACATGGAGACTGAATTTTATCAATGAAATATAGGATAGGTGTCAACGTTAACTTTGGTGTAAGATCATTTTTCCCAATGAGTGAGCTATGATAGATATAGGAAATTAACTAAAAATTAATTAATAACTTTTGATTACTTTCTGTAGATCCATTATTTTTTTATATTCAGTGTAGTGGGTGATGAGATAAAAAGAAATTTCTTGAAAGCATCTCATTTTTGAGATAAAGTATTAGAAATCTCCAAGCCTCAAATACCACGTTCAATGAAATTCTTTTCTATATATATCATAGCTTTTAAGCTACTTTGAAGTCTCAACTATAGATGGAATCATAACAAAAATTAAGCTAAACTAAAAAAGCATTTCAAAATAAAGAGTTATCCAATTTTCCAAAAAAAAGCTATATAGTAGATCTACAAAGTCAAAATGTCACCAAACTTTTGTTGGGCACTGAATATTGATTTTATACATCAGTTAATTACAATGTAAGAGTATAATTTTCAGTTCACATGTACAGTTCAGCTTCATATATGTCTAAAATTAAAAATAACTTTTGACTGAATAAAATGGAAGAACAAATATTGTAAATAAATAACTTTTGGACACTTCTTTTGCAAGTAGCAAGAACTTATCATTTTACAACCAACACATACCTTCACATGAAAGCAACTAATCACATAATTTCCCATGATGTCAAACACTCACATAATGTAAAATCATGTCACATAATCACATATTGTCACATGAGGTCAACCAATAACATAATGTCACATGAGGTCAATCAATCACATAATGTCACATGAGGTCAACAAAATCACATAATGTCACATGAGGTCAACACAATCACATAATGTCACATGAGGTCAATCAATCACATAATGTCACTTGAGGTCAACCAAATCACATGTCACATGAGGTCAACCAAATTACATAATGTCACATGAGGTCAACCAATCACATAATGTCACATGAGGTTGACCAATCACATAAGATTTATGAGGTCAAACAATCACATGAAGTCACATGAGGTAAAAAAATAATCACATAATGTCACATGATGGGAGGCCAAACAATTACATAATGTCACATGATGTCACTATCACTTTTAGACAGAATATTTTGCTGTCAATTTTAATATATAAAAGTTGAATGATTATTTTGCATCACAACAGTGTAAAAATATTACACACACACATATTTCACAAAATGCAAGGACTACAACTCTAGTGAAACTTTGTCAATTTGTCTGATTGTTCAACTCCTCCAAGCTATCATAGTAATACCATTTTGACCAGGTTGGATGTTAACTGAATGAAAAGTTTATGACTTATGAACTCTTCATACCAAATACAAACATGGCCAGCTTGCAGTCAAGCCAGCAGCATGTCTTCAGTAAATAGTAAGAACCAATGACGTTTGAATACTCAAATATTTTTCCTGGCCTTAGTTAATAGCTAACACTCAGTGACTCTTTAATGGGTGAACTATGATTAGATAGTGATGTAGGGATCATTCTAAAGCTGAATAGCATGATGCCTAACCCTGCTATTTTACTCTCATCTCTGCCCTTATTTGCTTCATGTAATCCCTATGCAGAAGTAGTTTATAAAAAAATCAACCATCTCATGGCTTATGCACCAAGTCCCTTTTTTCTTCCTTGACCCTGTCTTTTTTCTAGAGCAGTTCTAGAGAAATCACAAAATGATGTTATCGCACTATCACAGTCTCACAGACCAAGTTTTGATAAATTGATATCATCTTCACACAGTCTCATACCTAGAAATAAAAATATAACGCAAGTTTATATATAAATATACATAACACTCGGGTAACAGTGAAAAGATGGACAGTATGATAGCCAACAAGGTGTTATAAAGATACAAAAAAGGAGCAACAGAAAATAAACTATAATAAGGAACTTTAGTCAGTTATTTCCCCTTGTATAAGACTAAAGTCCCTAATTAGATCGAATGATAAACTGTCCACTTACTCACAACAAAGAGATAGACTTTCATAGTAAATGATTACCTTGTAAAAAACACTGTTTTTTTTTTTAATTTCTTGAAAATTAGTTAGGAGTCCCAATATACCCAACCCCTCTCTACATGAGAATATAAAGTTTCACCCTTGATATAATTTATATTGGTCACTGCCAGTAATTTTTTGGCATTCAAATGGGGCCAGAATAGGGTACTTTTAAAACGCTAATAAAAGAAAGAAAATTCACATAAACATAGCTCAAGTTACACAATTAATAGAGTAATTATTTCAAGCCAAAAGTTATAGAAGCAAAAGAAAATAAATTAACAAAAATATAAACAACAGCAATTTTAAATTTTGACCCAGAATTTGTATAAAATGTTAGTTAGTGATTGAAAGTATGCAAATATTAGTAAACAACAAGATATTATGAAATATTTAAAAGTGATCAACATTTTGTAATGCAGTGTGTTATAAAACAATGTTATTATTATCCAATACCAAATTAGTACAATATACCTTGGGCTGCTTTGGGCATACAATTATTGTTCGTTTTTTCTCAACTGTCAAAACATGAGTAATTTCAAGGTGAATGCGTTTGTTAAAATTATTGTCCTAATACACCCATGAGTTTCCGAAAGTGTGTATTATGATTGAGTAAAGCTTCTTATGCTGTATGATAAGTTTTAGTCAAGATAGTTTTAATAAAAATCAGGCCGCCAGAACAAAGACAATGCATTCAGTCACCGTGAAATTATTCAAGCTTTGACAGTTGAGAAAAAACGGAAAATAAGTAATAGTTCATATTAAGAACTTGTATTAATTGGTTTTCCATACAAAAAAATTGTTTTACCAGATGCACCCATAAAGAGGGAATCTTTATCACTTAACATATGCATGCAATTGCAATACATCTACATTTTACGTCGCCTTAGTCACACTTGACTATTGCGCGACATGTGATTACAGGTCAAAATAATAAGTAAAAAAATGTAAAGAATATAGGAAAAAAAGAAGAAATTAGTTAAGATGAAAGTTGTCACATATAATACAAATAAAATCTAATTATTCTTTATAAACAAATCTTTATTTCTACTTTATGCCGCCTGGCTAGCTCAGTTTGTAGCATGCAAGTCTACTGATCGAGGGGTCGTGGGTTCAATTCCTGGGTGGGGCATACTTTCATGGAGCTTGGTCATAAAATTATTTCTACGGCCATTCTCCCTCCTACCAATGAATTTTAATTATGCAGGGCAGTTGTTAGTCACTGACGAAAGAATGCGCTTAGTAGTTAATTAACAGCTAAATCCAGAGATTTAGCCTTTCCAGGAACAGTGAGTAGGTTGACTGACCGCCGTTATATGACCTATACAATGTGTTGCTACGGCGTTAAACCCAACAATCAAACTTATTTCTTCTTCCTTCTGCATGGATACATTCATTATAACAATGTACAAAATTAACCAATTCTATGAAAAGGAAGCTTTAATAAATCTATTTCATAAAAAATCTTCTTATAAAATAATAGTCACAACAATAACACGTAAAAACATATCATATTTATTTATCCAATGTTTCAGCTGATGGATGACTTTTTTTATAAAAAATCTTCGTAATTTCTCTTTCAGTAAATAAATTAACATTGAATGAGGAGCCAGGTGGCTGAATTAATAACTATTTATATAAAAAACGTTACTATTTATATATAAATAATTTATTACATTTATATAACTTTATATAACACTGAAAAATCATAAACTTAAAATAGTACACTTACAGGGCTCGGCATTAATTTCAATCTAGGTTGCCTGATTCAGGGTGAATGGACAGCCAGCTATATTTTTAACTTAGCCATACTTTATCTTAAATAGCAGTAACAGATTGCCCGAACCCAAATATAGGTTGTCAGGTACAAAAGGATAACCTTTAATGTCACGCACTGTTTGAAAAAAAAATGTATGACTGACAGTATTTTAAACGACTATACAATCTTTGTACTATTTTTTTTTCAATAATTGGAGCTATTAGTTCATTTTATCAGAACAAAAACCTAAGTATTTTATTCATTTTACAGTGGATTCATTTTTTATGAAATACAAATCTTACAAGTATATACTAAGTCAAGATGATCACGAAATGACAGTATTTCCATAGTTTCAGTATTTTTTTTTTGCCGCAGGTATATTTTTATGATTTCATAAACAACCAGAGTTGAGACTGTTTTTTTCAGGTTACTGGGTATAAGACTATACATAATTTTATTCTTCAAATGACAAAGTCACAATTACATTTGTACATTTCATGAGTATTATATTCAGTACAAATCAAGCAGACTTAAATCATGACAGTAATAAGAATCAGAAATTTGCTAAATAGAAAAAACACATGAAGTAACTATTCGCTTTCATACAATTGTATTGGTACACAACTTAAAAACTAAAATTGTTGAAGTCCTACGAAAATTCAAATAAGTTGATTACCCATAAACATACTGTTCTCTTCAACATTGGTGAGCTATCCTCAAATTCCACAATAATTTTTAATTTAAATGAAACAGAAAAACAACCTCTAACCATTTGATCATAAAACAACCTAAAACCATTTCTCATGCATCATTTTGTTTAAAAAAAAACCTCATCTCAACCAATTTTTTTATTGTCCGAAGAAAATTTATCAGCATTCACCGCTTTATTAAAATTTTATAGAATAAAATTCTCACTGTATTTTTCAAGAATTTCTTGCCAAACTTTAGAACTAATTGGCAAAAATTTAAGCTTCCTGAAAATCAGTCAATAATGATTAGATATTATCATGATAATATTATATTTCATAGGCGGATACAGGGGTGGGGGTCAGGGGGGTCTGTCAGGGGGGGTCCAGCCCCCTGGAATTTGCAAAATGTATTCTTCCATGAGTGGTTTTTGAACTGTCATTTTTAAGTAGCAAAAAGCAGTTTTCTCATGCTTGCTTTGCTCACCTATGTGCTTAACATAGATTTATGTAGTTTTTGTCATTAATATGTTGCATTATTCTGCCAACAGTGTATAATGTGGTTGTGCTTCGGAAGTTTGGACCCCCCAAAAAAAGTTTGGACGCCCCTAGAAAAAAAATCCTGGATCCGCCCCTGTATTTAAAAGATAATATAAAGAATATATAGAAGATATTCATCAACTTTGGTGAAAGATCTGTTTTTATTTCACAGAGTGAGCGCAGAAAAATATTCCTCTTTAAATTGAGTTTTCTGTGTTCATAAGCTGAAATAAAAAAGAGCTTTCACCAAAACTGACAAAAGATTTTGTTTCTTTCAGGCTAAGTTCAGAGTTTTGTTAGGCGTATGTGACACAAATAATAAAATGGCATCATTTCTTCTCCAAGATGAAGTCATTTATCTTCTCAGACGACATCAGTTTGTCAATGAAAATAAAAGATTATAATTTCACTACGATGAAAACATAAAATTCACATTTTAATCTAATAACATTAATTTTAAAGCATGAAAGAAAAATCATTTATGAGTATAAATTAAAGTTAATGATAATATAATGCTATAATAGAGTCCTCCGAAAGTTAGTGAACACATCCTTGTTTTAAGGATAAGCCAAATCACATAATTATACCAATGAAAAGCAAAACAAAAACTCTAGGGTCAACAAAATTTGCTAAGAAGGGTAAGGTTACCCTACACACAGTATTTTTAAACCAAATTCAAAAATCAACATTAATTAGTTAATTTTATCAAGTCATGATTCAATATATGTTACAAAAGTATTTTTTTAAATTATAATAAAATTACATGTAGCATGCATGATCATTTTTTTCTAAAAAAATCATTAGTCCAAGAACTATAGGAGGTTACTAAAGTAACTATGTTATATGACATGAATAAATACACCTAGCAACAAGTATGTTGAGTATTGACAAGCATCTAACAAGTTAAAAACAACACTCTAAATGTCTAAATATTTAGTAGATTATATATATAGCTAATAAATAACAAGTAAATCTGTGAGCTAATGCTCACTAGTGATACCCCCGCCAAAATCTAAAAATATGCAACAAACAGGAAGTAGATGAGCAAGGAGCATGAAATCACTTTACACCACATGGGACTATGGGATGAAGCAATATGCTAAGTATTAGGCTGCTGCATGATAAAGTTGCTGAGAAAACTGCGGCGGAAATTATGTAACGGACGGACGGACGCACAGACAGACAAGGGTAAAACAGTATACCCCCCTTTTCTTCGAAGCGGGGATATAATAAGTGATGTCAACTACTACAACTGTAACATTTAAAGTAATGACTGTAAATAGCTTCTACATGTACATCTAGCCTCTAAATTCTACACAACAAATTAAACATATAACATCATTGTTTGTTATGTGATGTCATCATAAGTCATGTGATGTCATAATTAGTCATGTAATGTCATAATTAGTTATGTGATGTCATCATTAGTCATGTGATGTCATCATTAGTCATGTGATGTCATCATTCGTCATGTGATGTCATAATAAGTCATGTGATGTCATCATAAGTCATGTGATGTCATCATTTGTCATGTGATGTCATAATTAGTCATGTGATGTCATAATAAGTCATGTGATGTCATCATAAGTCATGTGATGTCATCATTTGTCATGTGATGTCATCATTCGTCATGTGATGTCATAATAAGTCATGTGATGTCATCATAAGTCATGTGATGTCATCATTTGTCATGTGATGTCATAATTAGTCATGTGATGTCATAATTAGTCATGTAATGTCATAATTAGTTATGTGATGTCATCATTTGTCATGTGATGTCATAATTGATCATGTGATGTCATCATTAGTCATGTGATGTCATCATTAGTCATGCGATGTCATCATTAGTCATGTGATGTCATAATTAGTCATGTAATGTCATAATTAGTTATGTGATGTCATCATTTGTCATGTGATGTCATAATTAGTCATGTAATGTCATAATTAGTTATGTGATGTCATCATTTGTCATGTGATGTCATTATTGATCATGTTATGTCATCATTAGTAATGTGATGTCATCATTAGTCATGCGATGTCATCATTAGTCATGTGATGTCATCATTAGTCATTTGATGTCATAATTAGTCATGTGATGTCATTATTAGTTATGTGATGTCATCATTTGTCATGTGATGTCATTATTGATCATGTTATGTCATCATTAGTCATGTGATGTAATCATTAGCCATGCGATGTCATCATTAGTCATGTAATGTCATCATTAGTCATGTGATGTCATCATTAGTCATGTGATGTCATCATTAGTCATGTGATGTCATCATTAGTCATGTGATGTCATCATTAGTCATGTGATGTCATCATTAGTCATGTGATGTCATCATCAGTCATGTGATGTCATCATTAGTCATGTAATGTCATCATTAGTCATGTGATCAACAACATCAGAAGCACCTGCAAGACAGATATCAAAACACTTTTTTAGAAAACTGTCACTTTTCCTCGACATGTTTTTACCTTTTTTCTTCTGTTTCCATAAAACTTTTGACTTCTTCCATGGGAGGTACACGTCCCAATATTTGTAGAACTCGTAGATATATAAAAGCTAACCACAATTTCCAAGCTTCAGCTTTGACTCTATAATCAAATACAAATCTTTCCCACCATGCTTGAGCTCTAGATATCACAGTGATATCTCTGGTTTCTTTACGATAGGTCCCTGTTATAGCACTGAAATTATTATAACAGTATTAGGACTATCATATTGTATGGTCTAAATAATGGAATGCCCTTATAATAGGAAACTTTACTCTTTTCAAATGAAACATTTGGAACAGTTAAAAATTGCATGAATCTTCTGTAACAAAGGTTATTTTAATAGCAGAACTTCAATGTTAAACCACTTTTAAACTTAACCCTTGCGGAAGGGTAGGTTATAGACAATGGTCCAGTAAAGCTAGGTTAGTTGCGCCGGACGCCATAAAATGACCTTAATTGTGTTGACACAGCATTAAACCCAATAAAAAAAAAATAAGACATTTGTTTTACCTTTTCGCCATAATACCATATCTGTCCACAAGATGACCATGTTCTCTGGTTATAGCTCTAACTGTATTCATATTTCTATAGAAAAATACATAAAAATACTTTCAAGTTTTAAAACGATTAGTGCTATAAATAATATATTAAAATGCTTTAAATTTTCATGTAAATTAGTTAAATGAAAAGTGAACTTGTTAAGTTCATCCTTAAACAAAGATAATAATAAAAACTGCAATCATTGCTTTATCAAGTATATCTCAAATAAGAGCAGGGCTGAACTTTAACAGTTCTCCTATTGCTCGGATGACCTATATTTAAATTCATGCAACATCATACTTCTAGTAAACATTAAGTTCGGGCATGTGAACTAAACACCTGGTTGTCCAAGGAGGCAACCGCCTTAAAAATTAATGTTGAGCCCTGAAGAATGCTCCACATTTTATAATGACTTTTCCCCATTTTTATCAAACATGGTACAGTAGTTAATAATGGGCAGTAAGATAGGAAGGCATACGTTCTTTGCCATTTGAAGTAAATGTGTTTAAGTTATGTCATGGTCAAGCAAAAAGAATGCTATATGCCAACATTTGAGGACAAATAAATACAAGTTTTCATAAATTTTTCATTATTTTTTATAACATTACTTAAAAAACAACCCACACCAGTATGTACATAATATTGATTATTACATCATAACAAAATAAACACCAACATTTCACCAACATAAATAGTAAATAAATACAAAAAATGAAACCTTATGAAATGATTTAAAATGATATTCCATAACCATACCAATATTTGCTAACTAAAGATTACTAGAAAAGACAGAGGAAATTTTCTGTACATTTCTTTCCAAGTCATTGCAATGAATTGGTATATGAACTATTGGTTAGAAAAGGTACCCAAAATAGAGAACACAAGCAAAAGGGGAATGTTGACAGCTCTGATACACAAGATGTGGCTTGTTGAGGCAACATAATACCACGAAAAGTCATTGGAAAATTAAAACAAAGAATTAATTCAAAAACAGTTAACTGAGTAAAACTAAACGAGGACTTGCAGAAATTAAACAAAATCAAACAAACAGTTATAACTATATTGTACAGAACATATTGTACAGAGAATTCCCCTAATGATCTCTGTGTAACATTGTACAGTGTAATATTGTGAAATGTTGTGTAATACCATGTATTTTTGTGTAATGTTGTGTAATACCATGTAATGTTGTGTAATACCATGTAATATTGTGTAATGTTGTGTAATACCATGTAATATTGTGTAATGTTGTGTAATACCATGTAATGTTGTGTAATACAATGTAATATTGTGTAATGTTGTGTAATACCATGTAATGTTGTGTAATGTTGTGTAATACCATGTAATATTGTGTTATGTTGTGTAATACCATGTAATATTGTGTAATGTTGTGTAATACCATGTAATGTTGTGTAATGTTGTGTAATACCATGTAATATTTGTAATGTTGTGTAATACCATGTAATATTGTGTAATGTTGTGTAATACCATGTAATATTGTGTAATGTTGTGTAATACCATGTAATGTTGTGTAATGTTGTGTAATACCATGTAATATTTGTAATGTTGTGTAATACCATGTAATATTGTGTAATGTTGTGTAATACCATGTAATGTTGTGTAATGTTGTGTAATACCATGTAATATTTGTAATGTTGTGTAATACCATGTAATGTTGTGTAATACCATGTAATATTGTGTAATGTTGTGTAATACCATGTAATGTTGTGTAATGTTGTGTAATACCATGTAATATTGTGTAATGTTGTGTAATACCATGTAATATTGTGTAATGTTGTGTAATACCATGTAATGTTGTGTAATACCATGTAATGTTGTGTAATACCATGTATTTTTGTGTAATGTTGCGTAATACCATGTAATGTTGTGTAATGTTGTGTAATACCATGTATTATTGTGTCCAGATTTTTGTAAGAAGAAAAATATAAAAGGTCTGGCCTTAAGAACAAAACTGGATATTTAAGCATGAAGTGGATTCTCAAGTTTTATAGCTTCAGATCTGACTCTACATGACATCCAACATTACACAATCTCATAAGGGGAATTCTAAGGTAAAATTACCAACCTGATTATTAACAACATTTCTCGTGGTATAGATTTTAAAACTTCCATAATTTGATCAAAATGATTAGCAGCTACAGCTTTCATATGTTCGAGTTCTTTCTCTGTTAGCTTGCATGGTAAAAATAAAGTTTGTCGATTCAACATTGGTTTTTGTATAAGAATCTCACAAAATAAACTCACTTTATCTGTAGGGAATATAAATGAAAGAAAAAAATCTTGAAGTATAAAGTGATTAATTTATGCAATTAAATAATTGATGAAAACATCCCATAATTTCACTGGGTGTTTTAAAAAACATGGACCAGGCTCTCCAATTCACAATTTCTATACTGAACCAATTTTCCATCGACCTAAGAAATGAAACAAAAGAAATTATTGGTAAAAGTCTAAGAATTGTCCTTAAGTCGAAAAAAGAACCAACTTGTAATGAAGGTTTGATCTGAAAACTGTATACTCTGTATTAAGTATTAATAAATCACTGAAGGTTTTTCTACCAAATTAATCACTAATCCAGTCACTAAAACTATATAAATAACTGCAGGAGAATAAGTTCAAAATTATCAAATTCCTGAAATAGCCAAATTTCATTAATATCACACTATTATCAGAGGCAAAGAACACTTTTTCTGTAATGACAATATCTTGACTTTCAGGCACAGACTAGATTCTTAAACCCAAGAAACTGTAAGCAGAAGAATGAAGCCATAAAGGAAAATGGATCTAGAAGACTTTTTTCTAACTAATTGAGGAGACACAACATAACTTAGCTGTAAGCTGAACAATCAAGCCAATAAGCCAATAAGCATGAAATTATGAGCCAAAAAATGGAAACTGATAATTGATGAAATACTTAAACTATAAAATTGAAAACAATTACTTTTTACTGTATTTATGTTACATTAAGATGGCCTAGGGTCAGCAAAAACTCATCTACAAATGTCCTTATTTATATCAATATATGAAGTTAGACTTATTTTGCACAAAAGATTATATACATATATAGTTATAACTGTTTGTTACTCTTTTAGTATACAATAATTGGTACTTGTGTATAGCTAACAGGTATTCCTCAGCTCTTTGCTAAGCCTAACTTATATAAAATACATTATTTTGAACATATTTTATTTCTTAAAACAATTGTAAAGCTACAGTCCCATAAACATAAAAATAGCTGTGAGGGCACCGTATGGGCGCCGTGCGATTAAGCTCCGCAAGGACCCGTACAAACTCTTGCGTACCCGTACGGACTGTTAAGTTTTTACCAGGGTTCGTGAGATGAGCCCAGGATACACGTATCAGTTTCAGAGTCAAATCGTGAACAAAATCGTGGCCGAGTATGGATTAAACATGCATATCTTCCAGCTACAGCTCCGTATGGGTGTGTTGTTTTGTACCATGTGTGTACCGTCACCTTTATACGCAAGGCTTCCCACTGCCTACAACTGTCTGCACGTAACAAGCCATAATTTTATAAGACTGAGGCATAACAATGATGTTGAAACATAGACATTACAAGTTGATTTCAACCTAGAATCAAGCATGTCAGTATCTGGATGGAGTCAATGGTCATGGCAGTGTATCAATTTCACACTGCTTCAATTAAATCATACCATTGAAAAAGCAAAATAAGAACAGTCCATGAATAGAGCTTGACTATTCAGGGTATTTGTGTAAACAACAGCAACAACCAGTCAAAATTCATGCTAGAGATGTGAAACTAGGTATTTGACCTCCAATGGTAACCCTGCAGACATGCATGAGTTTCAAGTGAATCCCTTCAGTAGTTTCAAAGACATAAAAATGTTGCACCTAGAAACTTAACCAAGAAGTGTTTTGCTGACGCCACCACCGACACAAAACACAGTTAGATAGCTGGGCTATTCTCTGAACAGTCTGACGTAATTTTTAATTGTCACTCATTTGCAAGCAATTAGATGGTTCTAAAATTTGTTCACAAAGTGACACTTATTCAATATTTTACTTTGAAACAATACCCTTGCATAGTAGAGAACATAGGTAGTCAGCACTGTACCAATAAAAACACTATATTCACATAATAAAATTATAAGGTTCATTACTAAATAAATGATATATTTTACCCAAGATCAATTTAATAAGGACCTGTTTCATTAGGGGCCAGCTATGGTAGAGTGGCTATTTTTTTAAACAAGCCAATTATAAGCTTATTCTAAAATATCTAAGAAATAACAACAAATAAAATGGCTGCATGCAAACCCTTGTGTTAGCAATTTAACAAAATTTGGAAGAAAAACCTTCAACAATATTATACAACAAGCCATTACATACAACACTATATTTTATCATAATCAAAGCACTGAAATTATGGAGCTGACGGCATTTCGTTATCAAGAAGTTTTCTTTCCAAAAAAATGCTCATTCATAGAGAAAAATAATAGATTGTTTGTATTTATCACAGAATGTTGGCGTATGACTTACATATGTTTAGTTTATACTAATTTATTTTAGCTTGATTGTGAAAAAAGTTCTCACAACTTAGATTTATCACTTTCGAGTCCACTTCCTGGTCCCCCAGTACTGAGTTAGTAGGATAAAGTTATTTGCTCAAGGAAACAACAGGGTAGTTTTGGATGGGATTTGAACCAACATGGAGCTGGCTATCCAATGATTACCAGCCCAACGTCATAACCACTGGGCCACGCCCGCTCCTCATATATTTATATATAAATGCTTAAGTTTATCAATAAAACATGGACCGGTTAACATAACATTGGAATTTTACAAAAAAGTGAAGGATATTGCCAAAGGACAGCTTCAAACATAGAAAGTAATAATTACAGTTTATGTTGTATATAATGGCTAGTTTTTACAAAACAAATAAATCTGTTATAAATTCTCTTAGTGTTCATCTGCCAGATAGCAATTTAATGTAATTATCTATTTTTCTTTATATTCAAATAATTACAGCATTTCAGCATGAAAGAATCTAACCAAAAATATATTTTATTAAAAAATTTAAAATTTTCGCAGATGGGGAGACGACTCTTTATGTCCAGAGCCTGTGCAAATATTTGTCAGAATATCAATGGCACTGGATGCTGAAATTTATCAGTCAAAAGTTCTAAAACATTTAAGGGAATGAGGCACACAAAAAAGATAGACAAACATCATTGAGAGAAATTTATAACAGAAATATTTGTTAAAAAATAGGCAGAAAATACATAATCCCAGATGACAATTTTACCTAAATATCAACAGAAGAGAGCTAGGCATATCACGCATTGCTTGAAATATTCTCTCATGTAGAAATTCAAAATCCTCCTTCAATTCTTGTTGTACATTTTTAGGAAGCTTACGGAAAGCTTTCATATCCACAACTTTATGTCTGAACAAGGCAGGTGCCTTGGTAAACTTTACTGGTCCTTGTTTCACAAGCATTGCGAATATCTGATAGTCTAAAGACAAAATATCAGTTTTAATACAATATTACATGTAACCTAGAAATAAATATCTAATCCCAATCAATGCACCTTTTCACATAAGTTCTTACGAACAAGTCAATTTCATAAACATTGCAGCATAGGCAGATCCAGTGTCAGGGGGGTCTGGACCCCCCCCCTAGAATTCGGAAAATGAACCTGTCCATTAGTGTATTTCTTGCATGTAAGTCATTTTTAATAAGCATGAAGCAATTTTTCTCAGTGCTTAACATAGATTTAAAGGTTATGTAGTTTTTATTATCAATATGTTGCATTTTTTCTGCAAAATGTGTATAATGTGGTTGTGGTTCGAGGTTCAGAGCCCCTAGAAAAGTTTGACCCCCCCCCCGAAAGGTTCAGACCCCCCCTAGAAAAAAATCCTGGATCTGCCCCTGTGCAGTTCAAAGTCTTAAGGATAATAAACAGTATGATATAATATTCAAAATGTATACAATGTTCTACACAATTACATAATATTTGGAATCGATTGGCCACAAAATGACTGTATTAATAATGTTTCTAGCTTTTGACTTACTATGATTTTTATCGTAAGATTTTTTGTGAAAAACTCCAAAAAACACTATATAAACATATAAGTTACATTACTAAAACATTTTACCCAAGGGGTCTATTTCTCCATTATAACTAATTAATTTTACAGATTTATGTACATGCCTACATAGATAAGGCTTTGCTCTTTTAAATGACACCAACATCTTTTGCATATGCAAAATAAATTTAAAAAATATTCAAACAGCACAATAAAAGCTGTTGTAGGTTTCCATAATAAAGTCTACAAAATTAGGATATGAAAGTGGTTGTCCAGACAGGTCATTTTAGTAGCAAGCTCTATATCTACCATGTAGTTTGTAGATTTTTGGTTGCCCAAACTAAAAAGTAGTTGCCTCAGGCAACCAGACACCCACTAATTCGTAATAAATTCGACTGTAATATGTACAAAATTTACAGCCAATTCTCCAATTCTCCATCTGCTAGAGTCAACTTTTTCTTTCTTTTTTTTTGTTAAGAGGCTCACAGGGAAGATTGGGCCCTGCCCTAACTGTGTTGCCTCTATAAATAAAGTCTTTATTATTACTATTATCATTATTATTATCATTATCATCATCGTCATCGTCATTGTCGTCATGATCATCATCATCAGTGTCATCTTATCATTGTTGTCATTGCCGTCATCATCATCACCATCATCATCATCATTATCATTATTATTATTATAATAACATACCTTTGACACCAAGTAGATGTGAATACGTTTCCATTTCTTCTTCATTTCTCATGATGATAGCCTTATATAGTTTACATAAATATTCTCTATGTGTAGGCTGTAAATAGTCGTATAATCCGTGATCTAATAAAACTATCTCTGCTTTGTGATCTTTACCTTGACGTACAAATACTGGAAAGAGATATAAGGATTATATAGAGATAGAATAGAATAGATAGAATATGGAAATTTCACTTATCTCCACAAATTTAGATTTATCTTCAAACTTTTAAAGGTACTCATTCACGGATTTCAACTTGGGTATCAACATTTTTCTTAAACTATCAAAATTGTATGGAAACATATTTGGAAGCAGAAAGTAGTGTTCTGATACTGATAATTTTAATGCAAATTGACATACAACTACAATTGATGGTGTTTCATGTAATAAATATCTACCCTGTATGTCACAGTATATAGACAATTTTAGTGCATTTTTGTGACTTTTATTGTATATTTCTTCCAACCTGTAGGTCAGTTTTTTCTTAACATATCAAGAATTAATTTTTTGACACAATTACAGGCACTGAATGGTATCTTGAAAATATGAAAAAAGTTAACCAAATCTGTGAAGTAGTACCTTTAACATCCCTAATAAATGTACAGTAGAAGTTTAGAATACCACACAGTGCCTGAATTGACAATTTACTGTCTCACTGTTTCAACTGTCCAGTATTCTCAATGAGACATATAAGTTAGAAATATTTTTATGGGCCAAAAATTTTGTGCAGTTTTCTAACTTTTCTGCTTTTCACTGCATGTACAATTCTCAGCTTCTAATGTTATTAATGAGAATACAACGTTTTTGATAACCTCGCTGTCACGAAACGCCAGAAGCGTATTGTGGTATATTGCATTGCGCTGGAACGGTATCACGATATGCACCACAATATATTGCTTTGCAAACCAAAGACATGGCTGCATAATACTTTTGTCTTAAAAAACTTATTTAACTGTTATTGGATTTTGAAGGGAAAGTGTCAGTAGCAGACTTGAGAAAAAACAGGCATTTTTAGAGTTATTGGAATATTCGGTTAAATTCTTTGAACTTAGGCTTCAATCATATGAACCAAGGAAAACTGACATTTTTTTACTTTCATTTAGCAAAGGGAAGAATTTTTTAATGAAAATAAAAAATATCGCTAAATACCGGCACATTACATTCGTACCGCGGTATGTATTGCCGCAGCAGCATATTGCAATATACCAGTATATCGTCACAGCCCTTCTCCTGATGATAGTTAGAAACTGGTCAAGGAAAATAATCAAATCATTACATTGGTTTGTCTAATTAGTTTATTTTAATATACATGTATGTATGTTACTACTTACCATTTCCAGGATGAGGGTCGGCATGGACGAATCCAGTAAGAAATATTTGATCAGAGAAACATTGAACTAACTTCTGATCAACCTGTTGAAATATAAAAAAATATCATTTAATGATAAGATTGACAGATTTAACAGTTAAGTTCAGCTATAAAGACCACCATGGTTATTGCAAAATAATGTGATATTTTTATGATTATAGAATCCAAAGAGGTAAATATTAGAAGAAAAAGATCCCTATATTAAGACTGTTTCACCATAAAAATAATCAATATCACAGTGCGTGTTATTCATGTGCTATTATTTAACAATTCTTTTGTAATTGCCCCACATTCTTTACATAGAATAGAATAGAACAGAATTTTATTTAGTAAACGTGTACATAGTCAAAGTTATGATATCATACATGTAAATATAAAGTACATTGTCAATGTTTCTGTTTATAATTGGGAGTAAAATAAATCTTACATCATTTAAAGATAATCCTAGTTTTCTTATAAAGTAAAATAAATCTTACATCATTTAAAGATAATCCTAGTTTTCTTATACCATCAACATCACTGACCTTACAACCATCTATATACTCTGCTGTTAACACTCTCTGCAATACAATACAGTAATAATCATATAACATATATAGGTCAAAGTTCAACATTTAAATATATAGGTCAAAGTTTAATATTTTAAATTATAGGCCAAAGTTCAAAATCTTAATACATTAGTCAAATCTCAACATTTTAACACAGGTCAAAGTTCAACATTTAAATATATAGGCTAAAGTTCAACATTTAAATATATAGGTCAAAGTTCAATATCTTAATTTATAGGCCAAAGTTCAAAATCTTAATACATTAGTCAAATCTCAACATTTTAACACAGGTCAAAGTTCAACATTTAAATATATAGGCTAAAGTTCAACATTTAAATATATAGGTCAAATTTCAACATTTCAACACAAAGGTCGAAGTTCATCTCTTTATCACACAGGTCAAAATTCAAGACTGGGTCGAAGTTCAAGGTCAAATTTCAACATTTAAAACATGGGTCAAAGTTCAAAGTCATCAAAGTTCAGCATTTAACAATAGGTCAAGGTTCAACATTTAACACATAGAGCAAAGTCCAGCAACTCAATATATGGGTCAAACTTCGACAATTTCCAGAGCATTAAATTAAGAATTTCAAAATTTCAGGAACTTTTACACAGGGGAAAGCATTTTCCCCAGATTGAAAAATGCTGAAATTCTAGACCAGTAAACAAACTAGTTAATTATTATGATACCTTCCTTAATTTTGATAATATAGTATTTTTTTAATTTGTTCATAAAAAAGGTAGATACAAACTTGATATTAAAATCTAAAATTGGTAAAATGTTTAGAAATGAAATATAAAATCAATTTGCAGAGTTGCGAGGATTGTTCAGCGGTTAGAAAGCATGTTCCTTCTAGAAGATTCTTTAAAAAGAAATATGGTTAATATGACTGCGGCTCAGGTGTGATGTGATGTATGAAATCAAATAAAGTTTGTATATATGATTATAATTACATCAATAGCAAGCCAATATCTGTATTTTAAGAGACCGTTAAGACAATAAATTTGTTGAAAATAATTGAATTTCATCAAATTATACATTGAACAAGGATGATATACTTATGTAAGTTTTACTGTATGTAGGCTTTAATGAGAATACTTAAGGATTATTTTGTGGGTCGTCACAAAAGTAGTCTTACTAGTTTTGCACTGATGCATTGTATTATTTAATACATAGTGGGGATATTATGTGCTTACCCACAAATCTCACATCAGCTGACCACTACTCATAGGCGAACATAGGGGGGGTCATGGGGGTCTGGACCCCCCCTTGAATTTCCAAAATGTACCTTTCCATTAGTGTATTTATTAACAGTAAGTCATTTTTAAGTAGCATGAAGCAATTTTTCTTGGTGCTTAACATAGATTTAATGATTAAGTAGTTTTTGTTTTTTGGTATAAGTATGTTGCATTATTCTGAAAAATGTGTATAATGTGGTGGTGGTTCGAAAGTTTGGACCCCCTAGAAAAACTTCAGACCCCCTCTAAAATAAAATCCTGGATCCGCCCCTGCTACTCCTATTAGTAAGGGGAAGATAATAAAGAACTTACAGTACTGGTTTTATCCCAATAAACTTTCGGTACATAAACATATCCTAAATGTTTTAAATCAGATTGACATTTCTCTGAATTCTTCCCTTCATTTATGAAATCTAACTCCTGTGCTAATGTTCCTTTCATATCCTACAAAATACATACAAGAAATGTAATGAGGAAACCACATTGAAGCTGTATTTAAAAACTTTATGACAAAAATTACAAAGGGAAATAATCCATAATAAAGGTAGGTAGAGTTGTAGTTACTTTCTAATTCGATTCATCACAATGTATGTTATCATTGTATGAAGTTTCATAAAGATCTGACGGTAAAGAAACGCATTTAACGCAATTGTTAACGACACCTGATGCCAAACCGCCTGCCTACCTATGTTTTGCCAAACTATTAGGCAAATTTTTTCGTTGAAAAAATCCGGCTAACAATCATACAGTGCCTGCCAAAAGTCCTCAGGCAAAATCCTGTTTT
The DNA here is from genome assembly GCA_025267735.1 of Mactra quadrangularis. Taxonomy (NCBI): domain Eukaryota; kingdom Metazoa; phylum Mollusca; class Bivalvia; order Venerida; family Mactridae; genus Mactra; species Mactra quadrangularis. Next base: position 47,877,986 of record CM046300.1, on the reverse strand, counting down.
TAGCATTTACCAACTCACATTACCCATTAAAAGACTTATCTAAGCCATTTCAAAATCAGCATTAGTTATTTATACAACATATGATTTAAACTATGTTACATGAATAAACTTAATTAACGGTAAGATTACTTCAAAATATGTATGATCATATTTTTTCAAAAATTTCATAAACAAGTAAATCTGTGAGCTAATGCTCACTAGTGATACCCCCGCCAAAATCTAAAAATATGCGACAAACAGGAAGTAGATGAGCAAGGAGCATGAAATCGCTTTACACCACATGGGACTATGGGATGAAGCAATATGCAAAGTATTAGGTTGCTGCATGTTATAGTTGCTGAGAAAACTGCGACGGAAATTTTGTAACGGACGGACGGACGGATGGACGGACGCACGCACGCACGGACAAGGGGGAAACAGTATACCCCCTCTTCTTCGAAGCGGGGGTATAATTACCATGAACTTTTGGAGGACACTGTACATATTAATGGATTTATAAACATCTATACCAAATCAAAGTATTGAAAAACAGAAAGACTTTCTTGCAGATTGAAATCTAACAAATCCATACTAAATATTACTCCTTAACAGTAGATTCAAGTACGAATCAAGCAGTGCCAAAAATGTGGGAGAAATGTTAATTTTCCCCTGTATTAATGGCAAATACTATCAGTGCAAAATACAAAGATTTTTTTTCCTCTTCTTCCCATACAAACTCTTGATTTACATTTTTCCCATAGGTATATGTATACTATTTACTGCATTAACAAGATGACAGAACTACTTTTATCGCTGACTGCGTAGTATATCAGAGACACACGTATCACTCCGCAGATTAAACTGGTCAGGCATTTGAATCGTTGATAGTTTTCGACTTGTAGTATAACTTCAGCCTTTCGGCAAAATCGCTGAAAGTCTAAAAAACTAAAAACCCCATGTAAACATTATTTACTCATATTGAGGTAATCATACAATCCACCCCTATTTGCCAGAGGCTGACAGCTGCCCTACATGATACAGTGTAGCAGAATAATGGCAGCAGAAAATGTTTCAAAACCAAACTCCACTAAGGCATGTATGTCCTGTCCTGAAATAGAACCTATGACCTCGGGATTCATTATAAGAAAAGCTGTTAACTGAGGATGTAGGTCAATGAATAAGCAACTGAAAGCTTCTGGAACCATTATAATGTAAAATAAAATAAAGCGTACCTGTAAGACCCAAGCAAACTCAAACTTTGGATGCATCCAACCAATAACTTTTAATAATATTTCACAAGTTCTGATATCACCAGTAAACCTGTCTTGTAAGTCTATGTATTGTATCTAGAAAATAGAAATACAAACTGTAATATCATATACTGAAATAATGAATAAAGTTTGGGTTTTAAGTCTGCTTCCATATTGATGTGTCATCACAAACTAGCCTAAGTACTTATAAATAAAGAAGTACATTAATTTACACCCTGCACCATACATATACAAGATCAGCACACTTTTATATCTTGTAGGATAACCTCAGATTTTGATACCAAGAAGTAACATTCACAATACCCATTTACTTCTGGATAGAGTGAAGCAATCCAAGGTACATTTATTGCTTAATGAAATGAGTAGTGCCTCTGATGGGATTAAGAGAGCAAGAGTCTGATTGGTTATGTGGTTATGTCATAATATTTCATTGGCATAAACTATATCTGAGAACAGCATTTACAATACATATACTCATTGCATTTACCTAAGTAAAGATTATAATACAGTTTCATTTTTTGATTGGGTTTAACACTATGTCAACACAAATTATGGTCATTTTACGGAGCCTGCTCACTTAATCTAGCTCCTCTGAATCAATAACCAGTTCTCACATACCCTTCAACAACGCTGACAACATCTCAAAAAACCGTATTAACTGAAGAAAACCAATATTATTGTCAAATTTTCATATCAGAGTATAACTATCCCCTGATGAGGTTTGAACCAGCAACCCCTTTAAGGACACTAGATTTAAAATCCAGCGTGTAGCCAACTGCCCCATGGACCAAGGTCAATTCTATTTCTGAGTTGTAGTTTTGAATTATATAAAGTGAACTGATCTAACCAACCATATAGTGTGGATAAAGGGATGGTTTTAAATCACACTAATGTCTACACTATAAAACACCAGACCTGACTTCAGACACACAAACACACACATATATATATTTATAACTTACATATATTCTAGGTAAACATGATGAAACATTCAAACCACAGACAGTTCACTATCATGTGATATTTTAAAACAAGCCGCAAGCGATATATGAATTCCTCATTGACTTTTAAATGTATGTAAACATATATGTCTGTTTAACACATAGTTAGCAAGTAAAAGTTATAAATTGTTGATGAAAATTCATGATGGCTTTAATTGTAATATTGATTGATCATACATGCATAAGAATGTGAAAAATTTCAAATAGATTGAACTAGTGAGCATGTTGTAATTATAGGTAACAGTGTAGTACTGCAAGCTAAAATAAACTTTATTTTAGCTTAAAGAAATATGCTGTTCTAAGTTCTTCGTAGTGACTTCATTGTTTGACACCACTTCATTTTTTGTCGCGATTTCATTTTTTGTCGCGATTTCATTTTTTGTTGTGACTTCAATTTCTGTCGTGAAATTTGCTCAAAGAAAAAAAGCCAGGGCTAGCCTTGATAAAGTACTAGACAACTAGACATTAGAAGGCAATAAAAAAGGACGAATATATATTTTTATTAACAGCCCATGCATTTGAGTTTGAAAGGTGGCCATGTGGCAAAGTCACTTTAGCCATCCAGTGATTGTTTTAGCTTTCTTGTAATGAGAATGTTCATGCTTTTTTTCACCAAATTGTGAAAAAATGAAGAAAACTTAGCAAAAAAGCTTTAGAAAATTAATACAATGTCCTTATTTTCATAAATCAATGCCTTTTTAAAACTTAACTAAAAAAAAGTACTCACAGAAACATGTCAATGTTACTGACCATACCACTAACAGTGTAACAGACATTGGATGATAGCTATTATACTTAGACTTTTGGCTAGAAATAATATTTTTCTAAAATATATTATTAACAATGGAATTTTAGTCATGTTGTATGAATTTTTGTCTTTTTTCTTCATTGTGAAAAGGTGTAACTTTAGCCCAATTTTTAGGCAAGAAAATCAATGTTATACAAATACATGTAACTTACTTTGACCGCTACTTCTTTACCCTCCTGTGTCACTGCACGATGTACCTGAGCTAAACTAGCTGCTGCCATAGGTTCTTCATCAAATTCTTTAAATACTTTATGTGGTGAAGCACCAAAATCTTCTATAAATAATTCCTCCATCTAAAATGAAAATATATTTTGTAAACTAATAGTAGGCTTATACTAATAGAACAAAAAAGTAAAAAGTAGTATAATAGTTATTACAGTCCAAGTCTCATGCTGATTTTCACTAGAAGATTTTACAACTAATACCCCCTTCTCATTTGGCTACTGGTAATGCTACCTATCAATCACCACTGGGTGTCTTTTACATGGTTTACATGCAGCCAATGAACTGGTGCAGCAATGGAATTCTGTCCTTATTTCAGGTACCCATTTACACCTACGTGAAGTGAAGCAATCAAAAGGAAATAAGTAAATCTCCTTGAGTGGTTCAAACCAAGTCCTTCTCAATTCTTAAGCTCAAAGTCTAGCACAGTGATAATCTTAAAAGCTCAATCCCCTCCCTAAAAAGCCCCATTGATTTAGAATCAGTGGTAAGAACCACAATGGAAATAAAGACTAGTTCTTTTTTGTGTTATCCTTGGTATTGGGAAGCATGTCATGGTACAATTCAAAATTGCATACTTTCATGTTTTTTAAATTATTGTCTTAAAATTAATTCTAAATTTTATATTTATATTATGTCACATTATTTTATTAATTGTACCATTATGTGTAGCCTAATGCTGAAATAAATTTATCTATCTAAGAAGGAGAATGAACAAATATTTCATGACCCACTCCATGAAGATATGTCCGTCCCAGAGTGGAACCCATGACTCCTCCATCAGTTGAATGAAAACTTATATAAAAACACATAAGTAAAGTATAAGAACTTACATCTTGAGGTTCCATAGATAATGCCTTATCTTGTAATATAACTAAAGTATCAACATATTCTTTAGGTAAAACATGATTCATTGATACCAATCCTTGTCCAAGTTTGACATACAGACCACCGTTGTTTAGACAGCCCATTAACAATTTCTCTGCTGATCGCTTATGACATAGTTTTATAGCTTTGTCATACTCGACTGATTCCTCCTCTAAGTTCCATAATGATAATTTATAATCTATAGATACTGACATGCCAATCACGGCTGACCTGAAATAGAAAAATCAGAAATCTAATCTACAAAGACAAACGTTTACCAACTTAACAAGTCCATTGTTTAAACTCATAGCTTATGAGATTCAAGATTCAGTGAATTATAGAACAGAATATATATTTTATTAATAAGGACTTAAATAAGTATATATTTATTAGGGCTGATGCAAGTATCCGAGTACTCGGATATTTGCGATCCCGACTAGAAAACCGAGTACCAATATTCAGCACTTCCAAAATTGTTGGATCGCTATCTAGTGTTACAAAAATTTTTTAAAAAATCAGCTAAATCACCATCGAAAATGAGCTGCTCTACGTATGAAAACATTAATTAACGTGATTTGTGCACCACACATTTTCAGCACATGCGAAAACCCTACTTGAACCTCAAAAATGACGCTGCAGACGGTTATGTTGAAAATGCAATGAAAGCTTCTATAATTCTTCACTTATTTTTGTTATATTTATATGTATATTCATACATTTATGTGTTGTATATATGAATTCCTGTATGTTTTTTCATTAACTGGTGATTCATGGTTCCTGGTTCAATTCGTGAATCGTTCTGCATGAATCATGATTCTGATCGGATCGCCACATGTACAATGATCTGCAACCCTAATATTTATCATCTACAAACAATTTTCCAACAAATACATGTATTAATAATGGACATAATCACATATTACTATCCTTTCTAGGGCTGCAACGATTCGATTCGATACATCGAAACTCGATTGCAAGGGTGCCGATTCGATTTCGATTCGGGACCCGCGAGTTTCGATTCGATACTGACTTTTAAAAGTGTCTACATAGGTTATAACGATAAAAGCAAAGGCGCACCTAAAATTCAAAGTATACGTTGACAGTGAAACTGGGTTTCACTTTGTCACATTCCTGTTAAATTTCCATTACGATTTTATGTAGCATGATTGGGAACTCTGTTCCAAATATACATTCTATAGTATATGCCCCGATCCTCTGCCAATTGGGTCGGTGTGATTGAATTTTACCTGTTCTGACAAACTGGAAGAAATTAGGCTCCGCATGAGCAAGCCAAGTTTTGTTGTTAGTTTATTCAAATTTAAATAGTTTTGCGTTTACCGTGTATGTTTAACTAATATGTACAATAGTATACCAAGAACTGAATCTTTCTACAATTTATGATCCATGCTCTCTTTACGTTTTAAGTCGATATTACATTAATAATTACATATTCGTACCCAATCCATTTCGTACTTGAATAATTATCAGATTTTCGAGTTTCGTGTTATCCAATTTTAGTAACAATTTTATTTAATTAATATTATTTAGTTTTAAGCTCAAATATATGTATAAATGCATATTTGTAGTAAATTGTATTAATAAAAATATCGAATCGAAAAAATTCGAATCGAAAAAAAAATAATCGAATCGCATCGAATCGACTTTCCGGTGAATCGTTGCAGCACTAATCCTTTCATACAAGAGTAAACAACATAAAAAAGTTATGAATGAGTAAAAACTTTGAAAGATAATTACCTCAAAAATCTAACAAAACCACCAGCTGTTACTCTGATTTTCCTCTTGTATTGTTCTTTTAAACTAAAATATGTTCCACCAAAAGCCACAGATAATAGTCCAGCTATATAGAACATTTTTCTACTTCTTGAAATACTTCCATTTTTTGTCCCAGAACTAGTCTGAGAAAACCTTCTACACAGTAATTTCTGTCTACTGGAAGACTGTATTTGACATTTTAAGCACTGTACACATGTTGGATTGGATCCTCCCACAGTGAGGAGCCTGAATGTTTTTATGATCATTTTGTCTACTTATTTCAAGTTAAAATAACAAAAGAGATTAGCACATAAATCTGTGTGGTTTCATGATTTTCTTAGAATTATAACACTATCTGAAAAAAAATAAGATTTAAATATAACTTGCATATCATCTTTTAATGTTGAGGGCCAAGCAAGAGTTGTTGGTACCATTTTTACCAGGAAATGAACCATTGAATTGTGAAGCAAACACTTATACACCAGCTATTTTCAACTCACAGAGCCACCCATGGAAAAGTCGAGTTTTTTACTTATGAATTACTGTAACCATGGGTAGTATCTAGCTATACCGCTGCTATGTAGAAGAGATGAAAGTCTTTTTCACTTAAAGGTATCATGAAAGTTTTAGAGGCTTAATTTCTGTATACTGTCCAAACAAATGTTCCAGTTTTCTAGTTACCTCCCTTTGGTCCTATAAATCAACTCAAAGGGGGATAACATACCCTCATTTTCTCATACTAAATTTGCATGATCGGAATGCTTGAACTGGCCTGTGCTTGCCACTCATAGCATTGTAGTACAGCATGACTAAAACACCCTAAGAGAATTTGGGGCGAAAAGAAGCAGACTAAGAATAAATGTTGATTTAATAGTTTAAGTGTGTAGGCTCTACAACCAATGAACTACAAAACTAAGTTGCATCTCTTTTCCATCAATAGGTGGTGCCTATAATTATATTAGCCCCTGCTGTATATTGTTTGAAAATATCTTTGCTGAAGAGAATAGTAAATGGAATTCAACAGTGAATCCGCAGATCTTTTTCCCCAACAATCCCCCTAACTGCCCCAAGGTAAAAGGTTCAGTTTTTAGTCGCAGGGTACTAGACAATCCAGTAGGATTCCTACCCTATATTTGGAAGAAGAAGAAGTTTATAAATGACCAACCAGTGCATTGCGTAATAAATTAACTACACCTATTGACCTTCCCACAAGTCATACCTTGTCTAACAGTTAAATGTAAGAATAAACCTTCAAAATTGATGGGAAATTACATCAAATATGTATGATGAAAAAGTTTCCATAAAAATCAAAATTATCCATGAATTGTCCTGACTCGATGAGCCCTTATCAAACTTTGATTCAATGCTTATGCAACATGTTGTCCGAAATTACTATCCGAAATCTGTTCTAATTACAACTGATAAGAATGTTTTGGACTTATTAATGAGTCAACATGATACTGATGAGAGAGAAAAATAATGAACAAATAAAAATTGATCATTGACAATCAAATGTATGCATTTTGTAAACATAAAACGTGAGAAACAAACCGAAAACAAGTTTTTGTTGTTGGTCGACCTTAGCTTCATCATTTCGTACAGACGCTTGATTTTTCTGGTAATGGCTAATAGACAGTTTACGATCCACTTACCGATATATCCAAACTTGCGGCACTTGCAACCTTCACCTAGTGAAGGGCCCTATTATATAATACAGTATATAGATTAATTGACCAAATTGATTAAGATTATAATATACCAACTCAAACTAAAAACATCTAATAATTGATATGTACTTGAAAGTGTATCTTAGGCCATTTTGAGGCCGAATAACTGAGTAGAACTCAAGTCCTGTAATAAACAGTTTTGTTCTGTATATTTTACTATCTTTTTTGTTTATTCTTAAACTCTCGAATGATATAGATCCCTTTACAAAAAAAACATGTTCATGTACTTTCTTATTTCTATTCCTATCCAAGCTAATTCTTTAGAGGCTTACCTTGACCAGAGACGTATCTAATTCCCTGCCTTGACCAAGAACTTGCCTTGACCCAAGGACCCTATATACATATATATAGGGTTCATGCTTGACCTGACCCGGTCGCCGAGTACTTTCTACTATTTTCACCTTAAATTCGTTCATTATGAGCACGACAATAAAATATTAGCTTTCTACATATTAAATTACCACTGACACCATCGTAATTTACCCAATTTAGGGGCTTTAATTGTTTTATATAGCATCGTTAAAATTATACTGTCCTTCGGACATTTTAGTTCGTAGATTAGATTAATACAATTAAATATAATAATAAGATAATAAAGATAGTGTGTGTAACAGAGATATAATAGGACAATTGCATTTCATTGTCTGCAAAGTACATAATATTATAGTACTTAACAGAGACTTTGTTATCTAGAGTGTCCGCCCTTGTGGATTAATAGTCGAAAGTTCGATTGCAGTTCAAACCTTGGAATTTCTAGTAAAGCTTTGCTTAAAAAACATATCTGTCAGCAAAATCATGCGTTATTCTTTACGTATCGTGTATTCCAACTGCTTAATTTGAAAAAAAAACTGCTATTAAGACTCATGATGCAGAGTTTTGAGGATCTTAATAGAGGAACTTTATTGTAAATGTGTAATAAAATATAAAATAATCAAAATTCTATATTAGGCCATGCAGAATTGGAATTCTGTTAAGCGTCAACACAAATTTGACAAATCTAGGTTCCTATTCACAAAACACACAAACCGAAAACGAAAACACAAATATCTTTTTACGACAAAAAACCCAATGCATGTTATATATTTGCGATGAAATAACATCGTCATAATATGAAACAATTGTCTGAATTTAATATAAAATGAGAAGTGTTTTTTTTCACATAAAATATATATTTTATTAATGACGCGGTTATGATAAATTTGCTTACGACGAATAACGTTGTTGCCGAACACAATTTTCACTGAAATTGTAGTATCGAATCCCGGAACATCGGAATTATTCAAGAAAATTATACTAACAACTTTTTTTTATTTTGATTGAGAACTAAAACCTACGCGGACGCTTAACAAAATTCCGATATGACATAGCATTACGTATTACCTTGTATGTCAATGATGTAAAATCCAATATATCAACAGCTTTTAAAAAAATTCATATTCCATAATTTAGTTCACATAAAAGTCACAGTTCAGACTAAGTGAATTCGAATTTTAATTAAACCTTATAATGTCGTTAGTCACTGTTTATTGATTTCATCGTAATGACGTAAGTACACAACTGTCAACATATATGTTTCAAATTTGTTGTTAAATAATCAACAATAAAAATCAAATTAATTAAAACAATCCATTTAATTATCCATATTGTTTGATGTTTGATATAATGACAACCGCCTTGTAATGCTATCAGACAAATTGACAATGTACTGTTATAAAATGTTACAATATTTCGGACACACAGTGTCTGTAGGTAATATTTAAAAGTTTAGTTTCCGCCCCCTAAGGTTATAAATTCAATATTCAAGGATTGTCAATTATTATGTACATGTTTTGTTGACCTGGGGTCACATGAGCTGTATCTGTACCAGGCTTGAATAATGTTCAGTAATATTTAGTGCATTTAGGGCTGGGACTAGTTCAGGCATTTTTTATACTAAATATATCGATGTATGAATACATGACGCACGATACTCTGGTGGCGGGTTTTTCCATTTTTAGGTTTGCCGTTCAAATATGTCTTCAGATCTTGTTCACGTCCACATCCACAGTCGTACGTTAATCTCAAGGGCAGATTCAAGATTTTTTTCTAGGGGGGGGGTCTCAGGGCCGGATCCAGAAGGGTCGTACGTGGGGGGGCACATGGGATGTGTTCGGGAGGGGTATCCCCTCCCGACGGTATAGAAAACTTTTGAGTTTTTCACATGTTAAAGGTGCAAATCTGAGCACTTTAAAATGCTCTTTTAAACAAATTGAATGAAGCTAAAACTAGGTTAATTATCTTTTTTTCTTGTAGAAAAATGATGCAATGCGTAACAATTCAGGTTCATGTGATTGATTAGCTTTTAATAAATATTCATAAATAAAGAAAATGCATTCATGTGAGTTAGATCACAGGGCCTGATACAGAGGGGTCGTTAGTGGGAAGTACGGTTGGGGTGGGTACGGGAGGGGTATCCCCTCCCGAAGATGTGGAAAATTTTTGAATTTTTGCATGTCAAAGGTGTAAATCTGAGCACTTTTGAACACACTTTAAAAGGATAAAATGAAGCTAAAATTTGGTAAATTATCATCACATTTTAAGCACTTTTCGGCACTACCAAGGAAATTTTGATCGCTATAATTGAAGTATCCTTCATGCATGTGCCCGTTTTGTTCGTTTAGATTTAATTTGTTGGCTTATTAAATCCCATTCTCGTACCCCGAGGTTTTCAAGGAACGAGAACGGATAAAATCCTGATTTACAAAAAAATCAGCAATTTCATTATGTAAATGCCGAGAATTTATAACAAAAATACATTTGGTAACTTTTGGATTTACAAGAATGGTTGTTGGGACGATCCAAAACGTGGAAATCCGCCGAAGAATCACTTTTTTCGATTCCTTTGGAAAAAATAATTAGGAATACAAGTATTTTAAACGCGTAAAATGATATGAAATAAAAGCAACGATTTAGAAATTAATGAAACACAAGCCTATTAATTTATGATTGGGTGAAAAAAATGTTAAACCACTGAATAATTTTTGTCTTGTTTTTCGTAAGAAAACTTGTTGTAGGGTAGGTGAGGTCACTCTTGAAAAGTTACTTGAAAGTTTAATTAATTTACCTACATTTTCTAAACAACAACAACAACATTTAAAACGCTCGCTTTTTTCCGATTTTAACTAACTTTTAATTAACTCATCTTAATGACAAACATGCATTCGACTATACTCGGCTTTTCTCAGTCTATTACTTGATAAGAAAAACGCTGATGTCCTCCATAAATACTTAATTTATGTTTAGGCTCGGTCACTTTTTAAAATTTGTTCGGAACTTTAATACCATAAAAAATCATCAGACGATCGTGCATGTTTTCGAAATTAACTAAGTTCGAGTGTCATAGTAGTGAAGTATAAAAAGCACTTGACTAGCTGTCCTCGTCTTTTCTCTGTCTAACCAAATTTAGGCCTCGTAAGCTAGTTACCATGGTAATTTCACTGGTGAAGGTCTTAAATATACTGTTGAGGTATGTGTTATACAGACAATAAACATAGCAATTGGTATCTATGTGTCTGTATAGAGGGACCATACACTTGCAAATTCAATGATTTGAACGCTTGATAAGGCCCGATCTGGGTACCCTGAGATGCTTGAATGTATCAATTTAGATCATTATCTTTTTTAATAGCTCGGATGGATGATTTCATATTAAAATTAATCTAAAAGTCGAGTTGATATTGCTTTGATGGTGCCGATTTTGTGCCCTTTTCTTTGTATGAGAGTCAATATCTGTGGGGCCAGGTGGGGGGGGGGGGGGCACGTCTGAAAATTTTCTAGGATGGTCCAAACTTTCGAACCACAACCACATTATACACATTTTGCAGAATAATGCAACATATTAGTGATAAAATCAACATAACTATGAAATTTATGTTACGCACTGAGAAAAATTACTTCATGCTACTTAAAAATGACTTACAGTCAAGAAATACACTAATGGACAGGTACATTTTGGAAATTTCAGGGGGGTCCGGACCCCTAGGCCCCCCTAGATCCGCCTATGAATCTTAGAATACTCAATTATGTTTATAAATGTTATTTAGAACTTAAAATGTATATTGTGCACATATATGTATGCAAATCAAGTAAATATTCCATTACTTGTACACTCAGGCGACCGAATCAAAAGCACTATACATGTGTACTATATAGCGTTTTTGATTCGGTCGAGACCGTGCCGACCGCCTGTGCTCGTAAATATAAATAGTCCAATAGATAGAGGATATTCGCCAATTTTGGTGTAAGATCGATTTATATTTCACCGAGTGACCTTAGAAAACATATTTTCACTCGTGGCTACGCCACTCGTGAAAATGTCATTTTCTGAGCTCACAAGGTGAAATATAAATCGATCTTACACCGAAATCGACGAATTTTCTGTTTCTTTCATGCTGTTCACCTGAAAAATGATGCAAGACTATCTAGATCTACCTGTGCCAGTTCATGGACAGACCGTATGACTCATTATTAATGTGATAGAGCGAAAATAAGTAGTTCCAGTGTGCATAATTTATTGTAATATAATCGTTCATTTCTTAAGACACTACCCATCCAAATTTAATTAATCCATGTTTGTTACATTAAAGAAGTATGAGGGAAAACAATTTTAAACTCGAAAATCGTGTAACAGTTTCCTCACGCGGAAGGAGACAAATGTGTACTGCATGAACAGTCAATGTCAAGGTAAATGTGTTTACGTCTGAGTTGGTCTTCGCGAATTTTAAATCAATACAGTTTTTATTGTGATGTCATATTACGCGGTTAATTAAACGGAAGGATTTAAACGATATTATCAAGCGACTGGAAAGTACATGTTTCACAATTATGATATGGATATAAGGATAATGTAAGGAAACACATAGAATCTAGATCTACGCGCTGAAGGGATGTTTCATTGATTTGTCAAAATGGCGAAGACTCAAGAAAGCCGATGATTTTTAGCCAGTTCATTATATCTAATTTATGCACAGATTGGCTTGGATTTATACTAGCCAACCTTTGTATTTACCGTATAATGACTGGATATTCGTCAAATGAATCAACGAATGGAATCCAATGGCAATGCACACGATGCAGCTTTGATACAGTCAACGTTCAGACATGTTTGAGTTTGTAGTGATACCGGGATTTGGGGCGAAATCCGGATCATAGACCCAACCGTTCGGTCGACTGCGCATGCGCACGAAGAAGAGTTCTCTTCCCGTTTCGTCTTGGAGCAACGGAGACGCGTCCTGGAAAGTCGAGTGGAATCCGAGCCAGGGATTCGGTTGTCATTACTATCGGAGCACAGAGCCGACGATTATCGTGAGTACGCAGCTTTTGATACCCCTTAAAACACAATATTGGTGGCAGCGATAATGGGATATGGATATTTTCGGACGAATATGCGAACCGGCGTCTGCCGGCCGTAAATCGCCATCTTCCTTTTGAGTGATTTTCATACAAGATGAGGCATTGTTTGAGAATTGGTTGTGTTCAGGGGAGGTTGCCCGATCGCGTTCAGAGAAATATTAATCCCGGGATCTCTGTTCGGCGGATGTGGGTTCAGTGGTTGGTTGGTCTCATGCGTCACGATGATTGTTGTGGTGTCTGGTGCATTTCCGGTTGACGGCGGTCGACGCGCATCCTTGCAGTGTCTAATATGGCACTGTAGAGGGAGTAGAGTTAGCTAAAGCTTCTCTGCTGCGTGACCGGCCGTGTGTAGAGGTGCCAGTGTAATGGGGTGCAGTGTGTGCAGGGCTCAGGGGCTCTGGATCAGCAAAGTGGTATTCGCTCTCTGGTTTAGCGGGACAGCTGTGGGTCTAAGTCTTAACTCAGGAGGTGCCAGCTTATGGCATCCAGCAGAGAGGTAGGTAGTTTTTGCTGTGGTTTGTCAGGAAGTGACATGGTGGCTAACTAGGTTTGTGGTTAGGCCACGGTGGAAGAACACCTGTGATCTGGCATAGGTGGGGCAGGACTGTTGCTGAAGGGAATGGAGCGTTTCTAGCAACAGTGGTTTGATGACCTTGACTTGAAGTGGCATTTGAGTTTCTACGAACCCCAGGGGCAGGGGAAAAGATGATTGAAAGACATCATCGGGGTTACTAATGCTGCAGCATTGGGCAGGTTGTGTGCATGAAATGGCAGGTACCTTGTCATTGGTTGGACAGGGGGGGATGCCTGTGGAGGTTTCATGTGGATGCACACCTGGATTTACTGCCATGTGAATGATGCCGGAATTACATTGGCGGGGAAGGGATTTCTGGGGGTCCTGTGAGATGGTTGTTGACAACCTAGTGCCATTGGTGATATGCGGACCATAGCTATCAACCAGGGGTTGGTGCGGTAAAGTTGTCTTCGGTGTAACTGGTAGTAATTCAGGTGTCACGGATGGTCAAGGTGGTCATGGTCACTTTGTGCTGAGAAAGTGGAAATGGAACCCGTAGGGGTGGTGGTAGTACCTATGAGAACTTTTATTCGAGTGTTTAGTGGCAAATGAAGCATTCTGTTCCACAGATTTCACTAGATTTTTAAGTTATTTGTTGAAAATTTTAGAAATTTGAATATTTGAGTTAATTTTAGGACATTTTGGCCGGTTTCATTGTATTAATATATTAAAGCTAGCTTTGAATTTTGACATCCAGTCTAGTGTGAGTCATCATCTGTTGGACCATGGTATGGTGTGTGTTATTTGCCATTGAAACATCAAAAGTCGCTTCAGGATGTGTTACAAACCTTGGGAACTCATAGGCCCAGGAGACACATGACTGAAGTGGGTGTGTGCTGTCCAGCTTGATTGCTTGCGATAGGCACATTACCAGGCCGGAGAATTGAGAAGAGCACTGGTCTGAGTGACGGGGTAGTTTTTTGGTCTCTGTTGTTTATTGGAGTCCTATTCACTGCTTCGTCAAAGGACCAGCGTCAGTGATGGTGTTCTGCATATCATTTTGGTTTGGTCGCAGGATGGCTAGATTCCGGAGTCTGCCTTCTTGTTAATGCTTGTTGGATCCACTAGTTGTATTTGCAAAATGATGTGCGGTTCACTCATTGCTGGCCGGGTCATGTTTATTCATGATCCATGGAATTTTAGTGATTTTTCTAGATCCTGTTTTATCATTTAAAGCAGGGGGGTTGGGAAAGATCATGTATAGGTAAATGTTGATCATCTAAGAATGTGGGATAGATATGGACGGGTGAGGGTTTAAGTTTTGGTAAGGGTTGGGCTGGGACAGGCTAATAACCAAAAGTCAGATTGACCAGGCAATGGTCATCTGAGGGAGTACCAGACTGGTTCACCCAGTGTTGAAGTCCCATGGCCTTATTAGATTTTCTAAATCTTAAGGACATGAGATGGTTAAGTGATTTGTGGCTCAGGTCACAATGAATGTTGTACATCTCTTTTTGATCAACAGGGCTGTATTCACAGCACAGGGGCCTGTAGATGGGGTTTGGTTAAGCCAAAGGTTATATTAAGTTTAATATATAGGGGTTGGTTCAGCCAAAGGGGTATCTTAAGTATACGTTATCTACAGGGGCAGTAGGCAAGTAGAATTTTGGGCCGGTATTACTGGAAATTACTGTCTGCTAATGGCATGGCTGAATTCAAGGTAAAGGGGATTATGTCATTAGGAGCTACATGTTAATGGGTATGTCTTGGATTGTTATAAAAAGACTAGCATTGGTTATTTAAATGTAGGTGTGGGGTATCCTCATTGAACAGTTTTAAAATGTGTTCATGCCAATAGAATAATTGGGGGGAGAGGATTGGTAGGTACTTGGTAACTAAAAGACCTATGGGTATTGTCAGTCGCAGTGATAGTAATTAAAGTCTGCGAGGTGACATTGATCGAAACTATTGACCTAAGTATTGGGAATAGTTGTCGGGGGAGGTTATCGCAAGGTATAATTTTGGTTTAATTTGGTTGCAATGTTGGAAGGGGAGCTATGGGTTTAGCATAGCTAAGGTAATTACAAGTCACTAGGTGAACATTTTAGTGAACGGTAATGGTTCTTCCATGAAGTTCTGGATTATAGTGGTTGCTATTGTCATGTTTCAAAATCATGGCTATCCTGTCTGATATCAGTTGTTTATGATCAGACGGTAGAGCATCGGAATGTCAGATGCTGTGGTTCCCATGGAGGGAATGTTTTGGGGTTGATTTTGATAGGTTAGTTAGCGGGGGAGCTTGTTCAGCTGTGGTAAGCGCGCTTAACTGTGAGTGGTTTAATGTCAGAGGTTTTCTGGGTCTAGGTCCTGGGAAGTGCATAGTGGTTGTTGGCTTCCGGTGTTTATAGGTTTCAGGGGCCTAGTGTAAGCTTAAGCTCTTTTAAGCTGGTCAATGTGGTGTCATTGGTAGGTCATTGATAGCTGTGAGGGGGACCATAGGAGAATAGATATTGGTCTGTTAACGGTTTATAGGGACTTCTGTATAAGTTTGACAGAAACAGCTAAGTCAAGGTTTTAGTTTTCTGACAGCTTGGGTCTGATCACTTGACTAAAGCAAGTGACTGCCACTGTGGAGAAAATTAGTCAAATCATGTTGATTGATTTGTGGTGTTGAAGACAGTAGGGTATACTTCTAGTGTTGGAAAGTATTGTCATTGTTGTCTGTCTGCTGAGTGGGTCTAATCTCAGGGACTTCACTAGTGTGATTTGGCTTGTGATGGTTATAAGGGAAAAAATAAACAAGTCTGGTGTATGTTGCCTGACTAGGTCAGGGCTGTTCTTGTATGCCTGACAAGGTCAGAGTTGTTTTTGGGTTTCTGAGGAGGTCAGGTAGTTAGGGTTACTGACAAGGTCAGGGTGGTTCTAGTGTTATTGACAAGGTCGGGGTGGTTCTAGTGTTATTGACAAGGTCGGGGTGGTTCTAGGGTGTCTGACAAGGTCAGAGAGGCTCTTGTGTGATTAACAAGGGTCAGGTTGATTCTAGTGTGCCGGTAAGGGCAGGTTGGTTTTAGTGTGCCAGTAAGGGCAGGTTGCTTCTAGTGTGCCGGATAGGGCAGGTTGGTTTTAGTGTGCCAGTAAGGGCAGGTTGCTTCTAGTGTGCTGGATAGGACAGGTTGTTCTAGTGTGCCTGGTAGGGCAGGTTGATCTAGTGTGCCTGGTAGGGCAGGGTTGTTCTAGTGTGCCTGGTAGGGCAGGGTTGTTCTAGTGTGTTGACTAGGTCAGGTTGTTATAGCTAGTGTGCCTGGTAGGTCAGGTTGATCTAGTGTGCCTGGTAGGGCAGGGTTGTTCTAGTGTGCCTTGTAGGGCAGGGTTGTTCTAGTGTGTTGACTAGGTCAGGTTGTTATAGCTAGTGTGCCTGGTAGGTCAGGTTGATCTAGTGTGCCTGGTAGGGCAGGGTTGTTCTAGTGTGCCTGGTAGGGCAGGGTTGTCATGTGCCTGGTAGGGCAGGGTTGTTCTAGTGTGCCTGGTAGGGCAGGGTTGTCATGTGCCTGGTAGGGCAGGGTTGTTCTAGTGTGCCTGGTAGGGCAAGGTTGTTCCAGTGTGGCTGACTAGGTCAGAGTTGTTCTAGTGTGCCTTGCTAGGTCAGGGTTGTTATAGTGCACATGGCTAGTGAAGGTCATGGTTGATATAGTTTTCTAGACTTGGAAAGGTCAGTTTTAATCTGATGTTGTGCCTGACTAGGTTGGAGAGGTCAGGATTCTCCTGTTATTGAAGATTTGCCTGTTAGTGGCACTGTGTCTGACTGGTAGTATAGTATAGTTTAATAAGAGAAAGCATGGCAGAAACGGTCTGGGGGTAAGATAGCACTGGCTGGTTTCAATTAGTAGTGTTGGCTGGGGGTTTGCCAGTGGCCCACTTGTTTCTCCCAAGGCCTTATTTAAGGTGGGGAGAAGTGTAGTGATACCGGGATTTGGGGCGAAATCCGGATCATAGACCCAACCGTTCGGTCGACTGCGCATGCGCACGAAGAAGAGTTCTCTTCCCGTTTCGTCTTGGAGCAACGGAGACGCGTCCTGGAAAGTCGAGTGGAATCCGAGCCAGGGATTCGGTTGTCATTACTATCGGAGCACAGAGCCGACGATTATCGTGAGTACGCAGCTTTTGATACCCCTTAAAACACAATAAGTTTTTCCTCGCTGGATTTGAATGGTGACGTAAGTTATTCTAAGATTTGTAATGCATTTTCTCATGAAAACCTGTATCAGACTATTCATTAAAAGCGCGAAACTCTCGCATTTGACCCCAATTATGTACAAAAATCTCCATTATGCAGTCGCGTGATTGCCGTGTAATCTGGACTGAGCTGTGTCGACTAAATTTGTAGACTTTCGTTTTAAAAAATAGTTAGCAACAGGATATGTTGGATTTGTTTATATCATCTCCTGCTTTAGCATCAACTAATGCATTTGTCACCATTAAACTCGCTTATATGATGTTCCAAAAAAAAAACTTGTCTGTCTCCCTTGAAAAAAGTAGTCCGTCATTTTTTATATTTTCACCGTAGTGAAAATATAAACCGATATTTTCATCGTATAACACAGCATTTCATCGTAAAGCATGAAAGAAAAATTAATATAACGCAAACACAGAACAAATCTTTTTATTTCTCAAATTTCATACAATGATAGTGCATTATAGAGGAATTCATACAATAAATGTTAAATTACATGTATTAAAGTCAAAGGTTGGTACAATTCTGCTCTGATACTACTTTTACCTGAAATTGTAATCACATTTGATCATTCAAAAATCAACCATATGGTTCTTACAGTATTAAGCAACCTTATTAAAACAGAATGGACAAATCATGTTTCAATGGACATCACGGAAGGCAAGAGAACAGTAAAAATTAAACGTTAATGTTAACAATCGGAGATAATACTCCTCTATGCATCGCTCCAAAGTTTCACTCGTTTGATTGTTTGTTTGATTGTCGGGTTTAACGCCATAGCAACACATTGTATAGGTCATATAACGGCGGTCAGTCAACCTACTCATTCCTCCAGGAAAGGCTTTATCTTTGGATTTAGCTGTTAACCAACTACTAAGCGCACACTTTTGTTAGTGACTTCCAACTGCCCTATATAATTAAAAATCATTGGTAGGAGGGAGAATGACCGTAGAAATAATTTCATGACCAAGCTCCACGAAAGTATACCCCGCCCAGAAATCGAACCCACGACCCCTCGATCAGTAGACTTGCATGCTACCAACTGAGCTAGCCGGGCGGCTTAAACTTGTGTGAAGTAACGTGGAGTATTCACTGAGTTGTGAAGGGAGCGTTCGGAGATAAAAGATTTATCATTTATATTTAATATTGACAGAATGTCAAAGAAACGAAAGTGCAATTTAAATCTTTAATCAGTCTGTTGACTTCACTTGAATGGCTTCACTTTTTGCCAAACGTGTGACAGCTTGGCCAATGTCACTTAGTAGATGAGTTTTAAATGGTGGTACTAGCCAAATATGATAGTCGTGAGTCATATGATACAAGACAATTAACTAGAAGCCGCCCGGCTAGCTCAGTTGGTAGCACGCAAGTCTACTGATCAAGGGGTCGTTGGTTCGATTCCAGGGCGGGCCATACTTTCGTGGAGCTCGGTCATAAAATTATTTCTACGGCCATTCTCCCTCCTACCAATGATTCTTAATTATGTAGGACAGTTGTCAGTCGCTGACGAAAGTGTGCGCTTAGTAGTTGGTTAACAGCTAAATCCAGAGATTTAGCCTTTCCAGGAGGAGTAAGTAGGTTGACTGACCGCCGTTATATAACCTATACAATGTGTTGCTACGGCGTTAAACACAACAACAAAAAATACACCACAAATAACTACAACATACGCCATACAGTTAACGAAATTAGGATATAAGTGGTTGTCTGAACAGGTCAATTTAGTAGCAATTACTTTATCTTATTTGTAGATTTTGGTTTTCCTATCTATCACGTGGTTGTCATAGACAATATATTCTCACACCCAGAGGCTATAAAGATTTTTAAGAATCTTGATTACCTCTGGGTACGAAATTGCGGACATCCAGAAACTCCTTCATTTCGTCGGCAGTATACCTATCACATATTTTACTTATGTGTACTGCAGACTGACAGGCTTTCACCAATAGAAAACATTCGCCCTTACCTCTGTAAGAATGGTCCGTCTATTTAACCAAAAAAGATTACTGGTATGGAACCTTCGAGAGACATAATCTGTATACCTCTGTCATCAAACAACGTTTTAAGAATTTCTAAAAAAGAAAACGGATCATTTGTTATATAATAAACAAGACATTACATTCTATAAATAGATTCACGCGTCCGTCTCAGTCTCTGTCACTGTAAACAAATATCAAGCAGACTGATGTCGTATTGGATCTTCTGACATCGCACAGGGGGTCATGTCAAGATGACCTCTGAATCGACCAATCAAAACGTAGCTTTCATCTAGACGAAACACTATTAATAGCATCGTGATTTCGTAATTTCTATATTTAGTGCGAGTTGGTGAGTTTAAATATGACAGTAGTGTTATTCACAGGCTGTAATTGGACAGTTCTTAGTTAATTACGTCATAAAGAGTATGTGAACAAGTCACTGTGCACAATGATTTTGTCATGAATGTTATATAAGCAAAGGCCAACTGAACGTGACCCTTTATATGAAGTAGCCAGATCCAAAATAAGCGAAAGCGTGACAGGATAATTTTAGATCGGGGTTTATTCAAATTGCAATACATGTATCATATAAATACCACTGGGACCAACACAATCAATGGTCTTAATAAACAGAATGGTCTAAATATAGAGACATTTTTCTTCTCAAAGTAAGTTTTTATGACTCAATAATAGTCAAAATGGCATTGTGATGCAATAACTAAGGGGATTTTTATAGCGGAAATTTACTTTATATGAGTAAAATTTTCAAATGATTTCTTAATTTCTAAATTGAAACAGTCTGATTTCCTGAAATCAAAAAGAGGTAATCACACGTACATTGTATTTGTAGATTAAGTCGGAAATAGTGGTCCAGTCACAGGCGGCCGGCACGGTCCCTAATCAAAAACCCAATATATACATATATATGAGTATTTAGTGCTTTTGATTCGGGACCGTGCCGGTCGCCGGTGGGTCCAGTGGTATGACGCGCGTTTAGGGATTGAGATATCCCGAGTATGAACCCCACTAGGGACACTGCTTATTTCATTGAGCAACAAATTTACCTACAGTTGTTCTACTCCACCCAGGTGTAAATGTTAACTAAGAGGGGGGCGCCTGTCTGAAGGTGATTTCAATGATAAGATGTAGGAGCAGTGGTCCAGTGGTAGGAAGCGCGCTTAGGGATCGAGAGGTCCTGGGTTCGATCCCCATTAGGGGCACTGCTAATGTCCTTGTGCAAGAAATTTACTTGCGATTGCTTCACTCCACACAGGTGTAAATGGGTACCTGCGAGGGTGGTATAATTCCGCTGCGCCAATTTGTCGGCTGCACTAATATACGGAGTAAAAAGACTCCCCAGGGAGATTAATAGATAGATACTAGTAGCCCAGTGACCAGGGGTAATTGCTGTAAAGTCGATGAACGTGCGTAAACATGAAACTTAGACTATAAAATGTAATTACATTTACATTTTATAAGAGGACTGGCTATCACACAAAATTGTAAAGTCGGCTGAACAAGTATGTATATGGAAGTAGACTTTAAATCTCTCTTAAACGTTTTTAACTTAATATGCTTGAAATTCCTACCTGACTGAGTAAGCTTATTCGTTCCAGAATTGCTGACTTGAATTACATGAATCTTGTATAATTCAATATCTCCTTCATATAGGACCTGACCAGGTCCAAAAGCAATTATTTGTACTCCATAATCATAGGGCATATTATCTGTCGGTAACTCAATGGTGAACTCAACTATGTCCTATGTGATAGAAAAATCTACCTTGTGCAAATTGGCCAATACATGTATTTAGATTAAATGGTACTTTCAATATTTGAAAACAATAAATATCTTTAAAAGAATATTCGGTGCTATAAAGGGTTAATTTTGATTGAAGTATAGATAGCCATATTCGCAGTTTAGTCATGCCACCAGGAGCGTACCACATCGAATGTATAATCAATTAGCATAGCGAGTCACCTATAATACACAGAGTAAATACTCAGCAACTACTGTCAGTGCTACGCACTTGTTTATCATAAATAATCAACGGTACCATTCTCTTCTATCTTTTTCTCAATACCGGAGGAAATTTCATTAGACAAACAAGTTTGGTAGAGCAAATTGTATAAGTCAAAAATATAAAAAATAAAAGTTGGCTTAGACAGGTGCGCCGAAAACAAAACAAGTCCTAAACTAAACTAAATATATTCCATATAATTATATATAAAGTGTGTAGAATACTATTTTCATAAATAGGTCAAGAACCCAAGGCAAATATTAAAAGGCGATGGGAGTGTCGCCGGTCCGCAGTACGCACTGAAATTATTTTATCCACACTCGAAAAACTCGGATATGATCGCCAGCAAAAATGTTCGTTTTGATAAACTCAAGAGCGCTCGAATAGAATAAGTATCTGATAAAATCTGTCCGTTCGGTACTAATTTTTACGGAACTTGTTTGTTTTCGTACCATGGAACTTTCGACCTAAACTAGGGCCCATTAATTTAAGCAACGGTCTATATACAAATATTCTAAATGTATGTTATCATATATTGAACATTTAAATCAGGAGGGTTATTGTATGCCTCACTGACTGTTGAATATAATTTAACAATATTACTTACACTTGAAAGGTTGTATTTTTTCACAGGCTTAATGAATTCAGGAGGAATAGGAAACAAACTCCGCTGGACTCTTCCTAGACGTATGACGTAATGATCTATAACACCCGTACTGCCCTTGTCCACTGGTGGGCTCCAGTTAACGTGTAAATTTAGCAATAAGTGACTGTGCAAGTGGTTGAAGTTCTGTGATAACGTTTTATTGGCGAAGATTTCTGCTAGATCATGTACACTTGTGGCACTGATTGATAAACTAACATTTTGGACATCTCCTGGGAGTGGTACTGAAAAAAATAGAATGAAATTGTTTGTGTGTTTTACAATCTTTTGTATCACAATTGTGATTCTTCAAAGGGAATAAGGGACTTTAGTCAGTTATTTCCCCTTGTATACTCTTCAAAATAGGCAGGTCTAATTACTTGGATTACTCGGATTTTACCCTTACTTTTCAATGTTAATTTGCCAAATTTAATCTAAAATAACTTTTTTGTAGATCATTTAATTTGTTTGAAATTCAAGCTAATTATTTCTAAGTGAACGAACTATCTTAATTCCATCACTTATGTTAATATCTTCATAAACAAGAAAGATATTAGATGAAATATTTTGTTACCCTTACATAGGAATTCAAAGATAAAATTCGAGGATTCCAACTGTAAGAACTACTTACCAATTGGATTGCTTCAGATTTTATCAGGGTAAGATAACTGACTAAAGTCATGATTTTAGAATCAGCATTAGGAGGAAGAATGATTGTAGAAATTATTTCAAGACCAAGCTCAACGAAAATATAAATTTGATTCGATTGTATGTATCTATATATATGAAATTCTTTGATGGCATGCGAGTAACAATATTTTCATGTAAAACTTTGCCAAATATATAAAAACTTCGAAATTAATAACTTTATTTTACATTTCAAATTCATTTTGTTAAGATGACAAATGTAGAAATATATATATATATTGTGATACGTGCAAAGCCCTCAGGGCCATATAATCTAATTATATACGCGTTGAAAATGAGAGGATAACATAGGCTGCCTGTGAACTCAATCAAACAGTTTTGAATGTAGCATTAAATGATATATAATGTATAGATAGATATCATAGCTTTATGTTTTCAAATAATATTACAGAATCTTAGATACCGCCTTCAAAATAATCCGAAATGCGTTTGACTATCCTAAGGCCATGCCAAATTGGAATTCTGTTAAGCGTCAACTAAAGTTTGACAAACCTATTCAAAAAAACACACAAACCGAAAACAAAAACACAAATATTTTACATATTAAATATTTCAATCACTTTCGATTCTGAAAAAGCGTTGATGACTTTGGGCGTTCCAAAACACCACACCAATCTTTTTCATACAGAGACGGGAAATAATGTATGGTTACAAGAGCTGTTTATTTTTTACTGGGGGTTGGGATTACGCTGTTGTTTTCGTTTGTCTTTGTGAGAAGACGAACAACCTGCACGAGTCGTAAGATCGCATGATCATGGCGCATGGTCCTGTTTACCCTCTTATAGTAGAAAACATTTAGTAAATTTAACACCACTTTTTAAATTCACTTTGGCTCTATATCAAAAATTCTCACTCAGAGTCATTTTGGTTAAAAAGTAACTTTTTCTACAAACGTTTTAGTCATAATTATTTCATATCTTTTTTCAATTTATATACATGTACACATGTATGTATATAAATTTGGACTTTATACAATGTAAGTTTCCTAAAAGGTTTGTAGATAAAGTTACTTTTCAACCAAAATGATTCTTTGAGTCAAACAAGACAAAATGAATATTTGATATAAAGCCAAAATTAAATAAAACATGGTGTTGCCTAAAATCAAATTGCCTATAGTGGTGTTTAATTTTACTAAATGTTTATACTTAGATATATAGAGGGGAACACAGTGTACGCGACATGATCGTGCGACCTTATGCACGACTCATGCAGGTTGTTCGTCTTCTCACGAAGACAAACGGAAAACAACAGCATAAGCACAACCCCCAGTAAAACATCGACAGCTCTGGTAACCATGCCTTTTTCCTTTCTCTATATGAGAAAGGATTGGCGTGGTGTTTTGGAACGACCTGAGCTATAATATGCTTCACCAAAAGATGGCAAACGCTTGGTAGTGTGTATGACTGAACGTCAAAAGTACAATCCTTCATTGCGTAGTGTCATCTTTTGTAATACAGGTAAAAAACTATTCAACGGTTTACGAACTTTTTAGATAACCATGTCTATCAAATTCAATTTGACTTTAGTACAAGTAATTTTAAGATGGTATGTTCAGTGTTAATAATTTAACAAGTCACACAATTTTTATGTCAATTAAGGACCTAAATAGCCCATTAGATCAATATTTCAAAATTAATATACACTTCAATATTATTTCCATTTTCCCTCTTATTTTTATGCAGTATATTTAAACGATATTATATTTATGCCCTTAGGGCATTCAACTGAAATATATACAATAGAGTATCTACTCGTATAAATATATATGCAAGGGAGACAATCTAGTCTAGGATACAAAACACCACGGTTGCATCCCGTGGCATTTAAATGAGGTTACTATGTAATATAATAATGCCATGCCAAATTGGAATTTTGTCTAAGGTCAACTGAAGTTTGACCAACCTAGGTACCTATTCACAAAAACACACAAATTGAAAACGAAAACACATGTCCATTCTAGCTAGTATTCACACAAATTTGATGATGTTCGTCCATCGGTTGTCGATGATGACCATTTGACTTCAGGCAGTTGACTGTGTTCTGTGAGTCCGGAGATGACTTACGAGTCCAATCCGAGCACGGAAATAACGACCGCATGTTGTGCATTGGTGGTCTGTTGGGGATGTATCGCTACTTGCTGCCCTGGTTTTCCTTTGTTGGCGTTTTTCCATGGCTACACTGGTACGCATTGTGTCTGCATGTTTGGCTCCTCTGCTTATTTGGGCTCTCCATGAAAGTCGGTTTTGAGCTTGAGATTCCCAAGTGTCTGAGTCTATGTTGAGGCATTTCAAAGATGCTTTGAGACTGTCTTTAAACCTCTTCTTTTGCCCACCTACAGACCTGCTACCTGATGAGAGCTCGCCATAGAGGAGTTGCTTAGGAAGGCGATCGTCAGACATTCGAGCAACGTGGCCGGCCCATCGTACCTGGCTTTTCTGTAGAAGTGTGTAGATGGATGGAAGGTTTGCCCTTGTTAGGACGTCAGTATCCGGCACTTTGTCCTGCCAGCGGATGTGAAGAAGCTTACGTAGGCATGATGTATGGAATTCAGATTCGTTGACAGCTTGATGCCTCGACGCTCCCATACAGTGGCCCGAAGTCTACCAAAGTTTGCACTGGCTTTGGAGATTCTAAGGTTGATCTCATCGTCAATGTGTACACATCTGGACAAGGTACTCCCAAGGTAAGTAAGCTTGTCAACAGCCTGGAGTTGTACACCCTTTACTTGAATGTTGGGCTTGGAGTAGACTTTCCCTGGCGCTGGCTGGTGCATGACCTCAGTCTTTTTTATACTGATCGTTAGGCCAAAGTTGTCGCATGCTGCTGTCAGTTTGTCCATACTGCTCTGCATTTGGTTTTCGGAGTTTGCGTTGAGGGCACAATCGTCTGCGAACAGCAACTCACGAATGATCGTATTTGTCACCTTGGTAACAGCCTTCAAGCGTCTTGGGTTGTATAGCTTGCCGTCCGTTCTGAAACGTATGTCAACACCTGGATCACTGCTTGTAAAGGCATCATTTAGCATCGCAGAGAACATCAAGGAGAAGAGTGTTGGTGCAAGGACGCAGCCCTGTTTGACGCCATTACTGACTGGGAAGTCGTCTGATACTTCACCATCATCTAGGACGCGAGCCATCATTCCATCGTGGAACTGTCGTACCATGCTGATGTAGTTTTCTGGGCAACCAAACTTGGACATGATCTTTCACAGACCCTGGCGACTAACAGTGTCAAAGGCTTTGGTCAGGTCGACAAAGGTGCTGTACAAGTCTTGGTGCTGTTCTTGGCACTTCTCTTGCAGTTGTCGAGCAGCAAAGATCATGTCAACTGTACCTCTTCCAGCTCTGAAGCCGCACTGACTCTCGGGTAGGAGGTCGTGCTCTAGATGTTTGATGAGCCGATTTAGTAATACTCTAGCTAGAATTTTGCCTGCGATTGATAAGTACTTGGTAGTACATGAATGTTTATGACGTTAATGTGAGATTAAAGTAATTATATAAATAAGCATATACAACAGACACATGTACATTTTCATTTTTTAATTGCACAGAAACATGGAACTAGCAGTTTTTCCTGAGAAAAATCAGTTATCGAATCCCGGAACAACATAATTATTTAAGAAAAATTCACCAACAATTTTGTGTTGTTTTTTTAGACTGTGGACTCTAAAACCTACGCGCACGCGGACGCTTAACAAAATTCCGATATGGCATGGCCTAACTATTTTTTACGATCCCTACGAACTCAAATAATCGAGATTTAACTGTATCATAAGAAAAAAAGCAAATTCATGAGTGAGTAGCTCTTGCACCATTCTCGTACCAGAACTCTAAGAGTTACTCTGGGTAAAACATGTTTTCAAACCTACCTGGTTGCAGGTCTCCGAATGCTAATCCAGAAAATTGCAGTAGTACTATCAAAAGTATTAGATCACAATTCACAGGCTTCATATTGAAATAGTGTAGTTTGACAGCTGAGAAACTGTTAAAGAAAACAATCGAGTGGCGCTTTTCACAAAAAAATTAAGATTAAAATATTCATAAGTCAAAAGCAAGAACATTAACAATACGGTCATTTAAGGCCAATCAATTCCAAATATTATTGAATTATGTGAAATATTGTATATCTTTTGAATACTATATCCTACTTATGATCGTTATCCCTCTGACTTATAACTGCAAAATTTATCAAATTGACTCACGATACTTTTTTTCGTAAGATTTTTTGTGAAAAGGAGCACAATAGTTCCCCAAAAGTCTTCATTCTTCAGATGCCTCGAGACAACTGAACGAGTGAAGTTTTTGGAGACTTTTTAAGGGAACCGAGGACTATCCCCTAAAGATCGGTTTATATATTGGCATCACGAAATACGACATATGATAAGATTGTGTCATAAATGAAATAAAATCGTGCGCAAACATTGCATCATGTACAGAACTAGGATTAATACTACAAATGTAGCTCTAGTTCAAAATGTTAAAGGAGTGACGCCATTTTTAGTTGGTATCGTCATACTAGTAATTGAACCTCATTGCAGTACAGATTGTATGCGTGCGAAGTTTGAGTGTGTGGGCGAAGTATACAGGTCAATATGTTGAACGTTATAATTTAGTATTATGAAGATAAAAGTCATTATTTTCATGCACGTCAAACCAAGGCTTTGCTCTTTTAAATGACATCAACATGTTTTGCATACACCGAAAAATGCATTTGTAGGCCGATATCAAACACCATTATCAACGTTGATTTTGTTTAAAGTCGATACAAAAAGACGCAAATTAAACACTGGAGCAAAAGCTTGGTCATTTATAATGAAGAAACTGGCCACCTATACAGAACTACATTTTTCGGGGCAATATACCTTGTACATGCACGTAAGTCTAGGGTTGTAGACTCGTAACCATGCCGGTTCCCCATGTCATTCGGAAAACCGCTTGGGTGATTCCGTAAACTGACGACCAACGAAAGTGTGTTACTCAGTAATCGCCGAGGTAGTTCCGAATGTCCCCACATGTGAGTTATCATAACAACAAGTAACATTTTTGATATATTTTATTGTAATAATAAACTTTGCATAATTATAATAAACTATAAATATATATTTGAAACCAAACAAAAGAACAAAGCTGAACGATATAAAAACAGGTACATAAACACATTAATCAAAGTACTGACAATACCTCTTCTTATTTGCTAAAATATAACATAAATGAACATTTTTTTATCAAATTGAATACAATACAAGTAAACGAAAAGAAACAAATTGTGCGTTTAACAAACTTGATCTAAATACTGACAGTGCAGGACGGAATTTATGACTTTAAGCTACTAGCCTATATGAAACAATATGTATGAACCATTTTTCAAATTCAATACAATACAAGCACGACAAAAATAAGCATTGTGTGAATTGAACAAACTTCATCAAAATATTAACCGTATTGGACGGAATCTCGTTTCTTAACTCTCTATTAAAAACAAAACGAGTGTCATAACTAAACATGTTCACGTACAAGAATACATATAAGCTATGCCAGTATTTGAAAATAACATTTTCTGTCTGGAACGAAAATAAAACTCGAAAACCGCCAGTTAAGAGTCTGTTATCAATGATTCATTAATAATCTTAGACAAAACACCTCTAAAGAAAACGAAGCTAGTGATTTTAGTGACCTGTATACAAAATTGTATTTTCTTTGAACAGAACAGAACACAAACAACTCCCGATAAATCTTCATAATATACGATGTAGTTGTGTTAAAAAGAGTCTGTTTTATTTTAACCTTTCAGTTTGTATTGAAATTATGTTTACAAGTAACAGCCAATTTATCGTTGGTGGTAGAAAACTACTGATATATATGTACATGCACGTTGTATTGTTTATTTAATCATCACAGCCTCCTCTGGTACAAACGTTGTTTAAAACCTTATGTGCGTGACTGACACCTTG
The DNA here is from genome assembly GCA_025267735.1 of Mactra quadrangularis. Lineage (NCBI taxonomy): Eukaryota > Metazoa > Mollusca > Bivalvia > Venerida > Mactridae > Mactra > Mactra quadrangularis. The sequence goes on along the minus strand of CM046300.1, from coordinate 47,848,902 downwards.
GGATGCAGCGTGGTGGATCAATTTTCTTGCTTCGCTGTAAAAATAAGAATCAAATATACAAGTAACTAATTTTGATAAATGTTATCAAACATTGTGACCACATATAGCGTTGCTAAGGAAACCAAATATTACGGGCTGTTTGCAGCAGCGATGAAATAAGGGTAATTTAAGAAAATGTAAAACTATATAGATTAATTATTAAATACATGTAGTGCCAAAACATTTTAACCACCTCTCGTACTATTGTTAAAAAAATATTGTACATGTATGCCCTCATCGTGTAATAAAGACAATTCTATGCCACAAAATTGACAGATTAAGGCATCGGATCTGCTCGGAGTTCTTCGGTGTAAATTTGCGAAAACATCGCTATGGAGTTCCTAATGAGATTGAAGTTCGTTTTGTACGCAAACGGTCTTCCATGTTTCACCTGCTATTTATAGAATGGGTTAAAGGTTATCTATTAGATTCCGCGAGTTGGATGTTTCAATGATTGTAATATATAAAGTAAAAAGTTTTACCCCTTTTTAAGGTCTGTTTTATATCCCTTCAAATGTCCAACGGCTAGATTATAGGATGCATGCGGATGTCCTTGGTCTGCGGCTTTCCTGCAACAATGTATTACTTTATTTACAAAAATTGGCATGATGTAGGAAGAAAAATACATTTATACCAAGTCATACTGTAGTGATTATCTTAAAGAAAAATTGTAGGGTGCTACATCCTGCCCTTCTTTTCTCCTCCCAGACCATTTCTGCTCTTTCCAATGTAGAAATAGTTGCTTTGAAATATCAAGCCTATGATGCGTCCTGACCCTTTTCTTACCTTTAGAATATTCAATACGTTCTGAGATCTTGGGAGTATATATCAAGTACAGAACTGTCGTGTTCTCATTATACAAACTAAACAAATCCAAGTAAAACGGAAAGCAAATCGCCGTGTTCAAAAAAAGAAGTGTTGCCAATTTTGTTTCTGTTTCATTTTAAATACTTAGACCTGCGATTTTCTCAAACATTAGAATTTCAAACCAGGAACAGCAACCATAAAAACACGGACCTCCCAAAGAACCAAAAGCAAAGAGAGAGAGAGAAATGTTTAACATTTTTAAAATATTATTAAAAGGATGCCATAACCAAACAATGAAACAAGAACCTTAGGAGATTCCGCCTCGGAACGACTGTGGTAACTAATTAGGAAATTACATAAATACATAGGCGAATCCAGGATTTCCAGCTACGGAGGGGGCGGAAAATTGAGGTTACAGGGGGGGGGGGGGGAAACAAGCAGTCTTGGGGGTCTAGGAGCCGTATTTAAGGGACCACTATAGTCCTGGATATAGCCCTGGCCAGAGGTTTAGGGTTGCTTCGATCCCTAAAGCTCAATTCTAAGGGATTCAGATACATTTACAGAATCTAAACTATCTAACAAATACATTAGAAGGAATTGCCTTGAATTAGTGTACGCTATGTCATTGTATTAGTGTAGTTCCAGTCTTGTTATTAATAGCACGCGTGGCGTGCGGAAATTTTTGACATTTATATTTACAAAATTGTATATATTTTCCTATAAATATCAGGATTTGTGATTGAAAAACCTTTGCTTGGGCAATTTAAGGGGGATCCGCCTATGTAAATATATGAACATAATTGTCACTTACCTGAACCAACTCATGGCCATTTCTTTGTGTTTCTCTACTCCTTTACCTTGATAAAATAAAATAATAACTCATTATTTGAATGTGTACTTAATTAAATTTTATGATTATAAAATTCAGTTGAAATCTGGAGCTTCAAATTAGATTGAGTGGTAAACTAGATTTAATACAAAAATGAGTACTTAAATCAGCAGGGTTAATGCATTCACCACTTACAGTTGTTAATAAAATGTAGACGCTAAAGGATTTTTTTAATAAAAATGGAAGGTAAGAGTTTTGTTCACCATGTAGGTATCGTTGTCCAACTTGATGTTGTGCTGAAGGATACCCTAGATGGGCATAGGCATGTGTCACATGAAAATGTAAGTTGTCATAATAATAATATGCATAGAAAGCAAACACAAACGTCGCACACAAAACGAACGCCTGAAATTAGAAATAAAAATACTATTGTATACGATATAAACATACTAATTCATAAACATGTACATGTACTCGAGTATATAAAGTATTATTTTCATGACATTTTAAGCAAAACAAGTCGTCCATCTCAGTCTTTCAGGTGGTAAAGTTCCAATTTAAAAAAAACATATTGGTTATTTCAAAATCATACGATGTTTCACGAGTTTAAGTCTTTAATGCTTAATTTGAGAAAAATCGTCCGGTATTAAGACCACTCCGCTAAATTAAGTGTAAGACCATCGATTTTGATGGCCTAATTGTAAAACTTTACGTATCACGGAATTTTTTCCAAGGATTATCATGGTCTCAAAGATAGTATATACTCGTAGATATATTAATTAGTGTATGGCCACTGGTTAACAGATTTCAAACGAACGCTTAATAAATTTCATGTACAACGACTAATTATATTATAGCATTTTAGAATTATAGAAGTAGAGATACCTGGGTATATGAGCTCAAGGTGTCTCATACTAATGGAATCACGATCCACAAAAAAGACAGTAGTCAATCATGTTACATGTTTACAAAGTTCATACCAATTTTCATTTGGAAATACCCGGAATGAACGCGAGGGGATTTAAATGTCACCATGGTCAGTATGGCGCGTGTTTTTCGTCTTTTATTCTATAGTCCAATGAAAATACCGGGACAGTAGAGAGGAAGAATTAAAATATCACCACGATCATTAATCGTATTGATTTTAGCTAAGTTGAACTAATTCATCAGAAAACATTAAATCCAGTAAACAAGAAACCAATGTAGAACCGTAGAACGATGAAATATTGATCTGTAAGAGTGTGAAGTCAATATTTTATTTGTCAATACCATGGTCTGTAAGAGAACGTGTTTCATTGATTGGTTTACCTGGGCTGTTATCGTATTATAAATAATTTAGAACTCATCGATATTGTTACAAAGTTATGTTTGAAAAACAAGACAGAATCAATAGACTAAACTGTTATATTCTATTAAATGTAAATATGTCCGGAACTAGATTGTGCCCCACAAAAATGACAAAAACAGAGCTTACGTATTTCAGAATACATAAAGAAACAAAAACGTACATTTCATAAGATTGACTTATCAGTCAACGAGGCTTGAGAACGTATTTGAGAGTTGATAGTTTAAGCTATCACCAAGGTTAAGAATCAAAAGACATTAAAGTAGCACACTATGAATAGGATTTCAGACTCTCAATGAACAAACGATTTCAAATTAAAGAAACACCAAAGAAAAATTCTGAATTTCTAAAAAATGTTTAGAACTAGGTTTATTACATTTTCGTACCCAGAAGTTAACCAGATTCCCAATCTAGATCAAGATTCTCGATAACCTATGGGTACGAAATTGGGTTTACTAGTAAAATGTGTCGATTTATTTAAATATAAGAATAACCACTACTTGATTTTACATTGTATATATACACATAGGGTCCATGCTGAAATACAGAGAACTTTGGTCTACAAAAATCTATCGTAAGAACTTCAACCCAACAATGTAGAATTAAGTTTTACCTCTATAGCTCGGACATGAAACGGATCATCTTTCTTTTTTCTAGCCAAGTGAACTTTCCCGCCATAAGGTAAATCTGGATTCCAGTCCGAATCTCCTTTAGGTGTATACCGTTGTCTTAATCCAGAACTTTCACTAGTAATACCAGCGTCTGCTGTTGCCGCCATCTTGTAAATATGCAATCTAAATGTAAAAGCGCCACCTACAGTGAAGCTGACTGGTTGTCAATAGCAACAACAAGCGCGCCATTGTTTTGACACGTGTCACTTATAAAAATGGCGGGAAAATTGCAATCGTGCATTTGAGGAGTATAAAATAAAGTAACAAACGTGCATAACCCCCGAATTATGTTTGTTTTGTATTAACATTTCATGATAAAGTATTTATTGACAAAACACGAGATGTATTAGACTAATAGAGAGCCTCAGTAAACATTAATTGAGCGACAACATATCCGGAATCGATATAGATGTACATCGGCAAGGACCATCCATAATATCGGTAAACGATATACGGGCCGTTTAATAGGTCGTGCATATTTATTCACTTTGAAATGACTAACTTGTTTATTGAATAATAAAGGCGATGCACGCACACACTTTTGTTTATTTAAAGGACCACTCTGGCATTCAATAGTTATTTTGAATAATGCATAAATGAATAAGCATTGTAAATTGTATGTGTTAAAATGTCAATAAAATTGGTTGAAACGAAATAAATCATTACATTGTTATATTTTATCACAAACATTGATTTAAATGGAACCAAGCAAGTCTACGAACCCATTGATTGCGTAAACGAGCTATAAATTTTCATTATTTAGGGGACTAGGCCCATTAACACCCCCCGCAAGGGCCTGTATGTCATTGTTTTTTTTATAAATAAGCTTTATATTTAAACAATAATTTCTATTTTAGTTACAAAATACATGTATCAATGAACTTAAATTATAAACGAGTATGCTAAAATACAATTGGCAATGAACAAGTGTGTAATATACGAGACGACAGCGCCGCGTTTATCATTCGTACAATTTTACACCAGATCAAAATGGCTGCCTCCATGAATCATGTGTCATTTTAAAAACTCGTTGTAGGATTTTTATCAAATTTGGACATTGTTTAACGTTATTGAAGGTTTAAATCAGAAGAATCAATATGGGTAAAGTTAAAAAGAAGAAATTTTCAGCCCCTAAACCTTGTCCTACTGGTTTACCGAGTGTGGAACAGTGTGAATCTGAGATCGAATTGGAAGGAAACATTGATACGAGTTCAGCTACTTTACAACTTGTTATTGAAAAGGTCTGTTACCAATATAGCTAGTTAAACTGTTTCTTCATCTGATTTTACCTTTACTTTTCAATGGCTTTTGTCACCTGACATGATGCATCAAGTTTAATTTCAATGCTTGTGTTTTGATTTTAACCAAGGATATTTAGCAAATTGCTTTTTTCCCTAATTATTTAAGTTTTAACATGCCGTTTAGTTTGCTGATGACACTAACCAACAACTGGGATAATCAATAGAATCAGGTTTAACCATAAGATGTTACATATCCATGCATTTAAACTTTACAAAGTCGATGTGCAAGATGGATAGAAAGTAACAGTTCTTTGTTCAATTTTTTTTATTATAATATATCCGGGTTGATGGTGCAGTTGGTAGTGCGCTGGGATTTGGAAGCTTGTGTCCAGAAGGGGGTCTGGTTTCGAATCCCACCCGGGAAGGTTATACACTTCCATAAAAATTAGACAATTTTACCAATTTTCCTCAATTAATCATAGGTGTTCAGCACAATTTTCCCCCCAATTATACACTATTATAAAGAAAGGTATATAACTCCACAAAACTCAAGTCCACAACGTCTTCGTTTCCAACTTATTTTACGTGTTTCTCGCTGAATATTTCATTCCGATCTATTCAAAATCGTGTAGCCAGATCATTAAGCTTTCAAAATATACTATACACTATGTCCTTACTACTTATGCAGAGACGGGGACACGGAAAGTTTCATTATTTTCCATCAAAATATTTTAGTCGGAAACATAGACGTAAATCTATTCGATCAAAATTTGTCTATTATCACCAAATCTACACTTCATTGCTGATATTTCGCTTCAAAATATTTGGACTTGAGTTTTGTGGAGTTATATACCTTTCTTTATAATAGTGTATAATTGGGGGGAAAATTGTGCTGAACACCTATGCAATTAATAAGATGTATGAAGAAGGTTCCGGCCTTGTGGGAGGGTAGGTGAGTACTGCTTATTAGGGCTGCAACGATTCGATTCGATACATCGAAACTCGATTTGCAAGGGTGTCAATTCGATTTCGATTCGGGACCCGCGAGTTTCGATTCATTACTGACTTTTAAAAGTGTCTACATAAGTTATAACGATAAAAGCAAAGGCGCGCCTAAAAGTCAAAGTATACGTTGACAGTGAAACTGGGTTTCACTTTGTTACATTTCTGTTAAATTTCCATTACGATTTTATGTAACATGATTGGAAACTCTGTTCCAAATATACATTCAATAGTATATGCCCCGATCCTCCGCCAATTGGGTCGGTGTGATTGAATTTTACCTGTTCTGACACACTGGAAGATTTTAGGCTCCGCATGAGCAAGCCAAGTTTTGTTGTTAGTTTATTCAAATTTAAATAGTTTTGCATGTACAGTGTATGTTTGTTTAACTAATATGTACAATAGTATACCAATAACTGCATTTTTCTACAATTTATGATCCATGCTGTCTTTACGTTTTAAGTCGATATTACATTAATAATACATTTTTGCGACCTTTACATTTGTACCCAATCCATTTCGTACTTGAATAAAGCAAATATTAATTATCAGATTTTCGAGTTTCGTGTTATCCAATTTTAGTAACAATTTTATTTAATAAATATTATTGAGTTTTAAGCTCAAATATATGTATAAATGCATATTTGTAGAAAATTGTATTAATAAAAGAATCGAATCGAAAAAAATCGAATCGAAAAAAAAATAATCGAATCGACTTTCCGGTGAATCGTGGGGGGGGTTCTGGGGGTCTGGATCCCCCTAGAATTTGGAAAATGTACATGTCCATTAGTGTATTTCTTGCTTGTAAGTAATTTTTAAGTAGTATTTTTCTTGGTGCTTAACATAGATTTAATGGTTATGTAGTTTTTATTATCAATATGTTGCATTTTTCTGCAAAATGTTTATAATGTGGTTGTGGTTCGAGGTTCGAACCCCCACCCCCTAGAAAAGTTCGGACCCCTAGAAAAGTTCGGACCCCCCCCCATAGAAAAAAATACTGGATCCGCCCCTGTATTGTCACTGATGTTCTTATGTTACAATATTGTAATATCTTTTATCTACAGCTACAGAGTCCTAATGATGAGAACAGAGACAGTGCTTGTATGACTATTGCTAACTTAGTCTCACATCAAGGTGCTCTACAAGCTTTGTTAAAGTTAAATGTTGTCAAGATCCTAGGACCATTAGTGTTAGATCATAGCTGGGATATCAGACATAGAGCTTTAGGTGCTCTCAGGTATATCTTTTATACTACATTGTATATCCTTCTATGTCTTATAAAAGATGCCATCCTCTGTATGTATCAGGGGTATAATACTGCACTTGAACTTTCTTGTCTTCAAGCTAGCTTTGATGGGGATGTGGTAGAGTGCTGGCATTTAACTTGGAAGATGTGGGTTTGATCCCGGCTAGGACATGTATTTTTCAGGTTACATTAACATGCTAGTACTCACATCTCTGTGGCTGTGCTAACTTGATAGTACATTGGATATTAAATCTTGCAAGCTGTCTCTTATTGCTGGTATTAGCAGTAAACCATAAATTTTCTGTCTCGCCAGGTTATACCCATGAAAGTTCAATATTTTGGTATTGATCTTCTCTGTTAATGAAGAAGTTGTCAGCTCAATTGTGGTTTGGTAAGCTAGTACTTATAAAGAAAAGTGTCTAGAAAAGCTGGTTAGGTGAGTTAGCCACCTTGGACATAATAAAAGAGTCAGTTCTTAAGAAAGCCAATGCTCGACTTAAATTTCTGTATCGTAAAAAAGATTTTCTTAATTTTCATGCAAGAAAACAACTTGTGACAGCGTTAGTTCAATGCCACTTTGATTACGCTTGCTCTGTGTGGTACAATGGCATAACGCAAAACTTGAAAAACAGGTTACAAACCACACAAAATAAACTAATTAGATTTATATTTAATTTTGATTCCCGGGCGCACATCGGACCGGAACATTTCATTAAGCTAAATTGGTTACCGGTACAGAGTAGAGTTGAACAAATAATGTTGTGCCATGTTCATAAAATTAACCATGGCATTGCACCAGAGTACCTGAAACAACATTTTTTATCTCAAACTTCTGTACACTCTTACAGCACAAGATTAAGTACCAAGGGCGGATACTGTATTCCTAGAGTAAAAAATTCAGGAACTAAATCTTTCTGTTACATTGGCTCCAAGCTGTGGAATAACTTGCCTGCAAATATTTCTAATTTAACAAAATATAAACCTTTTAAAGATTCTGTAAAAAACTTTTTGCTTTCTAAAGTAGTTTAAATAATGTGTTCCTGCAAATTTCATAAAATATTTTTATAATTTCACATCAACTTTTTATTATTTTCTACATAAGTAATGTGTTTTTTATTTATTTTCCTAGCCAGGTATTGGTCTATCAATTTTTAAGATCTCTGTCTTTGTACATTTGTGATAAACTTTACTGTGTAACATGTGCAACTATTAAATAGTTTCAATTTTCTGTGATATGATACCTTAGTATTACTGTGAACATGTTTTTATTGTTAACATTAATTTCGCCTCTCCGAGTCATACTACCACATGAGGGTCCACAATGGAAACAAGAGTTCACTCTTTTTTGTGATAACCCTGGTGCTGGTATTTTATGACATGGTTTAATATATACAATGTATATATGTATGTATATCTAACTTTAATATTTATGTATTTTTTACTATTGTATCATATTGTATTGTTAAATTACATATGTCATGTTGTATTATGCTAATACCTAAATAAATCTATCTATCTATCTAGATAATCAGTGTAAAATCTAAGATAAAAAACACATTTTTCCAGAGTTATCCCCTCTTGAAACTTGACAAATACTTACTAAGTCGAGCATGCTGTCTCCTCTGACAGCTCTTGTTAGCCTTATAGTTTTGCGAAACCCCGGCAGTCGGGCTGGTGTCCGGTGTGGTTAACAATTGCGTTAAAGTTCTTTTTTTACCATATATTCCTGCCATTTATTGTCATATCTTTTTGAAACTTCATACAATGATAACATACCATGTGATGAACAGAATTAGAAAGTTACCACAACTATACCTGGCTTAATTATGGATTATTTCCCTTTGTAATTTTTGCATTAAAGTTTTTAATATGTTTGATATCTCTGTCATTTATGGTCAGATCTTGATGGAAATCCACATTACATTTCTTGGTTTTTTTTGTTATTACAGAAATCTAAGTATTGATGGTGGTTCGGCTGTATATATAGAAATGGTAGATAGAGATATATTAACTCCTGTATTAGCTCTTGTACAACAGGTATGTATTAATACTTATATCTTATAATGATTGAAAGTTTCACATCAAGGTGCTTTACAACCTTTATTGAAGCTTGTAAAGCACCAAAGTGGTAAACATTGATTTGGTTAAATGCCATTGCAACTCATATCATGGTGATCAGTCAAAGTACTCACCATTCCTGGTAAGGCTAAAACTTTAGATTTAGCTGTTAACTTGTTACTAAGTGCATACTCTCATCAGTGACTGACAGTTTTCCTACATGATTTAGAATCTGTGGTGAGAGGGAGAATGATTGGGAAATTATTTTATGACCATACTTCACCAAAGTATGGCCCTTCAGGGATTTGAACCCACAGCCCCTCAATCAGTGGACTTGCTTGCTACCGACTGAGTTAACTTGCAGGCTAATTATCCTTCTTAAATTGACTGTTGGAATAGAAAAGTAGATATATTGAGCAATGATGTATGGTATATAATAGAATCTTTGTTATATTTTACAGTTTGGTTCTGGAGATCAATTCTCAGAGACAGAAACTACAAGAAGGAAAAATATGATTTGTGAAACATATTCTCATGCCTTTTATCTTCTACAAAACTTATGGTTGGTGATTTTGTATATATTTACTTGTTTATTTATACTACAAACGTAAAGGGTGATAGAGGTTGATAGTTTCCTGGCCTATGAAAGTGTGACCACAGCTTAGTTTATACTTTTTTAGTTCAATTGTGAAACAAGTTCTTAAAACTTAGATTAATCACTTTTGAGTATGCTTCCTTAACCCCCTGTTTTGGGCTAGTAGAATAAAGTTTCTTGCTCAAGGAAACAACGGGGTAGATTTGGATGTGATATGAACCAAGACAGAACTGGCTTTCCAATGCATACCATTCCAATGTTTTCACCACTTAGTCATGCCCGCTCATCATCTTGACAACAGCAAAATGAATATATCTGCAAACTTACTTAATAGGAAATCTAGGTTTCTACAGATCTGGAAAATCATCAGAAAAATATTATGAAAAATCATGAAATTTCATTTTTAGAGGTTATATTATGGAATTTTAAAAATATTGTAATTGTTGACTCACTTATCCCATTTCATTCTATGACCTTATCAGATAAAGTCCTCCCAATATCTGAAGATTTATCTGTAATTGATACGCATTTTCTTATTTTTACACTAGTTGTCTTTTTCATATCATACCATTGAAATTATTGAAGATAAGTGTATAAAAATATACATTTTTGGAAAGACAATTAAATTACAAATTCATTGATAACAATTTTATTATTGTGCTATTTTATTTTTAAAAAAAAAAAACAAGTTAAAGACATGGATGTTGCATTTTTTTAAGAAAAAAAAATAGAGCACTGCAAATAATTGAATTTTTCTGAAAAAAAGTCAATGGTAACCCCTAAAACTAAGATGTACATTTTTTGCAGAATTTAATCAGTTTTTTAATATTGAAAACAAAATTAAATTATTCCTTCCAGAAAAAAAGTTACAGCTATAAATGTAAGGACAGGTAAACAACAGACTTTGCTAATTTTCTCATGACAAACAATTCACCAAACACATGCATTGGAGAGAGCTCTATAACACCGTATATATACATAAACATGACTTTCAAAATCACATAATGATATACAATATTAATCTTTGATTTTAATGAGATAAGATTAAGATAAAACTGCCCTAAGGTATAAGACCAAACAATGTCTAGCACATGCATGTAATTGCAAGTTTATGACACTATGATCACCACAAACTGTTAACATCAATCATCAAGGGGTCATACAATTACGGGGACAATATACCAGTCACAATTAAAATTTGGACCAGTGCCAGCTTTTTTCAACATGTGGTAAGAAAATAATTAAACAAGATAAGAGTTAACAAATAACATGAGAGTGTTATAGAGCGTCTTTTCAATGCAGTGCTATGTCAGTGATAGTAAGTCATAATTGCCTTGAGAAAATTAGCAAAGTCCGTGAGTTACTCTTTCTGATATTTATGACTGTAACTTTTTTTCTATCTGGAATATTTTAATTTTGTTTTCAATATTAAAAAGCTGGTTAAATTCTGCAACTAATGTACATTTCAGTTTTTAGGGTTACCATTGATTTTTTCCGGTAAAATTTATTCATTTTGAGTGCTCTTATTTTTTTCTTAAAAAATCGTAACATGCATGTCTTTAACTTGTGATATTTTTTTTAATTAAAATAGCACAATAATAAAATTGATACCAATGAATTCATAATTTAATTGTCTTTCCAAAAATGTACATTTTTGTACACTTATCTTTAATAATTTTGACGGTATGATATGAAAAAGACAACTAGTATAAAATACGAAAATGCGTATTCACTAAAATAAATAATTACGTAACATGCATGTTTTTAACTTGTATTATTTTTTTAAGTTTGTTCATTGAATTCAGAATTTAATAAGCTTTCCGAAAATGTATAGTTTAATACATTTTACTTTAATGATTTTGATGGTATGACATGAGAAAGACAACTAGTGTAAAACGACCTGAAACTACGCACGGACGGGTATCCCGATTTTAAAGGGTAAATACGCACACACGAGTAATCCGAATGTAATGGGTTATTGTAATCATTGACTCACTTATTGTTATCATTGACTCATTTATTGTTATCATTGACTCACATATTGTTATCAATGACTCACTTATTGTTATCATTGACTCACATATTGTTATCAATGACTCACTTATTATTATCATTGACTCACTTATTGTTATCATTGACTCACTTATTGTTATCATTGACTCAATTATTGTTATCATTTACTCACTTATTGTTATCATTTACTCACTTATTGGTATCATTGACTCGCTTATTGTTATCATTTACTCACTTTGTGTTATCATTGACTCACTTATTGATATCATTGACTCACTTATTGATATCATTGACTCACTTATTGATATCATTGACTCACTTATTGTTATCATTGACTCACTTATTGTTATTATTGACTCACTTATTGTTATCATTGACTCACTTTGTGTTATCATTGACTCACTTATTGATATCATTGACTCACTTATTGTTATCATAGACTCTTTTATTGTTATCATCGACTCACTTATTGTTATCATCGACTCACTTATTGTTATCATTCACTCACTTATTGTCTACATACTTACAGTACAAACAGTGATCAAGCTGTTACAACATCAAGTAGGGAGAACATTGTACCTGTGTTATGTACTATATTAGAATCTACATGTAGTACACAAGAACTGAAGATTGCTGCAGGTAAGTTTGTGTAATTTTTGTTCATTTACTCATTGTTACCTTAAATGTGTAGACTCTCCAAGCTAGCTGAGTGAATTGCACATTTGACTACAAATCAGGCATTGTGGGTTTGATTTCAGAGCAGACTAACATTCTTTTGTGAAGTTTGGTAATGAACTATTTTCTATGATCATTCTCTCATCAACCGCAATATTAAGTAAAACAGTTATTTAGTCACTGTTGAGGTTGCACTAGGTCAGGGCTCGAATTTAAGCTCACATACTCACAAAATGCAAGTGGATTTTGAAAATTGTGAGTAATTGAAATTTCAACTAGCAAATTTTTGCGAGTTGAAATTGCCGCAAAATATTTCTGTCGAAACATATGAGGCCCAAACCAGCATTTTAGACCAGATAGATTGATTGTACTACTGAAAGATTTACAGTAAAAACATGTTCAATATACCGGTACTTAGTCTATCCCACAATAAAGTGCTCATTCTATCTAGAGATAAATATAGCTTTATGGTGTTTTTATATTGTATAGATGAATAGTTACAATGTATGCTATCAAAATTTGGGGGGAAATGCGAGTGATGTTTTCATTTTGCAAGTTGAAATAAAGTAAACTCGCAATAATCTGCAAGTCCAATATTTTGTTAAATTCGAGCTCTGCCTTTAGGTTAAGAAAACTTGGGTAGTATATCTTGTTGAATGAAGAAGTTCACATTTAAGGGCTGGCTTTCAGAGATTACAGCCTCAACTAAGAAGTAACTCCTTACACAATATAGATTTGCCTAGCATGAACCAGTGGTTAATGAAAAACCTCGCAACAAGAATCTTTATAATTCTATAGCAAAAATTGATTAACACTTATTTGTGTTTGTTTTTCAGTTGAATTTTTATACACTGTGACTGAAGATAATTCAACATTTAGTAAACCAGAATTAAGAGATTGTATACAAAGAATTATACAACAGACAACAGAAACATCTACAATAGTATTAATGAGAATGTTAGCTACAGGTTTGTAGTGTTGCATACATTAACCCCACTGATTTAAATACTCACTACAGTGTTTCTATACTCATTATATTCAAGATAGATAAAAATAAATATTCATTGTTGAATGCATTTAAAAGTCATTGAAAATGTATAACTTCGAATAAATTTTCATACTAACTTTCTCACAATCTGTTATCACCTAGGATCCTTAAATTAGCCTTATAATCATTGCAAAATATTTGAGATTTTACTGAGCCACCCTTACTTACCTATAGTAATGTTTAATTGATAACCCTGTATAAACCTTTAAAAACTGGGATCCTCTGTGTACCAGACATTTTGCCCTGTCTGAACAAGGTCCTGTTTTAAGACTTTTTTTGTATACATTTACAGACTGGTGTTTCAGCAACATGCAAGCATTTTAATGATGTTATATATATATTGTAGGTGTATTAATGAATCTTGAAGGTGGAGATATATCAACATCTCATGCTGACTATGTTCTACCTTTAGTACAAACATTATCACAAGTTTTATCTATAAATGTCGTTGCTATGATACCGTTAGTAAATCAAGCTAAAACGGAAGACAAGAAAACTACAGAAACTATAGAAGACACTAATGGGGTTAGTTCTTGATTTTTACAAATTTCCCTGATTTATTTTTTCTATGTTTAAACTCATAAATTGTATTCTATTTATTTTTTTTACTGATTTTTTTTGTTTTGCTAATTTATAAATCATTTTGCTGATTCATCATTCATTTTTGGTGATACATCATTGAATTTTGCTGATTTATTATTCTGTTTGGTAATTATTATTGAATTTACTTATTTATCATTTGATTTATTGATTTTTATTCAATTTGCTGATTTTAAATTTGATTTGCTGTTATTTTATTTTGCTAATTGATCACATTGTTGCTTATTAATTTTTCATTGATTTTTTATAATAAATCAATATTCAGTTAGCTGATTTATCATTCAGCTTCCTGACTTTTATTCATTTTGCTGATTTCTTGTTGAATTTGCAGGTTATATTTCGATTTGCTCAGTTATATGTATGCTGGTATTATTTTGTTTCAGGAAGCAGTCAGTGATACACAGACTGTCAAATTATCAGATATAGACAATATGTTAAGAGCACAGAAGATTGCCCTAGAAATTGTTGCTAATTTATGTTGTTCTGATGGTAGGTTTTTATTGTTTTTGTCTTTGGGAAACATGGGTCACTTTATATCAATTGAAAACTTCAAACTTTGATGATTTAACAGGGGAAGTAACTATAGTTTGTATATTTACATAAATTGTTATCTCCCTCTGTTTAGCTCAGCTGATAAGATAAAAGTTGGGCTATCCTGCTCAGATGTGAATTGCTGTCGGTCTTAGCTTATCACTTATTGGTTAAGTTTTTAGGTGCAATAGTATATATCTTTGAAATTACGAAAGTGATTTACTTTATACTTTGCAATTGTCTAGGGTTTACCATTATGGGTCAATTACCAAGTTGCATAACTCTAGCATGACTTTGGCAGAATCAATTCATGGCCCGCTGTATTTAGACAATTAAAAGACTTAACATTTTCCTGTTTATTTTCATCGAATACATTGTAACTCTACAATTCACCATAGACATGAAAGAAATAATGAATGTTATATATTTTTATATATTACAATCTACTGATGTAGGACAGTTGTCAGTCGTTGACTGACGTATGGGCCTAGTAACTGGTTAACAGCTAAATCCAAAGATATAGCCTTTCAGTGAACAGTATATAGGTTAGGTTATCTGACCATTGTGATATGACCTCTACAATGTGTTGCCACAACATTTAACCCAACTAAAAGAGAATTTGTGTATTCCATTCACATATATTACAGATGATAATTGGGAAGATTTAAACAGTAGTGAAAGTAGTTGTGAAGAATATAATGATGTTGCTATGGTAACTGATGACAATGATGAAATGACTGATGTTGATAGTCAACTTTGTGTTTCTACAGAAATACATTCAGCTTATGTTTCATGTGGTATTGTACAGAAGGTTAGAGAAATTTGAAAATACATATTGTTAGGTTGTATCTGAGAACATGAAGCATTTAGTCCTTAACCCAGCATTTAACATTTTGTATTTAAATGCTGTGGTCAGTTGTTGTACACATGTATTCAGGATAGCTTAGGTGGATCTAGTGGGGGGGGGAATCTGGACCCCCCCCTCCCACTGGAATTTCCAAAATGTACCTGGCCATAAATGTAATTCTTGACTTTAAATTATTTTTAAGTAGCATGAAGCAATTATTCTCTTTGTTTAACCTAGATTTAATGCTTATGTAGTTTTTAATATTAATATCAGGGCTCGAATTTAGACTCGCATACTCGCAAAATGCGAGTGAAATTTGGAAATTGCGAGTGACATTTATTCTAACTCGCAAATTTTCGCGAGTTGAAATCGCAGCAAAAGTATTACTGTCTAAACTAATGAGGCTCAAATCAGCATTGGAACGGCCAGAAAGATCGATAGTATGATAATTTTGCTTAACTTACCTGCATCTCTACATGGTACAATGAGTGTCGTATGTATACCTGTCACCAATGTCAAAAGCTAAGTTCTGACGTATAATGGTATTGATAAGTTCACTGTTACATCTGCGAACCATTATACCTTGGTAGCAACTATGTCCAATTGTGGTAAATCGTGATCCAAATATGCGACATGGTTTCAATTACTAAGTGAATTGGGTGACTTAAAATCTAACACAAAATTTGGAGTTATTTTTTCATTTTGCGAGTTAAAATAAAATCAACTCGCAAAAATTTGCAAGTCCCATTTTTTGGTAAATTCAAGCCCTGATTAATATGTTGCATTATTCCGCAGAAAGTGTATAATGTTGTTGTGGTTCGAAAGTTTGGACCCCCCCCCTTGAAAAAGTTTGGACCCTCCTAGAAAAAGTTTGGACCCCCCTAGAAAAAAATCCTGGATCCGCCCCTGGATAGGCCTATATCTCTGGACCCTAGCTTTAAGCCTAGTAATCAGCTTATATCCTCATCATTGGCTGACTACTTTCCAAATTGATTTGGAGATAGACAGGTGAATGGTTTTGAAAATATTTCCAGACCAAACTCCATGAAGGTATATAGGTCCCTGTCTGGGAATTAATTCCATGATCCCTAGATGTTGCCAGATATACTATTGAATAAGCAAATAACTTGGCCAAATATACCGGTCAATATAAAATCATTTTAAAAACATGTATTAATCACTATTTTATATCCTCCTTTTGTTTGTATTAGCCCAAAGAACGTTTCGGTCAGTATTGTCACACTGTTGGCATGCAAAACTGAGACATATTCTAATTTCCAGTTTTATATTTTTACAGGTGCTAGAAGTTGCTCAACCATTAACTACTGAAGTTATTTCATCTTTAGATGATGAGACAAGCTTAATTAAAAGGTATATTTATTACAAATTATTAATTGATTATATATGTTTCTGTGATGTTAAACTATTAACATTCTTTGTATTCTTTAAATGATAAGAAATGTCAGAGTTTTGTCAAGGATGCAAATTTGTGCCATTTGTGGACGTAAAGTCATGGAACATGTGAAGTCATGTTGGTGGGTCAAGTTAGTGAGCCCAGATTCAATCCACAGGGATATTAGAATAAGTCAGAGGTTAAGTCATCATCTGTTGTCGTTTAAAAGTTATTTTTATTGGTTCTTGTGTTAGCTTGTACATACATGTACATGCTTTTGCTGCTGCTTGCTTTCTGTAGGAATAAAAAAATTACAACAAAAGTTTTAGCATCAAGTGCTCTGGATGCAAAAACATCCTTTTCCTCTGGACCCTAAAAAGTTTTTTGCCATTCTTTAAGAAATGATGTCTGAGGTCACTTTGATGAAATAAGAATTGACCTTACACCAATACTAACATATATCCTTAATATTATTTCAGATATGAAAGTAGACAAATTCATTGTTCAGAATTATTACTCCCTGAATTAGTGTATTTATTGTTGATTCTGCTGAATCCAGAAAATGATATTTTTGGCTGCTCTCGGAAATATGTTTTCTGAGTTGACCTTGGTGAAATAAATTTTTGGCTGCTCTCGGAAACTGAGTTCACCTTGGTGAAATAAATTTTTTGGCTGCTCTCGGAAACTGAGTTCACCTTGGTGAAATAAATTTTTGGCTGCTCTCGGAAACTGAGTTCACCTTGGTGAAATAAATTTTTGGCTGCTCTCGGAAACTGAGTTCACCTTGGTGAAATAAATTTTTGGCTGCTCTCGGAAATATGTTTTCTGAGTTCACCTTGGTGAAATAAATTTGGCCTTTTACGATGCTAACAAATTCTTCTCTATTTTATTTTTTTAGATTTGAAAGTAGACAGTGTCATGGTTTATTATGTTTAAATAATCTTATAACAACATTAGATGTAGAATCATTAGGCGGTATAGAACAACTGTATAATATATGGACTGGATTACTACAATTATCTACAACCAAAAATTGTATGTATACTTTTATATACATTTATTATACCCCCGCTTCGAAGAAGAGGGGGGTATACTGTTTTACCCTTGTCCGTGCGTCCGTGCGTGCGTCCGTTACAAAATTTCCGTCGCAGTTTTCTAAGCAACTATAACATGCAGCAGCCTAATACTTTGCATATTGCTTAATCCCATAGTCCCATGTGGTGTAAAGCGATTTCATGCTCCTTGCTCATCTACTTCCTGTTTGTCGCATATTTTTAGATTTTTGCGGGGGTTTCACTAGTGAGCATTAGCTCACAGATTTACTTGTTTTATATACTTGTGGTATAGTTATTACTCCATTATTTGTATATTGAGGGTTGCCCGCAAGACTGTAGTAACTTACTCTTTGATGCAATGCTCTTACTTCAGTCTTGCAGGCAACTCTCGATATGTATTGTTTGATATTTTCTTTTAAATCACCTGAAGTTTCAAAGTGCCTGATACAGATGGTCATTATTATGGTATGGCTGCTTGTTGTCCGTCTGTCTGTCTGTTTGCTAGCCACTGATTGAGTCACTAAGAGGCTCACAGGGAAGATTGGGCTCTGCCTAACTGTGTTGCCTCTATAAATATAGTCTTTATTATTATATTATTATTATACCCCCGCTTCGAAGAAGAGGGGGGTGTTATACTGTTATACCCTTGTCCGTGCGTGCGTCCGTCCGTTACAAAATTTCCGTTGCAGTTTTCTCAGCAACTATAACATGCAGCAGCCTAATACTTTGCATATTGCTTCATCCCATAGTCCCATGTGGTGTAAAGCGATTTCATGCTCCTTGCTCATCTACTTCCTGTTTGTCGTATATTTTTAGATTTTGTTAAATGAAAGTTACATTATGATAGTCATATTTCTCACAGCGGGGGTATCACTAGTGAGCATTAGCTCACAGATTTACTTGTTTTATATACTTGTGGTATAGTTATAACTTCATTATTTGTATATCCAGGGTTGTCCACAAGACTGCAGTAACTTACTCTTTGACGCAATGCTTTTACTTCAGTCTTGCGGGCAACCCTTGATATGTACTGTTTGATATTTTCTTTTAATATGCCTGAAGTTTTACAGTGCCTGATACAGATGGTCATTTTTATGGTATGCTACTAGTCTTTCATCTGTCTGTCTGTCTATTTGCCACTGAGAGGCTCTCACGGAATATTGGGCCCTGCCTAACTGTGATGCCTCTATAAATAAAGTCTTTAATATTATTATTATTATTATTATTATTATTATTATCATTATTATTATTATTATTATAATCATCATCATCACCATTATCATCATTATTATGAGAGTGAGGACTTAAGAACTATAAGGCATAGGGAAATCGTACTTGTTAGGTTTGGGGGTCATGGTAAATTCATGACCCCTATAGTTTTCAGGGTCAGTTGGTTGGTCATCTTGACCTTGAATTCAAAATGTGTCTGTTTAAAGCAGGACTGTGTCATTCACCCTCACTATGCCCCCAGCTTGGACCACCCCCCTTGGAAATGTTAATCTGAAATATTTTGTTTTAAATTAAGAATTTTGAAAATATCTTTTTCTATTATATTTTCACCAGGTTTAGAGAATCAGGAATTATTAGAATCCAGTACTGGTGTACTTAGAGCAGTAATACAGAAAATAGCAGAAGTTGATTCTTCTAAGGTTTGTTGTACATCTTTATATGATTTCACAATTAAGATGAGATTACCCTGTTTTAACTAATCTAATGTTACATACGCACTAACCTTTTTAGCTGGATCTTTTTAGAAAAAATTTGGCTTATAGTTTGGCAAAACAAGGGTGGGTGGATTGGCTGTCGGGCGTCCGGTGTCGTTAACAAATGCATTAAAGTTTTCTTTACCATATATTTCTGCCATTTATTGTCAGATCTTTAAGAAACTTCATACAATGATAACATACCATGTGATGAACAGAATTTTAAAGTAACCACAACTCTACCAGCCTTTATTATGGATTATTTCTTACATTTCTTGTTTGATATATTTTCAGTTTAAAGACATACAAGGTTCAGAGTTACAGTTCATGTATGAAATGTCAACAAAATGTCAGTGGTCCGATGTTAGAGTAAATACAATACGTATTATATCTACTGTTGGTTGTATTCTATCACAGAATAATACACCTCATCCTTTACTTAAGGTATTTATAAAAGTTAAAACCCTGCTGATTTAAATACTCACTACAGTACTTCTGTACAGATGATCAATAAAAATATATATCTGTATTTATGTATAGGATCATAGAACATGTTTCTTCACAAATCTTCCTGGCTTATCATGGTCCACCGACTTCAAATACCGGGACATATAATGGGACAGTGTGAACTAGGCATTAACTGCACATAAATCTGGTAAAGGTCTCATCATTGAGATTGATAGAAAGATACTGAAAGAAGCCCTGTATCCAATAGTTGTTTAGTACAAGAGTATGAATTTTATAATGAAAAGGGGACAAAAACAATCAACAATGAAATTGTTTATGCAAAAATAAAATCCCAGGTCTGTAGCGCAGTTGGTAGTGCACTAGGATTTCAAGTCTAGTTTCTAAAAGGAAGTACAGGTTTGAATACCACATGGGGAGGTTATACCCTTCCATGAACATTCGGCAATTATGTCAATTTTCCTCTATTATTTAAGTATATGGAGACGTTTTCAGCATTGAAAGGGTAGCAGAGTACTGGTTATAGACCAATGTAAAGGAAAAATAGGTTAGGTGAGCTGGTCTCTATAAAATAACCTAAATTGTGTTGACATAGCTTAAAATAAAAATGAATGTAAAAAATAAATTTCAGGATATTGGAGTATTATTTTTACAAGTAGTTTGTCAGGATACAGATTTGTGGGTTGTTGCAGAAGCTTTAGATTCTATATTTGATGTATTTGCTGAAGACCATACAGATCCTGTCTTAAAAGAGATTGAACTTGTTGAGAAACTAAAAACTGTGTCAACAGCCCTCAAAGCTAAGGTAAGTTGTCATTTATTTATCGGGGTTAGTGAGAGCAGAAAAATGACCCAAATTGGTGATAACTTAAGATAACATGTTTTCAGTCTCTGTAAATATCTGGCACTCTCAATCTCATTTTGGCAAAAATAACTAAATGAAATGCATATTTGGGTTGAAAAAGATCAAAATTGCGTTTTCTACCTTTTTTGTCCACCACAGCATTGCCATGGTAATTGGGATGGGTGCTCAAATGGTTTTTATCTGAAAGTCAACTACCTAGGGAATAACTTGGCCTAGTTGCATATCTGTCAGTCAATGAGTAATTAAACTAGAGTATATTGAAGTAGCCCTAGTGTTAATTTTGAAAAAGGCCAATTCTCAACCGTGTTGCAGCTAGTTATGTGTTAAGAGTTGTCTCCCTTAACACTTAACTGGCTTAGTTCATAATTTCTATGAAGGAGCAGTGGTCAAGTGGTAGGACATGTGTTCAGGTATCAAGAGGTCCGTGGTTCCATACCCACTAGAGGCACACCTGATTTCCTTGAGCGAAGAATTTACCCACAGTTGTTCCACACCACCCAGGCGTAAATGGATACTGTGAGGGATGGCCTGCCTTAAAATGATTTCAATGGTCAGAGGTTATCGAACAAAATTGTCTAGTTGTCTGAACATGTACTATGTATAGTCCGATTTTGTCCGGTGAGCCGTGACTGCACTTGTACAACATGTATGTATTTTTAGATTTTTGGAACATTCCTGCAAAAAGGTAACACAGCTTATTTAACCAACCAACTTATCAGTCTAAATCATGATCATACTTCATAATATGATACATGAATTTATAATGACGTAAAAAAATATGGAGGCAGTGAGGTTCGAACCACTGCTGTAAAATTAATGCTTGGGACATATTTTACCAACTCGTCAGTCGTCACTGACTGCCTTATTTTGAACAATGGTTGATTAACTATTATATCATGCATCTTTATACTTGAGATATTATGGTTTGTATTGATTTTGAGTGTAGTATTTTCTGGTTATACCTATCATCATGGTTATGGTTAGACTCGTCTTACCTGTCACAGCTCACCGAATAAAATCAGACTATATATGGAATATATATATATATAGCAGACTTTAAGCCACACTTTAACTTTCTAATAAAGCGTTGTTTGTTTCTATTTACAGGTACATAAGAACAGAAAGTCACTAGGTGACCACTATCCTATCATTACATCAGCACGTACAAATCTTGTCAGATTTATAAAATATAAAATGTCACGTTTGAAATAAATAAAATAAAAAACAAGCTTACCAAAGTATAGTAAAAGTACTTGTTCTTAGATTGTCATTCTACGGCCAGTTTCCTTAGCAAATCAATAGCTAGCAATTCGTTTCCTGGAACCCTTCATTTGATATCACATGCTTAGAACTTTTGGTGTAAGAAGGGTAACAGAGGACAAAGCGCTAGCTAGTGAAATGCTTAGGAAACAACTGGTCTCTAGCGTTCAATGTATTCATTCTGAAGAATTTTAATCTGAGAAAAGGGTTGTAAGATGTGTAATATTTTGTTGAATCTATTGTGTTCTTCTATGCAATTTTTGGTAGCTCAAGAGAAGTACAGTATAATCTCTGTTAAACGCTCTCTGAGTGATTAATTTTCTGAATGGGGTATTTATTAAATTATCAGAAAATGATGAAATTACAAGAATGTAAGATGTAAGTCTTTATTTTACCAAATTTATGGTTTAGTTATATAGTACAGATTTAAGTCTATTATGTTAATTAATGTATTCATTCATTCTACTCATCTTGTATTATTCATTTTGGCCTATGGTTGTATTTGTATATTATACAATGTAGATACCTTGAGTTGCTGTTTTATTTTTTAATATATTAACATCAAATTATGTATAAAATTACCCTTGAATAATGGTATATCATCGAATGCCCTGTTCTTAGACCTTCACAGTTAGCAAGGGTTGTGGGTTGGATTCTGGTGGGACCTACTAACCGTTGTGGAGTTAGATCATCAAATATTTTCTATGACCATTTTCTCCTGTCTTTCCCTGTTTCAAATAGGGCAGTTGTTAGCCCCAGTGGCCAGAGTATGTGCTTGATACAAGGTTTAAAACTTAGATTCAGTGTTGTAGGACATGTGACCTTATCAATATGACCCATTTACATGTTGAATTGTGCTTTAAGCACCTAACAGAACCTAACCATTTCTACATATGAATTCAACTATACTTAGAAAATATGGCATTAATTTGTGCCACAATGTTTTGAAATCTATGCAGTGACCTTGGATATGACCTTGACATTGATGCTAAGATGTCATACTCAAGGTCATTGGTTGGGAAAAAAAATAATATAGTACAACTTCTCTTGAGCAACACCTACATGGAGGGACTAAATTGTATTGCTGTTTAGAGGTTGTTGCTCTACGAAGGTTAAATTCAATTAAATTAATCCAAAGGGAAGTATCAGTATCTATTGTTGTGCAGAGGATTTGCTCTGTGGAGGGCCGCTCTGGGGAGGTTATACTGTATGGGCATTTATTGCATTGTTGCTTTTGTTGTACATATAATTGTGTATAGACCGTATCTATTATCTGAGTGTATGACATTATATTAAAGAGAGAATGTTGTTTATAAACTTACATAGGCTTAACAAATTATTTGTAAGGGTTTTATCATTTTAAAGCCAGTATTACTTTACCATAGCTTTTATTGTAGATTTTCTCAGTGAGTGAAAACACAACTTTTTGATGTTTTATTTTACTGTAACCAAGGCGTGTTGTGTATGATTGAGATTCTATATATTAGTGTACATTGAAGTAAGAGAAAGAACACTATTAAGCAGTAAAATATTTTTTAAAACAATTTTAGTTTTGAATGCGTGGTTTGAAGTTGCTGTCTGTAAATAGCCTGCTTGTAGTTTTTAGGCATGTTTGAAATTTTTGTTTATAGTGCTTCCATAATTCCTGTTTTGTAATTTCTTAAAAATTGCCTGGTTTGTAGTGCTTAGGCAATTGTCTGAATTTTTGGTTTATAGTGATTCCAAATTGTTTTGTTATTCCTTAGAAAAACTTAAATGAGGGATATCTTAGGGTTTTTTAGGGGCATGCATTATCCTGCTGATTTAAATACATGTACATGTGTACTTGATATTTTTTGAAAGCCCTCATGCAATTAACAGATATCTATTTTTATTGATATTTAGTTCAGACGTACTGTAGTGTAGATTAGCAATTAATGTACGGGGCTAATGGAAAAAAATTGAGTATCTAAATAAGCGGGGTTAATGTATGTGCCGCTGACAGCTAAATGAAATTTACCAATACATATTTTTAATGAATGCAGTCAGTATGGTCTTCATCGAAGACTATATAAAAAAATCTATGTACATACATATACTAGATTTTAGTGTTTTTAATGAAAATTATGAAATAAATGTGCAATAAAAACCATGTGAGTGTTAAATTTTCTTTCTGATTGATTTACTGATTTTATTTGGGTATACTGCCATAGCAACACATTGTATAGGTCATATTACAGCAGTCAGTCAACCTACTCATCATTTTCCAGTAAGACTAAATCTCTAGATTAAGCTGTTTACCCGTTACTGGGTGCATTCTTCTGTCAGTGACTGACAACTCTCCTACATGATTTAGAATCAGTGGTAGGAGGGAGAATGGCTGTAGAAATTATCTTTTGACCAAGCTCCATGAAAGTATGCCACAACCTACAACTCCTTCACCAGCATACACTGGGGTCCAAAAGTTTTTTTACACATGTATTTTTTTCAATTTTCACTGAAATCTTGAACCTTAGTATAGAATTTCATAATTATGAATTAAAGTCATTTTTCATTAGAAAATTTCATTTGACAAAAAGGGAGGATGAAAGAACATACTTGAGTGTTCATGTTGAACATTAACTGTGAAACTATCAATAACATGTGAAGTATATCTAAATATATTGTAAAATATAAAAAATGAACATGTGTAAAGAACCTTTTGGACCCCAGTGTACTTGTGTGCTATTGACTGAGCTAGCCAGGCTGTTAATAGAGTATGTATGATAAATAGAGAGGATACAAAAATCTAACTAATCTAGACTTTGATAGACAAGGAAATTAAATGAAGTGTCAATTTTTAACCACAAACAATATAAGCCAGACTGTTTAATTGCAATACTAAACAGTTTATACCACTTGAAATTTTGGACCTATCATGTACAATCATTAATTGGTCAGGAAGAGAAAAACAAACATCCTAATACATTGCAATTGATATTGTTATATTAATACATTACAGTATAACCTCTGCAGAGTGGCCCTCCTCATAACAAATCCTCTGCACAACAACAGCTTTTGATATTTCCCTTAGGAGTAACTTGGAATTCAACCACTGCAGAGCAACAATATTCTTGTACCCCGAGGTTATCAAGATTCATGATACCTTGTGGGAACAAGAATGAGCAACAACCTCTGAACAGCAAAACTTTTTAGTCCCTCCCTGTGGGTGTTGTTCTGGAGAGGTTGTACTGTATTCATATATCGTGAAAGTATATGGTTTTAAGCAGAATGATGTTGGTTTTATTTATAGAGCTTTTTGTATTCTTGTTTCACATCCTGTTTTAACAACCATAGTCATATGAAGTGGACAGTTCACCAAACCACTTCTAATATTCATCTTTATCAGATATCCATTGTCTGTAATCAACTGTATAATTTTCATATATAGAGCCATTGTACGTGACTAGAGCTGAGCCCACAATTGTTTTCCAGAGAAAAGATGCAGTGATCAGAAGTAAGTTCTTTGAACAACTTGATTGAGGTTGGTCATCATTTGAAAATAGGTAAGACAACCTGACAAATCATTATAATGCAAGCTAAATAAAACTTTAATAATTTCATAACTATGTAAAAATACAATAATAGTATACAATAACTTAACTAATAAAGATAAAAAAAAGAATTTGAACATAAGCAACACGTATGTATGTCAGTCTAAAGCAAGCAGTAAGCATTCACAAAGAAAGTCACTGTATTTTGAACTTTAAATACTTGGTGGCAAATTCATGACTTTTCAGAACTCCTCAACAATTTTCTGCACAAATAAACATAGATCATAATAAAGAGAGAAAGTAGTTCTTTAATTATTTAATTAAATATGGAAATATAACCTGAACTACAAACAAACAATTAAAAGGTTGTGTGACAGTGTTCTACAAACGTAATATATGGCATTTAGAAAAAATATTAGAGCTGGCAGAGTTTTCACTATCTGACCAACAGGACTGATCCAAAATACCCTCTTGCTCCCTTCACCCATTCTCCTACCCAGAGGTTATCAAGATTCTCAAAAAAATTTGATCAAGAATTTGATATAAACCTCTAGGTACAAAAATGGCTTCACTACGCTTTCTATATATTCCCTCCTTTTACTAAGTTAGCAGAGTTACAATTACAATATGGGATCCTCATAGAAAGTATAAGTTCCTTGAAATATAAGTTTATTGTCTTTTTCTATATGAACACAGGCTGTATATTGTGTATCTTCTTTGTTCCATACATATAAATTCAACAGATCATCGTCAAAACTTTCGCCGACATGTAGTAACTCCATACTTTTTAAGCCTAATTGGTTAAAATCACTAAAATTATTAATTCTACCATGTTTAGCATTATAGTATATACCATCGAGGGAATATCGTACATAAGAACTCCAATTTGTATGCCCGTTGGCATCCTGGTCGCTATGGACAACTTTCACACCAAATGGAATCAAGCCATCAGGTTTTGAGTATTGTTCAAATTTCAATGGTGAAACATTTTCGCCATACTTGGAATATTTTTCTCTCCACCAGTCGGGTAACTTCTTCGGTCGTCTTGTGGCTCTGTCAATACTGACAACTTGATTTATGTTGCTTAGCAACGGTTGCCCTTGTAATGTTTGCACGGTTGCTATGGAGTTTAAAGAAGAGTTGCCGACATATCCACTCTGTACTTTCACGTCTAGAGGGTTTTTTGGAGTATCTAAATCATAGATACATCTTTCAATATCCATTCTTGAGGTGACTAGAAAGGTCATCCTGTCCGAGGTCAGCGAGGCATAATCTCGGAAATTTTTCCCAGTATCATCTATCGGCCAATGATGACAATAAAAACGTGCTGATTCTAGTAACTTCATCAGTTGCCATGGTTTTGGTTTTCCACCTAAAATTGTTACAATCACAAGATTAGAAACTATAGCTACACTTACATAGTGCAAGCCTTTATTCATATTTCATTTGGAAGTGTGGCAGGACCTTTTATAGAGAAAAAAGCAATGAAATAGAAAATATACCAGTAGGAATTTTTTGCAACTGCTCTTATTATAACATTTTATAACGTATGATAAAAATATTCAATATTCACAAATAATTGACATGTAAGTACAAAAACAATATCTATATGTTTAAAAATCTAAGCCTTACTTGGGACAGTCAGGTGGTTAACTGACTGCCTCTATTGGCTGAAAATTTGTCAAAAAGCAGTTTAATTTAAAAGTACAATAGATTATTACTTTACCAATATCAAAATCACTGTAATGTAGTCCACTTGTATGCACCAAAGCTTCCATTTTCTCCTCATTTATTTCCATTGAATAGTTCATCATCTTGAGCTTGTCCTGAAGACTGCGTCTAAATAAAACAACAATTTTATTGTCTAAGTTTTCTTAGTCCATAAACATGAATTCATACATTGACTAAACATGAATGACTCCTGCAGGGCAAAATGTTATCAAAATTTCTATCGATTATTTAGCAATACAATATAAAGGGATTTACGACAAAATTTAGTTGCAAGATCGTTGATAATGTAGGCCCAAGACATCTGCCATCGGCAGCATATCATATCGAAACCTTATAACTATGGTTATATGAAAATACAAATATAGACTGTTTTACAATTCAAATATGGGCCCCAGGCTTCAACTGTACTCATCTATCAATGAGAGGCTTAGCTTGGGGTTTTTCAGTACATAGGCAGATCTAGTGGGGGGGGGGGTCCTGGACCCCCTGAAATTTCTAAAAAATGTACCCGTCCATGAGTGTATTTTTCAACTGTAAGCCATTTTTAAGTAGCATGAAGCATTTTTTCTCAGACTCGCTTCATCCGCATTTGTGCTTAACACAGATCTAATGGATATGTAGTTTTTATTATTAAAACGTTCCAACTGTGTATAATGTGGTTAGGGCTCTATATCGGTCAGAATGATCGATGCGATATTCGTATCGATACAAAATGATCGATATTTGATATATCATATGATATTTTTATAATAAATATACTTTTTTCAAACTGCAAAACAGTAATATGTTATTCATTTATTTTGATTGTTGTAACACCATACTACTAAATGCACTGTATTTTAAATGTTTAAGTCTTTGACGTTGGCATTTTTAAGAAATATCATTGCATCTAGTGAGTCTCATTCTTGTACCCAGAGGTTATCTTCTCAAACGTAATCGAGAATCTTGATAGCCTCTGGGTATGTGAATGTGTGAGTCTGTGTCTAGACATAATCTGTCTGCTGACAGGGTGACATGCACGGCCAAGTGTTTTGTATTGCCACCTTAGCTTACAACATTTGTGCAGCATATAGACTAGTACACTCTGGTCCGTCCATTTTTTGTACAATAGCCCCAAACTTTTATTTCTCGGAGGCAGCATATTCTAGGACAAATGTAATGTTGCAGACGAGTTTTTATGACACGAAAAGTCTGTGTATTAACATCAACATTGACTGAGTGCGTTCGATAATCGATCGTTTATGTACTTGTGTGCAGGATTTACATAAAATGAAATCATTTTGTTGATGTTTGGTTTTAGTTAGATTTATCTCCAGCAATTCATATTTACAAGACACAAAACAAATATCGGCAAAAGGAAAAGCATACTCTTTCAGAACTTCAGCTATTAACAAGAATATTGCTTCCAGTCATTAAAGTTCTCTTTACATTGCAGATCTATCCGAACAAATCCAAAAGACTTCTAGCTCCCAAAATTGATCTGTATATTAAATACTGATCGTTTATGGTTCCCAGACTAATTGCAAACGAAAGTACATATAATGGATATTCAAACCGCAACAGTTACTTCCCTTTGATAGAAAAAGGACATAATATGGCGTATCCGGTGTAAGACATTTGCTTAAAGGAATGTCAAATTATGATATTGTTCGTCCATATTATTAAAGGCCGTTTGCGTTAATGCTGGACCCCTATTTGCCGTAAATATCTTTAAAACTATAACAGCGATTTTGCTAAAAATTTTAATACAATCTTATTTCAATTTTTCCTTCTAGGATTTAAATTTTCAGAATTTTTAATAGATAAATAAAAAAGTTTTCCATAAGGTACAATGCAAAATATTTGGAATTTTTTATCAAAAATCCGGCGGGAGGTAAAATAAGCTGTTCTGATTATAACATTGTCATATTCCAGTGTATTTATACTAAGTCCCGTGCGTTTACTGTAAATTTGTCGCTTAAATAAACACTCGACTGTCTACTGAATTGTAAAGCAGAGGCCCGTCTTTAAAATCGTACGTGTAGAATTTGTATAGATTTTGACGACACAGACGACAGTGATGATGATATTTGAATTTGTATATATACTGTTATACTTTGTTATCAAATAAAATTTCTAACCGAGCCTCATATTTAGCTATTATTTGTATCTACTGTTATGTGACTGTTCTGATTATGGCACATACCCATTTAACAAAAGTCGCTTTTTGGCTTCAAAATTTGCATTGAATGTCTATGGGAAGTATGTTATGTAATTAAAGAAAATTTCTGAATTCTTGGATTTGAGAAGGAAAATGCTAGTTATGATCACATACAAAATTTGAGTTAATTCCATCCTATAGTTATTGAGATATTTCATGATTTTAGGGGTCCAGCTTTAACGCAAACGACCTATACATACCGAATTGGAAGCAGTAGAATGTTGATTTGGCGATGCAAAATATCATATTATTTGCAGACCATGGATTTTATTTGTATGACTGTCATTGATCGATATTTTGTTCGATACGGAAACGTTCGATCCGATATATCTATCGAACCTACAAACCGGTATTCGATATATATCGTATACCGGTGTAGAGCCCTAAATGTGGTTGTGGTTCGAAAGTTTGGACTTCCCCTTTAGAAAAAGTTTGGATGCCCCCCCCCCCCCCCCCGAAAAAAATCCTGGACCCGCCCCTGTAGTACTTGTGTGTGTAAGATTGAACATGAAAAAAATCAATACAAGAATCAATGATTCATTTAATTTACATTAAAATCCAAACAAAAATTAGTCCCCATTTACCAGGGAATTTAAGAAAGTTTTTTCCAATCCTGTAAGCTAACACCTGAACTTATGAACCGTGGAAATGTACATGTGTATTTCATTAACATACAGTCATAGTTCATATAGTTAATGGCTACATACTCATTGAGTTAAGCATTGAATGCTTCTTGCCATTTTTGGATTTGTTTTCCCTAAAAAACTGTTTTTCACTACAGCACACACTGTTCAGTGGTTTTCGTACAGGCACTATTGTTTTTTCAATAAGATATGTATATCAGTCATCTTGATGATGATACTTTATAATTACTTTTCATACATTTACACTTTTAGAGTTATATACAGGTTAAAACAAGTATCTAAAATTATGTACATCTATTTTCGGCATGAATCTATTTGTTTAAACTAAGATATAGACTAAGACGTGTTATGGTTACTGATAGGGGTGGTAGCATGTAGATCTAAATTTGCAGGGAATGTTCCAGTTTTTGTTGAGTCTGGCTTTGAAAGAGTTCAATGTTGGAGCCTCTACTACGCTGCTAGGCAGGCCGTTCCAAGTGTCTATTATTCTGTGACTTAGAGCATTTTTTCTAACATTTCTATTTGCTCTTTGTTTAAAGAGTTTTACATTATGACCTCTTGTTGATCTTTGGTTTAGTAGTAAAAATTCATTAGCTATAATATCTAACTTGTTGATTATTTTATATACTTGAGTTAAATCAGCCCTTGTTCTCCTGTATTCAAGTGTAGGGAGGCCGAGATTTAATAACCTGTGCGTGTAGTCAAGACCTTGGAGACTTCGAACGGCTCTTGTAGCTCTCCTCTGGACATTTTCAATGGCTAGCATTTCTTTTTTGTAGAGTGGATACCATATTACTGAAGCATATTCCAGATGAGGCCTTACTAATGCTTTATATAGAGATAGGAACATTTCTTTACTCATATAAGTAAAATTTTTGACAATTAGTCCAAGATTTCTGTTAGCCAGGTTAACTTTTTTGTAGATGTGTATATCAAATATTAATTTATTGTCAATAATGACTCCTAGATCTTTCTCTTGACTTACTTCCTGTATCTTTTGTATATTATTTGATTGATCTTTCATATAATACTCATTAGATTCATTTTGACCAATATGGAGATATTTGCATTTGTTTATGTTGAAGGTCATTTGCCACTTTTTTGCCCAGTCACATGCATCAAATATTTTATCTTGGAGTATGTGTTTGTCATCTTCTGAAGTAATTTTCCTGTATAGTTTTGTATCATCTGCAAACATTTTCAAGGTACAATTAACAGCATCTGGAAGATCATTTATAAAGATTAAGAACAAAACTGGGCCTAAGACACTTCCTTGTGGTACTCCACTTGTTACTTTGCACCAAGAGGATTTGGATCCGTTAACACAAACTCTTTGGAATCTGTTTGTAAGAAAGTTTTCTAACCATTTGTACAGTTTGCCCCTTATACCAATGCTCCATATTTTTTTAAGTAGTCTTTTATGAGGTACTTTGTCAAAAGCTGCTTTAAAGTCAAGATATATTATGTCGATGTTACAGTTTTGGTCTATAGCGCTGGTCCAGTCTTCCATGCACTCTAGTAGTTGAAGTCACAATGTCACAAACAAAATGAGAAAATTTAATTATCAATATTGTTTTACAAAATAATATAGTAGTATGCTTTCAAAATTTCCCACATTTAATACACAGGTGACACACTCAATTTTTCCTTATTATAGTATACAAGTATATAAATTATAATTTATACTGTATAAATTATAATGAGGAAAAATTGAGTCTGTCACCTGTGATATAAAAGTCATCCATGATCAAACATAAAGATTTACAATCAAAATATTTTGAATTAAAAATACAAAAAATAACATTATTTACCTGTGAACTGGTAATGATGTAGTCTGCATCTTGATCGTATGAAATAAACACCTAAAATGTCTCACATCAGTTTATTTCATCATGCCGGTATCACGTGATGCAAGGGCATTATTTAGGACGTTCTGCATGGTTAAAATCTAGGACATTTCGTCTGCGGTACTTACAGTGGTTACTTCCCTTGGCGTCTATATCAAAGTTGGGGAAGAGGGACTGCGTGCATGTTAAATAAAGACCCAACAACCGACGGGTCGTCGAACCCCTGTTAATAAAGTGAATCAAGTCAATACCATTGGTCGCAATTGGTGGAAAATAAGTATCATCTTCCAGTTGAATTAAGCCTGAGATATTATATCTGATTAAGCCAAGTTTATTTTTAAACAAAATTGGCAAAGCAAGTAGGCCTATGCAGTCTTAATTGTGCACGATTATATTGACTGTTACAAAAGTCTCGTCATGATCGAAAATCTTGATAACCTCGAGAATGCGTGCAATTGAATCAAAATCTTGTATCAGCGCATGCATATAAATTCAACTCATAAATGTTTCCTTCTGTATAAATGGTGCTATCACAATACATGTACCTCAGAACCTAAGATGGCGAACAAAATGACCGTGAGCCAAATCATTTACAATGATTGTAAATACAGGCGCGTAGGAAGGATCTGAATATTGGGGTCGCTGATGGGGTGGGTACGGGGAGGGGTGTCTCCCATTCTATCTATAGAAGCTGAAGATATCACCGTTTGTGTACTAAACGTGATATCCCCTCCCGACGGTCGAAATTTTTTTGTGAATATAAGCCTCTGAAACTTGATTTCCAGCACTTTCAGTACCCCCTGTTTAAGAACAAATCTTTTTAAGTAAGTAAGTAAATTATTTATTTTCGTGACATTTGTTATGACAATATTACAAACATGAAAACAACATGAAGAATATTTACAGATGAATACCCGACCCAGTGGGTCTATATGTCACCAACTGATTCACATGATAGGTACATGTATCTTTGTATTAGACCTCAAGATTTTCTATATGTATCATGAAAAATTAACTCGCGGTCCAATTGCCGCTGCTTGCCAGAACATTGGAGCCGCGGCCGCGCCCCCTTGCGGCCCCAGCTCCTATGCGCCTGAAATATATTTTTTTACTCGAAAGAGGTAACAGCTGATTTTATCAAAGATATGGGATTTCACGTGGTACAAAAATTCTATTCCAGTTCTCTTATCAGAAGAAATGTTATACTGACCTCTGAAGACTTAAGTAGTTAAATTTTGAAATTACAACTTACATACATTAGCATTCCCTGCAGTTTTGTCAAGAGAAGTGCCATAAAATATACAAGAGAAATAAAACACTTGTGGCAGTTTGTTTGTTACAGAATTTCATTCCTGAAGATGCTTGTTTTATTTTTGTCAGTCATACTTGGAATCTCTGAAGGTATGTTGTTCTTTCTATAAATAATGAAATAAAATACGAGACACACTTAAGTCAGTTGGCTTTCATTTACATGGACCCAATGTTAAAAAATGGAAACTGAATTGTAAAATATACTGTATATAATCTATCTTCAGATGTGTGTAAAGGAACAAAGCCGAGAGCAAACAAATGAAGAAATTGTTCAAGGACTGAATGTGCCTCTACATTAATGACATTGAACCACAGGCGACTGGCACGGTACTGAATCAAAAGCACTACATAATTATATGGGTATAGTGTTTTATTAGGGAGCGTGCCGGCCGCCTGTGCATCGAACAATAACATTAAGGGTGTATCATTTGTTGAAATTGAAAAAAAACTATTAAGTGGGTAGGGTAATTAGAAATATTAAAAATATACATTAATTTCTGATAATTTTTTATGTATTTTGTAAGTGATGCTTAAAGTGTATAGACATGACTATGGGAAATATGAAACACTGAACGCAATAGACATTTAGAATGAAATGGAAACATTAATCCTAACCTTGAAATAGCCTTCCTTGCGTTACATAGTATTGACCATTGACCTGTATTATAGATCAATGGTATTGACATACTCAGCTCTGTGACTGAATGGTTTAAGACGCTCTTTTTATATCACAGTGTTTTCTGAATTAGGGTTCCAAGGTTTGAGCCAAGCTACCGATCATGGCTCTTCGTGTGAGAAGAGTGTCAGTTCTTACAGAAAATGACTGATTATGACTGAAGACTGTTAAAACAAAATGTGTGGAAAAAATGGGTGATTATTTCGTATTGTTTTGTTTTTATACGAGCATATTTTTTTACATTTTAGACAAACCAGTGTTCATTTTCACAAAGACATCTTACGAAATAAAATATCGTAAGTCAATTTAAAAAAAACAAAGTTCAAAGTCTAAAGGATTAGATATATATAATAATATGAATTTCAGAAAGCATTCATAATTCTTCACATAAACTGACTGAACAAAGAATAAAGGTATTATAAATGTTTCGTGCTTTTACTCAAGTTACGATGATTTTTATCGTAAGATTTTTTGTGAAAATGGCCACTGACCCTTTACAATGTATGTGCGTTACTTTGAAAAACAATCGGTTCCATTCTGTTCCGCGTCATAAATTTATCATTTCAACGATAAAAAACTCTATAACTCCCTTATCTTCTGACTTTTATAGTTTTTGAAAACGAAATGTGCATGTATAACAAAAACGTATTTTTTTACTTAATATTCGCGCGCTCAGGGATCTAGGAGTCCCGGGTTTGAACCCCTGCTGATTTCCTTGAGCAAAAAATATACTTGCGATGGCTTCACCCCACCCAGGTGTAAAAGAGTACATGCGAGTGTGGTAAAATTCAGTATCGTCAATATATAGACTGCATAAAGCGGAGAAAAAGACTCCACTGGAAGATCGATTTTAGTATCCTGGCGACAGGGGTTTAATCATAGTTGTGTAGTCGGTGAATGAGCATCAGCATGAAATTTGGCTGACTATAAATTTCAATTAAACCTTACTTCTCATCTACTGATTTTTATAGTTTTTGGTACAACATGTTTGAAGTGTGATGACGTACCTCTACCCAATCTTTGTGATGAGGTCATAGAATGTGGATCACATGAGGTAATCATCTACGCGTGTACTATTATGCTATTAAATAAGTGATTTTATAAAGGCTCTGTTATTTTTCGTATTGGCCTTAAACCGAAGGCCAAGGGTCAATACGACTGTCACGGGGAAGATCAAAGGGAGGTAACATGACATATCCCTATGTATGAAACAGAGCCAATAACTATCAAATGTAAGATAATAATATGGGAGTGGGTTTTTCAAACTGTTACACTGAACTAATTAAATCGTTCAAAAAAGAGATTTGACGCTCGCGATTGCCAATGAAACATGCTTTTTTCACTATATCTTATCTTTCGTTATAATTGTTTGAAGCGTCCCTTTTATAGGAAAAGTTTAAAATTCTAAAATATATCCCTCTTTGCTTTTTCCGTGTGGAAAGTATTTTTACTGTTGCCACTAGTACAAGACACAACTTATGAACAAAAAGAATGAAAATTTGTATCTGACACCTGTGACAGTGGCTGTTTCTGACATGTTTGTTCACACTTTTGTATTACAGTTATGTTCTACGGAAGCTTTTGTCTCTGCTTCTGGTTCTTTAAGATACAGACTTGGCTGTATAGATAAACAAGTATGTATTTTATATTCTTTTCTCATATATGTCGCTTTAACCAAAGGCGGACAGCGGTGCAAAACGGTAGGCTATGTGATGAGCACCGACCGCCTTTGACTTATACATATGCTAACTTGTTCCAGGTTCTTGCGAGATTAGTAACAATTTAAACATTTTTTTGGTCTTGCATGATCCCATGTAGTCCATATATCGCATTGTTCAATTGAACAACGAGTATTTTATACTATATAGCAAAAACTCCTGTGTTCATGGCTTAACTTAAAGGCAGACCAAGTTTTTGTGTTGTTTTTCGACGCAACTGTCTAAACAAATTTTTTAACCTATATTTAAACCAATACAGTTTTCTCTACCATTCCTGTTTGTCCAATGAAATTGTTTTCCGGTATTGAGAAATGAATAAAATACATGCCACCATTGGTTGTCCCGAAAAAAAGTTTAGTATACGGTCTTATGTTTTCAATATGCGGGACCCGAAAAACTTTCTGAAACTTTCCTTTATTTACAGTCATGTCATTCTCAGAATGTATTAGGTAGAAGAGATGCGAATGATGATATATTAACATGTCTATCATGTTGTAGTAAAGATATATGTAATGCTGCAGCCTGTGGAAGTACCGGTAATATTATAATAATAGTTATAAGGGACTTTAACTGAAGCAAATTGACATTGAAAAGTAAGGGTAAAGAATTTTCGGCAGAACAAAAATTCGAACAGTAAGGCTTAACTGCTGTACTGTCGACAATTTTAACAGTAAAGCTTTACTGCTGTACTGCCGTTACTGCTGTCTTCACATACATCATAAAATACATGAAATGTGTCGCGCTTTCTCATCAGTGTTTCTACCCCATTCTCGTTATCGGGTCAGACAAAGCACAATAATTGCGGCGTCCAAAGGGCATCTTCAGGTTACACAATTTCTTTTATTTTTTTTTTATTTTGTATGAACATTTTCTGACGTTGGTTATTTGGTATGAGTATACTATTTACGTGTAGAAACAATTCGAACGTTGAATATTTATCGTCGGAATTTTGGATACTTTATTTAGCATAAAAGTAACTTAAAAACTAAAAATAAGGTATGCACTGTAGTTCTTGTACTAAGTTTCTTTGATTTAAGCCTATATAGTGAGAAATGTTCATTTAAAATCAGAATAACCCGATACATAGTACAATACATCGAGCGCCGCCAGTATTCTGCTTTGCCTGACGTACTTTTACCCGTCAAAGTACGACTGGGAACCAAACAAATTCACTGATTCCACGTGGAGTTTCGTAACCCTTTACGCAAGTTGTCCCACGGATTTTAACGTACTTTAAAAATATTGGCCTTAAGGTTCGGTACAAGTTTACGTTTCTCTATGAACTTTTCCATTTTTATCAATGAATTGTTTGTCTCTATCGTCGTGACTATTGTATTTATGTACTTTCATAGGTTTCAGTGATCAGTTTGGACCCGTATGTTATACATGTCATCTACAACTTGGTGTTTCAACTTGTAATAAGATTTCATTATGTGATACAACCGAGGTATGTTGTTTTTACTAGATTTAACTCCGTGTCAACACAATTTAGGTCATTTTACGGCGTCCAGCGCACCTAACCTAGCTTTTCTGGACCCTTGTCTATAACCAGTACTCACCTACCCTTCCACAAGACCGGAAAGTTCTCCATATTATCTAATCAATGGAGAAAAATCGACAATCAAACTTTCATGGAAGGGTATTACCTCCCCGGGTGGGATTCGAACCCGCACCCCTCGGGCACGAGATTCCAAAACCCGGCGCGCTACAAATTGCGCTATCGACCCGAGGTATATAGTTTGTATTATATTATAGCACAATAATCCATTTATCAATGTACATTCTCTTAATAGTTCAACACGTGTTGTTTTAGGCGATGCCAAATTGGAATTCTGTTAAGCGTCAACTCAAATTTGACAAAGCTAGGTAACTATTCACAAAAACACACAAACCGAAAAATAAAACACAAGTATTTTCAAAGCAAAAGCAATGCATTATATATATTTATTCAATAAAATAACATCCTCATAATATAAAACAATGCTCTGAATCTTATATAAAATGACTAGCGTTTTTTTTCACGTAAAATATATATACATTGTATTAATGATGCGGTTATGATAAATTGTTAACGATGAATAACGTTGTTGCCGAACACAATTTTCCCTGAATTAAATTGTCGTATCGAATCCCGGAACATCGGAATTACTTAAGAAAATTTTACTTACAATTTTGTTTTTCATTTTGATTGAGGACTCTAAAACCTACGCGCACGCGGACGCTTAACAAAATTCCGATATGACATGACCTTACTTTTCCTCCCTTTAAATAGACTCGGACTCCTCTGAGACAAGCATGCAGTGGTGCTATTCACAAACAATCTTACGATGAAAGTCATCTTAAGTCAAAAGCAGAAACCATTGA
Organism: Mactra quadrangularis; assembly: GCA_025267735.1. Taxonomy (NCBI): domain Eukaryota; kingdom Metazoa; phylum Mollusca; class Bivalvia; order Venerida; family Mactridae; genus Mactra; species Mactra quadrangularis. The sequence continues at coordinate 47,810,611 of CM046300.1, read as the reverse complement.
TAAAACGGTCATTTTTTGTCATTCACTTCCAAATATTATTGAATTATATAGAATATTGTTTATACCTTTTGAATATCAAATCAAATGCTATGTTTATTATACTGCAAAATTTATGAAATTGACTTACTATAACTTTTTTCGTAAGATTATTTTGTGGAAAGGTTCACAGTTTTCCTAACTGTTTTTGGGATTCACCAGTACAAGACTTTCGTTCTCCTTTAACAAGTTGGGTCATGCCATATCGGAATTTTACGTGCGCGTAGATTTTAGAGTTCTCAGTCCAAAAAAATGTTGGTGAAATTTTCTTAAATAATTCCAATGTTCCGGGATTCGATAACGACAATTTCGTGAAACCACTAGTCATTTTATAATAAACCATATGTTTTAAGTCTGTGCTTAGACTTGTCATTTCATAAGTAATTAAGACTATTGTTTCATATTGTGAGGATGTTTTTCCATTTATATATATATATATATATATATAATGCATTGTTTTTGTCTTAAAATATTTGTGTTTTCGTTTTCGGTTTGTGTGTTTTTGTGAATAGGTACCTAGGTTAGTCAAACTTGAGTTGACGCTCAACAAAATTCCAATTCGGCATGGCCTTATCAAGTTAGCAAATATGTATCGTTCTCTTACTAGAAGATTGGCTCAAACCAACGGGCCTCTTTCAATGATTGATTACACAGCTATTCAATGCATTAATAAATATTTTCTTAGATTTTGTATCATCATAAATTTACATAGATTTATTACTTTTTAATTATTCATGTATATCTTTAAATATTTAGATGTGTGGTATTCATCATGTGGTCAAGGTTGGCGCACCAGATAATTTGTTTGAGACAAAATGTTTTTCCACAAATGTAAGTGTAATTAATAAAATTGTTATAACTACCTTAATTTCTTTAAACATTAGTTTTTTTCCAAACACCAAGTCACTGATTATATGATATAGTATTTTGATATCCCACTTACTTGATAACGTCGCATAGGCGGGTCCAGCGGAGGGGGGGGGTTCAGGGGGGTCCGCCCCATCTTGAATTTGGAAAATGTACCTGACCATTAGTGTATTTCTTGACTGTAAGTCATTTTTAAGTAGCATGAAGCAATTTTTCTTGTTGCTTAACATAGATTTAATGATTATGTAGTTTTTTATAATTAATATGTTGCATTTTTTATGCAAAATGTGTATAATATGTTTGTGGTTCGAAAGTTCTGACACCCCTAGAGTTTGGACCCCCCCCCCCTCAGAAAAATATTCCTGGATCCGCCCCTGCGTCGAAAAGTACATGTATACAAGAATATAAGATACCACCTTCGACCTCATCCGAAACTAGTACAGAAGCACTGAAGTGAGTATTTAAATCAGCGGGTTCGGGTTAATGTATGTGCCACTGACAGTTAAATAAAATTGAACAATAGGCCTATACATGATATAATGATAGATTTATATTGCATTGTATAATTTTACAGGAATGTCATTCAGTGACAGCAAATGATGAATTTTCGTGTTGTAATGATACATTATGTAATAATAACGATCCTAGAGTAATAACAACACAGGCAACACCAATGGTGACCACACCACCACCTCCCACCACACCACCACCATCCACCACACAGACCCCTTCAACAACTCCGACCCCTTCAACCACACAGCCTACAACAGCACGACCAACTACAGTTAAAGGTATGGAAACCATTTATTGCTATCTAAATTTGATCCAAATCATACCAAGTTAAATTTAGTAAAAAAGTATTTAACTTGCCCTTAATTCATTTCTGTTTAAAACTGTTCGTTTATTCCGGTCGCCTTTTTTTAAATGAGTCAAATGACCAAGATTTTGGTTTGAACCACAGGCGACCGGCACGATCCAAAAGAAAAAACTCTATACACGTATATACATAGGCATTTATAGTGTTTGTTTGCTTTTGGACCGCGCCGGTCGCCTGTGGTTTGAACATACACACAATTTGAAAAGTAAGCCTTGTATTTAGTTCTAGTCAAATTCTATGTATATCTTTGATTTGTTTACAAATTGACAGCTGTGTTCAAGTGGTATGCGGCGAATTGACATCTATAGAGGTTGGCTAAATTGTCTTAATTCCGTCTTGGACACTGCAAGATTTCGTAAGCAAAGCAATATAGCTAAAAATGCTTCACTTCACCAAAGTGTTAATGCGTGCCTCAAAGAAACTACTCACAAGGGAGATAGAGAGCAAGATAACGGTAGCACCGTTAACGACCGGATGTATGTTTTCAGCGGACGTTTTAATACAAATATTATTTTTTTCATTTGCAGTCTGTGAAGATAAAGTTGATGCTATCTGTTATCCAGAGACATGCCATTTACAATTACCATATTTAGTTGAAAACTGTACTAAGACTTGTGGATTTTGTAAAACAGGAGCAAGTAAGAATGTTAAACTATCCTTTTCAGTTTTTTACATTTATTTATCATTCCGAAAACAACATAATTTAGACTGTTGACGAATGTCCAACTTGCCTATCGCCTGGTAACAACTTGCACTAGCTAGAATTTTCATTTAGTTGCAAGGCAGTCTGATTAAAACCTGATCTAAAATTCTCCGCTTGCCTGCTCACTAATTTCACATTGCAATATTCATGACGCAATCATAATATTAAATTACTTGTTTACATCATCTACGTCACGCAATTTGAAATGAGCCGTCCAATCACATCCTGTGAATAACACATCCGTCAAATTAGCTCGCAAATCTCGGTCTAAAACTGAAAATAACAAAATCAAAATGCTATTATCAGTGGTTCGTCTAGATGAAAGCTTCGCATTGATTGGTCGACACAAAGGTAATTTCATCATGACCCTCCTAGTGAACCATAGAGTTCCTGTTCGACAGTGCTTCATAGGGTATCTGTTTACAGAGATAGGTTGTTGACTCGCTTGACCTGGTCAATCCTGACTTTTGTACAATATGAACTGTCATGGTCAAGCAACAGAGCCTATATAAAATCATATAATTAATGGTAATTCGGCTAGTGTCCGAGTCATAATCAATTTAATTGTAATATAATTAAATTGATTATGACTCGGACTCAAGCCCAATTATCATTAATATTATAGTTTATACTTCCCTGGACCGTCTATAACCGTCTTTCTACTAGGCCGGCAACTTTTCCATATACCTTATCAGTCACCGCGAAACATGGCGGACCGACGGACATGTCCGGTAAAATTTTAGAAGGTCCGTCGATTCACGCAGGTTCACAGGACCGACTGTCCGGCAAAATCTAGACATACGAATAATAACATTAATCAAAAAAAAAAAAAAATCAATAGATACTTGGAATCTACGTTTAAAATTCTACAAGCGGGCGAGGCGAAATCAAGTCTGAAACTTAAGTAACGTTGACTAATTTACGACAGTCATCATATTTTGTGACGAGTTGATCGTGAAATTCAGTTACTATATGCCATTCGTATTTCGGTATATAATATATTAATTTCAAGTAGTCATCTTGACTTATTACGTCAAACATTGTCATGTACACCGGGGAGGCTATATTCAAATTGTTTGCAGCAATTAAAATCAATATTAATTCTTTGTTTGATGTCGAACATGTGTTCGCAACTTTGAGCGGAAATTGATGTTAACAATTTAAGATGTGTTTCCGCATTTTTCACACTTTGTCGATGTTTGATAGTGTAGCAATGTAATAATTGCAATGTCTCACTCTGTAACCATGGAGTCTAATTTAATTTAATTGTTAGTTAGAATGAATACTTAAAACAAACGTGACCTAGTTTTTTTATTGTTAACAACATGTTAAACAATGACGGGTTTTAAAAGAAAACGAGATCGGCCTTTGCAATAATTTGAGATTTCTTTGTTTAAATTTACTGATATTTTTTAATGACGCCCGTCTTTTTATAATTTTATTTTCAAAAATTTAAATATAACTCTTTCTGTTAATTTTTTTCTGAAGAAAAAAAAAACACCAAAAAAAGTACCTCCGAACTATTTTTAAACGAATGGTCGTATTTTATTGATGTGCGTGGAAGCACATTGTCGTTTGCTTATCGTGAAAGGATGATGTTGCCCATTGATATAAATGAAAGAAAACGCAATATCGTCAACTTGATAGTCTTTGACGCGCGATTGTCGAATTCACGCTTATACTCGTATTTCTAAAATTGCGCACATTTTCGGCAAATTATTATAAACAAAATTCTTAAATTCCACAAAAGTAATCGTCAGAAAACCCTGATTTGTCGTTAATTTACAACAAAATAATGTTATTATACATAATTTTGTGTTCTATATCGTAATGTTGAAATTTTCCTTCAATCAGTGTAACGTTATGTTATATATTTTCGCGACCCACGCAAATTACAGTGAAACATTTTTAGATATACGTTAGTAATATAATAAGCTTATCTTAAGCGTGTAAGTTAGGATAATAAATGTCGTAGATTTCAAATCGTCACCACACTCACAGAAACTGCCCGATCGTCAAATGTTTTTCATTATCTGCTCTAGAAATGACTTTTCTACAAACTTTTTATTTGAAGTAAATATTCTACAATTAATGAAGAGGGCCCATACATCCCCAAACGCCCTTAAATTCGTCTGACGTCAAACAACACCCCTACGACCAAGGATTGCTACACCATATATCTTAAAGAAAGTTACTTTTGAGACTGTGCATTATTTCAATTGTGAATTATTGAACAATTAAGTCAATTGTTATGCCAATCCAAGTGTTTCAGTTGTCAATTTAATAAAATATGTAAAATATCTCCGGTCCTGTAAAACTTTGTCCGGTCCTGTAAAATTAGAATCTTCACAGGACCTACTGTCCTGTAAAATTTTCTGAGTTTCGCGGTGACTGTACCTTATTAATGGAGCAAAATCGACACTATTATCAAATTTTCATGGAAGGGTATACAATGTAACCAGTGTGAGTGAGGATCGAACCAGAAACCAATACACTAGATTTGAAGTCCAGTGCGTAGCCTTCTGTGCCATTGACTCGAATTATATACGACCTATACATACACGTGTTCATGTATTTATACAAGATATATCTTGTAGGTACAACACTACCAATAATAACAAAATCTCCTACAACATCACAGTCACAGACAACAACAACAACCAGTAGACCAACAACATGTAAGTACATATCATAGTGTTGACATTCGCTAGTTAATTCCCTTTGCATACTCTCTTTGCATACTCTTCAAATAGCTTGGTCCATGTAGATGGATTACTCGGATTTTACCCTTATTTTTCAATGCCATTTTGGCACAATCAACCATAAATAACTTCATTGTTAATCATTTAATTTGTTTGAAAATCAAGCGAAGTGTTGCTTTGTAGAAGATCTATCTAAACTTCATCACTCTTGAAAAAATCTTAATTAACAAGAACGATTTGATGAATTTATTAGTTTAACGACGAACGATTCATGCTATTTTACAAAAGTAAGCTTCAATTATAGTAAATGACTTGCAGTTTGCGTGAATCAGTCCATCTCAAAGTTACTTTTGTCCAATAACTTTAGAAGTGTACTGCATATGAATACGAAGAATAACAGCTCACAAAGTGCTCGAAATAATTATAGTTGTCATATACTATGAACAACAACTATTCGTGTTGAATTTCATTCACATGTGATTTGTGTTTTTTCTTTTCTTTTTTGTTTCTTCTGTATGTATGCTATGTTAGTATTTGTACTTAGAATATCTATGTGTGTTTTGTAACACTGTAATGTCATCATTATATGTCTGTAATTTTCTGTTTGACAAATTGCTTTTTAGCAAAGGTCAAACTGTGTTGTTCTATGTGTGAAATTTGTAATAAAATCTAATCTAATCTAATCATGTCAGCGGTGGATGCATTAACCCTGCTGATTTGAATACTCTACATTTGTTCGATAAATCCCGTAAAATAAATACAGATATTCATTTTTATAAATAGCGAGTACATAAATAATGTGGTGAGTATTAATGTACGGGGATTGTCGAGCAAAAATTGAGTATTTAAATTAGCAGGGTTTATGTTAGTGCAACAGACAGTTGCATGAAATTCAACAATTGAGCGTTCTAACACTATTAGAACGAATTAAATTAGGCCTAACTTTATAACATTAAACAACTTGTATCATTTACATATTTTATTACAACAAAGTTAATTCAATTAACAACAATGCAAAATTTTTATTTTACTATAACAAAGAAACGAAAACACAAATAATACAAAATAATATCAATAAATACATATATAACATACAAACAAATATTCATAGGAAATGTAATACACTTTGATGCTTGTGTAATGAACGATATTGGAAAAATGAAACATGAAAGAAATGAGTTTGAAAATGCTAATTTTGAAGCAAATATGGCATGTCAACGCAAAAATTTCGATTCACATTTTTTCTCAGTTTACAGTCAGATATTAAGATAATAACCAATATTTAACAAGTTGCTTGTCACGATTGTTTAAACATTAGTTGCACCACCAACCGTCAATAAATTGGTCAAATCGAGTGACCTTATACAATCACAAAAAGTATTCAGTCCGAGTCACGAATTTTCACTTAGCATACCATCTTTTAAGACAATAAAATTAAGCCAATGAATAGTTTATTTCGAAGATGGAGTTTCGGAAGCTGAAGTTTCTGCTGGGGTCACAGATGAAGTTTCCGCTGGTGTCACAATTGAATTGACTACATGTGTCTCAGATTGTGTGGTGGCTTTCGTTGTCTTTGATGATCTCTTGGAAGAAGCATTCTTAGCTGCCTTCTTCGTGGCAGCTTTCTTTGGATTTTGTGCTTTTTTAGTGTTTGATTTCTTAGGCGACTTGGCATCTGTTTTAGCAGCAGATTTGGCGTTCTTTGCTGGAGAGTTGGCGCTCTTTGCTGGAGATTTGGCGCTCTTTGCAGGAGAGCTGACGTTCTTTGATGGAGATTGAGCATTTTTTGTTGTGGATTTAGCTTTCTTCGTAGCTGTTTTATTTGATTTACTTCCTACAGCTTTTTTAACTGACGATTTAGGTTTTAGAGTAGCAGCGGCTCTGGGTTTCTTAACCTTGGTCAAGTTTGTTGCTGTTCTGGGCTTTGATTCAGTCTTGGCCTTTGATTTGACTGCTGCTTTTTCACCCAGCTTGTAAGAACCTAAAACAAATAATGGTCAACATGAGCTGGCGTAAATATGCATACTTACACAATTATATTAAAAGAGATGATGAATGATGTAGGAATGGACGACTCTGACTCACGCTGCACAAAGTGGGGCACTCGTTAGGCCATTTTTGGACCGATTTTGAGCACCATATTCTTTCTAAAATCATAGTAATTCCTTTAATCTAGTATAAAATTCCTTTTGAAGATCTTAAAATAAAATTGAAAATGCCTTCCAGAGTTATTGGGTTACCAAGACGCTTAATTTTATGACCCTATCCCCCCAAAAAAAATTTGAGACTTCGTGAATAGCATTTAACTTTAAAATGTCGGACAAACATTAATTAAATTGATATTCTTCAAAAAATAACTGCCGAATAACAAACGAGGTCTGATAATAGTCTACTTCTGGTTTTATCTCCCAAAAAAGTAGGTTCAGTGGTAAGGCAGCATTCTCGTACCCAGAGGTTTTTAAAATTCTCGTTCTTGATAGCCTCTAGGAACGAGAATGAAAGGTAGTTATAAATTGTCTTACACACATCATGATCTTAGCAAAAGTTCGGCAAAATTACGGGTAAACCTGTCTCAGGGTGCCTTTCACATCAGTTCTGAATCTATTAACAGTACATGAGCGTGCACTTGACATTAAAGGTCACGAGTCAGTGCATTATATTATCCAAAACATAAGTCAGTAGCATCAATTTCTAATTAAAAGCTTGACATAACAAATCGATTAACATGTACATGTACACATACGAATACGATCAGAAACATAGCCTAACTTCATTTCAAACCTAACTTAAATATCTCAGCGATTTATAAACAAATCATTAAACAAATAACATAAAATATATAGAATAACTTACCGCATGCTCCGGTTCCTTTGCTTTGCTTCAATATTCCACTTTTTACTCCAGCACGTAGTGACATCTTCACGTGATTGTTGACTACCTTGTCGTCTTGTAAAACATTGTAGTTACATTTGATATACTTCAATATGGCCTGACGTGATGATCCAGTACGTTCTTTCAATGCAGCTATGGCTTCGTTGATCATCTGGCTGTATTTTGGATGGAGATCCGATGAAGTCTTCTTCGTCTTTGGGCTTGAGTCTGTTTTGGATTTCGGTTTGGTCACTTTCGTAGTGTTCCCCTTAACAGCCCTTTTTGCCGGCGTAACTGTGGATGGTGCCACGGGAGCCACAGTTGTCTCTACTTCCATAGGTGTTGCGGCAACGACAGCAGCCATCGTAGAAGTCAAAGATTCCTTTATCTAAATGGAGAACTCTTTCGCACAGTAGAAGCTCTAACGACGGTTTGTGAATCAACATAGAGTGTTAAAGGTATTTATAGTATAGCGCGCGAACGTGATAGAGAGCACCACGATTGAAACGAAGTTAACAACTAACATGGCTAAATTTGAGGAAAATTGTGCTTTCAAATTGATAGAAATTTTGATTTCCTCGGTTAATTATTAAACTTTTCTAACTTTTATTGTTCTGAATTTGTAGATACATGCCTTGTCTTTCATTTTCAATGTGTTTTCACGAATGACTGTGTCTGAATTTTGATTTTAATGGTATTGAAATCGCACACCATGACAGGGTTGAAACTCATTTATATGCAATTAAACTTAAAAATATTTCAAACTACATTGTTTTTAATAGTTATACGCTAGACATTTAAGTATCAACCCTTCAGCTATCTGATCATAACAAAATAACAATTATTGAAGAGAATTATGATAGAAATTTTCACGTTCAAAGAGAAGGGCCATAACACACTGTTGTTTTGCATGCCGTATAGTTTCATACTTGCATGTTATGCATAGTTCTCTACGAAACAAAGACATTTTGTAAATCGAATTGAGTAAGATGCATTTTATCATGTATTTTTTGATTCTGTGAAAAAGTCAATTTTGTAATTTTGTTGTCGGGCATTCTTTTTTATTTTAAAACAATAACATTTCTCTGTAGTGCAGTATCATTAACATTTTTGATACATGTATAATTGTTGTTGGTATTTTGTACATGAGTTTTTCTAATGTTTGTTGCTCATCATAACCTATTTTTTCAGGAATGTATGTTTTTTGTTATAACATAAATAAGAATGGAGAAAATTGATTTTTTGATCGATATAAAACTGTATGTGGGTTCTTAGCATACTTACTCACGATATTATTTAATTAGCCATTACATTTCGTATAATACGGATGGATAGGTACTGATCATAAACAATTATTCAAAATGTTCAAACTGCCAGGTAAAATTTAGTCGCATGGTTCCTGAAAGAACATAATTCACAAAATTTAGAGTTTGATTATCCTGGATTATCAAAACCACAGGGGCGGGCCAAGGATTTCATTAGGAGAGGATCGACAATATGGTTTTTTTTTTGCAGGGGACACAGATACCACTGATGTCACTTTAACATTTGAATGCCCAAACTTTTAACCCTTTAATACGAAAAATATCAAACACAGCGGACTATAGACCTGTATGCTATTAACCCCGATCTAGATCCGTTAATGAGATAAATATATTAGCATGTAATTTCATTGTCTCAAAATTATGCGTCCATAAATGATAGCTGAGGATGTAATGCCATATGAAATCGGCTAGTTACATACCAAGCAGTCAAAAAAAAAAAAAAACACAAAACATCTAAAGATTTTATGGATAATTTCATTATCAAGTCGTCTGCATTTACTTTATACGATATCATGTTCCGCCCGCTCAGAACTGGATCAATGCAGTTTTGTATTTTACTATCAATTCATTGAGAACAATGTTTTCGTAAGATAATATCTAATTTTCATTATCACATTTTTGTTCATTTATTTGTATCAAAAATTGCAGCACGATAGTGTAATGCAACATGCATATGTTACTCTGTATCCCGACTCCCTGGGACAGTGCATGGATAGTTGGGATAAAAAGCTGTGTTTCACCTTTCACATTACCAAGCATTACCGGGGACTCCCGGATGTGGTGAAATTAAAAAGGCAAAATTTTTTCCAAAAATTAGATACAAACACTCTTTTAATCTTACTTTCCTGCAAATAACCAGACTATGTAACATAATAATGATATAATCAGGCTCGCTCTCATTGGCCCAAACAGTAACAAGCTATTCATGATATCGCCATACCATTGAGACAGGAGTCTGTAGTGTTACACCTACCATGGCACATAGGTTTTGTTTACTTTTATTCAACTGTCAGTGATGCGCAGAGGTGCGCAGAGGCGGATCCAGGATTTTTTCCCGGGGGGTCGAACTTTCTAGGAGGGACCAAACTTTCGAACCACAACCACATAAAAACACACTTTGCAGAATAATGCAAGAATAATGTGGAGAATATTAGGTTAACATGATGAAGCACCGAGGAAAATTGCTTCGTGCTTCTTAAAAATGACTCACAGTCAAGAAATACACTAATGAACAGGTACATTTTCCAAATTCTAGGGGGGGGGGTCCGGACCCCCTGATTTTTCCCCCGCTTGATCCGCCTATGGTACAGACATGTTCTCTGCTGATTTAAATATACTTTTATCTATCGTGAGTTAAGAAATACTGTATCGAATACATGTTTATTTAAATTAGGACCCAGTTACACATGGTGGTCGGTGATAGATAGGTTGTAGGTTTTTCCCGTTATGAGAGGAACCGACAAACACCGATTTAGAACCGACGTCTCCGATTAGCCGCCGATTTACCGATGACAACCAATATGATGAGAGATATACTGTAGTGAATATTTAAATCAGCGGAGATAATGTTTGATGGCCGATTGATAACCGATTTAAGTCCGACCGTACGTGTAAATGTGGTGTTAGCAGAGTTTATGTATGAGCCCCTGGAAGCTAAATAGAATTTAACAATATACGGTACATGTGTATAACTTTATTTATATAATAAGATGTATTGTTTTAAGACATAATCATCAAGGCACATGTATATAGTATACAGTCAGATCTCGATACAACGACATCGTCCGTTTCCAGGAAATGTGTCGTTATAATGCATAATTTATGTCAGTGTAATGAATTCTTCCGACCATGTACATGTTGTTATTGGTTTCCATAAAATATGTCAGTATAACGAGAATGTCGTTGTAACGGATGTCGTTGTATCGAGATCTGACTGTATTAGAATACTTGTTGGTACATTCATATTTTGTTTTGTTTTAACAGCTACTGTTTGGCACAGACCAACGACACAAGCAACACATATGTCAGTGAGACCAGATGCTGGTAAGATTATTTTATCTATTATCACCATCATTATTATCATCATTATTATCATCAGTATCATCATTATCACTATCATCATTATCATCAACATTTCATCAACATTTCATTATTATCATCATTATAAATATCACCGTCATCATTATCAACATTATCATGATCACCACCATCAATATCATTATCATATTTATCATCATCATTATCATAATTATGACAAGCAGTATCATCACCATCGTCAGAATTATCATCAGTTAATTTAAGTAAATCATAAACTAAAATATTTGTGCAGTCATGTAATTATACGTTTGATTATTACTTGAAAAAAATAATAAAAACCTGCTCGGGTGGTTCCGTGAACTGTCGTAGAGGAGCTATGTCTGATGTGCTCCGACGTGTAAAAATAATGTAAATTTGACTTATTTAGACTTTGAATTTATATTGCCAAATTTCTTCCTTCTGTAATTTCATACTTTTCAACTTTAATCTTCAAGTAATTCTTTGAAAAAGGGGAGGTAACCACTACGGGGAGTTTGTTGCATAACATACTATACATAGTAATGTTAAAATTTTATTTGACTGTCATTGGTACAAACATTAACTCCGCTGACTTTAACAATCGATCAGATGTAGAGAAATACCGTAGTGAATATTTAAATCATCGGAATTATTTTATGCGCCACAGAGAGTTGAATGAAATTTAACAATATCTTTATTTGGAAAATGTTTCATTTATTTTGCGTGTTAAATAAAGAGAATGGTACATTTTATTCCGCGAACTTTTTATTTATTTATTGGAGTTAACGCAGTGTCAACACAATTTTAGGTCATTTTACGGCTTCCAGCTCACCTAACCTAGCTTTCCTGGACCATTGTCTATAACCAGTACTCACCTATCCTTCCACAAGGCCGGAAACTTCTCCGTATTATCTAATCATTGGAGGAAAATCAACCTTATTGTCAAATTTTCGTGGAAGGGTATAACCTCCCCGGGTGGGGTTTGAACCCGCACCCCCTCGGGCACGAGTATCCAAATGCCGGCGCGCTACCAACTGCGCTATCGCCCCTGTTTACGAACTTTTTAATCAGTCCTGTAATTTTTATATTTTCAGTATATGACTTATATTGTGAAGATATAATAGTTGGGTGTCTAACATTTGTGGATTATTGTCATACTAGTGTTGATTGGGCTAAAATAAATTGTCGTAAATCCTGTGGATATTGTTACTCCGATCCAGCAACTATCATTGGTTAATGTTGGTTTTTGTTTGTTCATTCTGCTGGTGAGAACATGTACTGTTTTTTAATTAAGGTTCAAGGGTTTAGATACTGTATTCAGTTGCGCCAATTTATTTTTCTATACACATCCTATTAAGACAATACTTTAGCGATGTCAATACATGTACCAAGAAAAACTGGGTCAATTAAACAAAAACTGGGCCAATGCGAGAAAATCAGAGATATTAGTCAAAATTTGGTCGGTACATGTACTATAATTATGTTATTAAATAAGTGATTTGATTTAGGCCATGTTATTTTTCCTTGGGTAGTCGTATTGGCCTTAGACCGAATGCCAAAGGCAATGACGACTGTCACGAGAAAAAATAACAGGGCCTATATCAAATCACTTATTTAATGGCAATTTTATTAAATAATTAATAACAGACCATATTTTGATATCGGCACTGTTTTATCAACCAATCAGATCGCATAATTTGTTATTGGACCAGGGCTAATAAGTGTTTTAAGCCCTATTACAGATTTCGGTCCTGATTTCAGTTTTATTAAACAGGTTTTGTAGTATTGTCCTGTGAATTAGGCACTTTACAGGGCAAATAATACATAGTTATTTAATAAAATGATACATGTACAATTGAATTGAGCAATAAAGAGATAAGCGAAAAATGCTACTTTTTTAATAATCAAGAAATGGTATCCTCGTGGTTCAACAGTTTTTAAGATTTTGAGTTAGAATTTTGCATTCTTGTTAAAGATAATGTAAAACGAAGTTTGAATATTCAATATCAATTAATTGATGTCGAGGATTGCCCGTATAACTGTAGTATGAGCATTGTGTTAAAGAGCGAGTTACTACAGTCTTGCGGGCAACCCTGTATATTTATTTTGTACATTTTATAAAAACACTTTTAACTTATTACATTCATAAGTCTTTATTTTTTAGGAAGCAGAAATCTACGTACATAAAAAGCGTAAAACAGATACTATAATTAATCTTCTTTATTGTTATTGATTAAAATATTCTCAAATACAGTTATGGAATTGTAATTTAAATAAAATACCAATCATTCACCAATTGACTTATTGTTTTTATATATTTTACTGACTCGTTCATCACTTGTCTGAGTGAGCACTTTATCTGTGGCCATTATGAGCTGGCTAGAGTGAATATGTATCATTTCAACAGCACTGTCTCGATCCATCGAAACTACTAAATTGTTTTAGCTAGATCGGGACTGTTCTAGTCGGCCTGTGATAAAAAACTGAAAATATTGTGGATAAAAGGTAGAAAGAGGACGAACTTACTTATAGGAGTATGTGTGGTCGAGCGGTAACGACGTTTGACCGGTAATCATTGGATAGCCAGCCCTGCGTTGGTTCGAATCCCATCCAAAACCTACCCCTTGTTTCATTGAGCAAGAAACTTTGTCCTTCTAGCTCAGTACTGGGGGACCAGGAAGTGGACTCAATATTAAACATTGGCCTATAGTTATGATTATAGTTTTTTTATATTTCAAACCACGTGACTTACAGATAATACAATACTTAATGTCTATAAATAGATATTAACGATCTACTTCCTGGTCCCCCGACTTCTACGAATACTTCGATTTTTACCTGAGTTTGAAAGACTGTTGGTAGAGTAGAGTAGAACTAATCTTTCTTAAACTGACCAGGAGGGTACGGTCTAAAACATGGCTGGGGAGGACGGGAAGTATAAGATATGTAAAATGTTGGGGGAAGGAGGTTTTGGTAAAGTTTATCTAATTGAAGAGAGAGCGGATCCCAGTGTCAAAGTAAGTTTTTTTTCATTTCTTTTTTGCCACTTTTTAGCTTATTGATTTGTTTACTGCGGTCAGTTCACCTAATCAGTTTGGCTTAAAAAAATTCGCATATGTTTTTATATGGAAGTGATAATTTCTTCCACAACGGAGAAAATTTGCCATTCAAAACTAGTAATTTACTTCCTGGGTGACCTGTACTTAAGTTATGTGAATATTGCCAATTTTGATGGTCCTACTAACTTAACTTTTACGTGTAATTGATGATTTTGCTCTCTTTGTTTGGAATTAATGCGGGTTCGTTCGCTCCATAACATAGGCGACTCCAGGGGGGGGGGGGGGAGAGGGGCGGACCCGGCGTATGCCCCCCCCCCCTAAAATTATATATAGTTTATTTCCTTTAAAAGTTTGAAGATCATACAATTATTTACAGCAAATATAACAAAATAAATATAAAAATAAACATAGCAAATTTTTTTTCTATCATGAAATATTATATTTTTAAGAAATATATATGTATACATGTCAAATTTTTTTCGCAACATAGCATACATTACAAAACAATTCCTTCTCATTAATATTGTAAGGTTTTTAAAACATGATTCAGCAGCTTTTAGACAATTATATGATATAATTATCAAGCTTTATATTTTATTTTCTGGAAAAGGATAGTTGAGGCTCTGAAAATGTGCCTGAATCCCTGAAACCCGGAATTTCTGGGACCGCCGGTCACCTGGTCTCAGTCTGGTCAGGGTTTTGCCCTGGACCATTCGAGGCCCTTACGGCCCCTTGGAACCCCATTCTGCTTATTCATTTTCCACCCCTCTAATTAGAATTTTCCGCCCCCTCTTACCAGAAATCCTGGATCCGCCTATGCATAAAGATACATTATGTTCAGACGACGATTTTGATTTAAAAATCTACAGTAATCGTGTGGGAAGTTAGCGCTAACAGCCGCACCAGCCGTTACGGCTGATACGGCTGTTCGTAAAATAGTACCGTGATCGCAAATCACAGAAACGATATAAAGTTGGATCTGACTTTAGATGTTGGAAATCTATAAAACATTCATTCATTCAAAGAAATATTGGTGACAGATCCAATGATAAAGTAACAAATATATAGACTCGAACCTCTGTTTCTGCTGGCTATAAGACGGACCACGGGCGTATAGACGCAAAAAATAGATACACGAAAATGGTGTTATAGATATTCCTTTCTGACAACAAGAGTCGTTATTCTGGGAAAACTCGTTTGTAAGAGAAATATTCATCCAAATATGACAATATTTCTATCAAAAAGACTCAAACCTCGTAGAGCTCAGTTTGACATTTTTAGCCTAAGCATGTATAGGAGTCGAAAACCGACGTGAGAAGTTGTTCGCTCCATGTTTGCTAAAATCCCTGAAACTGGCAACTTTTAACTGATTACCAACGGACATATTGTTTTCATAATACTTAAATATTTTCGTTTTTGATTCGCTCGTATTTTTGTCAGTTTGCATTATAAACGAATCTCTAACGTGTACATGTAATTGTTTTAAGTGACAAGATAAGCCTTATTATAGGCTGTGTATGTTTGTTTGTTCATTATTTTTATGCTTGTACTATGTAATGTGTAGTCCAGACAAAGGTTACGCTACAAAGACATCATTAGTTATTGCAAAATCATGCAATTTTTAACGATTTTTATGTCAGAAATGTTTATTTGAAGAGAAAATCATATAAAGATCATTCCACTATGACTATCAATAGACTATGGTGGCTGATTTATGCCATGTCGTGTTTTCGTTTCTTTGCCACGAAGGAACGAAGAGACGAAGACACGACAGATGTAAGGCGAAAATACGACACATTTTATCTGTCGTGTTGTTGTATTTATTTTGTCGTGTGTTCGTTTCTTCGTGGCGAAGAAACGAAAAGACGAAGATACGACAAACTATGGATTTGTCGTGTCTTCGTGTTTTCGTTCTTTCTTTTCTTCGCGGCGTAGAAACGAAAATACGACATGGCATATATCAGCCACCACAATAGACTGTAAATAATTCTAGAAAAAATCAAAGCACTGGAGTACTGGAGGAACGATGTCCTGAACTTATTTTTTGATTAAAGAATATGTTATTATGTATATTATCTATAAAATAATGTATTAAGTATCAATTAACAGAATTTAACAAAAGGATAGCACTAGACTTCTCAAGTGGTTGGCTCATGGCAAGGTTTATCTTACTTTATCAAACAAAATAAACCAGTCAAAGAATTAATTTTCATCAACACATTTTGGGGTCATGTACAGCAACGATCTCACCAAACCAAAGATTATTCTTGACAACTAAAGGAGCTGACAACTTCTCATTTTTGGTTATCAATGGTTTTTTTTGTAACGAGATCGTTATTATTTTCGTTAAATTTTATAGATTTGGTGTGGAATGACAAGCTGATTTTTTTCACAAAATCATCGACTTTCTAACAATTCATTTAAGGTTTTCCCCCAAGTACTAAGCTCTTTTGCATCAAGCTACATTCCAATTTTCACGAATTTTAAGTCAAATTAACGTTTTGCACTTGCAATTTATTCACAATTAAAATTACTCTAAGAATCGTCTGTTTCCTAAAAATATTTGTTTAAAATTCCGTACACACTTATACGTATTCATTCCAAATTATAATCGAACTCTATAACTTAAAATCGCTCAAGTAAACTTTTAATGTGACACTTTGAAGACGACAACGTCATATCGCCGTATATTAAGGTGGGTCGGTACCTTACTCGGAGGGAAAAACGAAAAAAATATTTTGTTCACCGATTACAATATAAGTCGGCAGGCAGATACCTTTATGCTTCTTGTTTGTTTTTCTGGTAACCATAGCGACGTTGTCGTTTTCCTTCACGACGTCATGGACGTCACAATGGTTCGCGCTAAAAATAGGCATGCGAGTACATTAAACCCACGTATTTGAGATATTGAATGTCCGAGGTCAATGATTATTATACCGAAATGTTTCTGAAATGTTGTTGCATACAATCATTTTGTTCCAATTATCCAAATATCATGTCAGTCGTAAAGAGTGTACATTTTATCACTGAATTTAGGGTTTTTACGTCTAAAAGGTTTCACCAATTGCCGAGTTATAACGTTTATTTTCAAATTAAAGCAGAACGGTGGTCAAATTCTTATCGGTACCGTAACTCAAGCCACAGCTTAATATAATACGATCATTTAATATTGTTTATTACTATCGAATGATGTAATTATGTTACGCATATAACAGGCATTGTCAAAAACATCGTAGGCCCTTTTTACTCCAACAAGTAATAATTGCAGTTGTCACGGGTTGAGTTGTCTACGGGTTGAGTTGTCCCGTCTCCATTGCAAAATTTATATGTCCTGAGAGTAACTTCCCTTTTCCTGAAGAGTGTCAAGAACGACAAGACAAGCCTGCGTTGTATTACATTTAAATGAGATGTTAATGAGTTTCACGCTTGAATTACGCTTCTTTGTCTATGTTGAAAATTGTTGAAGCGTGAAAAGAGTAATATTATACTTTCTTGTTACCATTGGAACGATGCTAAATCAGCATCGTTCCAAAAACGGAATAAAAATCAATATCGACGTAATTTAACAATGTAAGTTTTTAAATCGCTATTTATTTACAAAACATTCTTTGAAGGAACAAATTTCATAGAAATCAAACATATTTTACTTCCTCGTTCCGTTTTAAAGTAAACAATTAAAATGAATAATCCAAAACATACATACATTGAATATATCTTTGTATTATACGTGAAATTTGTTTTTGACTCAATGTATAGTTTTTTGCGTGTAAGTATATATTCATGCATTCGTCCATACATGTCCAGCCTTAAACATCATTAATACATTATCATGATACTCATATACGTATACGTAATTATTCTTATTTTATTCAATTGTCATTATACATTAACACCGCTGATTTAAATATTCTATTCAGTGCTTTTGTACTCAGTATCGATAAAAAATCGATACCCGTATTATGTAAGGCATAAGGGCATTGTCGAACAAATATCGAGCAATTAAATCAGCGGGGTAAATGTTTGCACCACGGACAGTTGAACAAAAAGACAGTATTTAAGCATTCAAAGTTTAGTTGAGAATGGTCTATGTTTGTATTTTAAAGCAAGCCTTGAAGATAATGGATATGGCTAAGATGGATGATGGAGATTTAAAGTTAGCATTACAGGAGATAGAGTTACTTCGATCATTAAACCATCAATATGTTCTATCATATGTGACGTGCTTCAAACAAGATACAAACTTATGTATTGTTACTGAATTTTGTCCCAACGGAGACTTATCAGGTAAGATTAGGGCTGCTGCGAGTATCCGAGTATCGGGTATTCGCGATCCCGACTGGAAAATGGAGTCCGACATCGTCGATTTGTGATCTAATTTTGAAAAAATAATGAAATGAATTTTTCAGCTTATTTATCACTGAAAACGAGTCGCACTACTAATGAAAACTTTAATTTATGTGGGGACCGAATTATCTTATGTCAAAAAATTGATTGATAAACAACAATTGTAATTTGAGTTTCTGTAATTTTCACTTATTTTTGTTATTACATGAATTCCTATATGCTTCTCCACGAACAAGTGATTCGTGGTTACATTCGTGAATCGCTACACATGAATCGTAGTTCGGATCGGATCGCCATTTCCTCAGGTATATGAAGAAGTTTCCGGCCTTGTGGAAGGCTTGATTAGTACTGTTTATAGTCAAGGTTCCAGGAAAGCTATGTTAGGTGCGTAGGACGTAAAATTACCAAAATGTGTTGACACGGCGTTAAACCCAGTATTTATAAATAAACAAATTAATCATATATTTTATAATAACATTGTCATACAGATTACATAGAGAAACAGCATGGTACCAGACTAGATGAAGATAGATTAATTGAATGGTTTAGACAGATTGCCAGTGCTGTAGAGGTCAGATATGTATTGTACATTAACCCCTCTGATTTAAATGCTTGATATTTGTTCGATGATCCCTATACATGTACATTAATACGGGTTTGTTCAATTCTCAATGGCACATTCATTTACTTCGTTTATTTAAAAATATAGTATATATATAGTGTACAATGTGCTTTTGTAAAAGGACCCGCCATTTTTTAAGAACGGGCACTTTCTCTTATTTAAACTTAGAAAGCAAAATGGTTTGAAATATTCATGGTGTCTCTAATACATGGTATATTTTACTGATTCCATGATTTTAAACAGTTGTCGTGTTACTTTAAATGATTTATCTTAGTCTATGGGGCTTTAATTTAATGGTACTTTACTTTTAATTTTAGTATTTACACAGTAAGAATATCATACATCGTGATTTAAAAGTACAGAATGTATTTCTTGATGCTAACATGGATTGTAAGTTGGGTGATCTTGGTATAGCCAGGTAAGTTAGCTTTTATTTTCACTTTTAGGGGAATATCACAGGACCATTTTTAATGGAAAAATGGCGAAAAATGAAGCTATTTCCTTCATTTTCAATACTTTAGATTACATCCACTGACAGAGCAACATTTACTAAGAAACACGACTGTCTTCTTATTTCGGCCCCGAAATGGCCTGAAAAAAATCCACTGAAATTACATTAATGTGTAGTGTAAATAGTGTCTGGTTTCATAAAATTCACAAAACGAGATTGTGTCAAACAACTCTAGCGTTATACATGTAAATCAATAGATGATGTGACCAATCCAATGCTATCTTATGTGGGGCTCAAACTTGCTGTTCTTAAATATACATTGTACTTGAACATACCTAAAATAAATCATTGTTTAATTTTTATTCACCTTTTTTATTTTTGACTTTTGTAGGATTCTCAATTCAACAACAGACTTTGCTCAGACACAAGTTGGAACTTTACATTATATGAGTCCGGAGATTTTCATGGGAATTCCGTATAACTTTAAGGTAAACTGTATTTGTCCAATAAAAAAGCATTGATTAGTCAACAGAGAGGATTGTGATTTCTTTTTCATTTGTCTCATTAAGGGTTGAATTTCATAGTTTGGAATCATGAGTTAGTTGCTATGGTAACTGTGGTCCAATTATTTTATAATTACAAGTGTTAATCAACCGGGAGTTCAAATTGATATAACTAATGATATACTGATATGCTATTTTTGATGCACAAATCGAGGATTGCCAACAAGACTGTAGTAACACTCTTTAACACAATGCACTAACTACAGTCTTGCTAGCAACTCGAAATGTAATTGTAAAGTGAAAAGTGATTTAGTTTATTCCATGTTATATGATGATTCTTTTCGAGGGTTGCCCGCAAGACTATAGTAACTCGCTCTTTAACGCAATTCACTTACTGCAGCCTGGCCGGCAACCCTCGATTTATAATCGAATAATTTGGTGTGTTATTACATTAGATGTCAGAGACTCACGGGGATAATTATGTTCTTGTATGTTTATTTCCAGACGGATATTTGGTCATTAGCCGTTGTTATATATGAGTTAGCAACATTAGAGAAACCATTTGATGCTCTTTTCTTACCTGGATTGATATATAAAGTGACCAGAGGCCAGGTAATGTATTAGAGTGGTCGTTGCCGGTGTTGGACTTGTGACTACTGGATTGCTAGATGGGCGTAGCAGATTTTAGACCGATCAACTCTGTAGCCTATAGCTGGATATACAGTTTACCATTGTTTGCATCACACTCGAATTCAAATTCGTAGATATTTAAAAAATCATTGGTTTAGCTTTAAATCTGCTTCCATAGATATGATAAGGCGAGTTACAAGCACGTGCTATAATTTCATTCCCTTATCACAAGCATCACTTTCAAACAGGGCACCCTCATCATTGCTATTACCACGGGGGAGGGGGGGTAAAGCAACCATTATGTAGTGTTTGCAAATGTAATGTATCTTATGTATTATTACCAACGCGCCATATAATTAACATTCATGGGGATCCTAGGTAAAGAATCAGAAACAGAAATTAACAACAACAAAAACTGTTGAACCCAAACAGCTGCAGTGCCTTCAGCGCTTTGATTATTAACATACATATGCACATGTACAAATTCAGTGCGTTCAGCGCTTTGATTATTATCAATACATATGCACATGTACAAATTCAGTGCATTCAGCGCTTTGATTATTATCAATACATATGCACATGTACAAATTCAGTGCTTTCAGCGCTTTGATTATTATCAATACATATGCACATGTACAAATTCAGTGCTTTCAGCGCTTTGATTATTAACAATACATAATGTACACGTATTAACTTTCAGAAACCAGATATGCCAACAGGATATCGTCCACAGTTTGCACAGTTATTATCAAAGATGATGGAAAAGGATCCAGATGACAGACCTAGTGCTTCTGATATTGTCAACGATGTTTTGTTTAAAAATACACGAAAACCAAAACCTATGGTAATACATGTACCTAACTCTATGTTCCGAACGTTGGTCACATCCTACATGTACCTATTTCTCTATTTTGAACGTTGGTCGCATCCTGTCGGGTGGTTCACTTTACGATTTTCTGAGATAAATTCCACATAGACGAAAACTTATTACACTCGGTTAAAGGCAGTCCGCTACAAACTCCTCACAGTGCTTACGTCACGCTTTGCTACTTAATCACTGCCACCTCATAAACCACGTGACGCTAGTAATACTATCTATTTATAGAATGCCCAAACTTCTCATTGTGCTTACGTCAAGGTTTGTTATTTCTACAAATTGATAATTAAAACTATTTTTTAACTTTTGTATACTTTGAACATCATAGTTTACTAAGAGAAGACTAACATTATTGAAAACATTGAATTGTAAAAGAAAAGATGAAAAACGTTTTTCGGCTCTCTGAGAGACGAATTTTACTTGTGGTGGCAGTGGTTATTGATTTGATAAAGGGAGATAACCGCTGCGGGGAGTTTGAGTCCGCTACTCAATCTGCGCATGCGCCAATTTTTCTAGTGATTTACACGGAAAAACAGCGTTACGTCGTCACCGTTTTACGTATTTCCAGTTTAGTCTGCTAACTGCAAAATAGCCGGGCTTTTTAAAGTTAAGAATATCGTATGTTTCCATCGTCATTTTTTGTTACACGAACATACAAATAATTCAAATTCTGTTCTTTATCAACTCACATCATATCAATGCCAATCTCCGTAAACAGAGATCCTGTTCTATTCGCGTTGTTGTACGGATCTCTACTTAATCAATGCAAGGTCACGTCGAGATGAACTTTGTGTCGACCAATCAGTGCGTAGCTTTCATCTAGACGAAAACACTAATAATCACATTTTGATTTCGTAATTTCTATTTTTGACCAAGGTTTGCATGCAAAAATAACAGCGGTATTATTCACAGTCTGCTATTGGGTGGCTCATTTCAAATTGCGTGACGTAGACGATGTAAACAAGTTACGTATCATAACAATTTCGTCATGAATATTATGATGAGAAAAGGTCACCTGAACGTGACATTCGTTTGGAAAAGGCCAGATCTAAATTAGCGAGTATGCGAGCGGTAAAATTTTGGATCGGGTTTTAATCAGATTGTATCAATGCGTGTTTTAATCACTTTAAAATGTCAATTTTAGCAAGAGACTTACTCCTCCTGGCTCAGCACTTTGGGACTATGAAACGGACTCAATATTTATTTATATAAGTTGAAAGAACATGTTTCGTGGTAACAATATGATTATCGTCGGCAACCCACGGTAATCCATACGTAAATAATACCCTGTACTCGTGTTACCGAGGATGCAATATGATAGGCATTTGAAAAAAACAATATAAAACTATCAAACTTTACTTAAGTTAATTTGGAATCATGAGTTATGCTACAGTCCCATAAACATAGAAATAGCCGTGAGGACACAGTACGGGCGCTGTGCGATCAAGCTCAGCAAGGACTCGTACGAAGTCTTTTGCTTAGCCGCACGGACTGTTACGTTTTTACCAGGGTCCGTGTGATGAGCCCTGGATACACGTATCAGTTTCAAAGTCAAATCGTGAACACAATCGTAGCCGAGTATGGATTAAACTTGCATATCTTCCAGCTATGGCTCCGAACGGGTTTGTTGTTATGTGTCATATGTGCGTACCGTCACCTTAATACGCAATGCTTCCCACGGCCCACGGCTCTCTACACGTACGGGTCCGTAACAAGCCACGATTTTATAGGACTGAGGCATTAGGTGTTCAGGCAACTATGATTCAATACCTATTTAACCAAAGGAGATACTTCTAATAAACTCTTTGTTCAATGAAAAAAATTGGTTATATAACTATTGAGCTATCGATGTGCTTTTTTATCAACAAAAGAAAGTACATGTATAATTCCTTGCTTAATGATACATTCCATATTCAAATAATGCATAGTATTTTCATACCTCTTGTTCTGATGTATTTTTTATTTTAGCCTTCCCTCTTCCTATCAACCGTGCATGGAGATAATGGTGATACGAGTGATGATGATGACGACGATGATGATGCGGAGTTTGATTTTGCTCTTGTATTCCTGGCTACTTTAACTGAGATGTTTAGAGCCGGTGCCGCGGCACAACCATTCCTACCTTTACCAGGAAGAGGACCGCCGCGAGGTGGCGCTGCTGCAAATAAAAAGGCTGATGACGACGAAGATGATGATAGTCAAGATCCTGTGATGGAAGTCGTTACAAGAACATTAAAAGATATGGTAATGTACATAGATTTATGGTGGAAACCTGTTTATATCGGGGGAGAACGAATACGGGGTCGCTTAAAGATGCTGAAAAACTTTGGCCTGTCCGAGACCCGTATGTTAGATGACTTATTGCCACAAAATGACTGAAATTTGTTGACAAGCGGCAAAAAGCACCATTTATCAGATAATATTTTATTACGCTTATTATTTATCTTGTGCTGAGGCCATAAATTATGCATTGGAATGACCGAACTCTTTGCTCAAAACTTAGATCTGTTTTCAAGGAAGTGTTTATACTAATAAGGGGTCCGAAAGTCTTTTTTCTGAATAAGTTGAGCAAGTTTTATCTCTGACAGTCTTTATAAGTAATAAAAGATTGTTTTGGAATAACCCTAGATCGTTTTAGGTGAAAAAATGGCAAATTTTCGCACATTTCGATGGATCAGCACAGAACTAGTCAAACTACTTGTAAAAAGATTTGGTTTTGTTTTGTTTGGTTTAACGCCGTAGCAACACATTGTATAGGTCATATAACGGCGGTCGGTCAACCACTCCTCCTGAAAAGGCTAAATCTCTGGATTTAGCTGTTAACCAACTACTAAGTGCATACTTTCGTCAGTAACTGACACCTGTCGTACATAATCAAAAATCATTGGTAGAAGGGAGAATGGCCGTAGAAATAATTTCATGGCCAAGCTCCACTAAAGTATGCCCCGCCCGGGATTCAAACCTACGACCCCTCGATCAGTAGACTTGCGTGCTACCAACTGAGCTAGATGTAAAAAGAAACAAGTAGACTAGTTGTGTGCAGACATATCATCAAGCATTGTTAACTGTGTTGATAGCACTTTCATGCAATAAAATTTTAATGTTGTAATATTTAATGTTATATTTCAGGGTCACAATACTTTACGTCCAGGTAAAATATATGATTTTTTAAATAATCTAAATAATCGCTTTATTTAAAATATGTATTTTATATTACTAAAGCTTGTATTTACAACAACTATTGTCACGTGATCTACAGGGTCTATAGTCACGTGATCTACAACATCTATAGTCACGTGATCTACAACATCTATAGTCACGTGATCTACAGGGTCTATAGTCACGTGATTTACAACAACAACCAACGAGGTTGACAAAAATTTGCTTTTTTGTCGAATACTCTTTCCAGATAAATTATTAAAAGCCATCACATAGCAAAGAAATAATCTGTTTGTCTGAATATTCTGAGTAAACAATTACAACTCATAGACTAATGTAGGCATGTTTGGACAAATACATTTTAAAGTTATTTTATGATCAATTGATTCTTTCTAAACTTTGGTCGCTGCAAGAATTTGACAAAAACAAGTTTGTATACATCCTGGAGATAACCATTCGGAACTACCTCGGCGATCTTCTACGCAGATAAACCTCGAATATCATAAGGTGAAAAAGTAGATCTAGGAATTTGGTTTCTGTGGTAATATAGTCTAAACTACACCGAAGCACAAAGTGTGAGACATTGTACTTATCAAATGATGTGATAAATCGTGTATCAGGTCATTATTAAATGTTGACATGAAAATGACAGTCACCGGACCTTATAATCTGGTTGTATTCCTACTACGTCTGATTTCCGAGGTATATCTTCGTAGATGATCGCCGAGGTTGTTCCGGAATGGGAGATCACGTGACTTTATACCACACCAATCCTAAATCAGCATCGTTATTTCCTTTTGCTATTGTTTGCATTAGGTTGCCAATTAGTCTATGGCTGAACTAGGGTTGATTAAGTTCTTTCTAAAAATGTTTAACAATCGACGTAACAACATATTAAATATGTAATGTCATCAAATTTTGTTTTACAGCCGGTACAGGAAGAATTGAACACCAAGTAAAAATGTTAAAGATGTAAGTGATTTTTCATATTACATGTCTGGAAAATGTATTGGTTCAGGCATCTGGGATCCGTCTATACATGTAGAACCAGATGTCATCTACAGCCGTTGCTGCCAAGACCTTAGCAAGCTTCAACATCTGCTAATTAAATTCCGAAGCATCTATATATTTTCAAAATGGTGCACTCGCCAAAATTTTTAATCGGTCAGCCATTAATTTCTTATTTTCAAATAGCTGCAATAAACTAATTTCTATTAAGGCAATTATAATTGTATTAGGAATTATTGGGTGTGCGATTAGAACTTTTGTTGAGTGTATATTATTATATTTTCTGATATTACCTGCACATTTACGCCTCATGCACCATCTACAGTCACCAAGTGCGCTGATGCATCAGAGTGGGCCCGGCCCTTTAAGAAGAAGAGGGCGTGTCGCAGATAAAAGATTACACAATCTGTTAAGCTTTACTTATTTATTTTAATAGCATGAATGGTTATGGTTATTTAAAATTGTGTTAAATCAATTAGGGACTTTTGTCAGTTATCTTTCCCTGATAAAATCTGAAGCAATCCAATTGGTAAGTAGGTCCTTACAGTTGGAATCTTCGGATTTTATCATTGAAGTCCTATATAAGGATAACAAAATATTTCATCTAATATCTTTCTTGTTAATTAAGATATTAAAAGAAGTGATTAAATTTAGATAGTTCTTTACCCTAAAAATACTCAGCTTGAATTTCAAACAAATTAAAACATTTACAACAAAATTATGTAAGATTAATTTTGGCAAATTGACATTGAAAAGTAAAGGTAAAATCCGAGTAATCCAACTAATTGGACCTACCTATTTGAAGAGTATACAAGGGGAAATAACTGACTAAAGTCCCTTATTAATCGCTGCATCTCTGCAACCTTTTATTATGTGTTGATATTAAAATGTATTATTATTTTACAGGTATATATTAAATGTATTAGATAATGATGAAGCATTATTTAACAAAGCAGATAAAGAACTTGACAAAATAGATGATAATGAAAATCTGGAGGTCTGTATTTTGTAATTAAAGCCTTTATACATCATACAGTAACGTTCCATTGTTAAGACCATCGAAATTGAATTTCAGCAGCCTGGGTCAGTTTCCACTGGTTTCAGATATTGGGCAATTGTCGACAGGCAAAAATGACATTTTCAAATACAGTAAAGATCCACTATTCAGACCATCAAAATCTTCAAATGGAGTTTCTTAATTTACAAACATTTTGTTCTCATGTGAAGCATTTGGGACCTAAACTTTGTCAAAATTTGCATGGGTTTGCTATTACTAATCTAGTTTTTATCGCGAAATTTTACTTTATATTAGCACTGTTATTTGCTATTGCTAGTAATTGTGAAATACGTTTGCACTTAAACAAGCTTAACTTCTCTAATGAACTTACAGAATTTGTATGCAAAGTGTACAGGGGAAAACTGTACTTCAAGATTTTGTTTGGCAAGAAGAGGAACATATTTTTTTATAATATTTGCCAGTAATACATGGTAGAATAAACACTTCGCCAGCATTTTTTGCCCTGCTCGATTCGTACTTGAATCTGATGTGTAAGGAGTAATCATTAGTATGGATTTGTTAAGTTTCAAAGTGCACGAAAGTATTTCTGTATTTCAATATTTTGATTTTCTTTTTCTAAAACCAATGCTAGAACACAAATTATTATATTTTACAGGAGAAGTTGATCCGTATCCTTGGACATGAAAACTTTGGAATGTGTGGAGTGGAGCTACTGCACTACAAGAATTTTACATACAACCTTAAGCATAGAAAGACGTAAACTATGTGAAGCAATGAAGCTCATCAATGTAAAATGTTGAACTCAATAGTTCCATTTCATTTTGTGATAAAATATACTTTTTAAAGTGATTTACTATTAGTATATTAAGTGACAAAGATACATAGCTCCATACGAGATTTTGAAGGTGTGACTACAATTAGGGACTTTAGTCAGTTGTCTTTCCCTGATAAAATCTGAAGCAATCCAATAGGTAAGTAGGTCCTTACTGTTGGAATCCTCGGATTTTATCATTGAAGTCCTATGTAATGATGACAAAATTTACATCTGATATCTTTCTTGTCAATTAAGATATTAAAAGAAGTGATTAAAGTTAGATAGTTCTTTACCCTAAAAATACTTAGGTTGAATTTCAAACAAATTAAATGATTTACAAAAAAGTTTAATTTTGGCAAATTGGCATTAAAAAGTAAGGGTAAAATCTGAGTAATCCAACTAATAGGACTTACCTATTTGAAGAGTATACAAGGGGAAATAACTGACTTAAGTCCCTTTTTATTTTCCCACTGTTCATTCCAAGACGGAAACCTCTTAGTTTCTTGTTTCCGTTTTTTGTTTGTCGCGTTCTTTTTATAACAAGTTAAAGGTACTCATTCACAGATTTCAACTCAACTTTGTTTAAAACTATCAAATTTGTATGGAAATATTTTTGGAAGCAGGAAAGTAGTGTTTTGATAATGACAATTTTGGTGCAAATTGACGTACAACTACAAATGATGGTGTTTTATGTAGTAAATATCTACCCCGTATGTTACGGTATAGACACTTTTAGTGCATTTTTGTGACTTTTACAGTATATTTCTCGCAACATATAGGTCAGCTTGTCTTAAAATAATAAGAATTAATTGTTTACATAATTATAGACAATGAAGGGTATTTTGAAATTATAGTAAAATAAACCAAATCTGTGAACTAGTACCTTTAAGGACCACAATGGAAATAAAGACTAGCTCATTTTTTGTGTTATCTTTAGTATTGGGAAGCATGTCATGGTACTAAATTCAAATGCAATTTTTGAATGTTCTGTTTTAATTCATTGTCTTACTAATAAGAACTATATTTTACATTCATATTCTGACAGATTATATAAATTGTACCATTATGTGTTACCTAGTACCGAAATGAATCTATA
This sequence comes from Mactra quadrangularis, assembly GCA_025267735.1. Taxonomy (NCBI): domain Eukaryota; kingdom Metazoa; phylum Mollusca; class Bivalvia; order Venerida; family Mactridae; genus Mactra; species Mactra quadrangularis. The sequence continues at coordinate 47,781,594 of CM046300.1, read as the reverse complement.
CATATATATCTAAATTCAAAAATATTAAACATCTACCCCTTTGCTTTTTTGGTGTGTGATAAGTGTTAAGCCGCCCGGCTAGCTCAGTTTATAGCACACAAGTGTACTGATCGAAGGGTCGTGGGTTCCATTCCCGGGCGGTGCATACTTTTGTGGAGCTTGGTCATGAAATTATTTCTACGGCCATTCTCCCCCCTACCAATGATTTTTAATTATGAAGGGCAGTTGTCAGTCACTGACGAAAGTATGCGCTTAGTAGTTGGTTAACACTGAGCTAAATCCAGAGGTTTAGCCTTTCCAAGAGGAGGGGAGGTTGACTGACCGCCGTTATATGACCTATAAAATGTGTTGCTACGGCGTTAAATCCAACAACAAAAAAGTCTGGGTTTTTTTCTGTTGCTTTCCCTGTTATGTATTACACTCCTTTTACACATTGAATTACAATGTATATTATAATAAAATAATTTATGAAAAAAATCAAGTATTGAATCTGTATTTCCATTGGATGCATTCACTAGTTGTAACCACGCCTACAAAAACTTCTATGAGACTATTGATCATTGTTGATCTATAATTGTAAATAATGTGACCAGTATCCAACTTTTTGTGTGTTATTTCATATATAATGTATCCATATACTGTATATAAATTACACTTTCCGGTAACTTTACACTAAGTTTTACTGTTTTAATGTGTGCAAATACATTGTAATATGTAAATTGTATTTGAACTCTGCTCAATTATCTCAAGCCGTACTGCTATTTAATTAATATATAATTACTGGTACAGTATGGTTACTCTAATTGAGCCACCAAAACGATTGTAATAAAGGGATTTATTTCTTCAAGATTCAGCGTTTGGGGCTTAAATATCATCAAAACTCACTTCATTTTGCAGTAATCAAGTTGGTCTTTATAGCAGAACTTACTTAGTTTTTTTGTTCCATTTGATAGATTTAACCCGTCCAAGACTGATGACAGCGTCGTCATATGATTGCACACAATGTACTCAAAAATATTTATCTAGTTCATTAGACGTTTACTTTTGTCAAAATGATCATCCGCGTCAAATCATCAATTATTTTATGTAATAAACTGTCATACATTGTACTTAGTTCATTCTACATGTATGTACAATGTACATGTATTTGGGTTGGATTCATATTTCATTATGGTCCGTGATGATTTGAGTTAGTATTATTTTATAATTCACAAGTGTGCAGTTCTATATATTCCTAATAAAAATCACAATTTACATATTACATACTCTGAGTATTGTTTATCGAATTTGGTAGGATAAAAGTTATAATTTTTCAATTATACAAACTTCTATTATCAACCCCATTCGGAACAACCTCGGCGATCATCTACGAAGATATACCTCGGAAATCAGACGTAGTAGGAATACAACCAAGTTATAAGGTCCGGCCACTGTCATTTTCATTTCAACATTTAATAATGACATTTTTACATGTTTTTTACATTATTTCATCGGTACAATGTCTCACACATCGTATTTCTGTGTAGTTCAGACTATATATTACCACGGAAACTAAATTCCTAGATCTACTTTTTCACCTTATGGCATCCGAGGTTTATCTGCGTAGAAGATCGCCGAGGTAGTTCCGAATGTTATCAACCCTTCAAGTTGATATTGAGCAAACCTAAGAACCACTTACATATTACTCATATTTACCGTGTTGCTACTGTAAGATATATTTTGATACAACCTCAAACATTTCTACTATGGCAGTGTAACTCAACAGTTGTCTATGGTAATTATTTAGACCATATTGAAAATTGGTTTACACCAAATAATGTAATACGTAATGAATAAAGGTGTGGTTATTATTGTTATTATGCTCATGATAATCATGATGATGTTGACGATGATGATGATACAACCGATGATTACGATGACGAAGATAGTGATGATGATGATCTGAAGATGATGATGCACACGGGGTTGTTAGCAACTTTGATATTCATTGTCATTTTACTTACACAATCCTATTCATGTATTTTGCTGAGCCATATTACAAATTTTACAAAAGGTTTACCAAAGTTTATTTTACGTTCGTGGTCATCGAACTTAGAATTAGGCAATTCATTTGTGATTTTAACCTGATTAAGATTGCTTCAAGAAATTACAACTCTTAATTAGGTCAATACTGTAAGAATTGTTTTGACGTTTGCTGGATTCCAGGAAAGTCAATTAGACGGTTTCCAAGTAAGCAGTAATCTCAACTTATTTATTTCACGACGAGCAGAAAGTATACACCCAAGGCATGTTGACTATTAAAGTTAAGAAGACGAATTCTATGCAAGTACTCAAGGTCGACTCTTTTGTTTCGCAAACAGTAAGTATACCGCATAGCATGATGAACATTAATTGTGTTTTCTATACTTATGTTTTATCCTTCATCACCCTCATGATAAGGTAAATGTTCAAAGTGTTTAGTAACTCCATGATGAGAATTTAATTTACTTAATACAGAATCTTTTCTATTCTTAGCTGAAGTTACTTGAAGCCGTTTCTTAGATTTAAACATTAATAGTTCACCTTTAACTTTGTCCAGTTCTTTCTGCATTTCCTTTATTCTTTTATCTGCTTCTTCTTCACATTGCTTCCTTTTTGCTTCTTCAGCTTTCACTTTAATGTCAGCCTTCTTCAAATGTTTATCTTTATCCTTTAATGCTGCTTGTAATTTAGCATTTTCTGCATTTAGTTTATCAATAAGTTCGTTCTTTTCTTCTGAATCTTTTAAACGTTTCAGTCTATCCTTTTCAAACTCTCTTTTCATTAAGTCCCTTTCTTTGATGTTTTCAGTTTTAAGCAGATCTCTTTCATCAGATATTGATTCTAATTTATATTCTGTTTCTTTCAGTTTTGTTCTAAGTTCTCTTAGTTCATCAACAGTTGCCTCTTTTACTTCCTGTCCAACTTTCTTCGCCATTATGTCATATTCAGGTTTTATTCTCTCTATTAGGATTGTAGCCATTTCTGATGTAAAATTTCTGCATGACAAGAAAGAAAGGGAGAATATGATTAAGAAAGAACGAAAATTGATGACGTCACGACTTTCAGGGTACAGTTCTATAAATAGACAATAGTTGCATACAATTGTTTTTATCAGCAAAAATTATATACATAGAACAGTGTGAATCACACCAATAGGAGAGCTTAAACTGGCCTTATCTCAGTAAACTTACTTTGCTCAAAGCACCGTATATTCAACCACAAGTAGAGTTAAAGGTTCGCTCCATTTGCATTCCGCATCATAGCATAATATATTTAATAGAAATAATACAACTACATGTAATTAATATGAAATTATATAAGTTTTACTGGAGACTTACCCAAGACCTTTTGACATCAAATCCAGAAGATCATTCTGTGATATCCCTGAAAAAATATGATTTTAAAATAAGACAATGCATTCTTGACACTTGACACGAAACAATACTTGCACTACATAAATATTGAATGAATACAAATGGTTATTTACTGACAAGCGCGATATGACCTTTTCGTGTTGGTGCGCCGTAAAACCCAAACAGACAAACAAACAAAACATTTGCTGACAAATAAGGTATAGTCAGTCAACATACATAAGAACTGTTACTGAAGTGATTTAGAATACTTTGCACATTAAAGTAAAAGTTACAATATGTATTGCAATTTACGAATGCATATATTTTTAATTGAATGATATAAATAGTATCAAATACAGAAACAGACATACCGCCATTTTGGACAATAGTCGGTGGAGGATGATATATTGTTCCTGGCTGTATCATAGGTGGAGGTATGTTTATATGTGATCTAACATCTGTGTCAGCTTCTATTACAACATTTGATCCAGGCTCAACCATATGTCGTGTATCTGATTCAGACTCTATCATAGTGTGGGTACGACGAGCAGAGACGTTTGACCCATGATCTGTTCTGACATTCGCTGCATATTCTTCCATAACGGACCTTGTACCGCGAGCAGTTACATTTGATCCAGACTCAACCACAGGCCGTTCACCGCGAGCAGTAACGTTTAATCCAGGTTCAACAACATTCCGTGTACCGCGAGCAGTGCCATTTGATCCAGACTCTGGTCTGCCATTCTGTCCAAGCTCAATCGTAGATCGTGTACCATGGTCAGTAACACTTGACCCAGGCCCTGTTCTATCATTCGTTCCAGGCTCAGTCACAGATCGGGTACTACTAGAAGCAACATTTGGTTCAGATTCTCCTCTCAATGGTGAAGACATTGTACCAACATCACCATTGTGTCTAGTATGTATTGTTGATACTGTTGTTTCTATGGTTGGGTCTCTTGATGTTGATGATGGTTGATGATTCTCATCTCTGTTATTTTCTGTATCGACCCGGTCGCCATGGTTACTATGAGACATATTATCAACTTCATTTACATCATGATCATCATTGTTATCAATGTCAATATGTTGATGTCTATCAGTAAATTGTTCTTCTGACCTTTGGCTGATAGTATCTCTGCGTCTTTGTCTAGAGTTATTTCTGGAACCATTGCCATATCTTGAGTTATTTGGAGGACCATTGACCTGGTTAGAGTTATTTATGGAATACTCAACTTGTCTTGTAGACACATTTCCTCTTGTATCAGGTAGAGTTGGTATATTTTGTTCGTCTGCTGTTACAGAGTTTACATGGTTTGTAGACTGTGACATTGTTTGTACATCTATAGTGTCTCTAGGTTCACGATCTTGTGTGGTACCAGTCTGATGACGTAATGCAGGTTCTTGTGAGGTACCAGCCTGATGACGTAATCCAGTTTCTAGTGTGGTACCAGTCTGATGACGTAATGCAATTTCTTGTGTGGTACCAGTCTGATGACGTAGTTCAGATTGTTGACTAATCTCCCAAGAATAATGGGATTGTTCTCTGATCTGTGACGTGAAACTCAAGTTACCAAGATCGTCACCTCGTGAATCTTCAGTTTGTACAGTGTTGTTGGATACGTCAGAAAGTTGTGGTAGAATATCGTACTGACTATGGTGTGTCGTGTGTTCTAGATATTGTCGTCTGTATGAACTTTTTGATCTTCTAGCGTAATGTTCAAACTCTAGTACTAAAGTATCGGCTATATCGTCTTGTCGTCTCCTATGTGTGCTGACGTACGTTGCTGTTTCTTGCCTAGATGGCTGCTGTTGATGCTGTTCTGGCTCTGAAACACGAATAAAAATGTTTTGAATCTCGCCATTTTACATGACGAATAAAAATAATTTCTTTGGAAAATTTAATTAAGTAATGCAAGTGAAAATATTGGCCTTTTCAGGGATTATCATTAGTATTGATACAAACAAATAAAGGAATAGCTTAAAACAGTGCTCAGCACTTTACCAAAGTTTTTTCTACTTTGTTTGCGCTTGGGTTCTTTTTGTCTATTCCCTGTAACATAAGAGATCGAGAAACACAACCAACAGTTTAGCTACTTTTATTAGTGTACTTCGGTCGTACTCACATTGAGCAGCGACTAACCACTGTGGACCCCGCAGTCATGCTGCGGCTCCCTTTTATAACGCTTGTACCCACGCCCCGCGAAATCAAGAAAACATGTTGAAACATTACTAATTTGGAAAGATCTAGAATATCAATTTGTCCGGACTGGTTTGAGTGACCAATAGTTTAAGTAAATATTTGATGTTTGCCAAAGATAGTAAATTGAATGACCCTATTATATTACACAATCACTCCCCTTCTTAATGAACGTTTTAAATCGACTTAATTAACATTTTAATGCTATTTTAGATTGACAAGCTTGCTATGTTAGTCGCTACTTCATGTTTGAGTACACATACATAAATATCAAACATCATAATTAATCATTTATTACAATCAAATTTTTAAATCCCTGAAAAGAAATCATGTAAAAGCAACATTATAATTATACAATCATCACAACATCAATTATTTTAATCCCTGAAAAAAAAAAACAATATTGTAAGCAATAAAACAAAAAATTTAAATCTATTAATAATCTTAAGAACCATCAAAAAATTTAAATCTATTAATAATATTAAGAACCATCATTCTCTCTCGCTTACTGCGAGTTACAATTTTTGGGGAAAAGGAGGCAAAACTTCTATATTGTCAATGATATAAAGCACTGCAAAATTTAGTTAAAACTTCTATATTGTCAATGATATAAAGCACTGCAAAATTTTAGTTAATGTTAATTATACAGAGAACACTATAGTTTTTTATTTATTGTTCACGATACTGATATTTCATTCACATGTTGTATTGTTTCTTCACTTTTCTTGTTCATCCAATTTGTTTGATATTGTTCGTTACCATTAACACGAGTTTGAAAATTTACATCTCACAGTTTATTGTTCGTATTCTCTGTATTCATTTTTTTTTTTTTTTTTTTTTTTTTTTTTTGCCACTCTTTTCTCCCTGAGAATAGGTTGATAGTTCTCTTTATGTATATAATTTATAACTGAAAATATACAAAACAATCCAATTAATTTCTCTATCTACTAACACATTTTAATAATATAATAATCTTATGTAGTCCGGATACTAAAAAAAGTACATTAACATGGGAATATTACAAAATTACATAATTGTTAACATAAGAAAAATACCCACATACAGGCATGTCCACATGAGACAAACGTTAAGACATGGTGTTATAACACATACATGTAATTACAGACAAACAAGTGTATGTATCTATATGTGTATACCTATTTAAAATCAATAATTGTTGCTAACAGATGCATACAATCTAGGAATGACAATATTATACAATTAAAATCACTCAAAAAATAGTTATATAAAAGTGTCATATATTTTACTTATGCTTGACACATTAAACTATATTTAAACAATGAAATTTATCAATGACAGTATTATAATATTAGTGTTACGTATCTTTATGCTAAAATCATTCTGTGATTTCCACCATTTTAAAGTTTTATCCACCATTTTGAGTTTTTATCGACCATTTTTGTTTTATCCACCATCCACCATTTTTAAGTTTATCTACCATTTTGAAGTTTATCTTCCATCCACCATTCTTCGCCATTGAAATTTAATCTATATTATGTGACATCAGTAGTTGTTCGTCTTGTAGAATAGAACATCGTTGGATATACATGTAATTTAGTAACGTTTATACATGTCCTCTATGGTTTTTTAGTTAACCATTGTTTATGTTGAAACATCTTTGACACTATAAATAGTGTTATATTTAAAATAAGTCCACAGTTTTGCAGCTAACTAATTGAATATAATATTGTTCATTACTATTGCTGTTTTGGTAACTGGAAACTAGTTTTAATTGTTTGGTTTCTTGAATATTGTCCACACTTTTTTTTTTTTTTTTAACATATTGGTTGTTGTTGTTTCTATATTACACATCTCGTCTTAGTTCCTGATATACAGTGATCTTAGCGGGTACATGGATTCTTGTGGTGGTGTTTCTGGTGGATTTAACAAGCCTTGAAGCATTGGCTGTGATGCTTCTGCATGTTGGTCAGTGATCATTGGTTGCATCTTGAATTTATATTCCATTGGGGTTGCTGTCAAGTTATTATGCTTCTCAGACTCACCCGTCACCTTTGCAATGTCATTAGCACAGAACCTAAGGTTTAATTTCTTTTTAACAATTAAGAATAATACTAAAAGTATGAAACTTATTATTAATATCCCAGAAATGAAAAGAATTGATTTCAAGTTAAGAGCAAATGCGCTGTCATCAGTTTCCGGTACTATGTTTTCATCCAAAGTGTGTAATTGATCAATAAAATTTTCAAGTGGCACCCTTGTTATATCCTTTAATTTATTTGGTATATTAACAACGGTTTCATTTCCGAATGAATTTATAAATGATTGCCAAATTCTAGACATGTTAAGATGATTAATTTCAATTTTCTCAGCTCTAATTTGATCCATATTGCTTTGGAGAGATCGTAGGAAATGTTGTGGTAAGAATAAATGACTGTTAATTGCCTTACATTCAGACTGAAGTTGCAATTCACCAATCGGCGACTGAGCGTTAAAGACAGAACTCGACCCATTTTGGCACTTAATCGAAAATTGAATATTTTCGTTTGATAAAATAAGCCATCTATTTGTATTGATAGAAATAGCTCTTGGCATTGATATTCCAGTATGAATTAGAGTTTTACAATATTGATCGATGTCATTTTGCCTTTTTAGATAGGACGCTATTAAACAAGATTTTGAATTATACGTTGATTCTATTCCGTTTTCAATTACGCAAAAAGGAAGCAACTCATCCTGACATTTGTATGCGCTGCGCGCGGACATGATTGCGAATTGCGAGAAATCGGTGTTTATTAAGAAATAGTCAGCCTCAATGTCGATTGAAGCTGTGAAGTGTGGTACATTAGAACTTATTTTGATTTTTTCAGTTTTGTTAGCGTACGGTATATAAAGTGGTACCGCTTGCACGAACATGAATGTTTCTGTGACCGGTTTAAGGGGTATGTCGATAATCACTCCTAATTTATCATTATTTAAAATTGTTTTACAATGCAACGATGTGTAGAACTCCCATAATTGAGTATCTGGATTTAATGGAAATGAAAATATTTTGGGCAACTTATTACTTATATCATTTAGTAATTCACGAAGATGACCTGGCGTAATAAGTGCTGGTGTTAGTTTCTGTAAACTAAGCATATTTAACTTAATTGTTAAATCTTCAAGATACATTTGAGCGTGTATTAACATACGGCGAATTTCGCTTGTAGTTAGTTGTAAATTGTTAATGACTTCATGAAATGCCATTATTTGCTGAATCTGGTGCTCAAGGCGGTTACCTATAGAACGAATTTCTATTTGAACTTGATCCATTGACGTAATGAGATCATTTATGGAATGTCTGTTTTGCGATATGTCTGTTCTCGTAACATTTAAAATTGACATATTATGTTCAATAATATGCAAAACTTGCTTTTGCGATTTTTGCATCATCTTCATGTCGTGTCGCATTTTAGATACGTCGGTATCATCCGCAACACCGAATAAAAATTTAAACACACCTCCAAGGGGCAAAATTGACCGTGCTTGACGCGACGATATTGAGTATAAATCTGAATAGCTTTTAATTATATTCCCGTAAGTATTATTTAGACCTTTTAAATAATCTTGTAAATCGGTTAATGTGTCAGCTAATTTGTCTGTTTTTGTATGGACATTATCAGTAACATAGTGACTTTTGGCTTTATCTATTATTTCATTAATATGGGTCATTTCAGTCCCTATATTGTTCAAAAAGGAAGAGTACATTGTTATATCTAATATTAAAACTATCTGCCAGTGAGACTTAGAGGTAGCCACCTCCTTCATACTTTTGAATAGTATGTTGTTATGAATAAATGATTTTGTTTCTCGCCGTAGACATTGCAAATCATGACTAGGAGACACACCGTATAGATTAATGTTGGTCCTGCAAATATACAAGACAAATTTCGTATTTACATAATGCCCGCAGATACGATATAATAATACATACAATATAATCTTGATTATATTGACACAGTTTAATGGACATACATAATAATTTACTTAAATAATACAATTTTCACTTGATAAATTGTCGTATTTACCAATACAATTCAATACAATACAAATAAACAGTTAGTCGACTTAATACAAAATTGATAAACAAATATTTACATATATTTACAGTGCGCACTACCATCCCGAGGTCAATGGAGACTCGCAAAAATTACTCTTTAATTTATAGTTAACAACAATTCCTTCAGAACTGTTATACAAATCACCATTGTATATATTTTAACACATTACATTCTCAGTTTATATCAAACTGCATAAGTATATCGAAAGTACGACCTTATAATATTTAACAATTCAGCTTCTCTGCCTTGTATTACATACTTTAAACTTACTAACGTATCTTTTAATCTTAATTTACAACCTTAATATTCTCTTTCAAGTCTAAAATTCCCAGTTTATCACAAACTGCATAAGTTATGTCGAAAACACGACCTTATGTTATATATCATAGTAATTCTTCATTTCTTTAAGCCTATGTTTTGAATTTGAACACGTGTTTGAACAAGACTACCCGTCTTTGTAATATGTCTATTTATGTACAATTTAAAAGGTTGTCATCATATGCAACACTATTGAAACAATTGTATGCACCTAGGGTTACTGTCAAGTGTTTCACGGCTACAAATACATATTGCCATACAGTGTTAGATTCTTTTCTCAACAGGGTTGCAAACTGCTGCCATTACGTAATCAAAAACATTTCCTTCCCTCCAATTACTTTGCAACCAAGTAAAACTTTCGAGTACTTTCGTTTTTGATTCTAACCTGCAACATGACTGTTTGACCATTACTACACTTCAATTTGAATCGCAAACATTTACATTGATGACAAGTCCAAAAACTTGCACATGTTTGACACACTGATCTTGTGATCTATTTATGAGCTTTCAATCTTAAAGTAATGTTAACCCCTACCATCAAGTATACATTTTATTTCAAATCATTTAGCTTAAATTGTAATCACTTATTGTAGTTCATTTTGAACTTTACTTGAATTTTACTCACGGCTCATTTGGTTTAAACAAGGTTCAATTATAGCTATTGACATTTGATCATCAGATACATTATCATAATTGGCTGACGAATAATTGTTTATATTGACAGTGTTGTCTTCACCACTCGTCCACTCGCTATTTGCCGTTGCGTCTGATTGCATAATATTGTCATCGGTATTTATTTGCCTATCAGATTGATGGATTTGATCTGACCTTATTAGTTTGTTGTTTGTACTGTTTGTATCGGACTGTCCGTGGTGTTCAGTGGTGTTATTTATATCAGACTGTTGACCGTTGTCGGCCGCTTGCCTGAGCCTCATTTGTAGGTCACGCAGTGGGATATTTTCCTCATCTGATGAGTGAGTTCTAACATGTCTGTGCTGTTTTGCTAATCGTTTTTTATGTTTGGCTACATTGTTATAAAACTGGTCCCTATCATTACTATCTGACTCGTCACCTGAGCTTGATTCAGTGCTTTCCTGTTGCTGCACGATATATCTACAATTTCGTACTGGTCGGACTCCTGGTACCGGATTATTGGGTATTTCCCAGTTCTCTATGTTTGCCTTACGGACGTTGTTGACATGGCATCTTATAACTTGATTATCCAATTGATTCTTAATTATAAGCGTGCGATCGCTTGGTTTTTCCATGACCCTAAAATATGGAATCCATGAAGGTGTTAATTTTGAATTTTTGTGAAAGTTTTTATAATACACAGCATCATTCACTTCAAAGTCGACTAGCTTAGCTCTTTTATTTGCATGTTTATTTCTTCGTTTTCTAGCATTTTTGATATTTTTGAAAGCGCTAAGATATATCTCATGATTTCTTGCTAACATGTATTTATGAAATTCATCGCCGTAATAGGGCAATCTCTGATTTAAGTAAGTATCTACGGGTAGAACAACGTCACGTCCAAACAACATATAGTACGGACTATAATTTGAACTTTGTGAAATATTGAATCTCATTCCTGCTAAAGCCATATTGAGCACTATATCCCAGTCTGTGCTATTATCTTGTATCAACTTAGTTAATATTCTATTTAATGTTGCATGACTCCTTTCATTTTTAGCATTGCCTTCTGGATGGTAAACCGAGCATTTTACGTGATCAATGTTTAATTGTTTCATTGTGTCGGTAAATTTGCTTTGAAATTGAGAGCCATTGTCGGTTGTTACTCTTAATACTGACCCATAACGACAAAGTATATGTTCAAAAAATAAATTAATGATAGTTTCTGTGGTCATATCAGGGCTTGCAAAAACTTCCGGCCATCCAGTTAGTTGGCATACAAAACATATAAGATATTTATTTCCACTGATGGTGGGTGGATGCATTGGACCTTGAATATCAATACTCAATTCTGCAAATGGGTACTTTGGGATTTCTGGTTCCTTAAGTGGGGCCTTAATTGCTTGCATGTTTACCACCTGACATGGGACACAGTGTTCCACAAATTTGTTTAAATCATTGAAAAGTTTTGGCCAATAATAATGTCTCTTTATAGTAGCATAAGATCGACTTACACCTGGATGCCCAAACTCATGGTATCCTTTCATAACAGTGTCTCTTAAGTGAGACGGAACATATACTCTTAATATAGGTTCACCATCTGGATCTGATATAAAGTAAAGTATGTTGTCTTTAATTAAGAACTTTCTACTCTCATTGGGTGGTACTTGATTATTTTGTATCTTCATAATAAAATTTGATATGATTGGGTCCTTCTGTTGTTCAAGTGCCATATCTATTGTGGTCAATTGTTCCGGTTTAAAATTATCATTATCATTGTTTGCTAACCTACTCGGACTGTCAACTAATCTCTTTGGATCGATCATTGAACTATTAATAGCGGCTATTGAAAGTGTATTTACTTTTGCATTGTCAATATTTGTTATCTGCATGGTTTGCACTCTGCTATCTGGGTCGTGTTTGCTTTGCTTTAATATTTGTTCGCACACGTTCGTTCTTGCTTTATTGTCACGGTCCTGCTCAAACGCCAATAAACGCTGTTCAGCCAGGTTTGTTTCTGTAGGTTTCCGTTCTAATTGCTCAATATCAGTTTCATGTTTGGATATGTTTGATCTAGATAAAAGGTCCGCTACGGTATTGGATTTTCCGCATACGTATTCAATCGTACAGTCATAACATGAAATATTTAATGCATAACGTTGTAACACCTTGTTATCAAAATTAGCCGTAAACAAGTGCGTAAGTGGTTTATGGTCTGTTTTTATTGTGAACCTGGCGCCATGGAGATAACAGTCAAGTTTGCGCACGCAAAAGTCAATAGCCAACGCCTCTTTCATGATTGTGCTATATTTGCGTTGTGCTCTGGACAGTTTGTGGCTAATAAAATAAATCGGCCTCTCATCTTCAAGTTTTCCTGTAAGTGATTGGGAAAGTACTCCACCAATGGAATGATCGGACGCGTCAGTGTATAAAGTATAGGGTTTGTTTATATCTGGGTGATATAACGTTGGCAACCGCTCAAGTTCCTGTATAATCTTGTCAAAGCTTTGTTGACAAGCGTCATTCCAAACAAAGGGTACATTCTTTTGTGTTAATCTAGTTAACGGAAGTGAAATTTCAGCATAGTTACGAATGAATTTTCTATAGAAACCGGTCATACCCAGGAATGCCTTGACCATTTTAGTATTCGTTGGAGTATTCAACAATTTTAATGCTTCTACTTTCTGTAAATCAGGCTTTACCCCTTCGTGAGAAATAACGTGCCCTAAGAAAACAGTACTTTCCTTTAAGAATTGACATTTTTTCAACTTTAATTTCATATTGTTTTGCCTTATTCGATCAAAAACAATTTGCAAATGCTTGATATGCTCTTCTAAAGTACTACTAAAAATGAGAATATCATCCAAAAAACTAAATGTAAAGTCTTCCAGACCAGTGAGAACTTTCCTAACAACAGAATAAAATATGTTACTGCTAATTTTCAGTCCCATTGGAAGCCTAGTCCATTCGAATAGCCCGAAAAATGTTGCAAATGCTGTCTTTTCGCGGTCATGCGGGTGGATTTCCAGCTGGTGAAATCCTAGAGCTAAATCAATAGAAGAGTAATATTTAGCATTCTTTAAAAGAGCTATCGCATCATCAACTTGCGGGAGAGGATAAGAACATGGAACTATGTGTTGGTTCAGCCTGCGGTAGTCAATCACAAGTCTTTTACTCTTATCATGTTTGTCAACTAGCAAAGCCGGCGCAGCCCATGCTGAGTGGCTAGGTCTGATTATATTTGTTTTTATCATTTTGTCTATCTTATCTTTCATGTCTTTATGTTGAGTAAATGGGAGCCTATATGGTCTTTGTTTAATGGGTTGGCAACCATCAGTCGGTATTCTTACAGATACTCCGGGCACTTTACCTAGATCATACTCAGATTTAGAAAAGATATCATTGTTTTTGCTAAGCATATTCAAAACAAGGTCCATATGTTCTTTAGATGTTTTGACATCATCGACGTTAACTGATTGCTTGGGTGTTGGACATAAATTTTCCGTTACACACAGATCGTCGTCATCGTTGCTGATGATCGACTCTACAGAATAGTCGTTGGTATTCTGTACTTGTCCAATTGCACAGCCTCGTTTCAGTTTAATAGTTTTATTGGATCTATTTGTCAATATAACGGGCACACGTCTATAATCGTCAACAAACGCTAAAGTAGGTGTTAAAAGCAAACAAGTTTCTTGCTGCACAAATCCACTTTGCAATTCACATATCTGATAATTTTTGTTTACCTTTAAGCTTGGATTATATTTAAGTTTACCTACAACTTGATGTATAGTTTGTGGCTTAAGGATGGTAGTTTTGTTTAATCTTACTATAGATGCGATACAACGATCGTCTACTAATGATACGTAAACATCTTTAATTCTTACGCTATTTAAATCATAATAAATGCGACAACTATTTGCTAACATAAAATCGCGTCCGATAATACAATTTCTTGACAAATTATTTGTAATTACAAATTTATGAGATAAAATGAGATTGTTTATTTTAAATTTTATTTCGGCATAGCCGAGAACGTTAAGTTTAGAGCCTGATGCCGATTCCAGTCGAATATTTGTTTTTTCTAATTTTGGTTTATATTTTAAATTGTCATAAACTCTTTTATGTAAAACAGAACAGGCAGCTCCTGTATCTAAAAGACATCTTATTTTTAATTTCTCTATATTTATCAGAATTGAACTGGGAATATCTTTAAGTCCTAATAAATCATTAGAATGTAGCAAGTCTCCATTACGTTTCCTACCACCGACCTCTACTTGGCGGAAACTATTTAGTTTTTTGAATTTTGGAAGGATTGCCCCCTAAAACTATTTGGGTGTCTATAAGATCCCCTTAGAGCATTCCATTCCCTGCATTGGGCTCTAAAATGGCCTTGTTTACCACAGAACCAACATGTAACCCCCGCGTATCTGTCTCCGTTTGGTAATTTTGGCATTTGATATTTTATTTCATTTATTTGCTCTTTATTTCTGAGGCGACAGTCCTTAATCGCGTGCCCCGAACGCTTGCAGTACGAGCATCTTAGTAAACCCCTCCTAACATTGCTGACCTCCATGGGCTCTTCAGTGCGGGGAATTTCACGATATTCCATCGCGGGTTGAGCGCGCATTTTTAGTCTCTCTATTACCGATTGCTCGCGATTGGCTATGTCTATAGCCCCTTGTAACGTGCGCGGATTATCGCGTATCAAGCGGGCACGCACGGAAGATTGAAGTAACCCTTCCGTGAAGAACATTATTAATTGTCGTTCTACGACAGGCAGTCCAGTTTGTCCTATTTCATAAGCATCTTCTGCCAGAGCTATGATCCTATCCGCAAAGTTCTGCGCATTCTCGTGTTCGAATTGTTTTATTTTTGTGAGTTTAGTGAAATTCAAATCTAAATTTTTTATTTGGCCAAAACGCGTGGCTAGTTCTGCTTTTAACTCTCGCCACGTCGGTTGGTTCCCATCTAAGTATTTTTGTATGAATTCTGATACCTTATCAGTACTGTACCTAAATGCTAAATTTATTTTTCTTTCCTCTGGTAAGCCATTAATGACAGCACATTTATCTATACTTTTTATCCACGAATTAAATTTTGTTTTATCACCGCCAAAAGTCGTCACTACGTCAGATAAGCCTAACCCCCCTAATTTATCATTCAGAGATACTAAAACCTGTGCCAAATCCATAACAAAGATAAAACGAGAAAATCCTTAAAACATAAAAATTGACTTACCCCTCATCCTTCCGCAACAACCCTGGTCCTCAATCCTGGATCTTAGGCCCATTTCACATGTGTAACATAAGAGATCGAGAAACACAACCAACAGTTTAGCTACTTTTATTAGTGTACTTCGGTCGTACTCACATTGAGCAGCGACTAACCACTGTGGACCCCGCAGTCATGCTGCGGCTCCCTTTTATAACGCTTGTACCCACGCCCCGCGAAATCAAGAAAACATGTTGAAACATTACTAATTTGGAAAGATCTAGAATATCAATTTGTCCGGACTGGTTTGAGTGACCAATAGTTTAAGTAAATATTTGATGTTTGCCAAAGATAGTAAATTGAATGACCCTATTATATTACATTCCCTAACTGTTTTTGTGTGCAACATATTCATTACTAACAACACATCGTATAAAACTAATATGACCCATGGTGAGGAATAAAACAGAAATTATAAAAAAAGATCTAAATCGAACAAACTCAGTGCCTTTAGTGCTTTAATTGAAATAGGTGACAGTCTTCGTGTGGACATATTGGATTCACAACGGATTTAACAAAATCAGCCTTACCTGTATCTAGAATAGCTGCATGAACTTCTCCTCCACGGTCAGTATTGTTAGAGTTCTGTTCAATATTGTCTGAATCTTGTCTAGTTATATCAACAATGTGTTCAGAAACACTTGGTACATCAACTATAGTAATATCTGAGTTAGTTAGTTCTATAGTTGATACGTTAGAATTATCTATTGCGTCTAAATTATCTGGTTGATTACCAACGCCTGTGGCAGATTGTAGAGTGTCCACTAGAAGTCTGTTTTCACCTATTTGGTCTACAATGGATGGTGATGCGCTAGCTTGATGCGCTGTTGATTGTTGTATGTTTGGCGATGCGCTAGGACTCAGTGTGGTTGAACTTGGTCTGTGTGGTGGTACGCCGAGGTTATGTGGCGTTGATACTCCGTGTGAAGAAACGCTTGGTGTAATTGGTGTAGAGTTGGATTTGTTAGTCTGTCTGAGGGGTACAGGTGAATCTAAAACTTCCCAGGAAGATTTAACTGTGTAAATTTCTTGAGGTTTACCAAATATGGACATCTGAATAACAAAATACGATACATTATTGCAGTAAAGTTTCGCTATTCAGAACATCAAAATCAGTGGCATGAAGGGTGTATCAGGATTTGAAATTAAAAAATCTATGAAGTGGGTGTGGTTACTAAACATCTTAAGATATCCATAAATTCTAAAATAATTTTGATATATTTTGTAAGTGATACGATATTTTTATACAATTAGTTACCCCACCAACTTGATAGATTTTTTCAATTTCAGCAAATGATAGACCCTTAAAAGCGGAATGGTCTCAATAAAGGGATACTTTTCTTCTCAAAACAAGGCATTTGGAACTTCAAAAATCGACAAAAAATGCATGCATTTGCATGTATCAAAGTGGTATTGATAGCGGAGATTTAATTAACTGTAACAGTAATTATACTTTCATATTTAATGAGGTTTTGTAAGTACAAATTATTTGATGCCTCATTTCAACAGAAAGTCATATACGACAGTAAGCTCGCCTAACCAAAGCTTTCTTCAGTATTACAAAGAGCCATAAGTGAAACTAATTGGTGCGGACAGACGGACATTTGAAACAGTGAAGGGTGGAAAAAGTGGTTTGAAGTCAACGATATCGATCACTTGACGCCAAACATTGGTCTTACAAAAAGTACACTTATAATTATTGTAAATTAGAACAAAATATCACAATTCAAACATAATGTAATGTACCACAGGTGCGAGATTCAATATGTCTGTACTGTTAACAAAATATGAAGGAAATTGTACCAGGAACCTGTGACGTTTCCTAATACAAAGATGATGATACGAGGGTATCATACGCCGTACATACTAACGCCGTAGCAACACATTATATAGGTCTTATGACGGCGGTCAGTCAAACTACTCACTCCTCCTGGAAAGGCCGAATCTCTGGATTTAGCTGTTAACCAGTTACTAGGCACATACTTGCGTCTGTGACGGACCACATTTGAACTGTCCCACGCGATTTAGAATCAGTGGTAGAACAGAATATTGAGGTCCATGATTAAAGAAATCCAACGTACGTTTTTTTGTAGAAACTAGAGAAAAAACACAAGGTACAATAAGTCTAACTTACCTTACATTTTGTTCAAAATATTTCAGAATATAATTCCTATTAAAAGTATAAGGTGATTATAAACTCAACAAAATACTAGATTTAAGTACAAACATATCTAGCAAGGTGGAATTTCAATCTTTATTTAAACAATGGGTGTTTAGTGACCATGGTAAGTCTTTGTTCTTGTTTGAATTCTGTATTGTGACAGGTTAACACTATAGGCATGGACATGTTACATGTCTTAAATAGAATGTACTGGTATATAACAAGTCAAAGACAATTCAAGACTTTGGTATGTTAAATGACTGTATATAACATGTTTTAGGCAACAACAAGTTGGTCATGTGCTCTATGGATTCGCTCACATCTTTATTTTGACGGTTTTTACAAAAAAAATATATTTTTATTTCCTCGCTCGCTCATAAAAATTTAGTCAAACCGCTATATAAAGCAACTGGATTAAGTTTTTTCTATGCTCGCTCACCACATTCCCCCCCCCCCCAGAAAAATCCGTAGAACACATGATCAACTTGTTGTGGTCTAAAGTATTGTCTGAACATGAGAACACAGTTCTGTGATAAATTTAAAAGAAAAATGAATGAAAATCGAGCAATTAATTAATATGGCCTTAGATATCATATTTCTAAAGGAGAAGATCTATCAAGGACTTGGGTGTAAAACTTGTATCGGGTATATGAACAATAAATTATGTTTTTATGTATTTTTTTCGAACGCTCTCTACTTAATGCATGTACAGATACGATTTAAACATTTCAAACTACAGCTCATTGTGTAAACAATGCAATTATAAACATGGCCTGTTCCAATAAAACTAAAATTTTAGGTGAAACATTACAACAATAGAGAAGTTTAGTTAGTTTACACATGAATTTCTATTGACATATCGTCATATACAATTTAGATCGAATGCATCAGAGATATATGAGCTCTTTACAATAAATGTTAAATATCATATGGATATATTTTAATCAGAAAAAATGGTATAAGCGCGTTATCTCATTCACCCTTTTAAGTTGACTAGTCAATTATTTAAAGTACATGAATATCCATTGCCTGATTAACGAACTGTACGTTATGTCGGCGTATAGATTTATGGGACCAATAGAAAAAGTTATTTATAACCTTAAACCGTTCATGTGTTTTTCCTCGGCGTTTGTTTGTAATCATTGAATCAATTTTAGTAACTTAACTAGTGTAGAAAAACATAAAGAATGATTATTTTATCTGAGTACGAATTTCCGAATTAATGTACCAGGACCAAATATGGAATTATTGATTATTACAATTTTCATTCTCATTATTGAATTTTGAAATATGATCAAGGTTTAAATTTAGTTTTACAAAAAAGTACCCAGGAATACACGTGATTACAATAATAAATACATAACATATATGTGTATTGAAGGAGTAAAGAGAATATGGTTGTAAAACGTAAGGCTTTGGCTGAGGTAAGTTTAATTACAAAATGTTTTCTCAATCTTTTTTCTTAAAAAGGAAGTATTTCGAATTTTAACATTTGTTACTTTAGTCAGTTACAGGACTGTGTCATTGTGCTCATTGATTATGTTTTCGTAGTCTTCATTCTATATATAGAACGAGCCTGGGTTGAAAAGGACATAAAGTTTAGTATGCATTCCGTACGGGACTATTATACAGGTCGTCCACGTAAACATTGCGTATATAAACATAGCCAGTTTCATTACATACCAATATTTAGGGTTGAATTTCTTTTACAATTTTATAGTTTAATCAGTTTACACTTATTTTATAAACATGTCATTATATAAATTTTACAATGTGCATACGCACTATTTAAAATAAATGTTACACATAAAAATTGCCTGTTTAAATCAGTAAATACTGTTCATGCATTAGCCTATTCACCTATTTAGTGGACAAGTTCATTGTTTAAAGTACAACAACACGCATGACCTAGAATACGACCTGTAACTCTAAAAATATCAATATTTACTGTAATTGTAAATGTACAAAGTTTTTGTTTTCTCCAGTGTTACAAAGGAACAAACTAATTACCACATTACCACCGGCACGGTCCCTAATAAAAAACATTATATATACATATAATTAAGGTATATATTACTAAAAATTTGTAGTTTTTAACCAATTTCTACAATATGCATATGTACAGTATAGCAGTGGCGTAGCTATACACTTATAGGCACGCACAGGCACGTGTCAAACTTTTGACTGCTTAGGGAACCAAAGACAATCCGGATAAACCCTACCCTAGGACCTGGGACCCCTATTGAATTGCCTGAGTCACTGTAATATAACTTCTGGCTACGACCCAGCTATACTAAGCTAAGAATTGACTCGCAATTTTCATTGATATGTCTGCGAATAATTTGATAGTTAACTAGCAAAGTTAACGATGAGGAAATACATGTGTATATGTGAACTGTGCAAGGCCAGTAAGTGCCATTAGAGTCAATGGGCTCAAGACTAGCTCCCACCCCACCCCATGCATTTTGAACAAGGAACCTTGATTTTGAAATTATACCTGGTATTAAAACGCTCGCGTACGAATATAAATTCAATTGATGCCATTTTTTTCATGGGTTATCCTAGATAATGTTAAAGGAGTCTGTATATATCTAGAT
Organism: Mactra quadrangularis; assembly: GCA_025267735.1. NCBI lineage: Eukaryota > Metazoa > Mollusca > Bivalvia > Venerida > Mactridae > Mactra > Mactra quadrangularis. The sequence goes on along the minus strand of CM046300.1, from coordinate 47,760,958 downwards.
TCTCGAATGGGTAACCCATAGCTAGGGCTTAATCTGTCCCCATTAATCACATTTTATTTAGTTTTCAAGTTGTTGTTAGTACATAGCCTCCTTATATTGACAGATGTTTATTTCATATTTTAACTTTTTCAAATACAATTATACAACGTTGTAAATTTAAAAAATACACCAATAAAATTGCACTAACTGGCACTGACAGATACGACAAGACGACAACGCTATACGTTTTATTCGCCGTTGACATTATTTGTGAACAAAATTTTCACTTGGAACTAAATTTGCCAAATAATTAAAACGGTTTGTCATGATTCGATATTCTATCTCTGTTTCCAAACTAATCAAATCAATGTTTTCTTGTTTCTTTGACACAAATTGCATGATGACATTGCTTGGATCACTAAATATCGATACAAAAACGTATGAAGTGTATTACATTTCGGATACGATAATTTCGGATAAATATTGCTGTTGAATTACAAATGTTGAGTGTTTGTGTACATAAACTGGCTACATGGTAAGATTATTAAACACGTGTGAAGTGCCAATAGTAAAATGACATGCAATCTAAGCCTATACAGTGGTGTGTGGTTATTTGTGAGGCGAAGTAGTGCTAGGTGCTAGATGCAATTTTTCTTTACTTAATATTATGATTCAGAAAGAAACATTGTGTCTGGCACCCATGATTGTCATGTAGAACTCCCTACAATCACTACAGGCCTGTTAAGTTGTATGGATAAAAAAATCATTTTTAAAATAAAAATATTTATGATTTGGCAGCTTTTACATAGAAAAAACTGCTTTTATCATGCTTTTAAAATCCTGATCATCTGAGAATCTCTTATCATACTTTATATCTTATGTATTTTTTTTTCAATTTCAGGATGTTAACATAAAGAAAACAAGTATATACAACATCATGTCTGGAAGTAGCAAGTCACTGCAGTCTAGAATGCTAGCATTAGCTGCATTAAATATGGGCTTTGGTTTGATTAGTTCAGCGTTTAGTTTCTACTACATCAAAGTTTTCCTCAATGTCTATCACATAGAAGAGAAATGGTTTCAGATTGCACAGACTTTGTTTATGGTCTGGAATGCTGTCAATGATCCACTGTTTGCATATTGCCAGGACAGTACAAACTTTAAATGTACCAGAACGAGGCGAGAAAGTGTTCTTTACGCTGCACCATTGTTTGCCATATCATTTGTTATACCTTGGTTTCCATGGGGCACAACAGACACTGCTCAAGCCTGGGTTACGGGTATTCATCTCATCACATCGTTATGTTTCTGGGATACTATGTACACGTACGTGGGACTAGCTGCTTGTTGCTTGTTTGCTGAAATTACCACAGATAATAATGAGCGATTGAAGATGGTCCGTAACAATCAGATTGGGTTTTTCATCGGATCTTCAAGTGTGTTTATGCTACAATACATGTCGAACCAACTTGAAAATTTTGGTGCATTTCAAAAGACTTCGATAGTTATAGCCATTATAAGCTGTCTGCTAATGAGATACTGTGGTTTAAATGCTCATACAGAGAAAGAACTGCAAGATGACCACGATGAATTAAGTGGAAAACCTAAACAATTAAAATCACAACAATATTCATATATACAGTTGACCAAACAAATCCTGTTTAATAGAGACTTCATAGGTTTTGTTATCATGAACTTTTGTCAAGAATTTCATCGGGCTTTCTTATCCAACTTTTTTGCTATAATTGGCGATCAATTAATATCAAAGGAATCCATAACACCATTTGTTAGAAGTGTCTTCTATGGTGCTAAATCTATGCTGCCAAATGTAAGTATCAAATACTGGTTAACATGTATTTTTTCTTTCATGCCTTATGATGAAATGTGATGTTATCAATGACAATACACATTATAATTACCTGTCTCTTTCATTCCACTCATAGAGAAATCATAATCAGTGGACTAAATAGCAGAACAGTCGATATGTTAGGACTTCTTTCTTCTTAAATTGTGCATTACCTAAGGTGGTCTTTATAGCAGAGCATCTATTTTTCTACTTTTTACCCATTCCAATAGTGTAGGTACATGGATGTTTGTTTGTTTGGTTGGTTTTACGCCATAGCAACACATTGTATAGATCATATAACGGCAGTCAGTTAACCAACTCACTCCTCCTGGACAGGCTAAATTTCTGGATTTAGCTGTTAACCAACTACTAAGCGCATACTTTCCTCAGTGATTGACAACTGCCCTACATAATTAAAAATCATTGGTAGGAGGGAGAATGGCTGCAGAAATAATTTCATGACCAAGCTCCATGAAAGTATCCCCCCCCCTGGGATTCGAACCCACAACCCCTCGACCAGTAGACTTGCGTGCTACCAACTGAGCTAGCCGGGCGGCTTACCACATGGATGTTAATTTATGTTTTGTTATATTTCAGGTATTTGTGATATTTGGTTCATCTATTGTACATAAATATGGATATTTCTATGTGATACGTTATAGTCAAGTTATAAAGATAATATTTGGTTTAACATATTTTATTGTTGGACCAATTAATTATTGGTTTGTAATGATCTTCATGTTAGTTGATGGGTACGTATTAGAAATACTTGTGTTACTTTTTTACATCACCTGACTGCATTGTGCCAAGGGTGAGCTTCCGCAATCAGTGAATTTTTTTTCAGTCCAGGCCTTATATAAATTTACATATTTTCAATCACTTGACAGCTTTTTTGATGTTATACAGTGAAGGGCAAAAGTATCATTTAGGCAGACTATATGAAATAAAAAATTTTGCTTTGCCCAAATCAAATTTCGTGAGTTCTGATAATTCCCAAAAAGGGAGAGGTTGTCAGTTTATTGTGGAAAGGTCAGGGAATGCTGGTAAAGAAAAGAATCGAGAAAAGCTGATTAAGTGAGCAGTCAGTGTACATAACCCTATAAAATGTATTGACAAATGACAAAGAGCCTTATAAAAAAAGATTGATTTACAGAAAGTCAAAGAAAAGACTTAGAATGCTGGCTAAGTTTAGTCCATTCTAGTTTATTTTAGCTTGATTGTGAAACAAGTTCTTAACAAGTTATATTAATCACTTTTAAAACCGATTATTGCCCCTCACCCTCAGTACTGAGCTAGAAGGATGAAGTTTCTTGCTCAAGGAATCAACAGGGTTGGTTTTGAATGGGATTGGAACCAAAGCTTAGCTGGCAATGATTACCAGTCCAATGTTGTTACCAAAATTACTTCTGCCTGACTGGGAATTGAACCCTGGACTACTGCATTAGTTGGCAGTCATAAGTAATTGAAAAAAAATGTATATAAATAATGTTAAATCCAAATAAATGCACAAATAATAAAACAAGTGTATGTACATATATACATGTATAACTTTAATATATTTATATTACAGTTGTATAGCAGATAGTATATTCTCATTGTTTAATCTTCCATTATCTGATGTCTCAGACCAAGACTCTATTAGATACAGTAGAAGGTTGGTTGTTTTTTGTTTTGTTTTGTGTTTGTTTTGAAACTGTAAAGGACATATGCAACCATTGCCTTAATTATTTGAACTGCTTAAGGCAGTTAAGCCAATTAAGAAGTGGTTTTTAGCCAGATTTTTCAAATTCGGCTAATAGTTTGGCAAAACACGGGCGGTTGGGCATCCGGTGTCGTTAACAATTGCATTAAAGTTTTTCTTTACCATATATTTCTGCCATTTATTGTCAGATCTTTATGAAACTTCATACAATGATAACATTCCATGTGATAAACAGAATTAGAAAGTAATCATAACTCTACCTGCCTTTATTATGGATTATTTCCCTTTGTAATAATTGTGTTAAAGTTTTTTAATCCGGCTTTAATGTGGTTTCCACATTACATTTCTTGTTGCTAAATGGTTTTATATGATTTTCATATTATAATGCCATAACATTGAAGACACAAAATACATTTGTACATGTATACAAGCAAAAATGGCATTATCTGGAAGTCAAGACCACAGAAAGGTGAATGTCACCTCCAGACTCCAATAGATTTGACTAGGAACTGAAGTTGAATGTCCTCCAACAGAAAAAACTTTTTGAACCTGTGATGAACTAAGCTGAAATGAAGATGTGTACACACAGATAGAATCTAATCTGATTTGCATGCCTTTCAGCAATTATATGTAAAATAACATCATGTCCCACAAATGTATCCGTACTATCAAACCGTTAAGCTCGAAAATCCATAAACTTGGAGTTTCTATTATTAACTATTTATAACTCTACATTTTTTTTTATATTACAGTAGTCCAGTGACATCAATGGTGTTCGGTACAAACGCACTGGTTGTTAAACCAGCCCAGTCATTATCACCTATGTTTATAGTTAGTATATTAAATCGCTATGGTTACGACAAACTCAAGGACAATACATTGAGTAGTGATGAAATATCTACATTAAGTGGTGTGATGTTTAATTTATTATGTTTGTTTCCATTTTTCATTGGTTGTATACAATACTGTGCATGGTCTTTATATTCTATAAGAAATAAGAAACATTCTGACACTGTTGTCGTATTGGATTCTTAAATGGTCTTTCTTGTGAAACAATTATGAAAATATAAAATCTAATTTAGCATCATTGTTGATGAAAAATTATATTATGATTTTTTTTTCATGATTTATGGTGAAATATGGGGCGCGTTGCCTAAGCATTTCGCTAGGTATCGCTTTGTAGCAAAATCATAGGAAACAACTTGCTACGAGATATCGCTTCATTTCACTACGTAGCGAAAGCTAGCGAAAAAAATCTTCGCTACCCGAGAGTGCTTTAACAAATTTAAATGGCTGCCTCCGAAGTAATGTAACTTCCTGTTTGCCAACAATTTGGTTTTTATGTTTGACTGACTATAGATGAATTGAAATTGATAAATATTTGTAATTGTTCATATAAACATATGTTTTTGCAATGATTTTATACTTGTTAAAGACTTATTTAGTTGGAAATTGCCCCGAAAACATGCAATTGCAATAAGCACAAAAGTGTTACGCGACACAGGCCGCCATGTTGGTTTGTGATGTAAATAACAAGCTGTTTCTGAAGAAGAAGAGCTACAAGAAAGCACTTTTTCATAGCGATACGTAGGGAAATCGTTAGGCAAGGCGCCCATGGTGTTATTCAATGATAATATAAAATCTTGTATTTTCATTGTAGTGAAAATATGACCTAAAAATGGTGTCATCTTGAAAGAAGTTCTTACGACATTTATCACTTTGGAAAAGAATATTTAAATGACAAATAGTAAAAAATCCCAGTTTTTGAGAATGGGACAAGGAAGTTTCTATGGGAATAATTACTTTTGACTTAAAACTAATCATATTTTTAGTTAAGTTATCTTGATGAAAATTAGTTGGTGTTATGCCCATATGTAGATCTACATTTGTTGAAAGCAAGTAGGTGGAAAATTAAAAAAAGTAAATTTGCAAGATTTCTGGATTCACTGACATTTTCTGGACGGTGTTATTTTAAAAAGGCCTGTCTCAATGCATATACTTAATAGTTGTATACTCTCTATTATGCTATACAAGTATTAACATATCATATATTTTTTTGCCAAATAATTATTTAATGACTATTAATGATAGTTTTTTGAAAGTACTTAAATTCTATAAATTTTATTTTATGTATATTACTTTTACAGTGTTGTGCCAATGTTTGCAAACTACTTAATGGTAAAAAATATTTTACACACTTTTTTAAGACAGATTGATTTTATATAAATACTTATAACTAAGTATTAATTTGTAATTTAAATTCATTTTTTTAATCTTGATTGAAGTTTTAATTATTTTTGGTGTTCCCATACTTTTGCTATATTTTGTTTGAATATTTTACTGTGTACGAAATTAGTGTGGTCCAGTTGCCCGGGCCAACCAATTTCTAGTTCAGGCAACCAAAAATTGTTTTGGTCAACCAAATTTCCAAAAACAAGATATAGTGCAAGGCTGCAAGCTGCTAAAATGACCTATTCAGGCAACCACTTTCATGTCATAATTTCATGGACTGTTTTAGATAAACTGCAGTCAAGAGTCAAGACTGTCATGTTTGACCTTTGCACTTACTTTCCAAAAAGGGTCACAAAAAACAGGAGTCTCTATATACATATATATTTTTGCAATTAGATTAATGTTTGTTTACTACAACATTGCTTGTTGTTAATTGTTTATTTCTGTTAGAATGTATCATGATTGTGAGGCTTTGTGCCATTTTACTATGTATGAATATACTTGTTAATTTATACTATGTATGTATATATTTGTTAATTATTCTATTTACATATAAGGCTCACCTGAAGCCTGTTCAATTTCCCCGAACGTTCCAAAACATTCTGTAACATTACATTTGGAACTCCTCGGCCATTCGCTGCCAATAATCTCGGACATATTTAGACGCTATTTTGAAACTACCGGTGTTGAAGTAAACATATATACGATTGTTTAGACAATGAGTGATGTTTCGTTTTTAGTCCATAAATTTTGAAACATCACTCATTGCCTTAACGATCGTATATTTGTCTATTAGATTAGATAATTCGCAGCAAATGGCCGAGGAGTTCTGAATGTAACGTTACGGAACGTTTTGAATTGTTTAGGGTAATTGAACAGGTTCCTGTTAGCTATGCCTTGGATGAAGTATTGTGACCATCCCTTGTCTGTGATTTGTTGTCCTTCATATTATACTGCTATACTAATTTATTTTAGCTCAATTGTGAAACAAATTCTTACAACTTAAATTAATCAATTTTGAGTCCGCTTCCTGATCAGTACTGAGCTAATTGGATGATGTTTCTTGCTCAAGGAAACAACTGTGTAGGTTTTTGATTGGATTTGAATCAATGCAGAGCTGGCTATCCAATTATTATTGATCCAACATAGTTACTCCTCGGCCACTTCCGCTCCTTTGTCCTTGATCAATACAATAAAACTGTTTTTGAATTAAATTTACTTCTCCTGTCTCAAATTTACAACAGTTCCTGTATACTTGTTAAGGAAAACTTTAGGGAGCCTCGTTTTCAATGTCTCAGTTGAGCCTCCTAGGGTCATCAAAACCCTCTTGTTTATAAAGGTTATTGGACCACAAACCCTATTGTTTATATAGGTTAAGGGACCACACTATATTTATTCAATTATTTATACATATGTATACATGTTTATATCTACAACTTATTAAAAATATGTTATTTTAAATCAGGAACACAATGTTTTGTTTTAGATTTGTTTTTATTATTTTATATTCTACTTAGTATATACGTTTGTATATTATATATTTTTGTGAGAGAACTTGATATTGTTGTTACTTTACTGTGCCATCCAGAATAATCTTTACACTTGTAAAAAAAGCTGTTTTTAGCTCATTTTTGAATGCATGATGGTTGGTGAGATGCATGGGCACTGACCCTGATGGATGTTCGGGAGGGAGCCTTGGATTAGGATCCAACTTTGCACCTTGCAGTCATGGATTTTAAGGGCATCTAGCTGGATTCCCCATCGACCATTTGTTTGCCTTTCTATCAACAGTCCATTATTACTCATTTCACTATTTTTTGCAGTTAAACCCCACTTGTATCTTACTACTATTAGCACTTTATTGATCTTAAATTCTTAGTTTTATATTAGTCTTCATTTTATTATTTTATATTTTATCATCTCTTTACCATTTTCAATTTCATATTCATTTAATTATTTCTTAATTATGCATATGATTGTGAGGCGCTTTTGAACATATATTCAAAATGAAAAGAGCGCTATACAAATTTGGTATATACATGTAATAATAATAATCATACATGTATTTAAAGATATGTATTTAGTTTCTCAAGGCTTCAAGCTTCAGAAGAGATTTAAATCCAATCTCACATTTTCAAAAGTGTAAAGATAATAATGGATGGTGGTTAATTATATTGTAAATAAAATTATATTGCACATACTGGCGATTGTTATTATTTGATAGTTGGATTTTTAACTTTTTTGTTGGGTTTAACACCAAAGCAATACACTGTTCAGGCTATCAGTCAACTTACACACTAATCCTGGAAAGGCTAAATCTCTGGATTTAGCTGTTAACCAACTACTAGGTGCATACTTCAGTCAGTGACTGACTACTGCCCAACGTGATTTAGAATCAGTGGTAGGAAGAAGAATGGTCATAGAAAATTATTTCATGTCAAAGCTCCATGAAAGTATTCCCTCCCGGGAATTGAACTTACGACCCAATGATTAGCAAACTTGTGCACTACCGACTGAGCTAGCCAGGCTAGCTGCATTTTTATATTATATTTTATTATTATTACAAGTTTCACCAATTTGGGCAGGTTAGTGTGTTTTATTGAAATTAATGGAAAATAGGCATCTACTTAAACTGGGTTTGCAGTGCAGTTGGTAGCGTGCCAGGATTTCAAATCTAGTGTCCTGAAGGGGGTATGGGTTCCAATCCCACCTAGGGCAGTCATACCCTTCTGTGAAAATTTGTCAACGAGTGCAATTTTCCTATATTAATAAGGCATATATGGAGAATTTGCTGCTCTTGTGGAAGGGTAAGAGTACTAATTATAGACATGGGTCCAGCAAAGCTAGGTTAGGTGCACAGGTGACCATGAAATAACCTTAATTATATTGATTTGGTGTTAAACCCAGTATAAAGAAGACTTCTACTTACTGTACAATGTATTGTCAGTACACTATACCTAATACAATGTAGCAATGGTTAGACTCTAAACTGTGTGGCTCACTGAATAAAATTCAGTTATACTCGACTTATACTTAATAGTAATCTGTTTTTTAAAAGATATATTATGGAAACAAGTTCATTCACTGTATTCATTATGTGTCATGCTGTGTACAAATAATATATATTATAGTGCCCTCCATAAGCCATTGCACACAATCTGATGAACTGATTCACATTTTCCTATGAAAAAAAGGAAAAGAGTCATCAGAGCAAATTTCAAGATCAGAATAAATTGGCAAACTAAGACGGCTGCCTTGGTTATTTTGCTTCCAGCCCTACCTTGAAAAACATTTAAGGATAAACCGATTCTGATTTAACCATGGAAAAAACAATAAACTAAGAGCAAATTTGGAAGTCAGCTTCTGTAAGTTTATCAACATATGATTAGGTTTTCCTCAAAATTTTCGAAACTTAAGACCTATATGCTTTCCAGTGGAATACCGGGATTTATCGGTGAAATAAAAAACGGTATTCTACTGTTTTGAAACAATGAAAATAATTTTTCACTGTTTGGATGCGCCGTTCTGATGACATATCATACTAAAACTTTAAAACAGCAAGTTTGAAGCATATAATAAACAGATTTTTTTTTTATTTTGGTGTAAGATCCATTCATTTCACTCATGAGCTAATATAATATTTTCAATCCTGGCTACACCACTCGTGAAAATATTGCATCCTTAGCTCACTTGTGAAATAAAAATAGATCTTACTACAAAAAATGAATGTCCTCTATACATTGTATAAATGTTTTTATAATTCATAATTAACATTTTTTTAATATAAAGAAACTAACAACAAATAGATATATAATGTTTCAAATTTTATTAAATATTGCACAATATTCTGAATAACACAAGACAATAATTTTTACATTGTTTTAAAAGATGAAAATATATACCTGGTATTTATTGATATATATATCTTTTATACACAATTATAGTTTTTAATTGAATTTTGGGATGTTAATCAACGCTATGTTATGCATGGTTGGGAGTTAACCTCACCTGCTTTTCTGGGCAATTTTCTTTTTTAATTATCTTTCTACAATGAACCAATAATTTACCATAATACTAATAGAGGGAAATTTATGCTTGTGTTGAATTTCCATGGAAAGAGATGACTTGCTGCAGCTAGGTATCTAACCTGGCTTTTCCTATTGGAATTGTCTTAGCTTGCATGCTGCCACAACATTACTGATACAGCCACAGATGCCAGACCCAAATTTTCCTTATTATAGTATACACTGGGGTCCAAACGTTTCTTTACACTTCAAATTGTGATGTTTTGAAGTATACTATGATATACTGTACATGTAGTTATTAGTTTCACAACTTTTAAACAGTTTTTACATGAATGATTAATGTTCTTTATACATATAGTTTTTCAATGAAAAATGAGAGCAAATATGATTGAAATGCATGTGTAAAGAAACTTTTGGACCCCAGTGTATATAGAGATAATACTATGATAAGAAAAACTTAGGTCTGGCACCTGTGGGTACAGCTTCACAAAGGTAGAACAGACAAAAATTTAATAATAATAAAACAAAAGTACATTTGAATATTCTATGAAGTGTAAGAGTTCCATCAGTTGAGGGTTTTGATATTTATGAAAAATTCAATTTATCAACAGGCTACACAAAATAATATCAATAAATACCAGGTTCATATAACCATCACTAGAAATATTCTAAAATTAACAAAATATACATTTTATTGTATAAGAGTTTGTACAGCAAATATTAATTTATAAAACTGGATTGACCATCAAATGTCTTCAGTTTTACTGATAAGCAAACCCATTTTAAAGCTGCTTTTAAACAGATATTACAAAATTAAAAGCTGAAATAATCAGCAAGCTGGTATTTCATATTAAAATTCTTAAGCGTAAAATCTTGACCTGTACTGTAAGCTTGTCTGTTGTAATATGAGCTAGTTTGCAAATGGTGAAGTTTAAAGGGATATACAGGCAAAATTTTTTAATGACTGTGCCAAAAGTATAGAACCAAGTTTAGTCTTTAAAACAGTATTAAGAACGTAAGAAATCACTTACTTATAACATTTGTCACTTATAACATTCAACGGAACAAATTAAAACATGTTGCAAACACATTGTTGAAAATGAAAGTAGAATACAGAGGGAATCACCAAGCTATTTATAGATTTGTTACATGTCGTACTTGCTGAAATTAAACATTTTTATTGGTGGCTTTTTGTCTTTTTGAACAACATTCTTAGGCGGTTAGGATATCTTTTTAATAGAATTATACTGTTGTTGCACAATAACAAGCTCTAGTATCTTCTCATCAGTAAATGCATATTTTAACATTAATCTATTTTTAGCAAACCTGACCCACGTAGGTCTAGATAGGAAAAGACCCCAAATATTACGAGAAAATAAAGAAATATTTTGCCAAGTAGTTATAAAAAATATAATTCAAAATCAGGAAACATGAAGTTGAACTTTTGCTAGTATATCCCTTTAAAGATATAGATGATATTCGTCAACTTTGGTGTAGATAGAATTTTTTCCGAGTGAGCTCAGAAAGCATATTTTCACGAGTGGCATAGCCACGAGTGAAAATGTAATTTTCTGAGTTCACGAGTTGAAATAAAAAATCAATCTTACACCAAAGTTCAGATAATGGGAGGACTTTATCTGACAAGGTCATAGAATGAAATGGGTTGAAAGAAGTTGTAATTATTGAGAAAACAATAAAACTTTGTCATTCATCAGCTCAAAATTTAATGTATTTCTGACCAGGAAAAAACGGCTGATGTTTGTGCAATAACTTTTTGGAGAAAGCTAATGGAAATGTTAGAACACAGAAGTAGACATTGATTGAATTAAAACATACATTGTATATATACATGAAAAAACAACTAAAAACATGTGCCAGCACAAATAAACATTGTCGCAAATAAAATATAAAATCATTTCAAAGTAAAAAAAGAACAGTAATAAAATATACATATATGGTAACAGAATAGTAATATAAAAGTAACAATTTTACAAATAAAAGTATAAAAAGTAGAACTAATCATAAAATATTGTCTAAGTAGAAAGTACTGCTGTTTTCTAGAACTTCTGGGCCTGCAAAGCTAGAGTTGACGTCATAGGCTCAGCTGTACTTTCAGTTGAGAGAAGATTTGTGGGTAAATTGAGTAAAAATATGATTTTGAAAAGTATGGTATAATGCTTACAAAATATGATATTTTAGTTCATTTATATATGTTCATAATTTTGTATGGATTACATAAGCGGATCTAGCGGGGGTCAGGGGGTCCAGACCCCCCTAGAATTTCCAAATAGTACTTGTCCATTAGTGTATTTCTTGACTGTAAATCATTTTTAGGTAGCATGAAGCAATTTTTCTCAGTGCTTAACATAGATTTAATGGTTATGTAGTTTATATTATTAATATGTTGCATTATTCTGCAAAATGAGAATAATGTGGTTGTGGTTTGAAAGTTTGGACCCCCCCTCCACTAGAAAAAGTTTGGATCCCCCTAGAAAAAAATTCTGAATCCGCCTCTGGATTAGATTCATTTTAAAGCTTGTAATAGCAAAATTATTTGATAAAAACTGTCATCTGGAGTAAGTTATTACTTCCCTTTCATACAAAAACAGAGCAAGTTTAAATATATCCATAAAAAGTCTGGTTTGGCATAATTAAAAAATTTGATATAATGGAAAACTTAGTTAATACAATGTACCAGCAATTATAATTATTTCTAGAAATTTGAGCAGCCATGAAATATACTTTTTAGTAAAGAATTTTATGTTATATTGAAGTACAAAAATAATAAATTATTGTACAAAATGCATATAATGCATATAATATATTGTAATAAATTTTAATAATACATAACATAAAACATCAGTATGTGGTATTTACAAAATGTACATTTCCCCGTGACTTCGGCCAGCAGTTTTTTATTCAACTGTCAGTGGCACATACATTAACCCTACTGATTTAAAAAACTTGATTTTTGTTAGAAAATTCATTAACATAAATAGCCTTTTTTTATTTTTATGTTGGGTTTAATGCCGTAGCAACACATTGTATAGGTTATATCATGGCATTCAGTCCACCTACTCACTGTTCCTGGAAAGGCTAAATCTCTGGGTTAAGCTGTTAACCAACTACCAGGCACATACTTCTGTCAGTGGCTGACTACTGCTCTACAGGATTGTAGAAAAGTTTTTAATGACCAAGTTCAATGAAAGTATGCCGACCCAGGAATTGAACCTATGAACCCTCGATCAGAAGACTTGTGTGCTACCAACTGAGCTAGCCAGGCTGGCTTATCAGCAGGGTTAATGTATGCACAAGTGAATACCCACAATAAGTGTAACAAACAAAAAAAACTTATAAATCTATAAATATGTTATAACAACACTTTTCTGACTTGCTGTTTTTGATATCATGGATGTTTCAGGCATTCTGGGAGGTGGCGTTGGCGCTGCTCTTTTATAACTCACTTTTTGTTGTTGTAAACGATTGTACGCGATCAAATCTTCTAAACTCTTGAATGAGTTAGTGTCAATATTAAACTGAGGATCAAATTGTTTTAACGGAACTCTTGGAGGAATTGGAGGCGGAGCACGCCTCTTGACCTCGGCTGATATATTTCTAATGTTGTTATCCCCGCTAGTCTTAAGATTGTCATGATATGAACTCTGGGGTTCTGTATGTTTAACAACATCGGGTAATTGATGTAAACCTCGATACGACTTGGGAGACTTTGACCTTGACCTTGATCTAGCCTCCTTTGTTGAAGATCTATTTTCAGAAATTACTGGGTTGGGAGAATTATTCATTGACCTTGAATAACCTTGACCTTGAGTTTCTCTACTCTTCCTTGAAGAAACACCATTAGTGTATGAAACAGGGGACTTTGCTCTTCTCGGTTCTTCGGAATTAGAGTTTCTATGTTCCGAATTTTGAATAAATTTTAGACTTTGCTGTTGTACAAAGTTTGATTTTCCCTGATAATAACTGACTGGAGATTTTGACCTTCTGGAATCGTCAACTTTTGGTGCTGGACGTTTTTTAAATGGAAGTTTATGTTCAGCCATATTATGATTCATATTATCATTGTCTTTATGCTGTTGATCAGGTGATGAAATCTGGTCAGTTTTAATTATGGTCACATTACTTGGTGCAGGAGATTTTGTATTATTTCTAACTGATTGAACACTTTCTGGTGGCACATAAAAGTTCTTTCTAACAGGGGTTTTAGGTCTTGAATGATTTCCTGATGTTTCGGGAACAGTTTTATCATTATTAGGGACAGATCTATCTACTTTGATTATTGTAGATTTCTTTTTTGTGGCATCATTGTTAGTGTCAACATGTTTAGTACCTGAGCTAGTTTCATTAGTGTCTACACTATTACTGTCAATATGTTTTACACCATTTTCAGTTTTCCCGCTTGAATTATCAATTTCACCTTCATTGCATTTAACACTCTCATTATGAATTTGTCTAACTTTTTTAACAGTAGCATAAAGTTCATTTAAATTTTCAACATCTTTCACAACTTTTTCTGGGACAGTTTCAGCACTATTAGACTTTCTCCCCACACTGTTGCTAGGCAACTGTTCATTTTCAGTGTCAGGTGACACAACTTCCACTTTATCACAGACTTTACCATCATCATTGTGAACATTATTAACCAATGGAATGTCAGTATATTCTTTATCTCGAATTCCTGATATTCCACCAATAGTTTCATAACCACTTAGATCAAGGTCATTCAAAAATCCTTCACCAAGTTCAAGGTCACCAGAATCATGTGATTTCTTCATGTCTTTTTTATCACTAGTGTCAGTAAGTTCACCCAGTAGATTCACAGTATCAGCAGTGTTCCCATTGTTAGTAATAGTCTTATCACTATCATCAAGTTCACAATCTACTTCAGTGGCTGCTATTTTCCTATCAGTAAGAGGTGTACCTTCATTTTCAGCAGTTGGGGCATCTTGAGGTAGAAAACCTTTATCTTCTAACATCTTAAGTCTGTCTTTCATTCCACTTGGACATGAGTCCCCTTTAGGATCTCGAGCTGTCATTTTAACTTCTTGTTTTGGTATTTTTTGCGAACCACCAAATGATTTCTGTCTTTCATGATAAGCAGTAGGACCGTGTAGTAAGACTTCAATACTGTGAGACGAAGATTTCCTTCCTTTTGACATTTCTTTAACAGAAGCATACGCAGGGTCAGATTGTATGGAGTCGATACTTCTAGAACTCAGGTGATGACTTTTCTGTCGTGAGAGCTGCATGTTATGAAAGAGTATTGCATCCCTGTCAACATTAAGAGGGTGTTTAAGTTCTCTTTTAAATAAAGATTCACTTGATATCTGAGAATGTTCAGAGAATGCTGGTCTATGAGGGGCATGAGGGGGTAGAGCAGGGGTCACTTCATTAGGTGGCAATGTAACAGTTCTTTCTTTAACTTGACCCTTAAGTTTAGTTGTAGTTGACCAATTATCATCTGAGTCTAGTGTTGGAAAGTAGGGGTCATATTCCCCATCATGGACCCTCATTGCATGAATTAACTCCTTATCCTTTACTTCCTCGGTAAGTCTCTTTTGTAGCATAAGTTCCCAGTTTAAAGCAGGATCCATGCTGTTAGGATCATCATGTCTATGTTTCCTTGGTAACGGTCTTATACTTACACCATCTATATCATCTACAGTATCTTCAGGAAATTCACCATCTTTACTTGCTTCACCTTTAAACACACCATCCATGTGTTTCCTCTTCTTACCATTCTTAATTCGAACAATATCCATCGGTATTGAATCTTTCTGTTCTTCAAGCTCAGCACGTTTTCTCTTTTCGTCTCTGTCAATATCTCTGACTTTTAATTCCGCTAGCAACTTCTGTTCCATCTCGAATTGATTATGAAACAATTCTCGGATTTTATTTCTTTCGCCCGAAGATAGCATCAACCTAACCACCAGTACACCAATATTCTCCACAGAGTTGTATCCCTGTACAAGATCTTGGAGTTTCTTAGCAGCTAGTACTGGATCGGGAATGTTAATAATTTCATTGACAGTCTCTTGGTAGGACATATATTTCCATAGCCCCTGGTTAGCAATGATAATCAGCTGATCGTCAGGTTGTAGTACTGTGGATGAGGTATGAGGGTCGGGTATAACAAATGGAAATAAATAACTGGATCCCAGTAACCTTGTATTCTGTGTTACACCATTTATCTTGTTGTCCTGAAATAAATACACAAAAATATTTTTTTTAAGTTACCATGGAAACTTTGCATGGCCCAATCAAGGAGCAGTGGTCGAGTGCTTAGGAATCAAGAAGTCCCTGCTTCAAGCCCCTTTAGGGGCACTGCCAATTTCCTTGAGCAAAATACTTACCAATAGTTGTTCCACTCTACCCAAGTTTTAATTGGTACAGTGAGGGATCACCTGCCTGAAGGTGATTTCATTAATTGGGGGTTTTCTTACAAAATTGGTAAGTTGGCTGAACATAATTATATTTGGGAGCAGAATTTAAACTGCACTGCAACATTTTTTTAACTTTAAGGACCAATTATACTATGTCACTAACTAAAAGAAATACATGTGTACAAGTTATTCTTTATTTCTACATTTTATTAATGATATCATGGTAACTGCTAGATCAAATTGCCTAACTTATAGCCATTCCTGTATTATACAATGGTTTGTTGTTTTGTTAGCTCTGTTTTAAGGCATATAAGACAGACAGCATACCTAACAATCTTTTACAACAGTGTTTTTCAAGAACACACATTTTGCCATTTGGGCATGCAAAATCAAAATAGTGATTAAAAATCATGAAATACACCATTCGGCTGCTCAGTGCATGTTTATGTTGTATATGTACTTACTTCTGTAACAATTCCACCAGATTTACAAATTCTTTCAGTTTCCGTTTTATCATGTGATACGGTAAACAGTTTAGTCAAGACCACTGCTTCACCTCTTCTGCAGACGACAATTTCTACATCACCTACGTTGGCTACATTTAACACATAATGGTTCGTATCTTTTGGTTTAACTATATGACATATGGCTCCAGCGGCCCCAACTTTCTGACCTGTCATTTTTAACTTCCTGTAAAATAATATGTAATATTAAAATACTTCTGATCACAAATTTATTGTTCTGCTCAATTTAAAAGCAGTTCTTGCAAGAGAGACGAAGCACTTTTCTTGGTCCCCAAGTGGTGCTAAGCAAAAAAGGATGAAGTTCCTTGTTCAAGCAACCAACTATATCCTATAGCGGTAAACAAATTTTACCATCATCAAATCAAGGGTTGCCTGCAAGACTGTAGTAACTCGCTTTTTAATGCAAATACTACAGTCTTGCCGGCAACCCTCAAAATAGTCATTTTGTGTCTTCTACATTGATTTCTCAAAATGTGCATTGAGATTGTGGTGTTTAAATTGGCTAACATATTTGTTTTTTTGGCTTCTGCAATAAATGTTGGTGTAATTGGAACAAACATAGCCTTACTTCACATGCATGTATAAATCTGTGAAATATGTAGCTCTATAATGGAGAAACTAGCCACTTATAGAACTGTGGTAAAAATCAATCATTGTCATTGTAATAAACCTTATATGTATATACATGTATAAAGTTTTGTCTCAAAACTGTGCCAACCGCCTATGATTATTTAGAAGGTTATGAACAAATAAAATATATTTTTAATACTATTTTTAAAACCAACCTGTGTGCAGATAATATAGTGTATTTCAGATAGTCTTTCCCAGTAATAGAATGTTTGATTTCATCTTCCATAATTCCTACTATTCTATTAGACAATATTCTAGTAACTTCATCATTTCTTCCACCAT
Organism: Mactra quadrangularis; assembly: GCA_025267735.1. Lineage (NCBI taxonomy): Eukaryota > Metazoa > Mollusca > Bivalvia > Venerida > Mactridae > Mactra > Mactra quadrangularis. The sequence goes on along the minus strand of CM046300.1, from coordinate 47,743,337 downwards.
CAAATAAAGCAAACAATCCTTCTTGTCCCTCGTTAAACTTTGGTCTATTAACTATACTCACTGATATCCTGTAATATATGTATAACAGTTTGCAATAATATCTTTATGATATCTAAGCCCCGTCTGGACATGGATTAAATTGGGCAAAATGTATCGAAATACATATGAAGAGGTTGGACTAATGATCTTTTTCTTCTAAAATTTACTAACAAACTGCATAACGAAGGATCAGTGAGGCTACATTGATACTGTCCACAATAGAAATCAGTACACATGTATACAATCTATTTTTAGACACTTGAAATTTGTAGGCGTGTCTAATTTTAGCGCAATGGTGTTACAATTGACAAGAAGAGAAACGGGTTAGAAGTTACATAACTTGTTATCTATATTTTAGCGGAAGAATGTAAGTTCCTTATTGAAACTGTTTAAACGGAATTAACAAGGATATTTTAATGTATTATGAGTAAACAACAAGACTGCTTGATACCGTCAGATACTGTTACCAAAGGGACTATTTTTTCCGTGTAGGTATTAATTCAACCTAACAACATACAGCTGTGCTAATCTAACTGCGCATGACTGTCGAATGTCTATGTCCACGACATTTTTTGATGTGTGTCAAAATATGTTGCTTACTTAGACCTGAATTGCTAATGCAATCCACCTCAATAAATGATTAAACTATTGAAGTATGCAGGCAGTATAGAAGGTGAAAATCAAGGGAGGTAATTCTTTGATGTTTTCATTCCTTTCAGCCAATTTGCCATCCAGATAGGTCTTTAGTTATAACTACACTTAAATAAGCAGTTACCTTAACTAGGTGCATATTACAATATTTTCATGGCGCATGGTTGTGAAAAAATTCAATATACACATATCAATTAATGTTGTCTGAAAAAATGCTACATATTTCGCATTGTTAAAGAAATTGTTTAGAAATTGGTAATGACATAAAACATGAGACACTGCTGCTTATGAATGAGAATGGGAAATGACCAATTATATCAGATTGAAATCGTGTAAGGAATATATAGAGCTGAGGATAAACAAATGTAGAAAAAAATGGCAAGGGAGTGGATTTTTCAAGTAGTAAAATTGAACTTTTAAAATGGTTATAAAAAGGCTACATAAAACACTTACTTGTTTCTCATGCCAGATGTTTGAGATAATCCAGATTGCCAGGGTATTTCTATATCATCAAAACCAGCAGCACGTAAATCTAACAATGATCTATTCTGGCCTTTTATATCTACCATACATACTTTCTTCTTGGTTCTATAAAAACATCAACAACATTTTTGTGGTTACTTTAAGTTACACAATCATGACACCTCTACTAAACCAATCTGATTAAAACCTGATCTAAAATTTTCCGCTCGCCTTCTCACTAATTTAGATCTGGCCTTTTTTCAAGCAAGGGTCACTTTCAGGTGACCTTTTCTCATCATGATATTAATGACAAAATTGTTATGATGTGTAACTTGTTAACATCGTCTACGTCATGCAATTTGAAATGAGCCGTCCAATCGCAGACTGTGAATAATACCGCTATTAAGTTAGCTTGCAAACCTTGGTCTAAAAAAGAAATTACGAAATCAAATTGTTATTAATAGTGTTTCGTCTAGATGAAAGCTAAGCATTGATTAGTCGACATAAAGATCATCTCGACGTGACCCTCCATTGAGATAGTAGAGATCCTGTACGACAATGCTTTATAGGATATCTGTTTATGGAGATTGCTATTAAACAGAAGTTCTGACTTAAATAACCTTATGAGTCACCTTTTTAACATTTTGTTTTTTATTTAATGTGTCATTACCCCTTCATTAACAGTGTAAACATTGGTTTTGTTGAAGACCATAAGCTTATAAAACAGTAGCTTGTTTGTCAAAAACAACTCAAATCAAACTCTTAATTTATATTAGATTTTTTGTAATCTGGATGGCTTAAACAATGGCAGAGAACTTCTGAGGACATAGTAATAGTCTTGTTTAGATATGGTGTGTAAAGTTTGACCCCGATCTGGTCATCCAAATTTGCATCTAATAATTATCTACACATATCCTTATCGCCTATTCTACACTTCGGCATGTAACATATTCAAAATAAACGATCGTTTTACATCGTATAATCCTCACGGCCATTAAGTAATAGACACTCATTGTACGCTTTAATATATTTTAAAAATTAATCCCTGTGTTATAATTACATTCAAGCTTTGACGATATACTCCGATCCGTATCGAACATTAATACTACATTCATATTCAATGTTAGAATGTTCTAGCATAAAGGTCAGATCGGGGTCAAACATATATTTTATAGAGGTTACTACATTGTAAGTTTAATAATGTCATGAATATTTTTGAGTACCATTATTACCATCAATAAAAGGGGACTATAACAATGGCAAAGTAGATGACAAACATGCTACATAGGGGGGAAGGGGAGATAATCCAGTGTAACCATGCTTGGTAGTCATTTCATGTTGATGAAATATCCATTAAAAGGGAATTAAGTTTTTGTGAACAGAAGTTCATATATCAGAATGATAAAAAAATTATTTTTTCCCTCAAACAAAGTAACAAGTTCACCCGGTAATTGTACAAGTATAGACAAAATTTTGTGATTTTAAAATGAAACTTTTTGTAGAACATTAAATTTTTGAAATTGAGTTTTACATTTATTACTTTATTATTTACTTAAGTTTAGGTTAGTTAACGTATTTTAAGACAAATATATTAATACACAAATATGTTGAGAAAATAACCCAGAAAAAGTGGTAAAAATAGTTATCATGTTAAACATAAAAAATACAAAAATTATTAAATCAATACACACTACTTTCTGTTATAGTATTATTTTTACACACATTACATGTCATTAATTTTACTCATTTCAAACTTCAAAGTTGATGAGCACTTTTATTTAGGACACTTTTTAAATTCAAGATAAATATGCTTAAATACTAAATGTAAAAAACATCATATTAAAATTCATTAAACAGATTTAGAGCAAATTTTGGAAACTCAATGGGCGAAAAGCACATTGTTTTGCATCACCTAACCCTCTCGATTGGATTCAATATTAGTTCTGCATACTAAACTTGATTATACATGTATAGCTATAATTCTGATAAATTTAGAGTGACATTGACCTTTATATTTATAATCTAGCAATGACCTTGACCTCATTCTAGCAGTGACTTTGACCTTGATCTAGCAGTGCTGTTTACATGCATCTAGTTGTGACCTTGACCTTATCTGTACAAATTTGACAAATAGCAGACTTTTATCTAGCAATGACCTATTTTTTATAGCAGTGACCTTGACCCTTCAGTAAAAGTAACCTTGACCTTTAAGTAAAAGTAACCCTGACCTTTAAGTAAAAGTAACCTTGATCTTCATGTTACAGTCACCTTGACCTTTAGCTGGCCGTGACATTGACTTTCATCTAAGTGATATACAAGTTCAGCTTTCCACACTTTTAAGTGTTTAGGCCATTCATAGAAAATTAAATCATAGTTTTTATTTAAGACCTCTCAACCTTCATAAAAGACCAGTATATGTATGTGCATTTTGAAGTTGTCATTCTCTTACCCAAAGTCTAGTAGGATTCTCAACAGTTAGAGCGAGAATCTTGATAACCTCGGGGAACTAGAATGGAAGTTAATGAATTGATATTGTTTTCTTAGACTAGATATACAAACATATTAAGTATTTAAACAGCAGGATTAATAATTGTGCCACTACTGATAGTTGGATAAATTTACCAATGATATTTGAAACAAGAGACAGAAAAGAAACTATAATGGTAATGATTGTCCTAGCATCATTTTAACTGTGTGAATGTATGGAATACATTAAAAACATTGATACATAAATCCATTCACCTCATATGATATAATGTTTTATAACAAAAATATTTTATATAATTATAATACACGTATGTACATTTTTGTAGAAACAGAAAAAAATATAGAACTAGAGTTTCATTGTGGCAAAATCTATTATTTGGTCAGGCCAGTAAAAGCAGAAAGCCTGTCAGCCCAATTAGGAAGTCAAACTACAATTCCATACATCCAAACGCTTTCATAAGACAGACCTTCAAATCAGGAAATCATTCAAGGACAATGATTTTGTTTTAAATTTTTATTTTTATTCCCTACATGTGGGAATTTGATAACAGTTGTTCGGGCACTGGGTATAGCTAGTGAAATCTGTCAGACAATTTTATTGGCAAGGACCAGCAGACCAACAACTTTGGCAGATTGCACCATAAACATATAAGAACAGTAACAGTTTATTTATCATAAGTTGAATAAATAAAAACTTCCAAAAAATGCAGTCCCTTTAATTCTGCCTGATAAAATCTCTAGTTTTACAATAAATATATACAATGTACATTAATATATAAATTAATCATAATGCGATAAGCAACATGCAACACTTGGCAACAAGCAAACCAAAAGAATTATGAATTAAGAACACTTTTCACCCATGTTTATAGTTTTAGGTAAAATAAAAACATTGAACTTCATTTCGTTATTATCCTTACCCTTTAAATTGCATCAAAAAATCCCTGAAAATTGTTTGCAATCGATATAAAACATATATAGTAATGTGATCAACTACACCGACTAATGAACTCAACAAACATTTATTTTTGCCGATTTTTCTGTCAAGACAAAAAGCTGATGACATGGTGAATACAATATCAACTATAACTACAACAGCCATCACTCTCAACAAGTGTCAAACAAAAACAGTAATCTTTGTTTGCTCCTTTTCACAAAAATTCTTACGAAAAAAATCTTCGTAAGTCAGTTTCATATAATTAGCACTTCAAAGTCAGGCAGATAATAAGCATAACTATGATATGATATTCAAAAAGTATACACAACTCTACACAATTTGTATAATATTTAGAATTGATTAGCCAAAAAAGGAGTGTATTAATAATGTATCTTGCTTTTGACTTACAAAGATTTTTTTCGTAAGAATTTTTGTGAAAAGCACCAGAGGACTGACCCTGGTTCTTATAGGGAAGTAACACTTAATATGATCATACTAAATAATAAAACTAAATACAGTTACATCTCAATTATCCAAAGTTAGATCTTATGAATGAATATCTTGCATTATCTGAAATGTTTGTTTTGTCCCGAAAATTCCGATAATTGAGATTTAATTGTAATAATGAACAGTACAGTTTCTAAACAAAATACATTATCTCTGCAATATCACCTCAGCACTAAGCTAATATTTGTTAATATATATACCATAATAAAAGCAACATTACAAAGTTATAATGAAGCTTAAGTACTATATAATTATATGTATAACTAAATATTTCTTATGGGTGAAATCACTAAATATTTCTTATGGGTGAAATCAAAGAAGATTTGGTAAAATTATCATTAAAAAAAACAGCTACAAGAAAAAATAACAAACTAACTATGATATAGTATCAAATATCTAAATTTTTCTGGCTTAAAATATTGCTTAATAATAAAATCTAGCAATAAACTGGGTAATAAAACCATTTTTTATCTAAAGATGCACAAAAGAAGTTTCCAACCACAACATATAATAAGGAATTCTGTTTTTGCAAAAGTTGCAATATTTGGATTCAAAAGATAATTGTTGATACCAGAGCAATGTACCCTGCCCTCCAAAAGTTTCTTCACAGTACAATTAATTGCATTGCTACAAATTCCAAGTTCAAGTTTTAAGACAAATTATATCATTGTTTATTTTATTCATTTTCATGCAATAGAATCAAAATTTCTATTGGAACATTTCATTTTTTAAGTCGCAGCAAAAGTTATTTATCAGCCTCAAAAACTATGTTCCATGTACAAATGTATCACAATGAACCAGTATCAAGCTTATGATATTTTGGTAATTTCATATTCAAAAGAAAAATATACCAATTTAGAAAACAAAATTAAAATCATATAATTATAAACTACTCTTATAACATTCTGAAACTCCATATAGTACAAAGTAATTTGTGAATGAGTGAAGGAACTTCTGGAGGGCAGTGTATTGATATCAAAATAACCCAGTTTATGGCTAACTGTAGCAATATAATACAATACTGTATATACATAGCTAGAGCAAACTGAGCTAAGACAAGGAATACAATTTAAAATATCATTTACATTAAATCAATTAGCTGTATACTTATAGATACTGAAGCATGGCATATTTGGCCTGTCTCAGGGCAATTTGCACAAACTTATATACTAATAGAGTAATACACTTCATCCAGAATTCAAATCTATGGGTCTTTCCCTGTGATACAAACATACATGTACTGCAACAATGATAATAATTAGTATTGGGGGTTCAACTTTGAAAAAAAGTTGTGTTTTTGTGATTTTCAGCAATAATTAAAAAAACAGTTGTTTGTTTACTAGGCACCAAGCCAATCGTATTGTCTTTGGTCACCTATCCAACCACTAACCTCATAATCCTTAACTTAACTATGATAAGAGTCCATATGTTCTAACCATAACAGCCCGCTTCACATTTTGATTGCAGAATTTGCATGTACAATGTATATTCAATTATTGTTACATTTGTACCATAATAGTGCCCTGGGAAAAACCCAATATTTTTGAGATTCCGGATCTCATCTATACTCAGTATAATGTTTTTACTATGGTAACTTACTTGATTCCTTTTAATTCAAGAGATGATACAGACATTTCAGGATTACCAGAAATATCTAGTAGATTAACATTAGAAGCCATTAGATTGGTCACTGAGACATCCATTAATCTGTTAGAACCAACTTCTAATACCTGGGGTATAGAATATAATAATGTAAGTGAATGTTATACAGTTTTTTCTACTTAAAAGGCAGTTTTCAAAGCTGGGTCAGAGGCACAATACGCTAAGCACAAAATTTCCAGTCTAGTGTCCTGAAGGGATTGCTGGTCGAGCCTTACCTAAGATGTTTATACCCTTCCATAAAATGCAACAGCAGTGTTGAATTTCCTTCATTAGAAAGGTATATGCAGTAGTTGACCTTTGGAAAAAGTGAGTGAAACTGGTCATAGACAATGGTCTAGGAAGACTAAGTTAGGTAAGATGGCCAATGTAAAATGACCATAAATTGTGTAGACACCACAAAAAAACCAATAAAAAGGGTAAAGTTTAGATTCAGCATACTTGATAGTCCATGGGTAATGAGAATATCTATTTTTTGAATATTAGAAATAGAAAATTTCTTCAACAAATTAATATGTACTATGCAGTTACAAAAACAATCTTACCTTCAAATTAAATGAGTATCAACTTTTTTCTTACCTTCAAATTTAGAGAATATCTAAAGTCAGGTAACTCTTTCAGTAAGTTAGCATTAGCTCTTAAAGCTTGAAGTTTTGAATGTTTACCAACACATTTAGGTAAATGTCTGAGAAAGTTGCCAGAAATATTTAACTCTTGTAAATTCTCCAGTTTCCTTAGATCCCTGAATGAATAAATAAAAATACCAAATGTTAAACATTTTAGCAAAAAATAAAATAACTTTATGGGCACAGGCAATTTTAGAGGAGAAAAAAACATTTGTATCTTGCAAGTACTGTTGTCGACTATTTGGGGTGCTAGTGTAGACAAAAAAGAGCAGTCCATGGAAAGCACACTCGACTATTGGGGGCATTTGGGTAAGAAAACCAAATCATTGATTCCAAATTCATTGAGACAAGTGAAATTCAAATGGATTCTTTTATTGTCTAAAGTGCTAAAAGTTGCATGCAAAACATCACACTAAGAACTTCTACGTATAAAAGGGAGCCAAAATTCAGTCAATATTCATGCTAGAATTATGAAGCTTTGTATTTGATCTTTCATAGTTGGTTTGCACACAATTTCTGAAGTTTTAAGTGAATTACTTCCATTTTTCTACAACAAGGCGAGCTAAAAAGAAAAACAAACATTAAACTGACAGAGAAAAAAGATTTGTTAATGCTCAAAATATATTTAAAATACGTTTTTTACCCGCAAGTGAAAATTTTGTTTGGTGAAGCTCAATTAGTGGTTGGTTTTCTTACAGGGCAACCTACTTCAAAAGTCACCATCAAACCTTCAACTTACCTATCATGTATTTCTGTAATTCTGTTGTAAGCTAGATGTAGTATCTTCAGTTTATGAAACAGAGTAATCTTATGTATGACATCATCTCCTAGTTTATTGGCTGATAGATATAACTCATTCAATTTATTCAGATAAATATTACTGTTGGCATCTGGTAGAGTCTCTAGTTGATTGTTGGTTAAACATACATAACGTAACCTACAAAATATGAATTGTCTTGTTTAAATTATCTCCCTTGAATTTGAAAAGTATACAAACATACATAATGAAATCTAAGAAATAATAATTACTTGGTTTAATTACATACCTAAAGAATATATATCAATCTAACTGAAGCATACAGTGTATGATCTACCTCATGTTAAGTAAAGTGGAGAGGTTTGTTGGTAGGTTGGTTAGGTTTAGAAACACATTAATTGGTCATATCAAGTCAAACTCACCATATTAACCGGTCACTAGGCCCAAACTACCATCAGTGACTGACAACTGCTCTACATGATTTAGAATCAGTGGTAGGAAAGAGAATGTCCATAGACATTACTTCATGATTAAACTCAACAAAAAAATGCCCATTCCCAAGAAACTAATCTCTAACTCTCCAATCAGTAGACCTGTGTGTTTCCAACAGTGTTAGCCAGATAGACATGAACTACCTCATTGTTTGTTTGTTTGTTGGGTTTAATGCCATAGCAACACATTATATAGGTAATATAACGGCAGTCAGTCAACCTACTCACTCCTCCTGGAAAGACTAAATCTCTGGATTTAGCTGTTAACCAACTACTAAGTGCATACTTCCGTCAGTGACTGACAACTGCCCTACATAATTGAAAATCATTGGTAGGAGAGAGAATGGCCGTAGAAGTAATTTCATGACCAAGCTCCACAAAAGTATGCCCCGCCCGGGGAATTGAACCCACGACCCCTTGATCAGTAGACTTGCGTGCTACTAACTGAGCTAGCCAAGCGGCTAGAAACTACCTCATGTTAAGTAAGGTACATTGTAGATTAGGTCATACTTTGGTCAGATTTAAGAGTCATTCTAGCAAATTTAAAAAAATAAAATTTTAGATATAAACATTTACTAATTTACATACTTTGGTAGGTTAACAAACAATGTATCTGGTAGTGTTGTCAACAAATTATGTTCTAAACTAATTGATTCTATCACTTGATGTCCAATCAGGGAAGGTAACTCTGTCAATCTATTATGACTGGCTTTTAATACCTTCAACTTTGGTGTACCCGATAAAAACCTAAAATGATAAATACATGTATAATTTGGAGAGTATATATCATGGGTTTAGCGCATAACAGTCATAACTCACTCTTTTCTTATACTGAGTTACGACTGTTGTGCGTCAAATCTTGCAATGACTATATCTGATGAATTAAATCATATAAATGTTAAATTTATAAAACTCAATACTGATTTCACATTCTGCAGCAAATTGATAGACATAGTTGATCATGGTAAAATAATTAAACATTGTCTGACAGTAACTTAGCTACATATAGTTTGATGCAACCCTATGCCATCTAAGCATCAAAGGATAAGTTCTTTAAATGCTGTTAAAATTTCAGTTTCAACAGCATTTTCTTTGCTTTGGTTGGTCATTTACAATATTATGCAGAAAAATATGGACCTAAGCCTTAAAATGTTTGTTTAGTACTGTCATATAGTATGTGATTTGTATTTTTCTTCTCAAATTAAACATTTGGGACTTAGAAATCATCAAATCTTTTTGCAATAAGCAATGTGTTCTTTATAGCAGAACATTACTGTACGACATAATAATGTACGAGGGGTGTCCCAGTAAATCGTGGACTCTGTTTGTTGCGGAAAAAGTATGCGCAACTTTAATTCCAACTTTAAACTGCCATTAAATGCCTGTGTTGTGAGTAAGTATGCTTAATTTTTAGACGGTTAATTAAAAAATAAATGTTTTGCTTCAATTTATAAGACACTAGGTATGAAAACGCGGAGCAAGTCAACGTCATATTAAAACGTCAGGTCTATGAAATCATTTTTATTCACTCTCCAAGTTCGCTTTGCTGTGAACAGTGTCATAAACACACGATGTATTTACATCATATTTACTTTAAAAATTTGTTTTTGTCTTACTTTTGATACAAAATGGTTTCATCAGTCTAAAAATATTCGAATGGTCAATGATATAATGGCCCACGGGTTAAGTTTCCAACTTAATTTTGAATAACACTTTCAATAGTTCTTGGTAAGATAAATTCAGTGGATATATTTTACTATGAATAACTTCTCTACCATATGTAGTATGCACGAGGCATACTTAATGATTCCTTTCATCTGTCTATGTGTTTGAATTCAAATTTATACCCATCCATGTTGTGCCAGGCTGATTATGAAACTGAGTTGCAATTACAAAGACTCAATCTTGTCCTGACGTCACCTTATCTTATTGATGTCACATTTTTGTGTTTCAGTTCAAATGCGCATTGCACTCTAGTGTATATATTTTATGATATGAGATTTGGTGTGATAATATATTGATAATTTCTGCGAATGTCTATGTAAAAATAAAATGTAATTAAAAAGTTTATGTGTAAATTTTGCTGCTCACTTGAACTCACTATGAACGAATATACAAGTGTAAAAGCGGTTGCGCCGCATGCACATACCTAATATTAATTAAACATTAAAATGACGCCTTTAATACAAGTTCTTATTGGTCAAATGCCTAATTTGTATAAAAATATGACTAACAAACAGTCTTGTAAATTATGATCATCATGTGACGTAAGGAAAGAAAGTTATGGACAAAGTACACGATTTACTGGGACACCCCTCGTATAATGATCAAGTATATGTAAATTTATGTAAATGTATGTAAATATATGTAAATGAATGTAAATATATGTAAGATATATAGCTAACTTACTTTTCTGGTAAATATTGAAGATGGTTATGACTAGCATTCAATTGTACCAGAAAGAAACAATCACAGATCCATGATGGTAACATTTCCAACTTGTTACTAGAAATATATGTATAATAAATTATAACTTGTTTGTATTAGAGGCTGTGTGTTACACAATACAAAAACATTATATGATGCATTTTATTCATTCAATTTACAAATATTACAAAGCAGAAATGTAACAAAAAAGACAAGCAATTAACAACAAAGAGGTCATAAGTAAGCACTCCAAAATGGCAATCTTTAAAAAATATTAACATTCTCAGCCATCTTCCATGTTGACCATTGTAGGCAATGAAAAATAAAAAGTTCACATGCTGATAAAGTCTATATTGTAACCATCTAATGATTATATAATTATAGAAAGATTTATTTGTGATGCCTTCTTTACATAACATACAATATTTAACAAAACAATACAAACAAGAATATGATATAAAATATCACAGTACAGCTGTATAGAAATGTGTTGAGTAAAATGCATAATATAAGTAACCATAAATAGCATCACAGGATAGCCCATAAAGTCCTAAGACTTATTTCCAATGGAGTCCTTTGCCTTAAATTCTTAAATCTTAAAATACACAAATATATCTACCTACATTAAGGTAATAAAATAGAATTAAAAACATCAAACATAGTACATTCATATATAAAAACAATCACAAAATTATAAATAAATAAAATCTGATTTATCGACATTGCACATCTGTTCACTTAAGTAATTTTTAACAGCTACTTTAAATGATTTCATATTTATTATTATTTTAATTTCATTTGGTTATTTGTTCCAATTTTTATTGATAGGTTAATACACAGCAGTAGGGGCAGTATGGTAATATTCTTGGAGCTGGTATGAATAATTCCCATAGGTGCAGCTAGTTTGAAAAATGTGCCGACGAGCTTAAGCTCACCAGCAAAATGCTTAAACTTTGAAACTATATTTAGTTACAAGACTTTAAAGATATCAACATATACTTACTAAGAGATATCTAATGTTGACAACCATTCTGGTTTAGGGCTAACAGAAAATGCCGTCATCTCTGAAACATAGTATTTACAACAATATAGTTTGTCATTGAAACAAAGAAATAATGCAAAACCATGCACTTACGTACAGAAAAAAAACAACAGAAAAAAATAGTGCAATTAATGTGCATTTTATACACTTTCTCAAGAAGGGATGGCTCAGAGTTTAGACATAACATTAGTTCTTAAGACATTGCATATAAGGCACCATATTTAACCAACTTCATTTAATAAATTCTAAATTTTCTAGGAATATGCAAAAATTAATTTTAAATGTGGTTTTTGTGTTATGAGCCTATGTCTTTACACGCCCTTTGTAAACCAAAACAATAGTCCAGTAATAATCAGAATTGATTGCTCAGAAAAAAAAATGTAGATGTAGGAACATGAAGATAACATTATACTAAATAACTGAATGCACACACATTCTTGGAAGACAATCATTGATTGAGTTAGTTGCACATTTAATTCTAGTAAACTCCAATAAGAATGGAATGGTAGCCCAAATACCACAGTTCGAACCAAACTGTGAGAGTACCAATCCACGGCGGCCTTAAAGACAAGTTAAGTTAGATATTGTTTCAAGACAGATACATACCATTATGAACAGCAGACAAGTTTTTGATTGCACTTCCATTAACTTGTAATGAATTTATCTTATTTCTATCACAGTTAAGATATTCCAGTTGTCTTAAAGCCCGTACATCAAGGTCCGTGATGAGATTGTCACGTATGTCTAAATGTGTCACGTTTTCTAGCAAATGAAATTTTGCCATTTCACTCGGCGATAAATGTAACTTATTCATTCTGAAGTCAACTTTTTTGATATGTGACATTCTATTCAAAACGTCCTGAGATAGTTTTTCAATCCGGTTCCCAGCCATTATAAGACTATCAATTCTAAGCTGGGAGTCAGAAGAATGTAGCAGTACGCCGGGTACCGTAGTAAAATGGTTGAAAGCTAGTACGAGTACCAGAAGATTTCTCATCTGTGAAATCTCGTCAGGTAAATAATCTAGATGATTATTGTGAAGGTGTAACATCTGTAAACTGTAAATAGAAAATAATCAAAGTACTGATAATACTGAAATAATAAACAAGAGGGTCCTGAGACCCTGCGCGGCTCATCTGAAACGTAGAATTTTAAGGCATCTGACACACAATTTTTTACACTATCAAACTTAGTTATATAAAAACTGTGATCCCTGTGTCGGGGCCAATTATTACCCCAGAAACAATATTTGAACAATCTTTGTAGAAGATCTTAAGGTGATGCCACATGACTTATATAGACATTCTCTGTAAATAACAGTCATCTTTCTTGCATAACTAGAAGCCACATACAATTCATGGCAGACTGCTCAATTCACTTACTTCAGTCTGTGAGAGATTAAAGCAATCTGAAGCTAAAATTCTAAACCTTCAACTGTTTAATGGGGTTAACAAAGAACAAATAGTAAATTTTTACTTGATTAGGGCCATCAAAATCGATGGTAGGAATAGCGGATTGGTCTTAACATAAGGTCATTTTTTTCTCAAATTAAGCATTTGGGACTTAAAAAATCTTCAAAATCACATGTTTGTGTATTAACTAAGGTGGTAATTAAAGCAGAAATAAACAGAAGCAAAATTGTACAATAACTTAAACGTACCATTCTATATTTACAATGGTTGGAGGTATGTCTTCTATTTTATTACTGGCTAGATTTAACTCTGTTAATGTTTTCATCTTACACACAGCCAATGGAAAACATCGTAAGTTGTTGTCAGCTAAATTTAAACTACGTAGATGAGTGAACCTGAAAATGTACATCAAAGACTATCTTACACTAAAATCTTTAACACTTTAGAAACATTTGCAACAATGTCCAATGAAGGATGGGCTGAAGATTTTTTACCAAGCCAATTTGTTATTGCTTGTTCTCAAACGTTTTTGAGCAAGTGTGAGGCTGGTACACCCTAGAACTTGAGGTGCGTTCAACAATGCAAGCGCTTGGAGCGACAACAAGCGCTCTCGTTCTGACGCGAGTGTTCACGATTGCTCACGATTCAGCTCAAGAGGTGTTTTGCTTAGATATCAAAGATGGCGGCTGGAAAAATTTAGACTTTTATTTCAAAGAATTATCCATGAAAAGTGGGATGCAAACGTGTGTGTTACTTGTTCCTCATAACATATCCATGCAATGCATATTATAGAATTTATTTAGTAAAGCAAATTGTATCATATATATAATGATTCATATATGATAAAAATTGTGAAAGATCTCATGTATCAGAAGAAATAATTGTTCTCCCCTTCCGCCATTTTCAACAATGTGCTGTTTGACGCCATCTTGGATTTTACAGCAAGTGCTTGCAATCGTTCAATAGCCTAACAATTTGCAAACCAGGCACTCACTCGAGCACTCGCATTGTTGAACACCCCTCTGGTTTAAACCCAAAGTGGCTATAATTTTACCAATGTCTATTTAAAGGCAGTTACCCTCATATTCTTGTTTTCATTATTTGTTTGTGGTGTCACTTTTAGAGCAAAAGTTAAAAAGTTTAAAAATCTAAAAACATTTCCTTTTGCTTTTTGGCTGTGTTAAAGGTCTGTGTTTATGTTACTTTTGCTGTTTCTGATAATGTTGTGAGCAAAAACACAAAAAACTCATAAAAAACAAAGAACTAGTAGCATTGCCAAGGTAAAAGGCAAGTTCTCAATGACCTTAGAAAGACCATTTTGATATAAAGCTGCCAAGGGGCGAACAACTATTTAAAGCAAATAGGACAGTAAATACAAGTAACCATGGACACAGACAACAGCACTAACTTAGGAAGATCATCAAACCAGCCTATGGTATAAATGTCCTCTTTAACTACCCAGGGACCAAGGCTTATAGCAAATACCACATTTAATGTCTTAAGTAACCACAGAAATATAAAACAGAACTTACTTAGGTAGATCATCTAACCAGCCTATGGTATAAATGTCCTCTTCTATAGGTCTTTCTTTTAATACATTATGTCGTAGATTTAATATCTCTAGTTCTTCATTTATAAATATGGTCTCTGGTAAAAACTCTAGATGACAATTAGATAAATCTGCTTTTGTTGGAAGTTTAGCTGTTGCCTGAAAACAGAAAGAAGAAAATCATAATGCATTCATGTAAAATTATTTACATAAGATTCTATACTTAATCATTTCATCCAATAAGGTGTACATCTATAGGGTTTATTCAAGTTGCCAGACGAAGACCTATTGTTAAACTATTATCAACTGGCAGTGGTGCATACATTCAATTAACCCTGCTGATTTAAATACTTAACATTTGTTAAATTCTCCCGTTACATAGATACTGATAATTATTTTTATGGATAGTGAGTACAGAAGTACTGTGGTGAGTATTTAAATCAGCAGGGTTAATGTACACACCACTGAAAGTTGAATAGTTTAAAAATACTCAGATACAAGATAGGTACATTGTAAGCAGGGCTTTATGTGAAAAAGTTAAAGTTAAAGCAAGGTTTTTGAAGTCTACTTTTAGTATCACTATTCAATCAACTCTTGACATTAACTTCCCGATCATTGAGTCACACACCAACTGTCAACATACGGTGCAGATTGCAGCCACAGCATACAGTGCATGACCCCAACAAGTACCCATTTACACCTGGGTGGAGTGAAGCAATCGCAGGTAAACTTCATGCTCAAGGAATTTAGCAGTGCCCCAAGTGAGGATTTGAACCCAGGACATCTTGATCCCTAAGCATGCATCCTACCACTGAACTACTCCTCCTACAAAGATATCTGCACCAACATATGTGAGACTTGTTTACTAACCTATGGATTATATTTTATAAAATTAACAGTGTAAACATCAATATGTAATCAAGACCACAGGAGCTTGACAATCTGTATTGTTGTTTGATAATTCTTTCAAACTATGATATAGAATGTCAAGCTCCTGTGTCAAGACTCATACAAACCATCCAGAACGACGTGATTGACTAGCCATGTATACAAGTACAAACTTTATGACTGATGTGAATGCCTCATTAATGATAATAATGAGTCAATAAAATTTAGATGGAAAATATAAACACAGACATATACATGTATATTATCTCAATCTGATTAAATCCTTAACTTAAATTCTCTGCTGGCCTACTCCTTATAATTGACATCTGTTTACAGAAAATGATACTATCCAAACATTTCAAGAGGGGATAAAATGAAAGGATTCACTGGATTCACAAGAGTTCATTCTTCTTTAGTACAATAGTCACATTGAAAAAACTTTATTTAAGAAATAACATACATTTATCTATTTTGCAATGTTACATTTTTTTAACTGGCATTGGCACAAACATTAACCCCACTGATTTAAATACTCAATATTTGTTTGATTATCCCTGTATATAAATACTCACAGTAGTTTTTCTGTACTCACTACCCACAAAAATAGATATCCACATTTTGACTTAACAATTTTCAAAAATTGCACGCTTTTGAAATACCCAAGGTGGTCTTTACTGCTGTATATTAGATTTGTAGTCATTGTTTTATTTTTTTGTTGGGTTTAAAGCTGTAGCAACACATTGTATAGATTAGATAACAGCAGTCAGTCAACCTACTCACTGTTCCTGGAAATGCTAAATCTATGGATTAAGCTGTTAACCAACTACTAAGCGCATACTTTCGTCAGTGACTGACAACTACACTACATAATTAAGTATCAATGGCAGGAGGGAGAATGTTCATAGTAATAATTTCATGACCAAGCTCCACGAAAGTATGCCCCTCCCAGATATCGAACCCACGACCCCTCGATCAGTAGACTTGCGTGCTACCAACTGAGCTATCGGAGCAAGTGATTTGAAGTCAGACAGGCTTAGTAAAGCAGTTAAGCAGGGAAGACCTAAGTCAGGGCTCAATATTTTAAACTAGGTTGCCTGCTTGAACAACCAGGAATATGATAAACTTGCCTAAACCAAATGTTTACAAGCAGTAACAGGATGCCAAACCCCTCATATAGGTCATCATGGGCAACATGATAACCTTTAATGTCAAGCCATGTAAATCACATGAATAAAATTTAAGAAATGAATAAACATTACTCTACCTTTTTAGTTTTTCTCAGCCATTTATTGAAATCTTTGACATCACTAAAGGACAGATAGACTGACCTTTCACCTTGTAATGTAGATGTGACCTTGAGAACATGACAATGACCTTTGATATTCTGAACTTCTTCGACCTGACCTTTAGCTAATTGTACTATAGTCGGACTTCCTGACTTGGTCTTATCTGTAAAATAAAAATCTAAAAATGTTTTATGTCATCAAAATAAGCCGTAGCTGGTCCCAAACCTGGTGGAGAAATGGTGCGGGCAATCAAAACAGCAAAAGATGGTGTAGTAAGAAAGACAGTTAAGTGGAAGAAGATGTCTCCAAAATGTCAACAAAATGTTTCCTAGACACATAACTTGTTTGAGTAAAGTTTTTTGCCAGGGTCTGCATATTGTATAATACAACAATATGGAGCGAACAGTCCTGGATGAAAAATTAAACTACAAATAACTACATGAACAAGGTAATACTATTATGTCCTTTTAAAATGAAGATGACATATTTTTCATATTTACATGTAGTTAGATTATTTAGCACAGTCAACCTATCAATATAGCCTTATGATATTAAATACAAAGGGAGATAATTGTAACCTAAAAAAGTACTAGCGTTACTGTTTTTTAAAAAACCCTAAAATTAAGTTGTACAGGGATCATACAAAATTTGAAACAAAAACTGAGAAAAACTTGACTTACAGTATCAATGGACAAGATAAAAATAAAAACAGATCCATCTTCATAAGTGTAACCTTAACTCAGTGAGAAAAACTAAAAAAAGTTTGACATGCAGCACATGTATCCAGTCTACAAAATTAGGATATGATTAGTGGTTGTCGGAACAGCCATTTTAAGAGCAAGCGCTATATCTCATTTGCAAAATTTTAGTTGCCCAAAAGAAATTGTTGGTTGCCTTGACTAAAATGAGGTTGTCCTGGGCAACCGTACACCCACTAATTTGTAGACTGTTTATCAATGGACAAGATCATACCAAAAACAGATCCATCCTCATGAGTCATTATGTAGGAGTTGATGTAAATTGAAATAATAATTCAAGCAGAAAAATGATGTAACATAAACTAGTGGTGTACGTCTGCTAACTGACATGTCATTTTAGATATATGAATAAGATTTATTTACATCGGAAATTGCACATACAAAATGTAGTTCATAAAATATTTTCAAGGTTTGGCAACATCAAATGTAGATGTCAGTGCAAAACAAGATTAACTTCAAGAAATAAAGTGAGTATGTAGACTAGTTTGGCACTGAACCATGGAAATGCATGTGGGATAATTATTCACCACAAAAAAGGAATATTCTGTCAATGTAAGCCTACATAATGTTTTAATAATTATTTATGAATTTTAATCTGAGGTTTTCGAATATTAGTCCCAAAAAAACCCTACATTAAATCAATGATGCAAAATACAAGTATAAAACCTTACTTTATGAACTCAGCTCTCTTAACCATTGAGGTGATATAACTCATAAGCCACATAGATAAAAGGTGAACTCAAAAGGGTATAGGTACAATTCAATTCAACTGTCATTGGCACAGAAAACTGCTGATTTAAATACTTTTTTTTTTTTTGTAAATCCCTATACATGAATACTGACATCCATTTTCTCGATAGCACAGAAATACAACATGATGTATAGTGAGTAGGTATGGGGATTATGGAACAAATATCGAGTATTTAAATCAGCTATTACACAATGTACCTGTATGAGACTAGAGATCATTGTAAACTTACCTCTATATATCAGTAACCTGGTTCCAGCTATCACACAAAGTACCTGTATGAGACTAGAGATCTTGAAAACTTACCTCTATAGATCAGTAACCTTGTTCCAGCTATCACACAAAGTCTTCTAACCCATTGATGTATAAGTTTACCTTTTCTCACATATACAAATGATGTTAGTTGATTTCTAGAGTATGTACTGTCTGATACTGGCTTTCCTAGAAAATAAAATCATTATTTTTAAATTATACAGTGTCTAGTCACATCATCTTTGTCAATAACTATGGCCAAAACAAGTTGATCATTATGTTCTATGGATTCGCTGGCACCTTAATTTTGACTGTTTTTACAAAAAAAAATTTGTTTCCTCGCTCATAAATATTTGGTTAAATGGCTTTATAAAGCAACTGAATTAAAGATTTTTTTCTGGGCTCACTTGCCCCATTTTTTCCAGAAAAGTCTGGAGAACACATGATCAACTTGCTTGAATCAACTTGAATCATTGCTAAACTAGTCTAATTACATGTCAATAAAGAAGGTTGTAAACTCGTTTTGCGCTGACACATTTACATGCTTTTCCCCTAATTCGTTTTTTCAGTCAAATGACTGTATGATATCTTCATCTTGTAGGGCATAAAATAACTTCTACCTTTCTTTCCACCAAAGTTCCAAAATGGTTGTTTGAATATTGATCATTTTAAATATCTGCTGCACAAAAAGTAAATAGAGCATTAAATTAGGGTATGTGCAAAAATGATTTGTGCATAGGATTCAGAGTAAACATTTACAACTCACATAATGTGAACATTTAGGACAAAGAAATAAAAGGTTATTTTATCCACTGTTTCCAATCTTCTGGGGTTTTTTTGCTGCAAGAATTTGACCAAATACAAGCTTTTATTGAATTCAAAACATCACTTCATTTTAATCATTCAGCCTCGTGTAATTATGGACAGTGATTATCTTATTTCAAGGTCACTGTATAACATTAGCAGCTCTAAATAACAGATTTTCCAATTCTCAATCAAAATGTGAATAAATAAAGTGACTCATTCACTCATTCATAAAAAATATTTACAAAATTTATATTTTTTCTGTCCCATGTCAAGAGTCATTTCCTTTAATTCAAGCCTGATTTAAGCTCATAATTAAATGTCAGCATCATTTTGTTTAGAAATATATAATATTATAGAAAAATAAAAATATTAGAATTTTAACATTCTTATATAAGAAAAAATGTATATTTTTAAATAATTAACACAGTATGACAGCATACATATATCATTTCCGCATCATTTAATATCAACTTAATTTAAACTTAACTGGGCCTTAAAAAACTAATTTAAATTATACTATTATATAAGATTATTTTGATATTATTAAATTCTACTAAATCTTATTTTTTATAAACTACATTCAGTCACCAGTCACCTGTACATAAAATGGGACAGATTCAGAAACTAATTAACTATAAAGGCGTTCCACATATTGGTGAATTTTATTCAACCGTCAGTGGCGCATACATTAACCCTGCTGATTTAAATATTAGACATCTGTTTAATACTTCCTGTGTATAGATACAGATATCTATTTTTATCTCTAGTGAGTACAGAAGTACTGTAATGAGTATTTATATACAGTAAACATCAAACAAATATTGATTATTTAAATCAGCAGGGTAAATGTATGTGCCACTGACAGTTTAATCAAATTTAACAATGTCAGGGCATTATATTATATTTTATATTTATTTTTTTATCTAAGATGGGTGTTTTACAAAATAGTATAAAACAAGTTTGAAATTAAATTAATTAATACAAATATCAATAGGTAATCACCTAACTTGTCAAACTTCATGTATACGTAGAAAGATGAAGACAAGTTTTGAGCTGGCCCATTGAATTAATAATATTGATTCATTTAAATCCAAGCACCATTTCAAACATGTCTTTAATGCATTTTGTAACTTTCTTATGTGTTATTTTTCAAACTTTTTTTTAAAAGACTACATAATATCTTCACCCCTAACCTCCTAATAGCTGAAACTTTATCCATACATGTCCAACATTTTTTGAACAATTTTTAACAGGAACATGTTAACAAAACTTTATAATAGAAATAAATTAAACATTTTAAATACCTGGTACATTTAAAACCCTGACTATTATAGTTGTTATTCAATAGTTAAAATGTTTACTATTAAAAAAATCTAGTCTATCCCATTATCTTTTTATGATCTGACGTTAAAAATATGTCCCTCTGAATTAAAGACATTCCATAACTAACTAATTCTCTCTTTAATCATTCAGTAAAGTGACAGTCCATATAGATCAAGAATATTTGATAATATGATTTTTCTTCAATGCTTCATGGCAAGATGTTCTGTTATTTGATGAAAACACACAGTATTTTGATGACATAAAGGCTTTTGGGAAGACTAAACCATTCTGGAATGGTGTAAGGGAATTGAGACAATAAATTAAGACATTGAGGAAAAAAAAATAATAAAAGTAACAGCAGAGATATAACCTTTATAATGAATCAAAATTTAATGATGATGATAATGATGATGATGATAAGAAATAATGATGGTGGTTATAATAATAATAATAATAATAAAGACTTTATTTATAGAGGCAACACAGTTAGGCAGGGCCCAATCTTCCCTGTGAGCCTCTTAACAAAAACATATTTACATATTATGTACAGCACGCATGATAAACATTGAAATAAAACATTTATAAAATATATACAATGAGATAAATAGGAAATGAGGAAAACAATTAGCGTTCAATGATCATTTAAGTTACTTAGTATTCCACCACAACATATATTTATGTTTGAAAGAATGTAAATTTCTAGCTGATTGTACCTCATATGGTAATGCATTCCATAATTTTGGACCTGAGTAATTTAGAGATTTTTTTGTAAATTCCAGTCTAGGCTTTGGTACATAAAGCAGTTGATCATTATCTGAAGACCTTAAATGACGGGTACATTCTGTATTACTTTTAATGAATTTTTGACTTAAATATTGAGGACATAAATTGTTTATTGATTTGTACATAATTATTGATTTTTTATAATCAACTCTTTCTCGGAAGTTCATCCATTTTAATGTGGAAAAAAGTTCTTGTGAAGGGGTGTTGTAATCTTTTTCCAGGATAATTCTGGCTGCCCGTTTTTGAAATTTAATTAGAATTTCCATTAGATTATCATTACAGTTTCCCCATACAGAACAACAATATTCTAAATGGGGAAGTATATATGCATTGTAAAACAGTTTTCTTATAGGTATACTAATGAATTGTTTGATTCTTTGCAGAAGATATAATTTGCTATTGCATTTTTTTATCACCGAATTAATTTGATTTTTCCAAGTAAGATTATTGTCTACCTGTACACCTAAAAGGCGCTCACAAATTGAAGACTCAATTGTATCTTGCCCTAGATTTAAGGATAAAATGTTATTTGAACACTTTTTGTTGGATGCAGAAATAATCATTGACTTAGTCTTTGTTGGATTTAATGCCATAGAGTTATTTTGACACCATTTGAATATTTTATCAATGTTGGTTTGAAGTTCTTTTTGAACTTCATCATGTGATTTACCAACAGCTGTAAGTGTTATGACGATGATGATAATCAAGATGCTAATGATGATGATGATGAGAAATAATGGAGAGACTGGCCACTTATTGAACAAATTATATTTGTATTCAGGGTACAAAACCAACAAAACAATTTCCAAGTAATATACCTTCCATGTATATACATGAATAGTATTCATGACATGGGGCAATGCCAGCTGCCTTTTGGTATAGGGTATGAATCTCAACAAAAATAAGCAAAACACTGATCCTATGACTAATATGCGGTAAAATACAATACCGCCTTGACTTCATAACAAATCTAATAAAAAAATCTAAAATTTTATCAACCAAATCTTGTTACTTTATTCCCTCCAGCTGTTTCAGACTTCTAATATATAATTTACTGTCATTAATAAACACTAACTTTATTTTTCTTGTCAAAAAACCTTCCCCTAACATTTAATTATCTTCAAGATGGCAGGTCAATAGGGAGAAGTAATTATTTTTTACAAGGGGACTAGCTGTTACCTTTTACTCCAATTAAAGTATTGAATTTTCAATATTGTTTTTAATTTTTGACATGGCAACAAGGGCCAAGTATATATGTTATTTTTTACAAGGCAACAAAGGCCTAGAATCTATTTTAACTTTTTACAAGGCAAAGAGGGCCCACTCCCGGCCCAGTATATTTTCTATTTTTTACTTTTTATTACTTTTTTATTTTTTGACAAGGCGAAGTAGAAATCAGTTTTCTTTTTTAATTTTTGATGGGGCAAGAGGCCCTTTTCCTTTTTTCCAGTTTTTGATGAGGCAATGAGAACCTAAGTTTTAAAATTTTCAAATTTGGTCGGTGCAATGAGGGCCTCAATTGTCAACAACCAGTATGAATAATATAATAAAATGACATCTGAATACAAAAACATGGATGCTTATCATTGTGTCTATATACAGAGACATATTCATGACATCAAATCTTAAACCTGAAGTTGACACAGTCATGTAAATTAATAAATAAATAAATGAACATCAATTGTACATTAAATTGATGTCTCCACTATCAGGAATGTAACTTTTATTAGTTAAAGAATGTCACCACAGATAGTGAACAACAAAAGCACACATCACAGGGGCAGATGAAACAAATCCAAAGTTCAAACTGACATTTTCTCGAATAAAATGTAACGGAATTCAAACTTTTGTGATCTACGCTGCATTTCAACAGGTTTTCAGTTATATTGCGGACATCTTCATCGTCAGTTATCCCATGCTATGCCTACAACAGGCTGTTAGTTCGATGATACTCCAATTCATATATACATCAAGGGTTGCCCGCAAGACTGTAGTAACTCGTTCTTTTATGCAATGCACTTACCACAGTCTTGCAGGCAACCCTCGACTTGTATGTAATATATATTATATATGAATTGGAGTATCATCGAGCTAATAGCCTGTGATGCCTCTGCTATGCAGCGTTATGTATGGAGTGTAACAGAAGAAAGTACTGTGGTTGCCGACCATGAGTCATCTCACTCATAGCCTATATCTCTGGGTCAAAGCTTTCAACCTAGAACTTAAAGAACATGTGCTCTCAAAATGGCCAACAACAGCTCTACTTGATATAGAGGTAGGTGGAAGAATGGCCATAGAAAATAATTGCTGACTTTAAGAATACATAAAATTATAGAAAAGCATACACTGCAGTGGATTAGTTCCTAATGCCTCAGTCCCATAAAATCGTGGCTTGTTACGGACCCGTACATGCAGACAGTCGTAGGCCGTGGGAAGCCTTGCATATCAAGGGGAGGGTATGCACATGGTACAAAACAACACACCCATACGGAGCCATAGCTGGAAGATATGCATGTTTAATCCATACTCGGCCACAATTTTGTTTACGATTTGACTCTGAAACTGATATGTGTATCCTGGGCGAATCTCACGGACACTGGTAAAAGCATAACAGTCTGTACGGGTACGCAAGAGTTTGTTCAGGTCCTTGCGGAGCTTGATCATGTGGCGCCTGTACAGTGCCCTCACGGTTATTTTTATGTTTATGGGACTGTAGCTTTAGCAATTTCATAAAGACAGATAAAACCTGTTTGTTACAAGTTCTATACATCCCAAAAACCAAGTCACTGTTGGCAGTATGGAGTAGATGGAGTGATAAAGCGCTATTGGATTTTTGGAACGATGCTATTTAGCATCGTTCCAATGGTAACAAGAAAGTATAAGATTACTCTTTTCATGCTTCAACAATTTTCAACATAGACAAAGAGGCGTAGTTCAAGCGTGAAACTCATTAACATCTCATTTAAATGTAATACAACGCTGGCTTGTGTTGTCGTTCTTGAAACTCTTCAGGAAAATGGAGGTTACTCTCAGGACATATAAATTTTGCAATGGAGACGGGACAACTCAACCTGTAGACAACTCAACCCGTGACAACTGCAATGATTACTTGTTGGAGTAAAAAGGCCCTACGATGTTTTTGACAATGCCTGTTATATGCGTAACATAATTACATCATTCGATAGTAATAAACAATATTAAATGATCGTATTATATTAAGCAGTGGCTTGAGTTATGGTACCGTAACTCTAGACCAAGGTTCTAGAGTTACTGAAGTTCCATAACTGTAGACAACCCTGTCTGGGTTGGCTAGAGTTACGGAAGTCAAATAACATGCGTATGTTTCAACTTTTAAACGTCGAAAAACTTGTTTAAATTCATTATTACTCGAAATAACAAATATTTACCGACGTGACTTATCCAATTGTTATTACACCCGCCATTTTGAATATGACTAATACACTTACCGGATGTTTAATATACGGCGATATGACGTTGCCGTCTTCAAAGTGTCACATTAAAAGTTTACTTGAGCGATTTTAAGTTATAGAGTTTGATTATAATTTGGAATGAATATGTATAAGTGTGTACGGAATTTTAAACAAATATTCATAGGAAATAGACAATTCTTAGAGTAATTTTAATTGTGAATAAATTGCAAGTGCAAAACATTAATTTGACTAAAAATTCGTGAACAAAAATGGGAATGTAGCTTGATGCAAAAGAGCTTAGTACTTGGGGGAAAACCTTAAATGAATTGTTAGAAAGTCGATGTTTTTGTGAAAAAATTAAGCTTGTCATTCCACACCAAATCTTTAAAATTTTAACGAAAATATTAACGATCTCATTAAAAAATACCCATTGATAACCAAAAGTGAGAAGTTGTCAGCTCCTTTTGGTTAAAGAAAATAGTCCAGAATAATCTTTGGTTTGGTGAGATCGCTGCTGTACATGACCCTAAAATGTGTTGATGAAAATTAATTCTTTGACTGGTTTATTTTGTTTGATAAAGTAAGATAAACCTTGCCATGAGCAAACCACTTGAGAAGTCTAGTTAATATTTGTTCCCAGTAAAGTGTCTGAATCTTTAATCATGACTCCAACTTCCTTCTGCCGTTTTTTTACCATCGAAAGAATGACATAATCATGACAAAATGCAATGTTATGTTTGATGCTTTGGGCCATATTTCAATATTTTTGCAGTCATATTGCCACAGTCTGAGTGGTTCTACTCACTGATATATGTTTTCATACAGATAAAATGATTTTTTTCAATTATAGAAATGATTATAGGAAAAAAGATTTTTGTAATGATAGAAATTAATCACCACAATTACTCAGTAATCAATTAAGCATGAAAAGCAAAAGATTTATAAAGAAATAAAAGATCATTAAATTTATAATGCTGCATTATGTAGAATTATAGGGTATCATAATTATATTATTAAAAATGTTCAAATAAATCTAACAATGTCATGTTTTATTGTATGATAGGTTGAATAAAAAATTTCTATAAAATTTTTCGAAATCAGGAAGTGATCGCCTTGAAACTCTGACTTCATACAGTCATGTCATGTCAATCGCATTGAGATTATGTAATTATTCAAGTTAAGTCTCTATAGAGTAAGATCGATTTATATTCACAGAATGATTTTGGAAAATACCTAGTATATTTTTTTTTAAAATCTCACCCGATTATTGACAAATATCAAATTTCATTTAAATACTGTTTTCTTCACAATTATAAAAATGCAGAAATATATAAGGTTACGCCATGCGTCAATTTTCAATTGAATAACTTTTTTCAGTTTTTTGTTGCAATTACAAAAATGCAGAAAAAATGTATAAGGTGACATCATGCATCAATTTTCTATTGAATAATAAGTCACCGTCTTTCAGGGTAAAGAATAAAAGAATGGTATTATCATTTCTTAAATAATGACAGAGTGGATACTGACTGCGTTAAAATAGGATAATGAAATTAATTGATAAAAAATTGGAATTGAGCCAATTCTTTGAATACGTTAAGAATTTATCTTTTAAATGGCGCCAAGAACATTTATTCTTTATTGCTTGCAAATATACAATGTAAAATAATATATTTATTGCAAATTTGTTTAGGTCCAACACTGTTTTGAATGGACTAAATCTCATCTATTCATAATTTCTGTATAATAACTAGAAAATGACCGAATGCTATGTCTGAGTATATTTGGGTAACACGTAATAAGTGTTTCTCTAGCAAAACACTATCAGAGCAACATGTCACATATTTGATAGTTGTCAAATTTGAAATAAGTTACTATAATTTTACTGACACTAGTCTTGAAAATGATATTTTCACTTGTGGCTAATAGCAGCTCTTCATTATATGCTTTCTAAACATACTTTTCTGTTTTTTGTTGGGTTTAACACCGTAGAAACACATTGTATGGGTCATATAACGGAGGTCAGTCAACCTACTCACTGTTCCTGGAAAGGCTAAATTTTTGGATTAAGCGGTTAACCAACTACTAAGGGCATGCTTTTGTCAGTGACTGACAACTGCTCTATATGATTAAGAATCATTGGTCTGAGGGATACTGGCCATAGAATTAAATGATAGAATTAATTTCATGACCAAGATCCACAAAAGTAATGTCCCGCCCGGAAATCGAACCAACGATCCCTCGATCTGTAGACTTGTGTGCTACCGAGCTAGCCAGGCGGCTTTAAACATACTTCATGTAGTTAAATTTATCTTACATTGAAATTGACAAATCACGGGTTTAGCGCTTAACAAGTCGTAACTCACTCTTTACTTATATTGAGTTAGGACCGTTTTCCCCCAAACCCAGAAAATATCTTCTATACTAAAAAATTATTAAACTTAAAAAATATATACCAAAAATATTTTAAAATTCCCAACTCACCAGCATAAAATTTGACGAGATAAGCTAAATCTTGAGATGTTCCGATTTCTTGTATTTTTCTTTGATCAAAATATCCAATATTTTGTAGGTATTCATTCTGTATAGCCAGGGGACTATCAAACGGATCAAGCCGTCTCATGATATCGCCATTTAACTGTACGTGTAATGAGTTGGGCGGCATCCCACACTGAATGCACAATTTCTGAGCCGTCGTGGTCAACGTACAAGGAAACATTCTTGGGTGAGTGTCCGTGTCTGTTCTATAAACATGAACAAAACCATTATTCGTATCTTCGTTCAGCCACTCCTCATTGTCAACTTTATTGTTTTTATTGACGGGGGTCATACTTCGGACCCCGTCATATTTATTCACCTCCTTATACAGATCAACAATAGAGTCTGACAAATCCCAAATATCTTCATCGTTAGTTTTAGAGAATGTGGTATCGCTAGGCGACCGTTGTTGATCAGACGGTGATATAAAGTCTCCGACATTCCACCATGTATCGGCTGTACCATGTCTAGATTTGATTGTACTGTGACTGGTATGAGAACTCTGTTCTCCACCGCCGTGACTAGGGTAGGATCTATGTGTACTGACAGTCTCACTACTAGAACCTGCAGGCATCTGTATCTCCACACTCGTCCTGTAATATATCAATACAATAATGATTAATATAAGGGTTACAATCACAGATGTCAAGCATCTAAAAAAACTAAATCTGTTTAATTGTGATGTTCAAAATCCTCCTATGACCTTCATTACTTGGCGAATGCAAAGATGTTGGTGTCGTTTGAAAGAGCAAAGCATCAGCTTTGCGCGCCTGTATAAATCTGTGAAATAAAATTATTTATGATGAAGAAACTGGCCCCTGATTGAACTTGGTTGAAAAACTACCATTTTTGAATAATATATACCTAACATGTATATATAGTGCTTTTGATTCGGGACCGTGCTGGTTGCCTGTGGGTGGAATGGTCCAAATTTAACAAAGATACAATAGGTACTGAGGCACTGTCCCAATCCACAAAAGACACTACATTAATTTACTATATTTTGGTGGATTGGGATATGCCAGGCACCTTTTGTTGATATTGGTCCTTCAAGCATGGGGAATATGAAATCAAGAGGCTTAGAAGTTTTACATGTTGGGATTTTGTTTTAAAAATTAGTCTGTTAATTTTATATATGCATTAGGTCCAAATATTTCTAATTTCATGCAAAATATATTAATATACATGTAGTTTTAATTTATCTTAATATATGATCTTCATTTTTAGCCATATGGTGAAGAGTAGAGTAATTTGACAACAATTTACAGTTAGACTGTACATTTGTATATATTTAACGTTGTTCATGTGCTTTGATAGCTATTTTGTTTGTTTTTTTTAAAATGGCCAAGCTGTTCATGTATTCTCCATACCTGCAACAATAATTAAATATGCATGTTGTATATATAATGAAATAAAAAGTTAATTATATACATTTGTAATTATAAACATGTGCACATGTTACATTCTAACACTTTTACGTTACATATCTCAATGTAACAACTGTATCATTATGTAGAGTGGACTGTCCATTAGTCACTATCATAAAATAAAAAATATTGCATTTTGTATGGTGGCATTTTTCTGCCTCCAGATAACCGCATAAATAACAAGTTACATAAGCCATTAACTTGTTCCACAAGTTTAGTGAGATAAGTTATTGTTATATTCTATTAAACTGTCAGTCGGGGAGACATTAACCCTGCTGATTTAAATATTTAATATTTGCCCAATAAGACCCCGTTCTTAATTATGGATATCTTTTTTATTGATATTGAGTACAGGAGTACTGTAGTGAATATTTAAATCAAAGAGGTTAATGCATGCACCACTGGCAGCAGAATGTAATTTAGCAATATCATTTTTTCTCCTTAGAGGGAGAAGTTGGCAGCTCTTGATGGAAAGTTAAAACAAGTACCCTATACTACGAATATAGGGTCCTTGGTTAAAGCAAGTTCATTTTCTGGTAAAGGAAAACATCCAGTAAAGTTGGTTAGGTCAGACTAACACTGAAGAGAAAATAGGATTACCACTGTGAATGAAACTAGACTTATCATTAAATGTAAAAAAAAACCTTCAACAAGTGTTTGTGAAGAAATTGGATTTTGAGAAAAATCAAAAGGCCATATTTCTGCAAAAAATCAATGGACTGTAACCTATGCACATGACTGCCTGATATCCAGTATATGTGTGAAGTTTGAATGAAATCTGAAAAATAGCCAGGTGCTGAGAAATTGAGCAGAGAAGTAAAAGCTACAGACTGACCCTTTTGGGGGAGGGTACAATAATACATTATATACATAAAAATTACAAATTAAACTAGTTCTATAACTTACTTGTCCTCAGTGTCTAACATTGGTGCTAGAGCTATTTTTAAAGCCATATTATTTCTTGAAGGGACAGTGAGTCCCATTCTATCAAAATTATACATCATATCCATGGTAACTGATGAGTTTTTCATTTTTTATATAACAACAATTTTAACATTTTAAATGTTACATCACAAATCCTCCACACAAATCACCCTACTAATTCTCATTTTTCCCTTTCAGCGAATTTTGGAGTAAAAAAAATTGTATGCCATTATACTGATTTCTGATAAAATGCTTTTTATCGTACAAATTTTAATGAGTTTTTTACGTTTTACGCCACAAAATCTTCACAATTTAAGATCAGTATTACTAAGCGATGAATTTTTCTGTAAAAAAGCAAACATTAAGATTCACGATATCTCATTGTGACACTTTTAAATCTTTAAAAACACTTCAACGCAACTTTCAAAACAAAAAATCCACAAATATTTGACATATCTCTTGCTCAATTATCCAAATACATGTGAAAAGAAACCTTTTTTAACAAAAACAACACAATTTTATACAAAATTTGAGATTTATTTCCATTGCCTAGCAACTCATCCTAAAATTGGTACAGACCCTTATAATCAAAATAGTATAAAAATACTTAAGTTAATCTTAAATACTAAGTATTTAACACTTTATATAATCCAAATCCAGACTTTTTTTTAAAAATTTAACTTTTTCACTGATTGTTAAACTTAAGACTTTTTCGGACCATAGCGAAGATTAGACTAAACTGTCCTACATCCAATAGTTTATGTATATAATGTATATACATAATACCAAAACGTTTACTATATAAATAGTAAACTTTATACAATGAGTAAAAATTTTTCATCACTGTTTACTTTTTTATCCATCCCAGTTTTAGATCACTGCTCATCCAAAAATCTTTCAACAATAAAATGACTCAACAACCAAAAACTTTAACATCTGTTAGTAAAATTTCGAATTAATCAAAAACAATGACTTCAATTTGTGTAATTACGAGTTGAATTGTTACATGATGATTAAAATATCACATCTCCGCCATTGCAAAGACAACAGTATGACAAATAAATCCCTACATTAACATCATAATCACAAACTTGTCAACCGTCTACAATATCTATGTAAATCATCGTAATCATTAAAATTGTCGCTTTTTTAATTTAACAAAATATTTTTAAACTTTTATGATGTGGACAATTTTTTTATTGAAAATCTCTTTAAAAAAATGGATTAGCGAATAAGTGAAACCTTGAGACATTACTAAGTAATTTTACATTACTTTATTTACTTACATAAAAGATAAGTTTTCTTTAATTTTTAAACCATAACAAAACAATTATTATAGGTAATAATATGTTGATTAGTCATTGTATAACAACATAATATCTTTGTTGTTGGGACAGCTACACGTATATGGGTTTGTTGTTAAATTGTGTATGGCTTTATAAGGGATTTGCTGTTGTTGTCACTATTTTTGCATTTTGTAAAGCATTGCTGTTGTTGTTTTTGCTTTATTTAAAGATTTGCTGTAGTTGTTTTTGCACTTTGTAAAGCATTGCTGTTGTTGTTTTTGCACTATGTTAAGTTTTGCTGTTGTTGTTTTTGCGCTAAGTAAAGTTTTGCTCTTGTTGTTTTTGCACTATGTAAAAATTTGCTGCAGTAATTTTGCACTATGTAAAGTTTTGCTCTTGTTGTTTTTGCACTATGTAAAGTTTTGCTGTAGTTGATTTTGCACTATGTAAAAATTTGCTGTAGTAATTTTGCACTATGTAAAGTTTTGCTCTTGTTGTTTTTGCACTATGTAAAAATTTGCTGCAGTAATTTTGCACTATGTAAAGTTTTGCTCTTGTTGTTTTTGCACTATGTAAAGTTTTGCTGTAGTTGATTTTGCACTATGTAAAAATTTGCTGTAGTAATTTTGCACTATGTAAAGTTTTGCTGTTGTTGCTTTTAAAACTTATACATGATGTACTTGTGTGAAATAAAATTATTTTGATGAGTCAGCAAATATATAAGACAACTCTGTCCACTGAGGCAAATCTACCTAAACTATACTTTTAATTGACTTTAATTAGATATCACAAAAACATTAGGATAACTTTCACATAATCAAAGTGCTAAAAGGGATTGAAAGAATATTAAACCAGATCAGAAATATTTCAATTGCACAAACTGCATGGTCTGCTAGGTAATGCATAAAGCAGATTATTCTGATTGCATTAGTAACAAAATCCCTTTAATTGTGCATGCTGACTGAGTAACTTTTATTGCATTGAGACTATAAAATCTATATTTGCACACAACTGTAGCATGAATAATAATAAAAAATGTTAACATATCAGAAACCACTTGGGCAAAGTAAGTATAGGATTTTTTAACAAATGTTGCAATCGGAAACAAGCTGACTAAGTAAGTTTTGTGCCTCACGAGACCTGTTGTCCTTAGAATACCCAAACAGTAGCAAACATCATATAAAAGCAAAATATCTTTATCATTTCACATTATTTACCTAACAAGCTTTTAAACAGAGATCATTTGGTTCACTGTCTTAAAACAATGATATATTAAACAATAAAACATATTTATCTAGAATAAATAACAAGTTTAGCACCATAATTTCATTTCCCTAACATTTTTAACCTTAAAAATCAATCTACATCCAATGAACCCTCAGAATTCACATTTTTATCACTTAATATATGGTCCTCAGTTTATCACATAATGTCCGACTAATAAACATTTCACTGATAGAGTCCAGTCACTTCACAGAACATATTCCCTGAGCCTATCAAGCAACAAACACTAACAAGTTTATAACACCATGATAAAAAGTTCATTCAAACACATTATAAAATCCCTATAAAACACTACCATATAAAAGTTCACAATACAAATTTAAATAAGTTGGTGCAAAACAAGTTTATGTCCTTCATAATTTACATGAAGTTAGACAAGTTTTGCACTGACCAATCAAAACAAAAGGCTAGACTTGTTGACCCAGCTACTGACCACACTTCAACTACACAGAGTATTCATCTGGCCACTGAATCTCTATTGAAACATTGAAATGTCTGTATTCAAAATGTCATGGGTATTCAACAAACTAGTCGTATTCAACAAGCTAGACCACTGTCTATTGATGCAGTACTTTAATTAGAAGGACAAACAGGTACTACCAGTAAACATGATTACCCTAATCTGTGTGTCCCCTGTCAATATTGTACATTCTAATATATGTCTTTATATATACACTTCCCAACAAAATAATGTAACCCCTTGTACACACTCGTATGTTGATGCAATCTTTTTCATGCTGCGTTTCAGAAAACAAACTTGAAATTTAAAACACATTGCACAATTTGTTGGATTTTTTTGGCATAATGAGCCAGGTTAGCTTTTAAAGATTCAAAGATACAATAAATTAGCTCATTTAATATAAACTATAGAACATTAAAGTTATCAAAAACTTGCTCAGTACATAAATTAGCCTTTAAACATTCAAAGATTAGAAAAAAGCTCAGGTATAGCTTTTAAACATACAAATTCAAGAAAATTATAGCATATATATAGCTTTAAACAAAAAAACTTTAAGAAAAATAAAGCTTAGGTCACAGGTGGTAGGCAAGGACCCAAAGCAAAAAACTATATATATATATCTGTATTTATAGTGTTTTTGATTCAGGACCATGCAAGCCACATGTGAATTAGGTATAACTTTAATTTTAGAAAAAATAGCTTTCTTAAACTTTTTACTTCATAAAATATCATTCTACAAATATAAACTTAATATATTACTAAAATATAGTGTCTCCTTTAATAATAACTCTTTTCTTTTGTAGTGAAGTATATATACAGTATATATCACCCCAGGATATGTACCCTGGGTCATAGTACAATAAAGTACAATATAACACCCAGGTATTGTATATATATGGTAATGTGTGAATCTATTAAAGGTTTCAGTGGGACTAAATACCCCCATAGTCCATAAAACAAATAACGTTAACAATGATCGCTGCAGTCTGATTTAAAAACTGTATTGTCTAGAATCGTAGGCCCAGAAAGATGGCGAAAGATTAGATTTCAATCAAACCCAACATTAAAAACTCGGAATAAAAAAATTAAAACATAAATAATACAAAATTTGTTGTAAATCAATGAAGGATATTCAATATTTATTCAAATGTATTAGGTATCTTATAGACATTTGAAGGCTATGTCATTCAGAATACATAATATATGCACAAAGAAAATAGACACTCACGAATAAATTATTTTAATCAATTTAATAATTCTCTTATGTATTCTATTTTGTATATTGCTTTCAAAAAGCGGCTTTGGAAATAAAATATTAGGTAACAATACTAAAAATATCTTGAAGTTGAAAATTAGCTTTAGTTTAACAGTACAATAAAAGTTTGAATGCTCAAAACTCTGTAAACTTAAACTACCCGATTGAGTCAACATTTTACCTAGTACATGTATCAATCTATTACCTTTATTTCCATAAAATAATAAGAAACAAGGGAAAGGACTTGAGAATTTTCTTTTGTTCTAATCCTTTCAAGGAATATTTAATTGATATATTTGTACAACTCATATCTTTTTGTAATCTTGTGATATTCTGAGAATATGAATAAATACATGCATGTTAAAACTAAGAAACAAAGAGCAGTTATAATGTTGAGTTTGCATGGGATGAGCACTCAGTTCACTTGAACATTTTGTCATAAACATATAAGTTCCAGCATTTAAACTCCTACTGTATATTTAATAGCCACCAGACTTTCGAAGCCACTTATTGCACCCAATTGGTCTGGTTTCATAATAAAGGTTTGTTCATACATTGAACAAAGAAACAATTAATTCATTTAATCAAGTATACTTATAATAAATGAAATACAAAATACATGGTAATGTAACCCAATAAAAATCCATGGTGCTAACAGAGATTCGAACCCATGACATCTCAAGTTGTAAGCAGACACTCTACCACGTGGCCATAAAAGCTAGCTTGAAGCCAAGAAAGTGCAAGTGCTGTATTTTACCTCTGCTACAATAGCAAGGATGAATCATACCGAAAAAGAGCAATTAAATGTGCAGTAAATCAAAAAAGAATGAAATGGTATTACAGCTGAACCCATAAAAAAGAGGAACTTTTTATATTCAGTGAAATATTTATGTTATAATTATTGTAACCCATATATGGTAAAACATAAATTAAAGCCTTATATAGTAAATTTTATACAACTGTCAGTGGTGCATACAGTCATTAACCCTATTGATTTAAATACTCAATACAATACTTCTGTACTCATTATCGTTGAAAATAGATAGTCTATTTATAAGCGGGGTGTATCAAACAAATATTGAGTATTTAAATCAGTGGGTTTAATGTATGTACCACTGACTGTTGATTAAAATAATCATTGACAATGTCTTGCGACTGTATGAGGATTCTATGCTATTAAATATTGAGGAAAAATGCGAGGGATTTTTCGAGTTGCGATAAAAAAAATAAACAATCTTGCAAAAATTTGCGAAGTCCTATTTTTTGTCAAATTCAGGCTTTGAGTATGGTGTAAAACCATACTCACTAAAGATTGCTGATATACCGCAATTTAATGCAGATTACTACCAATGCTGCCAGACAGTCTGTGACATTTAGAGGTGCTCATTCTTAAAAGTGTGACCATGCCTTCACCATGGCAAATATTATGTCAGATCTGGAGTAGGGAATTGTACATTAGTTACAGATTACTATAGTAATGCCATACTGTCTGTAGCAGTCAATGATCAGTGATGTCCAATCTTAAATGTGTGACTCTAGCATAAGTAAATGTCAGATGAAGAGGACAAATTGTACATTAGTTAAAGTATGTTGACTGTAAGATGGTTTACTTTCACACTTTGTTGTAGTGGCTTCAAGAGAGATATCATTAAAATTAAAGATAAACATATCACTTAAATATCTAACAAACTTTTATAGTCTATATTATATAAACATACCAGAATGGTATGGTTGCTATGTACTGGTTGCTATGGTAACTTAAATATTTGTTTATATTATCATAAGTATCCTCATTATATCTGTAATTTAGTTAAGATTGTAAGTCTAATTTTACATAATATACCATAAACAGTAAATTCTATAAAGGACCAATGTCTGCACTATTTCAGAAATGTTGGAATCAGCAACTATGAGTATCCCACAATGCATTTGAGGGACGTTTAGGCATCATTCAAATAAAGGTCCTTTTTGCATTTTTTCCTGGACTTGCAATTTATACACATATAGTTAAATTTCCTAATTTCATTCAACTGTCAGTGGTGCATACGTTAACCCTGCTGATTTAAATACTTAGTGTTTGATTCATAATCCCCATACATAATATACAGAGATCTGATTTGGTTGATTGTGATTACATAAGTACTGTAGTGAGTATATAAATCAGTAGGGTTAATGTATGTGCCACTGACAGTTGAATAAAATTCAATAATACATGGTATACTATGGTCTATGAGCTAATACAATCATTATGTACATTTAAACAATTTGACCATAACTAGCTATAGTGACCTCTTTAATTAACTGACCAGTACCTCAGACTAACTGACCACTATTTCTAATTTACGCTGGCCACACTGACCAGTGTCACTGATAATCTGTAACCTAGGAAATATATAAGTAAATAAAAAATGCCTTAAATGACTGACAGACAGACAGTTTGCTATGGTACAAAGAATTTACAAGTACTTTCTTCAATTTCACAAATATTTTACTAATGTTTTATTCATTGCTTAAACAAACAATGTCATTCAACAAAAATCTACCTCAACATCATACTATTTGACTTAAAACCTCAACCTCCTACACCATTAACAAATATTATAATATTATATCATTGACTTCATATGAGTCATAATCAATTCTGAACCAATTATAGATACCAATGACTGTCAGTCATTTACCACTAAAATGTTAGAATAAATGCATTAAAACTCTTTAGGATAATTTGAGACAAATACAGCTATATTAAAACAAAATTTCTTCAGAATCAACTCGTACATGTGTCGGTTATGTACTTCCAAAAAATTGCAGGATAAAAAGCACACTTTATTTCAGAATGACAATGACAACATCCCAAATAACTAGAAATATAAATAATCCAGTAAACAATGATATTTAAATCCACACCATAATGTTATCAGATACTCCAAATTATCCAGAATTGTAGCCAAACACAAAAAAAACACAATTTACAAAATCCATAGATCAAAAAAGATAAAATATTACAATCCCTCCAAAATATCATTGAGCAGTCCAAATTATCAGGAATTGAAGCCACAAAACAAATCAGAATTCACAAAATCCATAGATTAAAAACAATAATAGTGGACCATATTGAAAATTGGTTTACACCAAATATGTTATCCACAATAAATAAAGTCGTTATTATAATATTATAATCAAGTCCAAAATATCATCAAGTACATTTGTACTTCAAATTATCCAGAATTGTAGCCAAACAAAAAAAAAATTACGAAATCCATAGATCAAAAGCAATAATGTTACAATCAACTCCAAAATATTACCATGTTCTCTAAATTATCCGGTAATGAAGCCACAAAAACAAAAAATAAGAATTTAAATCCATAGATCAAAAACAATAATATTAAAATCCCCTCCAAAATTATTTTAACTGTGAAATAAAGCCACAAAACAAAAAAAATCAATTTTAGATAAAAACAATATTATTAAAATTCACTTCAAAATTCAAAAGTACTTTAAAATATCCAGAAATAAAGCCACAAAAGTCAGAATTCACAAAATCTATAGATAATAATTATATAATATATAACTGTTACTATAGTAGCCATCCAAATGAAAAGTTTCCTATACAAGTCACAGAATTATCAACATAATTATAATAGAATAAATACATTGGTAACATGTTTATTGAACGTTCAAACAGAGATCATCTGTTCAGCTTTTAATACAAACATTCTTTCAAAGACTTTTTCATTCCTATGTAAATATCAAGTCTGAGGCTTCAAAATAAAATATTGGTTTCCTATGTATAGACAGTTCATTTTAACATATTGAACAGTTTGTTTTGTTTCAATACATCTCCAATGCCAGTTTTATACATTTTACAAACACCATGGAAACCCAACAATTATATTCAAAATGTCATCTACATGCATTTGAAAAAAAATGGCAATGACTTGGATTTGTAGTTCACTAAAGAGGGACAATGTTCATAGATTTTCCAGGGTGTTTCCAAAAAATATAAAACTGGGGTAGGAGACATGATGTGAATCAAATACTCGTAGTACACATTTTTTCTGCTTAGCCTCAAATAGGTATCATGGAAATCAACACAAATCAAATATTTATATCTCTGAGTTTAGTCGTATTCTTTGTTATATTTTTTTTTAACTGTAGCATTTCCAAAGACAAAGTTAAAGTCATAAGGAATTGCCCGAGTAATGAGATCAATAGTCAAAGGCAGCAATAGTAAAATCAAACATCAAACACACCAAAATAATTCAACTAAAAACAAAGACTCAATAAAAGTCACATGAGGAAACCAAAGAAAATAATGGTAACAGCCTTACAT
Source organism: Mactra quadrangularis (assembly GCA_025267735.1). Taxonomy (NCBI): domain Eukaryota; kingdom Metazoa; phylum Mollusca; class Bivalvia; order Venerida; family Mactridae; genus Mactra; species Mactra quadrangularis. The sequence goes on along the minus strand of CM046300.1, from coordinate 47,704,511 downwards.
AGAATTTTAACTAAATCATTTCAATGATAAATAAATATATATAAGACATTAAATAGAATTACTAGTAGACAGTAAATATTTTATTTTTAAATACAAACAAATTATGTATATTATCAAATAATGTCATCAGTCTCTTTAATACAGGGGTGGACCCAGATCATTTTTCTAGGGGCTGGATTCGGGTTTTACCCAGTATTTTGTTTATTTGAATCCCAAACACCAAAATATGGTAACATTTTATTCTGTTTTTTTTATGTTTGTTTTGCAAGTCTAATGCATTTTGAAATTTCCAAAGGGGAATTGGACCACCTTAATCCCACCATCAAAAATTGGTATAGCTTCAACGTTTTGAGGGGGGATGGACCACCTTAACTTGGTCTTGAGGATGACTTAATATTTATATGACTAAAAATAGATATATTAATATCTAAGGGGAGTTGGATTCCTTGATTCTACCTTGAGAATGCCCATTGTAATGTACTTTGGAATGAAACCCCCTTTACCCTTCCTGCAATAATAGCTTTTGTAATTTACAAAACGTAATTATAATGATTTCAATCTATTACGTAATCTATACAATTCATGTACATTAACAAGTCAAACATACACAAAATATACAGGATAATGTTGACAATGAATTGTAAATGATGTTAAAATACTAAACAGATTATCTTTTATGATTATATCACTTTGTTTACACTTGATGAAAATATCTTAACTAAAATCTGACCTTTGACCTTTCAAGGTCAATATATTTCTATAGGTCTGCTGACCTTATGATGTCAAAGGTTATTTAAGATTGATGTAATATGTGTATAATGTATTATGATAATATATAGAGGATATTTGTTTATTTTGGTCTTAGATCGATTTTTATGTCACAAGTGAGCTAAGGATGCAATATTTTCATGAGTGGCGTAGCCAGGATTGAAAATATAATATCATTAATTCATGAGTGAAATAAATAGATCTTACACTAAAATAAACAAATTTTCTGTTTATTATATGCTTGAAACTTACTTTTTATAAAGTTTTAGAATGATATGTCATTAGAACAGCGCGTCCAAACAGTGAAAAATAACAAATTTATTTTCATTGTTTCAAAGCAGTGGAATATCGATTTTTATTTCACCGATAAATCCTGGTATTTCACTGGAAAGTATATACATTGTACATGTAATAATAAGTTTTATTCAACTGTCAGTGGCACATACATTTACCCTCTTACCAATAAAAACAGCTAATTGCACCAGGATTACAGAACAAATATTGAGTACTTAAATCAGTGGGGAAAATGCATGCAGCACTGATAGTTTAACAAAACCTCTGATATTTCCATAGGCAATAAGTAAGATGTTCAAACAAAATTATATTCACTATTGAGTATACGAAAAATAATTTTCATTCATTACAAAAAGTTATATAATTTTCAATGGATCAAAATCATAAAAATTATTTGACAAAACTTTTGTTGAATTTGATTTATTACCTCCCTTGGTAGATTATATAATTATTGATTTATTGATTGATTGATTTCAATTATTTCTTTAATTTGTCCATAAAAACGTTTATCGTAAATCTACTATGCACACCACATGAAGTTATAAGTTTGAAATTACTTTAAATACTTTATTCTTGTTGACCTGATTACAACAATATTACTACAATGCTTAAAAAATCAGCCATAAAATTTTGAATGACTATATTTTGATGTAGGGTAGACCATATCCAACAGACATAAAGTGTTTTAGAAAATCAAACAATAGTTACATCGTAACTTACATGTAATATAAGCCAAGGAATTGTATTGTACCCAACATTCATTAATGAAATAAAAGTATCCAAATAATTGTGTCAGTCAAAAATGTGATACCTTTTGTATACAATGTATGAACAAATAACTGCATTCAGCCTCATTGATGTAGATCCATAGGGGCCCACAAAGGCACATACTTTTATGTAAAGACTATAACGTTTGGCTTTCATTTGTATTTAATTATGTATGGTATAAACATTAAATCTTAAAATTGCTGCTCCAGGAACCCCAAAGAGCATTTTTAAAGAAATTTTATCACTAGCTATGGCACTGAGCTGGGTTGTTTTATAATTTCAACTCCATTTTGAAGTTCAAGTTCTTATCCATGTACATACCGTATCATTTCTTACACTTGATTTATATACCCCGTATTATTTCCATTGGAATTTTTATTGACATGGACAGTAAAAGAAATGAAATAAAATACAAATGATAAACAAAGTTAATTTGAATCAAATATGACAAAAATTTAAAGTAATGTATTTAAATTACAATGATGTTATTTGCAATTGAAAACATCGCAGTATTGTATATCAGTTTTCTTCAATACATGATTTCACATGTATTCCTTCACAAAATATGGCTAAAATGAATAAATATCAAATTGAATATGCCTAACCACCTATGTTGCAACTTACTGTTTTGGTGAAAGATTTGAAGAATGGAAGAATTACACATAAGGGAGTGGAAGGTAATTACTTTATGTAGAATATGACATCAAGGGAAGTCACCACTTCATGTAGAATTTTACATCAAGGGAGGTTACCACTTTATGTAGAATTTTACATTAGGGGGGGTAACCACTTCATACAGAAGTTTACATAAAGGGAGGTAACCACTTCATGTAGAATTTTACATCAAGGGAGGTAACCACTTTGTGTAGAATTTTACATCAAGGGAGGTAACCACTCAATGTAGAATTTTACATCAAGGGAGATAACCACTTCATGTAGAATTTTACATCAATGGAGGTAACCACTTCATATAGAATTTTACATAAGGGAGGTAACCTCTTCATGTAAATTTTTACATAAAGGGAGATAACCACTTCATATAGAATTATACATAAAGGGAGGTAACCACTTTATTAAATATCTATTAACACCAAGTTAAGTGGAAATATTTCACTTCAATGAGAATGAGTCATACCATTGACAGAAGAAAAATGCATCTAAATGATGACAACATTTTCTTGTGATGACTAAAACAGGTAGTATAGATAACTAGGGATGCACATCAACAACTTGTTCAGGCTTAACTCCATAGTACATAGTCAGGAACCCACATGACTGCATCCAGGCATCTTTTATCATATATGGAAAGTGGGTTGCACAACTAAGGTAGGTTTTTCACCTTTTTGAACAAAACATTTGGCATATTATCCAAAGAATACTCACATAAACCCAATGCTTACAAGATATAGTTGCTGCAGTAATTGTTTCCCTAGAAAATTCAGCTGATTTGATGTATTTTGGGACACAAATTTCGGATCAAATAAAAATGCCGAAATTTAGCTCGATTGTGAAACAAGTTCTTACAACTTATATAAATTAATTTCAAGTCCCCTTCCTGGTCCCCCAGTACTGAGATAGTAGGATTAAGCTTCTTGATCAAAGAAACAGCATGGTCAGTTTTGGATGAAACCAAAGTGGACCTTGCTATCTAATGATTACCAGTCCAACGTCATAACCACTTGGCGAAGCTCCGGAGCCAAAATTTACAACAAAAATCAGTCACAAGACCTTTGATAATTTGACTTCGTGAGGCAGAATCACCTTAGTTAACCTATCTTGTATTTGTATATAAAATTGTTTGGTCATTTAACATCAACATGTATATATAGTTTATCCTAGGTGGATTTTAAACCATAATTGTTTACATCAAGTTCAAACAGAGTCAAATATACAAACATTCTAACTTCCTAAACATATATATAATATAGAGTTAACCAGTAACATCAAACATTGCATCAAAGTCTCACGTCAAAAATAACATTAAGGTAGAATCCCCTAATATAAAACTATATTTAAGACCACAGGAAATTTGGTATCTAAAAATGACATAATTAGGGACTTTAGTTAGTTATCTTTCCCTGATAAAATCTGAAGCAATCCAATTGGTAAGTAGGTTCTTACAGTTGGAATCCTCGGATTTTATCATTGAAGTCATATGTAAGGATAACAAAATAATTCATCTTATATCTTTTTGTAAATGAAGATATTTACAGAAATGGTGAAATTTAGATAGTTCTTTATCATTTAAATACTTAAGTTTGAATTTTAAACAAATTAAATTATTTACAAAAAAATTATCTAAGATTAACTTCATCAAACTGACATTGAAAAGGAAGGGTAAAATCTGAGTAATCCAACTAATTGGACCTACCTATTTGAAGAGTATACAAGGGGAAATAACTGACTAAGGTCTCTTATTCAATGCGGTTTTCAAATTGAAAGATCAGTGCAAAACCAGTCTAACTACATGAAAATAAAGAAAAAGAGAAACTAATTTTGCACTGACCCCTGAAATTGGCATCAGAGAAACGCTACCTTAAACATCAAACAAACTACTATCAGAGTTAAAATCCTGTCATCCCAGTTTAAGTAAATGTTTGTAAAATTTTACCCAAAATTATGGAACCCATATCACTGTCAAACTTGTTAAAATAAAATAACAAAAAGATTACTTTCTGTTTTAGTTAACACAGAATTCAGTTTGTCTGGCGTCTTTAGTTTGTTTACAGTATTTTTTCATTGACTGAACTAGGATTTAAACAAGGCTTCTGTTTATTTAGTTACCCCTATAAATTTTCAGCCTTGTTCATGAACTATTCATTCAGGTTCATAAATCAAGCTCATGAATAGTTCATAGGATGTTCATGAAGATAAAAATGGCACAAATGATTCATAAGTTCATAAGAATTTCAATTCATAGACTGAAGCTGGTTCTGGACTAATTCAAGCTCACGAATTTATCAAGAATCAGACATTTAATGGTAGATATTTTAATTATCCAGAATATAAAAGGAAACATTCCCAGACTTTATATGACAGTCAAATCACTGACCTGCACAAAAGACTAACTTTACTCCTTAGATACCATTGTAATCTAGACAAACTATATATTTAAATAATAGATATAAAAAATGTCTATAGAAACTTACCTTAACTTAAACAAGCTGATAAAATTATTAAGAATCATTTTTTTTTTAAATACTAAAATCCTGAATTAAATCCAAATTTAAAATATTATATGACTTATAACTGATTGTTCCAACATTGTCAAATTGTTAGCTCAAAATACCACACAAAACTGTTTGATCAAAATTTATAGAAATTATTTCAAAAACCAAATGAATCACATTATTTTTTTGAAGGAAAAACTAAAATACTTATTAGAGCTAGCAATACAGTTAAACCTTTGTTAACAGGCATCTCAAAGTAACAGTAATTATGATAAGAATTAACTTCCATGTATTATGGCTATGCTTTTTTCTTAAGTACAGAAACACCATCCTGAATGACATTTAAAAAAGCCAATTCCATTCCTGATAGGCAAATACATGTATTTAATTTTATGACCATTTTAAGAGCATTTATATGAAACAAACAGAACTCTTAAATTATAATCTACAACATCAAAGCACCGTTTCAAAAAAGTCTTAAGAAAAAAGTTATCCTAAGTCAATTTCATAAATTTCGCATTTCGAAATCCAAAGGATAATAAACATAATAATAAACACAATATTTTACATTATTCAATAATATTTGTAATTGATTGGCCAAAAAATCACCATATTATTAAAGTTTCCTTCTTTTGACTTATGATGATAATTATCATAATTTTTTTGCGAAAAAAGCGCCACAGATATATAACAGAAACTATAGGGTCTAGCTACAGACAGGCTTCACTGTATTTGAAAATAAGAGAAACTTCACACATGACTGACAAACGATTGTAAATTAATGAACATAATTTATCTAACTATAAATTACAAAATGTATAGTGAGTTTACCAATTTATTTTCAATAGGATAAAGATCAGTTACGAAAATGAGAAATTCATCAAACATATAATATAAATATATAAAATGTTTGAAAAAAACCTAAATGACTTGTAATTATTGTATATTATTAAGTTTTTTATTATCGTATTATATAAACTAATGAAAGATGAAAATGATTACACGGTCACCGATTATAATGAACGTTTGATATAACGAAAATTTAGGCTATGAATCAATGTCACATAAGAATCGGATCACGTGACATGAAAATATTGATGATACTGAATAGATTAGGTTTATTGTTGCAATTTTATGAATGGAACATACAAGATACATCAATTTAGGTGCAATTCTGAGAATACTCTTCATACAAATTGTACAGAACATAACAAAGCAGAACAGAACAGCAGAGCAGAGCAGAGCAGAGCAGAGCAGAGCAGAGCAGAGCAGAGCAGAGCAGAGCAGAGCAGAGCAGAGCAGAGCAGAGCAGAGCAGAGCAGAGCAGAGCAGAGCAGAACAGAACAGAACAGAACAGAACAGAACATACTCTTAAATCAAGAATTGCCTTTTATAATTTTGCTGGTCATTGGGCTATTGGTATCTATCAATCTCTGTGGGGAAGATTTTTACTCCGCTAAGTACAAGTGAAAAATTGGCGTAACAGAATTATACCACCCTCACACTGTGCATCTGGGTGGAATAAAATAATTGCAGATTAATTTCTAGTTAAAGGAAATTTGCAGTGCTCCTGGTGGGGTTTGAACCCAGGGCCACTCAATCCCTAAGTGCACCTCCTTTCACTGGACTACTGCTCCTGTGCCTCTTTTATGTACATCTAAGGATTAAAATGTTACAAATACAGGTTCTGAATTTCCAATAGATAGATAGAAAAATACCAATAGCTCAATGACCAGGGATAATACATACATGTATACATAAAGCTGTAAAGTCCTTGAACATACATCAGCATGAGACCTGACTATATAATGTAATTATTATTATACAAACATATTTACATAATGTAACTAAACCTGAAGCCCAGCCATCAAAATTTTTAAAGTTTTCAAAATTGTCACAATTTCATTGTATACAAGAAATTACATCCATAAACTTCTACTTACATTATATCTCTATATCTAAATTTCTCCATCTTTGAAATAATCTAAAACTTTCATACATAAACACATGACACATCCTTATATGCACAAAACAGAACAAAATATAAATCACGAGTTTAACAAAACAGTCATAACTCAATATAAGAAAAGAGTGAGGTACGACCGTTATGCGCTAAACCTGGGAAATGCTCATACATTTTGCATGCATCAAAGATTCGTATTCAAAACTGTCATATGAACTGTTATACATTAAATATTATATAAAAAATAAAGTCAATGAAAGCATTCCAAGAGATAATATTTCACGATTTTTTTCTATTTATGATGTAAAATGAAATAAACACACGGAAATATAAAACTGGTGATGATATATCCCAACATGCACTGTGAAGTGACAGTCTAACAAGTCACAATATAATAAATTTAGTTTTACTTTAAAACCCTTAATATTAAGTTATAAATGAATTAAGTATCTTTTTGTTTATTATTGATATTTGGGTTCAATAGATCACACTATATCATTAGAAATAGTATATGAACAATATACATTGTAATACAATATAATTATGATATAGTATTCCTTAATTGTGGAACTGGGGCAGATAAGCACAGATGCCTAGAGTTCCATCTTGACCCCCTTTCCAAAAGTTAAAACAAATTCAAACTTTTTGTACTTGTATTTAAAATTAATTAAATATTAGGATTCAAAATGTTACTTGTGTTTACCTGGTCAGCATTAATCAAAAATCTTATAACAATATGAAAATAAAATATAGAAGGACTTACAACTAAAATTGATTGAAAGGGTAATTGGGTAATATATGGGCTCCCTTAGTTTGAGGGTTTAACTCCCCTCAAGAAAATTACCCAATCCTCTCCATATTCTCACATTAATGTTTTATGATCAAACAAACAATCACTAGTCTAATCATTCAATGTTTTCATAAACATTAAACAATAATAGATAAATAACTTATACATGATGATAGATCAACAATTTATTGTCTTGTTTTTGTCCTTCTGAGTCACTATAACCTGAACTATTTGTAACATGGCTAAGTGGCTACAACATTGGACTGGTAATCATTGGATTGCCAGCTCTGAGTTGGTTCAAACCCCATCCAAAAACCAATAAATTATTTTAAACTACACTATAAAACAGTCACCTGATGAAAGCTGCCAATTCGACTTCCTCCTAGCAAAAATCAATTTTGCACCTGTTTGAGACCAGTAGCTGCAAATTTCCATAAAAAACCCATTATTTTACTTATATTCAGTTATCATGCTCGTCCAAACTTAAGAGACAAAAAATCTTTAAAATTGTAAAATAATAATCTCAGGAAAACATTCTTTACAATTTCATAACTCTCATCTGAATCTGGTTTCAGTGGTGACCAACTATTTGCAGTCTATCATGCGACTTGCCATCGCTGACTGCTCAAGACATACACATTAAAACTTAGTCTACCAAATTTAAGTCTAAAACATGTCAATAGTAATCATTACATAATTTATTAAAGTAAATGAACTGTAACATTCAAACTTCACTGATTTCACAGAAGAATAGATTAAACAAATCAAAAGTGATTTGCTAAATATATAAATTCCCCGGGTACATAAAACAACATGTGTCAAACTCGTGTTTAACATCTAAGCACTAAACAATAGTACATTACGCTTCATAGTCAAGATAATTCTATGCTTTAAGTCTGCTACCCTTCCACAAAGTCTACAACTAGTTCATTAACTTATTTATTGCAGGAAAATCCACATTATTGTGGAATTGTCATAGAAGGGTATAACCATCCCAGATAAAAGCTTGAACAAGCAATGCTTATAAACACTAGATTCAGAAATCCTGCAGCTAGCAGACAGCCCATGATCCTTTGTTCTTAGAACTTGGGAACCAGGCAAGCTACTCTAGAGTGATAAGTATAGCAAAAACTTGTTTCACAAGTAAGTAATAATTTGTTTGTATGTTGGGCTTAACGCCAACATATTATATAGGTCATATAAAGGCGGTCAGTCAACCTGCTCACTCCTCCTGGAAAGGCTAATTCTCTGGATTTAGCTGTCAACCATCTACTAAGTGCATACTTTCGTCAGTGACTGACAACTGCCCTACATAATTAAGAATCATTGGAAGGAGGGAGAATAGCCATAGAGATAATTTCATGACCAAGCTCCACAAAAGTATGCACCGTCTGTGCATTGAACCCACAACTAGACTTGCTCACTACCACATGAGCTAGCCAGGCCGCTTAAGTATATAATAATAAATATGTATATATGATGCTATAAAAAATATAATGTAACCCTTATTTGTCATGCAGTTGATAGTACCCCAGCATTTCAAATCTATATTCTATATTCCTGGTTCAAATCCCACCAATAAGTCAATTTTCCTCTATTAACAAGGTATGAAGAAGTTTTGGGCCTAGTTAAAGGGTAGTTGAGCAATGGTTATATTTTTAGACAAGAGTCCAGGAAAGCTAGGATAGGTGCTCTTAAGGCTGTAAAATAACCTAAACTTGTGTTGACATGGCATTAAAACAAATATAATTTTTTTTTATTACATACCGAAGTCATCACTTATATAATATACCGGTATAATATTATTTTAAAACTAAAATATCATATAAACCTAAAACTAGTCAAGTATCATATAAAATAAAAGATTTAACAGAGTCAAGAGGTTTAACAAAACTGTGGGAAAATGTTTCAAATTTATTCATGTGTGTCACAACTGTTAAATTATAAGATATAATCTTCTAAGTTCAAATTTATGAGAGAGTTACCTCCCTTATATAATAATAAATAGTCTCTAAATATAGTCATGAAGTATATTTCAATGTTCATCATTTATTTAATTGTGTATAATCAGTTTGTTTGAAGAAGTGAGTTTATTCATTGAGGCAAGTTGTTAGAAGAAGAATTAGCAGCCTTTTAGCAGCCTTTAATAACAATGAAGTTTTCTTGTAAATGGCTTCAGTTATTGCTTATTCAAGTTATTGTAATAGTTCATACACAATCATTTTTAATATTGTTAAAAACTGTCAGCCGCGCATACATTAACTCCACTGATTTAAACATTCACTACAGTATTACTGTATTCATGATCAATAAAAATATATTTAAATCAGTGGAGGTAATGTATGCACCACAGACATTTTGAATAGCTGTGAACAATAGTTTATACTTAATAATCATGATAATACCTTAGTAGTTCATATACGATGTCATGTATAATAATTATCATAATAGTTCAAATAGTATATTTCATTTAAAATGTTAAATAAATGGTTTTATTAAACACTTCAATCATAAATCTCGAGTGAATGCCAACAATTGTATTCCTCAAACAAAATCAAAACCCAACAAATTCACCATTAATGTACTAGTTCATGACCTGAACTAACTCTCTTCAACAAATAGTACATGTAGTTTCAGTTTCTTGTAACATGTAATAATAAAAGATATGTTTATTATGTTTATACAAGTGTAACAAGAGATTAACATCTAACAAGGAAATATAATCCAGTCAATGTATTTACAATATTTTCTTACAATTGTCTGATATCATAGTTCTACAACTTTGTGAATTTAACTACAGAGCTTATAATTGGCTACCTTAACATATGTAGTTTACAGTATTCGAATTTAGCCCATGGGTTGTCCACCAAAGTCCCATCCATCTGGTGGCTTTCAGAATGTGATTGGTCCCATGGTCCACCAACATTTTATGGCAACACTTTTTATTACAATATATTAATTCAGTTGTATGCAATAAGAAATTTCACTTCATATAATTATAGGCATGGCCTATTGATGGAAAAGACATGCGACTTAGGGATATAGTTAGTTGGTCATAGAGCCTTTATATTTTAGTTGATTTATAAAAGAACCAAAGGGAGGTAACTAGAAAACTAAAACATCAACACTCAATTCAGTTTGGACAGTATATAGAAACACGGTGGCGAACCCACGTGACTTCATCCGGGTATTTTTTACCATATTTGGAATATAGGTCACTCGCATAAGGTAGGTTTTTTGCTTTTTTCTTACTAATCACGTAGTGTTTTTTTCCAAGAATACGCGCATAAACCCCCTGCTTACGAGATATGATTGCTGCAGTAATTGTTTTCCTGAAATATCTAGTCGTCTTGGAGTAATTTGGTACACAAATTTCGATGCGATCGAAATTGTCAGGGTAGCGTTCATTGTATTTCAACGGTTTATGCGTTTAAATGCCTTAATTTGTGCCGACAGTTAAGCATATGGTATATTTATTTCATATACACTTCCAATTAACCCTCTATATACGATAACGATCTTTGAAAAGAGCTAGTTTGTAAATTATGAGAGAATGTGGATAATGATAACGTTCATTGCCCGTGATTTTTCGGATAACGTTCATTTCCTACGTAGAGTTGTCCAATTTACTCACCACAGTTTCTTTAAAAGATGGAAAAGGTACATAATTAGTCCAATTAATTAAATACCTTGCAGATTTTAGTAATTGAAGTTCACAATCAAAGATATATTTGATGCGATATCATTCACTCAAGGTAATAAGATCCCTTTACTATAGTAAGATAATGATGACGACCCAGAAGTAGTAAAATATATACATGAATCTCAAATTGTTTACTAATCCAATCATGTAATTTTTATATATTTCAGACAATGTCGTTTTGTGTTACATACATGTGTCGATATATGTTCAAAAACAAAAAAATTGTTGATGAGCATGAAAGAAGATGCAATGGCCAGTATAGAAACTACTGTTGTGGCAATGGCTTCTTATCTAGAGCAGACCTTGTTAGACATAAGTAGACAATTAACAAGTAACAAGTTTGATTGATTTGGGTAGCTTTCCTTTACCCTTGCATATAGCCAGTTCTCACCTACCATTCCACAGTGTCGACAAATGTCCATAAATTTATTTTTCCAGCGGGCAAAATCGACAATTGAAATTTTCATGGAAAGGAATAACCAGCGACGTCTGCGAAGTATTAAATTCGTCATCCACGAGTTAACATATTGTTACTTTTTTTAATCGATTAAGTCATTCAACATCTGTCATAGCCGACTTAATGTATTAACGTTAGTCCAAATTCGATGCCACATAAGGTAGAATGACAAACTGTGCAACCTACCCTGGGATCCTATTATCGTTTGCTTGTCGCAGAGAATTGAAAAATCACACAGCATGATTTCAAAAAAAGTTATCTATGAAAAGTTTGAGCATACATGTATGTACAAATAGGGAGGTACTGTCTAGCACATGGACAGTACGTTTAACTATCGTTCACATTCTAAAGTGAAGTATCTTTTGGATTACGCTCCCTTCTCAGCTCAGAGAACATGCTAAATTAGTAAATTCATGATTTATGATATTCGCTTTGAACTATTGAACAACCATTGAAAGTTATGTAATTAAACATAGTTGTGTCTTACTCTAAAATAGAAATTTCCGTTAGCCCTTGGTCATTTAGCAGACTGAAAAAGTGCATGTGTTCATGACTTTTTAGGGATATTTTTCAACAGATATTACTATGGTGAATTATTCTTTCATTAAAAGTTTATATTGATTAACGAATTGTGGTTTTTTTTCACCTATACAACATCACGTGTCTTATCGATGTGACCACGGTATAGCAGTGCATATATGCAAATCTAAAATAGAATCCACATCAAACTAACTTCCTCCATGATATAAATGACTTAGAGGCCGATCTGCAACCTCTCAATGATAAATGTGATGGGTTCGAACCAGCTTCTGACAATGGCGTTTAATTGCTAACAGGAATAAAGTCTAATGCTCACACACAACTGGAACGTTTAGCAGATTTAGCAGATTAACTATCCGTCTCATGACTGAGATTGAAAAGCCACAAAAAACAAAGAAGAGATTCACTGTTTTCAAATATATTATCTATATATGACATGTCAGATGACTTCTAACTTGTAATTCTTCAAATTTGTGTAGGCATACTTAAAATATTAAACAAGAAAAATAATCATACAAAGTCATGATCAATTGTATATACCATGTAAACTTGAACTTTATCCATGTGGTCCATGTAAACACTTTATCACTTAACTTCTGATTTTTATTGTATAATATGGATTCTATCAGAAATCCCTTCTGCCATACAAAAAAACCACACTCAGTATAATACCTTGGGAAATTAATCAAAATAGCCTTATAAATTGCCATATTCAATGTAACTTTGTTTAAAATAAATCTCTGTTCTCATTAAGCCATCACAGTTTGAAGAAGCGTCATGGTAAGTATTATTAACAGCATCAATGGGGCTTTCAGATGAAATATTATTTATATCGTGATACTTTGAGGTAATTTTTTGTCCAAAAATTTCATCAAATGAGTCAGGCCTATACTGAGGACCACTCTTGGCTTTTTTAGGACTTGATTGTGCCGATCTACATCCATTTTCTCTTCTATCTTTTTTCTATTAAGTGTTAATTTTAATTTTGTCTTGCCCATTTCTGAAATTTAAAACATAAAGAAAATAGTCGAACAATAAGAAAGATTGCTAATGTAAATTCATTTAAAAATGTCTATGCAAAAATAGAGTCATCCTAGAATTCATGAATCTTCGTACATTGACTTTTAATTTTTGACCTATTTAATAGTTTTACACGTCAGGGTATGTGTATTTTTTGTGCGTCACTAAAAAGTCATTGTATTAAATCTACATTAAGTGGTCAACTAAAATCTATGCTGAATCCTTTGCATATGTATATAAACTCTAGGTTATATCCCATGCAATTTGTATAATGTTTGAAAATCAAAGAAAGGTCACATGATACATCCCTGTATGTAGTCATAAAATGCAATGCACTATTTAGGTCATTTTTAAGAAACTGAGGTGAGTAAATTGGACAACTCTACGTAGGAAATGAACGTTATCCGGAAAATCACGGGCAATGAACGTTATCATTATCCACATTCTCTCATAATTTACAAACTAGCTCTTTTCAAAGATCGTTATCGTCTATAGAGGGTTAATTGGAAGTGTTTATGAAATAATTATACCATGTGCATAACTGTCGGCACAAATTAAGGCATTTAAACACATAAACCGTTGAAATACAATGAACGCTACCCTGACAATTTCAATCGCATCGAAATTTGTGTACCAAATTACTCCAAGACGACTAAATATTTCAGGAAAACAATTACTGCAGCAATCATAACTCGTAAACAGGGGGTTTATGCGCGTATTCTTGGAAAAAAAACACTACGTGATTAGTAAGAAAAAAGCAAAAAACCTACCTTATGCGAGTGACCTATATTCCAAATATGGTAAAAAATACCCGGATGAAGTCACGTGGGTTCGCCACCGTGAGAAATTAATCTGCCAAAACTCAGGCGATACATATAAAAAATTTGTTAAAAAACTATTAAGTTATTAACTTATTTTAACAACTCATTAAGACTATTTTGGTTCTGTATACTTCCAATTCTTCCAGTAAAAATTCCATTTTGTTGTATATTCATTTATGTTGATGGTGTGGCAAAAACATTCATCAAAAGTTTATGAAATGTCCAATAAATTTAGATCAATCAAAGAAATTGAACTACAAGGTTATACAATATATACATGCATAATGTGCTATAGTAACTATATCAATGGACCAACACAAGACTAGTCTAACTACATGTAAATAAATGTAGATGTAGATTAGTTTTGCACTGGCCCATCAATATATACATGTATACATAGTAGGTAATTATGTTGTGCATTAATCATAATTTACTATATAGATATATAATATAGTAAATATTATATTTACCCATAATGCATCATTGATATTTGACATATTGTAACTTAAGTAATTAATAATTTCCTCCATTAACAATTTATAATTTGTTAAGTACTGTAAATACTTTTACAAATGACCATAATCAAGTGTCCCGAAAGGTGTACCTACATGTATTTGAATTCCAACTGTGGTGGTTATACTCTTCCATGAAAATTTGACAATAATTTCACTTTTCCTCCATGAATAAGGTATACATATATCTTACAATAAAAGGAGGAGAGATGGTTTTTCATGGTATGATACAAAATGTCAAGCTCCTTTGGTAAAAAATATTTTTTATATACAATTCCTAGGCAATTGTTTATTTTTCTATATATACTAGGATGAAAAAGAAACGCCGGGTAACCTATAATGATTGTTTTAAGGGATAAATTGTATTATTGGATTATTATATTTATTTTTGTATGAAATGTCATCTGTATGGAACCAGCTGTTGAAGTTTCAATCGATTTCCGATGCTGATTATGTGAAAAAATACCCCCTTTTAACGATGACCCTTCTTGTTTTGCGAAACACGGCCGGACATGTGTTGCATATTTTATGTACCCGGCGTTTCTTTTTTGTCCTAGTATATATATAGAATTTATATGATTGTAATATAAACATACATTTATCAAGTAGTACTATACAACTATGACATAATATCATTATTAAAAACAGTTCAAGTATAATATATCCTCATGCTTCATTTAAAATACTTTCCACTGTGATAACTATGAAATATAACATGTATGACACATAATACAGCAGTGTATTTAAAGCCACCTGGCTAGCTTAGTTGGTAGCTACTAATCAAAGGGTCGTGGGTCGATTCCCGGGCGGGAAATTATTTTTACAGCCATTCTCCCTCCTACCAATTATTCTTAATAATGTAAGGTAGTTGTCAGTCACTGACAAATGTCAGCTGCATAAGATACAACCTATTTGACTACCAGCAAGGCACTATGTACAGTGTCTTTAACAGTTCAGAACTGAATTGGCTCACATATAGTCTTTGGTAGCAAAATAATACATGGTGTCAGCAAGTATTTGAAAGTAAATTTGAAAAATGTCACTTTATGTGAATTATGGGAAATCAACCTTCTACAAGAATCATGTGTGGTCTGTGCTAAACATGAAAATGCTAAAATGTAAATTTAATTGCTCAAAATGTCATAAAACATGTCCTCATTACAGAAAATATCACAATTCTTCTAGAAAAAAAATATTATACATATAAAACATATTACAACTTCTCTGCAGTAAAATTTATATTAAAGATAAAGATCATGCAAAAAATAGCAAAAAATATTGATTAATTTTCAATTTTATTAATCTTTAATTTACTTACATCATCCTTGGGTTACTATTCCAACTTTGTGGTAGATTAGAAAACTTTGTGGTAGATTACAAAAATATCAGAAGACATTAATTTCACCTGTCAAACAAGTTTAGTGAGGTTACTGGTCAGTTTCTCACACATTTTATAAATCCTTGTGAATTTTCAATATACAAATCTGGTCAATTTCGCATAAAAACTGGATGTCCACTATTAATACGAATACACATTATATATGTATGGTAAATTAATACATACGAAATGTATTCAAGCCAAGAAAACAAATCGTTTTAAAACTTTAATCACCATTAAACACCGTCCTGTTGAGTCAATTTACTATAAAACTTATCTAGTTATTCGTATAAAACCGTATAAATCGGAATTAATTCAATTATAAAACTTATTTTACTGTTTACATGGTTACGGTTCAAAATGAACGTTTCATTAAACCTGTTTGTACCTCACACAATAATTTTACTGTCAGTAAGAATTCTATAACAAAAGTTTAAAACATTTTTTTGACAGTACTTTAAAAAAGAACTAAATTGCACAGACAAGGACATTAGTAAAATATTATATGTTTGCAATGTTATGTTTATCACATCATTCGTTTATTAAGAATTTTACAAATTTTACACTTAAATACAGTTGGTGAAACACCTAACAGCCACAGGTTGGTAGCGCCTTGGGATTTCAAATCTAGTTTTCTAAGGGGTATGGGTTTGAATCCCCTCTTGGGCTATTACACCGTTCCATGAAAATTTGACAATATCACAAGGCCAGCAACTTGTCCAAGTACCTCATTAATGGAGGAAAATGACAGTATTGTCAAAATTTCAAGGAAGGGTACAACTGCCCCAAGTGGGATTGGAACCTGAACCTCGACCCTTGGGAAACTAGATAGGAAATCCTGACGCAATACCAACTGAGCTACAGACCGGGGTCAAACTAAACTGTAAAACAGTAGCCTATTCAATACCCTTAACGTTCCAAAACGTTCTGTAACATTACATTTGGAACTCCTCGGCCATTCGCTGCGAATAATCTCAGACATAATTATTTAGATGCTATTTGAAAGTAACAGTGTTGAAGTAAACAAATATACGATCATTTTGGCCGTGAGTGATGTTTGGTATTTAGTCCATAAATTTTGAAACATCAGTCATTACCTTAACTATCGTATATTTGTTTATTTGATTAGATTATTCACAGCGATTGGCCGAGGAGTCCCGAATGTAACGTTACGGAACGTTTTGGAATGTTTAGGGTAATTGAACAGGCTACAGTTGTTCACTAACAGTGATGAAAATCAGAAGAAAGTCACATGAATGCATGTAAATTATTTAAGCCTAGCCTAATTGGTAAAAGAGAAATTGAACAAAGACTATCATTTTGTCATACATTAGTCTCAGATTAGAGACAAACATCAAAACATGTATATGATTTACCTGGGTTTAACCTAAACTTTGAATGGTTTAAAATATCTGTATAGCAGTCTAACAGGGTACACACAGGATGTAAATACTTCAGTTACTGCAATACATGCATCTTAGTGATGGGCTTTATCCATTCTTTTCAATGTTTAGTTTACAGTCTGTTTCCATTATACATGTGACGGGGCTTTATCCATTCTTGTTAAATTAAGTTAAGTTTACATTTTGTTTCCATTAAACATGTACCATTCGCTGCAATTAATTTCAGTCATATTTAGACGCTATTTTGAAACTACCGGTGTTGAAGTAAACAAATATATGATCGTTTAGGCAATTAGTGATGTTTCGTTTTTAGTCCATAAATTTTAAACATCACTCATTGCCTGAACGATCGCATATTTGTGTATTAGACGAGATTATTTGCAGTGAATGGATGAGGAGTTCCGAATGTATCGTTACGGAACGTTCTGTAACATTTTGTGTAATTGAACAGGCTACAGGTCTTATCCATTCTTTCAAAGTTTAGTGTAAAGTCTGCTTCCATATTAATGAACTGCGTTTTATTCATTCTTGTTAAAATGAAGTTCAGTTTAAGTCTGCTTCCATTATACAAGAGCCGGATTTTATCCATTTCTATAAAAAATAAAGTTCAGCTAAAAAGTCTGCTTCCATATTCTTGAACCAGGTTTTATCCATTCTCATTAAAATGAAGTTTAGTAAAGTCTG
The DNA here is from genome assembly GCA_025267735.1 of Mactra quadrangularis. Taxonomy (NCBI): domain Eukaryota; kingdom Metazoa; phylum Mollusca; class Bivalvia; order Venerida; family Mactridae; genus Mactra; species Mactra quadrangularis. The sequence continues at coordinate 47,686,240 of CM046300.1, read as the reverse complement.
CTGCCATATTATACAACTTTACATTTTGTATGATAACTCCCTCCTGATTTAAATACTCACCATTGTACTTCTGTTCTCACTATTAATGAAATTATTTATAAATTTGGTTTATCAAACAGATATTGAGTATTTAAATCAGCAGGGTTAAGGATTGTGCCACTAACATTAAATACAATTTAACAACATACAGGAATTCGAACAAAATTACCATATTTTCTTGAATCAAGTATTTATGTATACATCAATGAAAAATATGTGTACTGTAGTGAGTATTTAAATCAGCAGAGCTAATGAATGTACACTTACAGTAGAATAAAATCAAACAATAAACATGTTGTTGAACTAAAATCCATGAAAGTATTTAAGATAGTTTAGATATTTTGTTGCACCCTGTAATGGTACTAGATTTAGTATTATGATAACATGAACAAAAGTTTCAATACATTTATCACTGCTTTAATAGGATATACAGTGCCTTCAAAAGTTTGTGGAAAAATGAACTTTTGAGAAAAAACGGATCATGGATACTATAAGTAATTTCGATTTAATTAATGCCTATTCATGTAACATAGTTGAAATTCAATGATGTCGATAATCTTAATCATGCTTATTTGGAATTTGCTCAGGTCACTCCCTGTTTCTTTTTTTATAGGTAAATACAAAATTAATGTATTGGTACAATTTTATTCAACTGTCAGTGAGGCATACAGTGACCCCGCTGATTTAAATATGTCCTAAGTGCAAAAGTACTGTAAGGAGTATTTAAATCAGTGGGGTTTATGTATGCCCCATTGACAGTTTAATAAAATTTAACAAATTCATTCCAAATTGGTTTAGCCTTAAAAAACAGGATTTTGTCAAAGAAATTTGGAATGCCCTGTACATTTAGAAAATTTTACCTTGTACCTAATGAAGTAATTTTATAACATTACAAATCTTCACAAACAATCTTTAACAAACAAGTTTTTATTACTGTAAGATCAAAAAATCCTTGAGGGTAAAATAACACCAAAAAAACTAGATACAGACACATTGAAGGTATCTCAAGCATACTAACTCAGAATGCAGAAAACAGACCTTTCACAACCTGAAACCATATTTTTAATTATATTTTTTTAGCTAAAAAAGCTGGGCTTTTTCAGAAATGAACAGAACAGAACAGTACTTTTAGTCAGCAAATAAAAAAAAGAATGACTACCTGTATCTGTATTTACAAGGAAAATTGGTCAAATGGCCGTAAATAGTAAAGCTCCTGAACACCCATTTTAAGATTAGCAATCACAAAAATGCAGGTAATTTTATCATAAAATGGTTAAATACAGGCTTAGTAACTTAAATTGTAAATTTATTTTAAAATTGTTAACAATCTAAATTGTATATGTGATTTATGGTCTAGGATTTTAATTGGAAAGTTTTCCACCTCATAAAAGATTGTTAAAATACAATAAAAAGATGTTAACATTCATATAATATGATATATAATATCCAACCAGCTGTATTGGTGGGCTAGCTAGCTCATTTCATTTTGATCAAGTCGGGGGCAGATTCTAAAAACATTTTGGGGGAAGGTCAACTCTATTTTTTCTCAGGGAAATTTAAAACAACAAAAGCATAATTTTGATTCCAATTTTCAAAGTTATTTTAAAGTGGGTTTTTTCCAAAAAAGTCCCAGGGCATTACAGCTCCCAGGGCACAGTAAGTCCAAGTTTAAATATCTGTAAAAACTTCTTATCTAAAGCTCAACAAAAATAAAATTTTATAATGAAATTTAAATTTTTAGATTTAATAATCAGACTTGTCGACCATGTTGAAAGTTGGTTTCCACCAAATATGTTATCCACACTAGATAAAGTCACATGTACTATTATTAATATTACTATTATCATCATTATCATCATCATCATTATTATCATCATAATCATCAGCACCATTATCATCATCATTAAAAGCATTCTTGATAAGAAGTCAACAAATACATGTAATGCAATATTTCAGCAATGTCAAAGTATAAACATAAACTTCATTTTGTCGTCAGTGACACATCATAACATGCAATGTGAGACTTAAATTAATAAATATGTCAAAAAGATTTACCTCAAAAAATTATAATAAGTCCACAAACATCTAGTCGATGCCATGGCAACTAAATCACCTCGTAAATAATATTATACAAAAATAAATCACATTTTTATTATACATATATATTAACTTCCAGTATTTTATTAAATCCTTGACTATACAAATGTACATTTGTATTATAAATATTATTATAACTTTATAACTATCCAGTTTAAAAAATCAACATTTAAATTAAGTATAAAAATAAATCATACATAAAATCAATGTGGTACTTAAATAAGCCAGAAATAGTTAAGGCTTTTATGAGATTATAATTTTAATCTTTCTTGATCAATGATCTTTATCGCTTAATCACTGTAAACATTAATCATATCTCAAAGCTGATCTTTAAAGGCGGCAATGGAGAGGTCAGGGGTCTGAACCCCTAATTCCCAACATTTTTGTCAAAATATATGGTAAAAAGGGTCAATTATGAAAATGAGGTTCAATTAGAAAATCATAATATCATTAGACTTGATCAGTAGGAAGAGGGGAGATAATTAGGGGTCTGAACGCAATATTCTAACATTTTTCATAATACTTTCAAAACTTAAGATAAGTTGAAGTTCAAATTGATAAACAATGTGTTCTGATTATCTCCCTTGGAAAAATAAAGGGTAGAGCCCCCTTTGGTTACAATTCTTATTCCCTCCCCTGGAAAATAAAGGGGTTAAGCCTCTTGGATAACAGTTGTGAATCTGTCCCTGTATATTTTACATAATTATGTTAATTATAATGATTCGATTCTAATCAAATCATATCTGACCATTAACCTTACATGATTATAATTTAAAGATAAGATCTCTTGTAACTTATCCAATTTAAATCACCTAGTTCATGATGACATTGTCAAGTTAGACTGAAGACATGCTGATTTTGGTTAGTAGAACAGTACTGTATACAACCAGGTTCTTGGCCCAATGGGCCACCCACATTATTTCTAATCTAGTGTCCCTAAGGGGTGATAGTTTAAGCCCCACCCTGACAACAATGTAGCAACACTTTGTATAGATGATATCACAGTGGTCATTTAACCTTCTCTTGGCTTTAGCTGTTAACCAGTTACTAGGTGCACACTTTCCTCACAAACTGACAACTGCTCCTACATGATTTAGAATCAGTGGTAGGAGGGAGAATCGCTGTAGACATTATTTCATGACCAAGCTTTACTTAAGTATGCAATGTCTGATTATCTAACCTAGCCCCCTCTATCAGTAGACTTGAGCAGCTATCAACTAAGCTAGCCAAGTGGCTTAATAAAATCAGCATTAATTTAACTACCAAATTTTAATGATTTTAACTAATTTTCTTAGTTTGCATTAAATTGTATAGATGAAAAAAAGAAGCGAAATACTTCTTCATGAAAATATCACTTGATGACAATCACAGGGAATTGTCATGTTACCTCCCTTTGAAATTTTAAACTTTAAAAGGGAGGTAACATGACAATTTCCTGTGATGACAACATGAGTCAGTCACATTACTCAACACATAATAAACTTCGTATTCTGTTTAATGTTTCTTATTTAACTTTGATTTAGGTTCACCATTTTTAACATTTTTTAAAGATTTAAAAGATTTTGTACGTGATATAGGTAGCAAATAACTTTCATAACAAAATGTCACAAATTAAACAGTTCAGCTTCATAAATTCATACTTAACAACCCAGTAATTTGCCTAAAATAGATTTTTAAAAAAATAACAGAAAATATCAATTTATTACAGCATTAGTTTTGTATTTCATGCATGACTGGTTTCTTATATTTTAACTGTTTATTTCTTATACAAAAGATTCAAATAAAATATAATAATAAAGAAAAAGATCATTATAAATAATATCACAGTTTGCTAACTTTCGAAATTTATTACATCTTTAATGCATCAGCCGAGTTTTTTTTGAAAATTTAATCTTGCTCTTGATCAAGGAATGATATAATTGATATTTACAGGTATTACTAATGGCTCAGGAATTTATCTTTAAAAGTTTTAATTGAAACACTAAAATAGTCAAACAGAATGATAAAAGCTTTTAGTTAGATTACATCCTTTTACACCACTTTCAGTTTCAACAACTTTTTGCAGATATATTATCAGAAAATTTCATTCAAGGAGCTAGCCTAAACTGTCATGCTGATTAAAATACTCAATATTTGTTAAATAATACCTACACAAAAATATGAATATCTATATTTCTTTCATGCTTTACGGTGAAACGTCATGTTATTCAATGAAGATATACAACGAAAATATCAATTTTATATTTTCATCGTAGTGAAAATATAACCTTATATTTTCATCATTCATCAGCCGTTTCGCGTTAAGTTAAGCAATTGCAAAAATATCATGTCACATAGTATTTTTACTAAGAATATAGCATGGTTTATTACCAAATTTGTCCTTTACCTAGTAGACATATGTCTTTACGGAAAACATATACATTTATAAACATAACCATTACTAGATGATAATTTTACTCAGCGGGAATGTTGCATATTCATCAAAATACCTTGTCCCACTGTTTGGGTCAATTGATATTCAGATTTATTGTCGCCCTATTCTGCTCAAGGAATGAGAATTCTGACTTTCATCATAAAGCATACACATAGGCCAAACAACTGCAATAGTTTGAACTTCCACAACTTACATCATAAAAATATTTACGCATTGACTTTGCTGTCCCACAAATTCACGTGAATTACGTTACCATTTTCCACAGGCTTGCTGGCATGATGTTCATTGCATTATATATATGTATTTATCTTCTGGGAACTACTCAATGTATGTAGCACACAATTGACAAATGAGATTGGTTGTTAATTAATTGTATAATCCACACATCTCCTCAGAACGGTATTCACTCAATAAAACCTAGGTTTAGTGAATTACGTTACTAGCTGTTTTCATACACACTAACATTACCTATATCCACTTACTAAATTCCATCTAAACTACCCTCTTATAAACTTAAGTAATAACCAAATGAATTAACATTGCCTTGATGCAATTAAATAAACAGCCCAATAAACAATCGATTCGTGAATTACGTTATTGTGAATTACGTTACCGCAAATATCAGTTAGTCGCCGAAATTAGGACCCAGGGTCAATTATAACAGGTTAAATTTACAGCAACACCTAAGAACATTGAGGTGTCAATATTTTGAAAGTTTTTGAAGAAGGAAATTGCATAAGTAAGAGACTTTTACGAATATTTTATGATGAATGTGAGTCATGTATGTTTCTTAAATAGTTTCATCATACAAGTGCATAATAGATAAATCAGTTTTGTATCAGTTGTTTTTTCTGGGGCATTATTTTAGATACACAGTAACAATTATTTTGTATTGTTCATATGTCCATGCTAGACACACATTTTAAATGGTAACGTAATTCACAGAGCGATAACGTAATTCACAATCCCTCTAATTTTGTTTGGCCAGTGAGTAAAAGCAATGTTTAGATGCAAAGGGCATAGAGAGATTGAAGAAAGCCAAAATATGGCTAAAGCTACTTGAAAAGAGAAAATTAATTGAATTAAAACTTTAAAACATTTTAAAAACTAACAACCAATATAGGTCCAAATATATTTAGAATGAGACAAAAATGTATACGATTATGGACCCATACAATATACAAAAGCAAAAACCAAAGGAGGCGCATGACGATAAAAGGCAAAGTTGCAGATCGTTGTAATACTAATCTAAATGTAGCGATAATTGATTATAAGGCAGATGGATTATGCGATTTAATTAAAATGGTAGCAGTGCCCAATTCCTTTTATGTAGAGAAGGAGATATTCTGACATGGTAGTAAACATGAAGTTCACAGAGAGAACGGGTAGCTGGAAAAGTACATGTTCTGTGAAGAAGGCAGACAAGAAGATAGAGAATCTAGATGTAAAATTGTCCGTGCTACAGTTCAAATTTATCAACACTTGACGCAAGAGACAACCAGCGGTGCAAACTTGTGGGCAGACATACTGAGGGCTAAGATACTGTTATGTATATTCTATGCATAAGAACGTTGGTAATAATTACAATAATAATTACATGTAAGCAATAAAATATGTTATATCTAAATTGGTGATTATGTGGAGTGAGAAAACCATGCACTTGTCTTTACAATAAGCAGTTACATCATCGTTACTCAACGCTGACGTCGGAATGCTTCAAGTTCAATATACTAGAAGTGTTGAAACATGTTACATGTAAACTTATTTTTCATGCATCAAATATATTTTTTGAAGCTTCAAATCAATCTTGACAAGGAGTATTGAGTGATGTTCTTTTACGTTTAGTCCCATGAAACAGAAATAAATCATGTATAAACTGCAGGCTTCCAATTATGCCTCGTATGTAAAATATGAAAATATTTCATATAACAGAAAATATGCCCCTCCATTTAAATCATTGTTAACAGTTTGGAAAATTGTGTTTGCAAACTCGTTAACTAATAATAAATTATACATAATGACCAATAAGTTAGTTTTCATCATTGGCAGAACAAGGATTTCTCTATTGTTAAATTAAGTTAGAGTGTCAGCAATATAGAACATTTTCAAACATGAAAAAAGTTTTGTACGAATATATTGTGAATTACGTTACCGTTCTTTTCTTAAATTAGCGACATTATGGTTCTCCATGATATGTCCTTTTACAGCCATATCCAACTATTTGTCCTTTCGTAACTTACTGATTTGACTTCTCGATAAAATCGATAATTAATCAGAGCCTCCGTTGTTGCGCTCGGTATTGTTCGGAAATTTCCGATATGACACCCTGCTGTGATCATAAATTGATAAAACTGATCAACCCTATCAATATATCACATGATAGACTCTGCATGACGTCTAGTACCAACATTTGATTTGTTATACTTTCATGCAAGCTATAAATAAGAGACAGTGAGCGGTAAGAATAAAAATAAACTCCATTGAGTTTTATTTACATTTCCTTTTATGAAAAGAAGTACACTTTATAAAATATGTGTCATACATATAATTTTCATTACACCTTGTATTATTTACATTTGCAACAGTGTAAGTAAATGTACACATTAATTCTTATAATATTATAAAACATAAAATAACTATTTCAATGACAATTAAAAACGTCAATCAATGTGTATATTAATTATACACTTAATAGTCGCTATAACTCTGAAAGGCAAATATGAACGCAATAGCTGAACATAAAATACAGACAATGTGTAATATAATTCCATATAAAGACTACTATCTTGAACATCAATTAATATGTAGATATATGTATAGAAAAGGTGCTTTAATATAACCGATAAAAGTATAACCCTGGCTATTTTTCATTAGTTAAAAATTCCATAAAACAAAAAAAAGGCCAAAAAAGACAGATAGCCTTTCACAGATAAGTGTTTAAAAAAATAAAAATCTGTATCATCCTCGCTACCCTGTATATGTTTTACGACCTGGATGGTGTAATAATGATTGTAGTATCCTGTCATAAAACAAGGACATTGTTTACATAGGGTATGTGCATAAAATGACACCCCTTTGGATGTTGAACCAACAGGGGTCCAATAAGGAGTGTAATGAATTTCATCAATGCATATTCGGTTTTACAAGAAAAAAGGAGAAATTAATATTGTGAAGACAAGACAAATTTCATAATTTGAAACAGCATTAACTTTATGTGTAGACAAATCAGACGAGTAAATACATGTACAGTCATCAGTATTCTTTTCTCAGCTTTGTGTAAATTAATTATTTTTTAGAAGTTTTATTAGCTAAAAGTCATCTGATTTTTTGTTATTCATTTGATCAATTAATCATTTATAACAGCATCATTTTATAAAATTAAATAATGTACGAGTATATTCCACATAAATAATTATTTTATTGTATAACTTGTGTAAAAATAAGAAACAAATCACGAATTATACATTACCGTACGATAGTAACAAGTAAACTTGAAATAGAAAAAAATACTTCTTTTCATATTGACGTATTGTCTTAGACCTAGAGTAAAAAAATCTTGTATCTGTAAAGCCCCTTTATTTAAAGTACGAGATTTTTTACTGCAAGGAAAATTCACCCATTTTAACACCGCTAACGAACAAGGGTTTTAGACATGAAAATGAATCATATAGCCATGGACATTTCAAACTCAAATCAGAATGATTTGAACAATTAATTTTGTCTTTTATAGGCATGTGATATTTTGATAATTGCAAGCTTGTAAAGCATGCAGTTAGCTTTCAAATTTACTTTTGATAAATATATCATTATTTTGCGGCTCTGATCATAATGCTAGATAAGAAATAATATATCTGACCGCTGATAAGATCGGTAGCGATAGAGCGTCGTACGCTATCGGCCGTTCGGCTATCTTCGTCAGTTTCCGTATAGCGAAACGGAATCTCCCGAAGGAAAGAAAAAAAACAATACTTACTAAACTAACTCGCTAATTCGGACCAGGGCCGGACCCAGAAGGGTCGTAAGTGGGGGGGCACATGGGGTGGGTTCGGGATGGGTACCCCCTTCCGACGGGATAGAAATTTTCGAGTTTTTCACATGTCAAAGGTGCAAATCTGAGCACTTTAAAATGCTCTTTTAAACAAATTGAATGAAGCTACAAGTAGGTTAATTATCGTTTTTTTGTGTAGAAAAGTGATGCAATGCGTAACAATTCAGATTCATGTGATTGATTAGCTTTTAATAAATATTAAAAAAAAATGCATTCATGTGAGTTAGATCACAGGGCCTGATACAGAGGGGTCGTTAATGGGGAGTACGGTTGGGGTGGGTACGGGAGGGGTATCCCCTCCCGAAGATGTGGAAAATTTTTGAATTTTTGCATGTCAAAGGTGTAAATCTAAGCACTATTGAACACACTTAAAAGGATAAAATGAAGCTAAAATTTGGTAAATTATCATTACATTTTAAGCACATTTGGGCACTACCAAGGAAATATTGAGCGCTATAATTGAGGTATCCTTCAAGAAACGAGAATGGATAAAATCCTAATTTACAAAAAAATCAGCAATTTCATCATGTAAATGCCGAGAATTTTTAAAAAATACACTTGGTAACTTGTATAAAATCACCGAATGCAATGAGAAAATTCTCCGATTTAACAACCAAAAAAGCCGGTTTATGATACGTTTTTTTCAAATAAGAGGCTTAGTTTATTGTGTTGAAATTCAGCGTTGTTGTGAGTTTTTCGGACGTTTCAGTGGATTTACAAGAATGGTTGTTGGGACGATCCAAAACGTGGAAATCCGCCGAAGAATCACATTTTTCGATTCCTTTCGAAAAAAGTATTAGGTATACAAGTATTTTAAACATGTAATATGATATAAAATGAAAGCAACGATTTATAAATTAACGAAACACAAGCCTATAAATTATGATTGGATGAAAAAAATGTTTAACCACTGATTCATTTTTGTCTTGTTTTTCGTGAGAAAACATGTTGTAGGGTAGGTCACTCTTGAAAAGTTACTTGAAAGTTTAATTCATTTACCCACATTTTCTAAGAAAACAACAACAACATAAAACGCTCGCTTTTTTCCGATTTTTAACTAACTTTTAATTAACTCATTTTAATGACAAACATTCATTCGACTATACTCGGCTTTTCTCAGTCTAATACGTGATATGAAAAACGCCGATGTCCTCCATAAATACTTAATTTATGTTTAGGCTCGGTCACTTTTTAAAAGTTATTCGGAATTATAATACCATAAAATTCATCAGACGATCGTGCATGTTTTCGAAATTAACTAATTTCGAGTGTCATAGTAGAGACGTATAAAATGCACTTGGCTAGCTGTCCTCGTCTTTTCTCTGTCTAACTTGCTATGAAAACGCCGAGGATTTCCACTACTAAAAAAGATTAGAGAGTGCACAATAACCAAATTTAGGCCTCGTAAGCTAGTTACCATGGTAATTTCACTGGTGACGGTCTTAAATATACTGTTGAGGTATTTGTAATATAGACAATAAACATAGCAATTGGTATCTAAGTGTCTGTATAGAGGGACAATACACTTGCACGATCAATGATTTGAACGCTTGATAAGGCCCGATCTGGGTGCCCTGAGATGCTTGAATGTATCAATTTAGATCATTATCTTTTTTAATAGCTCGGATGAATGATTTCATATCAAATTTAATCTAAAAGTCGAGTTGATATTGCTTTGATGGTGCCGATTTTGTGCCCTTTTCTTTGTATGAGAGTCAATATCTGTGGGGCCAGGTGGGGGGGCACGTGCCCCCTGTGCCCCCCCGGTAAATCCGGGCCTGATTCCCCCTACTAAATTTTCTTCAAAAATTATAAAACATATACCACTTTTTAAAGAAAAGATTGTAGTTATTGAATCCGATTGGGATAGAAAAGATTTTTGAATGATAAAACAGAAATTGGACAAAACGTTGCCAATGTTGAGGTAAAAAAATTCATTTTTGCATTGAAATGCATAGGAAATAGGGTTAACATTTTTAACTCAAAATTCCCCCAACTATTTATTTTTCAATTTTTATAAGATATATACCATAAGAAAGAGGATGAAATGAATTATATGAAACTGAATGGGATGGAATAATAAATACTTTACAATCCGAGTTATATTAGATTAAGTACCAATGTCCTTCTTACTTCTATATAGCGTGCACTAGCCTATTAGGCTTATCGATAAAGGACAAATAGTTGGATATGTTTATCAAGTATTTACTACGTATTCAGTGTTGTAGATATTTATTTGTTATCACAGCTTGCGTATTAATCATTTTGCAATGTATTTTAAAAGGCATTTTGAAATTTTATAAAACTGCGTATGTCGTACAAAGGTTTCAATTATATAAAAGTCCGAAGTCATCCAATCTACTAATTAAAATCTAAAAATTAGCACAAATGAACTATACACTAAAGAGATTTTTCCATTTTATATCTCTAGTTAACAGTATTTACTTTTATAGATTCACGCCATATAAAATAATATTTATGTGAATTACGTTACCATTAGTACATATAAATACACACTATTGTACTACACTATCCTTTCAATATTTTGACACCGTAGTTTGAATACTTTTAGGAAAGGGTATGACATTTTGTATCGATATTTCAATGTTAAAGTATGTCATGCTTATCATTATCTATACTTTTTGACAGGGAAAGGACTTTTTCTAAAAGAAAAAAGCCAATAAAATAGTCTATAATCTATTTGTTTCGTCCTTATTATGTTTGATGTACATATTTGTTCTTGTTATGTGTTGGTTGTTTGATAGGTAGAAATGATCAATGAATTGAAAAAAACTCATCATCGGTGTCACACATGGTTTGTATTTTAATTTTAGACATTGTTAATAATTGATTCACTACAGTAACGTAATTCACGGATAAGAATTACCAGGTAAAACTCATCACAAATATTTACTTATTAACGAACTTGTTATTAAAAAAACTTCTGATTTTAAGTCCGTGAAAGGTTGAAGTTTACATTTTTAAACAAACTTTTTGAGTGCTGCAACATAAATTTCATGTGACATATTTTCTCAATAATTGCTTAACTTAACGCGAAACGGCTGTCATGATGTCATATTAGAAGATAAATGGTGTCATATTTGAGATGAATTGACGTCACATTATAAATTGTGTAATATAAACCTAATAAAACAATAATACATAAAAGAAACAGAATATTCGTCAACTTTTGTGTAAGATCTTTTTATTTCAACTTGTGAACTTAGAAAATGACATTTTCACTCGTGGCTATGCCACTCATAAAAATATGTTTTCTGAGCTCACTCGGTGAAATAAAAATTGATCTTACACCAAAGTTGACGAATATCCTCTATATCTTATTGATAGTGAGTACAGAGTACTACAGACATATTTATCTAGTGAGTATTTAAGTCAATTGGGTTAATGTATGCACCACTGACAGTTAAATAAAATCTAACAATATCTTGGTCATTTTATTAAACTGAATAGCTCACATATACATGTACATACTATTTTCTTGTTTTATCATTACATTGTATTTACAATAAACAGCTAACATTGTCTATTGGTACATTTTATTCAACTGTCAGTGGCCCATACACTAGCCCCGCTGATTTAAATACTCAATTATCAATAGTGAATACATAACTACTGTACTGAGTATTCAAATCAGCAGGGTTAATGTATGTGCCACTGAAAGTTGAAAAAAGTTTATCAATACAACCACAGGGCTTTCTTTCGTTTCACTTCAAACATTTTTATGCATTCTGGGTAATCTAATGATAACTGTTGAACACATGTATGTAAAGTCGTTAAAGTAACATATGCATGCATGCATTAAATTTGATGAAATTTCTCAAAATAATGACTAATACAATTTTCATACATTTTCCAAATTATGTGCAAATAAACCTTCAAATTGAAGAGTATAATTATGACTGTAGCAAATACATTAATTTTTCAATATAAAGAATGAAATCCAATTTCAATGCAATATTTCGTAGATTCATCTCAAACCAACAAAAACTCTATAAATATTAATCTTAATAAAACGTACTAACTCGGCAGTTTTCTATTCAAAAACAAATTGCATCCGTTTTTTACTTTAATCATAATACAAATCAGTATAACACGAATCAGTGATATACATATTCCAAGCCAAGTTGTTTATTTGGGATTTTATCTTTAAAATTTGCATTAGCAAAACATAAAAGCTAATCAGAAAATTTGCTGAAGTCTACAAGTTGTTTTAGCTTATCAGACAGTTTAGTTTGGTTTTATGGTGTTTGACGCCAATCCTTCAACAAATTTCAGATGGTACTCTATATTGCATGGTATCCTATTGGGGTACCAGAGAGAGTTAACTATCACTAGTACCAGCAATTTGCATTGGCTTTTATGAACCAAGCCAGTCAAATTCAAAGTATTGCAAAACCTCAAGCAGAAAACTTGGGTGATATAAATTTGATCTCAGTCCAAGAGTTTTTTTAAGTTTTAACTGTATAGTAGCATTATGACCAGCTATTTTACAATTGCAGTAGCACTGTTTTATCAGTGCTATTAGTATTTGATTTTCAAGCTGTTGACAACTGCCTTTCTTGATACAGCAGTAGATTTGTTTGTTTGATTTTGTTGGGTTTAACGCCGTAATAACACATTGTATAGGTCATATAATGGTGGTCAATTAACCTACTCACTCCTCCTAGAAAGGCTAAATCTCTGGATCTAGCTGTTAACCAACTACTAAGCGCATACTTTTGTCAGTGACTGACAACTGCCTTACAAAATTTAAAGAATCATTGGTAGGAGGGAGAATGGCTGTAGAAATAATTTCATGACCAAGCTCCTCAAAAGTATGCCCCACCCAGGAATCGAACCCACAGCCCCTCAATCAGTAGATTTACAGCTGTAGAAGGGAGAATGGCTCTAGGAAGTGTTTTTAAGGTACATGAACAAAGACGAAGCTTGCTATCCAATGACTACCAGTCCTACATTTTAAACTTTCAGCCACACTCCTCCCTCTTTAATTGATAAAAAAAAATACATCAAAGAATCATAATATAGTCATAACACATGGACTACTTCATTCATTTACATCATTTGAATATCTTACTATATTATATACAAACATCCACAGCTTAATATTGTGTTTAATTAAGCATTAAATAACTCATCACCAAACATAATATTATGTAAATTTTAATCCTATATTTAAAGTACATGTACTTATATAGAGAAAATTGTAATCAACAGGAGTATCAATGTACATGTACTTAGAAATACAATTTAATCTAGAACAGATCAATCCATCCTAAACTCAAGATGAACCAAAACAAACAAATATCAAGTATTTAAATCAGCAGCGTAAATGTATGCACCACTGACTGTTGAATAAAATTTACCTATAACATCAATATTGATTCTCTAATAAAAAACATGGTACATTTAACTATCAAAAATCATGACGGTCAAAAAACAATTCCAGTAAATTGCAATCTCTGTAAACAGATATCCTGTAGATCTCTAAGATCTCAATGGAGGGTCACGTCAAGATGACGTTTATGTCGACCAATCAATGCGTAGCTTTCATCTAGACGAAACACTATTAATAACATTTTGATTTCGTAATTCCAATTTTTAACCAAGGTTTGCGAGCTAATTTAACAGCGGTATTATTCACAGCCAGAGATTGGACGGCTCATTTCAAATTGCATGGCAGAGATGATGTAAACAAGTTACTAATCATAACAGTTTTGTCATGAATATTATGATGAGAAAAGGTCACCTGAACATGACCCTTGTTTGAAAATGGCCAGATCTAAATTAACCAGTAGGCGAGCGGAAAATTTTAGATCGGGTTTTAATCAGATTGGGTAAATTGTAAAATCTGTACGAAATCAAATGTAATAAAAAATATTACAAAATATCATTTATGTAGTTTGACAATTTCACATTCACCGTGACTTTTTAAACACAATAATTAAAGAATTATTTTGAAATTGGTAGTTAAAAATAAAGATAAGTATTAAAATAATGGACTTATAATTTCTATAAATTGTACAAATAGGGGAATTACTTCACTCTATATAATTCACCGACGCCAGCAACTTATCATCATCAATTCAATATAATCAAGTTTCCACATGATTGCACATTATCATTATAGATTGTACAGTAACAAAAACTGCCAGCATGAAAGGGTGAAAGATTCCCCCTATCTCTAAAAAATATGTAATATAAACATTTTGGGGGGGGACTCTTCAATCCTGACATTCATTGCTATGTCCTGTATGAAAAATGGTGACAGGAAAAAATCCCCTGAGCTCATTTACAATGCAGAACAAAATCTCCCTATCACCCAAACCCTCCAACAGGATGAAATACCCCCTCAACAATTGAGATAAAGTTGTCAAAATCCCTTTCATTAAGTGGACAAACCCCAACAAAGCTTAACTACCAGCAAGAGTAGAAATCGACCATGGTCCAACCAATATAAATATTTAGAAAAATTACAACATATATATATACATGAATATTGTTAATTTTTATTCAACTGTCAGTGGCAAATACATTAACCCTGCTGATTTAAATACTCACTACAGCACTTTCGTACTCACAATTGATAAAAAAAAATAGATATCCATATCTTAGCACAGAGATTATAAAAAAATATTGAGTATTCAAATCAGCAGGGCTAATGTATGCGCCACTGACAGTTGAATAAAATCTAACAATACTGCTCAAAGAAATAGTTTCATTTACAATATACATTAAAAATCTGCTTGGTCATTTTTCATGTACAAGTGAAGCCGCAGCCGTGGCAAAGTGGTTAGCATGTCTGACTTCGAATCCGGCATCGCGGGTTCGAACCTGGTCGCGGTAGGTCTTACCCTATACATGAGTTGTTGGCTTCGTGGTAGGGTAAGTTAGTACTGGTGATAGAAAAGTGTCCAGGAAACCTACAGTAGGAAGAGCTGGCCGTCGTATATATGACCTATATATGTGTTGAATACAATGTTAAAAAAAATGTGCAAGTGAAGTCAATTGACTGATAATGACAAATTAGTTTGGTTGTATCTACACTAAATAAATAATTATATAACAATAAACACTAGGGTTTTATATATTATACCATTCAATCTTATAACTTACAAGTTAAAAGTTCACTGGATCAGTTATTTTATTACAATAGTTATTCAACAATTCAACAACTATAACAATTGCGGACCAAGTGGGGCATGCAAGACACTGACCCCCCTACAGTATAATTTTCAAAATCACCAAACCAACTTACATATTCATGCACACTTATAGAGATATAAAGATAACAGCAAGTAAAGTTTTGGAAGTGAAAGTTTTCAATAAAATGACAGACTTGAAAACACTGCAAACCCTTAGAACTGATGATGCAGCAGATAAAAAGTGCCATTCCATTTAGGGTCTGAAAAATAATACCTCTGGCATTTTTACTTACATTCAATGATATACGAACTATTTAACATTGTAACTTTCAACTTCAGCCCCTAGTAATACAATGCCTTATATTTTAATGTTATCTATTAAATCGATTACAAATGGAAATCTGAAGGCAAGTTTAATGTTGTCCTGCTGTAACTAAGTTTGTTTTTTGTAATGAACCTAGGTTTTTCTTCTGACTCATACATTTCAGTGTTAGACAATATTCACAAGTCTGAGGACACCTAAGATACTACAGTTGTTAACAAACCTGAAGATACTAGGGGTCATGAACTTGAGACCTTTTATTTCCTACTGTGATATCACAGAATGTTTCATATGTCACCAGGTCAACTGTACAATATATTACAATACATTAACAAGTTTTTAAAATCTTAAAATACAACAACTTTCTGTCATGCTTTACAGCAAAATGTGTTTGGTTGTTTTCAATGAAAATACATGACGAAAATCCTATGCCACCCTTAAAGATATGTTCTCTGAGCTCACTCAGTAAAATAAAAATAAACAAGTAAATCTGTGAGCTAATGCTCACTAGTGATACCCCCGCCAAAATCTAAAAATATGCGACAAACAGGAAGTAGATGAACAAGGAGCATGAAATCGCTTTACACCACATGGGACTATGGGATGAAGCAATATGCAAAGTATTAGGCTGCTGCATGTTAAAGTTGCTGAGAAAACTGCGACGGAAATTTTGTAACGGACTGACGCACGGACAAACGGACGCACGGACAAGGGTAAAACAGTATACCCCATCTTCTTCTTCGAAGCGGGGGTATAATAATTTTATAAATTTTATACATATGCAAGCTTCTATGGTCATAATGTACATATAAACATCTAATGACTTGAATGTTTGAATTTGTCTAATGGTAAAGACATTCGCCTCACATCAATTGCTTCCCTTTCACACAGGGTGTAAATGGTAATTTCTTTCGCCAATTGTCGGCTGTACAATTGAGTGGTGTTAGAGACGTTTTCTGTACTTCATTTTTAAATGCTTTGACACAAGGGACCATAATACTCTAAGATCAAATGACCAAGCAATGATTTCTGTTCCAAAACCTAATCTCGAATTTTTTCGTAAATCCCTTATTTATTCTGGCCCTGTGATTTGGAATTCCATTCCTTTAAATGTTCGACAGTCAGACTCTCTAAGTAAGTTTAAGACTAACTATCATAGGTGGAAGTACTCTGGTAGTGCTATGTAAATATATGTTGTTTTGTTTGTTTGATTTTATCATTACTAACATATGTTTGTATTTATGTAATTATATTAAACTCCATATTTAACTTGTGCACCACAATGGTATACAAGTGTATATCAATTTTCAAAAAAGTACTTGTTATAATTGACATTTCAAATGAAATGATAAATTCACATATTTCATGAAATTTCTATTAATATGATACTAAATTACCTCTCTTGTATGTTTATATATTTGAACTCTAATTTGCATGTAAATTTCAGTATGTATTATTTTGTTTCTCTATTATTGTTATTATGTATGTACATTGTAATTGTCTGTGTGGACCATATTGAAAATTGGTTTACACCAAATATGTTATCCACAATAAATAAAGTCGTTATTATTATTATTATTATTATAATCACTCATCAACTGAGACAAATTATACAGAACACATACTTCTTCTGGTCTGAGGGCTTATGCAGGTATGTGCGGAAATTGAAACAGGCAATTGCATGTAAGCTAAAAAACAGTGTCATCCAATTCTCATTTATGATATACCAGGCATCAACATTCTCTTATATTAACCATTAACAATGTGAATCTATTAAGATAACAATCTTACTGCTGATGTGATAATGATTTTGTTATACATTTTGTACCTTATATAGCTGTAAGTACATTCAAACACTGTTATAATATATATATACAGTATAACCTGTATTAACAGCCACCTGTTATAAGTGTTCACCTGCTGTAAGTGGTCAAAGATGAGGAAATAATAAATATCACAAGAATTATATATACCAGCAGTACGAAAATGGATTGTATTATGACATCATGGTAGACCAGCTAAATATATAAAATCTCAGAATTCCGGAAACCTCAGAAAAACGAACATTTTGTTCAGTCCCAAGGGAGTTTGGTTTTCTGAGGTTCCACTGTACATGCAAGAACTTATAATCCCAGTGAAACAATGACGTTCACACAACAAAGACTGAGACAAAAATATCATATGCCTCTAAAGCTAATAAATCATCACAGAAGCAAACACACTATTCTCTTTAAAAATGCCAATATCGGAGTAAATAATTTATCAGTAAGTGTAACAATTTGCCAGTTTCCTAAAGAAGCCGCCATCTAACGCAGCCTTCTGATACCATTCTTACACCAAAAAATTAATAAGTATAAAAAATGGGTATCAAGGGGGGAGAGTTAACAAGAATTTTACATAGGAAACTGGTCATATATTAAGTTATAAGATAATTTATGTAAAAATTGTACTTACACACACATATGTAAACTCCTATGAGATTTTGCCATGTTTGGTCAAAAACCAAGAATATATTCCATATAAATTCTAAATTCCAATCAAATCCTACCAAAATCCAAGAAATGTTTGATTCATTTAGGAAGCAATTTGTAAAGCAATTGCTATGAGCACTATGTCTTTTCTCTGGTCCTACTTCCAAACAATACTCACAAATGATCTACAAATTATGTTATTCATAAAGTTCCCACAGATTATGTAGAAAATTATATATAAGCCATCACATCATCTTAGTGTTTACAAACACTTAAAAGAAACAAGTTTAAAATTTAAAGTAATGCATGATTAACGGAGGTAATATTCAACTTTAAATGGTTAAACTCACCGTTCATATAATTTGTCTACAATACGACGATGTGTAAATCACACAATTTCACTGATAAAATCTTAATTCATACAAAAATATAATAAAAACTTATATCTCTTAAATTATGCAGACAATTTAATCCATGGTTAATAAAAAATATAATACTGCAACCATTTTAGGGTCCACAAGGTTACAGCTGCATGCGGCCAAAACTGTACACCACAAGATCCTATGCTTTAAAATCACTCTTTACGCAAAAGGGGCCACAATTAAAGGGTTACATAAAACTATATTCCAGATTGAAACCCTTCTCAATAAAATATGCAAGCAAAAGGGCTTCAAAGGTTAAGAGCCAAAACAATGTTCCGACAAATCCGTAGTCCAAATAGCAATCACCAAGAAGTCTTTAAAACAATATTTCACCAAATGGCAGCATGATGTCTTCATCTCAAAAAAGAATACAATTAAATCCAAATTATCATGAATTTTAGCAAATCAACAAAACGAATGTTAACCTTGTTAAAAATGCACCATGATAAATCAGAAAGCTATCTCACTGACAATTGCGTTTTATTTTTCGTTAAAGGCTTGAATTACGTTATTTTTTTATTAACTTCAATTTTATCGCCAAAATAAAACTTTTACTAACTTGAAATAAATTGAATCACTTACTGTTAAAAAACTTTACATAAAAAGCTAGTAAACAATTTTTATAGTTTGAAATTCAAAATACATCACACTATATAATTGTCATGGGTGAATCCAGCAGGGTACAAGGGTTATGACCCCAGCTACCCTCTTATTTTTATAACAAAAGTGAGAAAGGGTTGAAATTTTGGTTTCAGCAGTCCTTGTCAAAAACACTAAATATATACATGTAATGCTACAGTCCCATAAACATAAAAGCTGTAAGGGCACCGTGCGATCAAGCTCCACAAGGACTCGTACAAACTCTTGCGTACCTGTACGGACTGTTGTGTTTTTACTAGGGTCTGTGAGATGAACCATGGATACACGTATCAATTTCGAAGTCAAATCGTGAACACAATTTGGTCTGAGAATTGCACATCTTCCAGCTACAGCTTCGTACGGGTGTGTTGTTTTGTGCCATGTACCTACCGCCATCTTAATATGCAAGGCTTCTCACGGCCTACGGCTATCTGCACATACAGGTCCACAACAAGCCACAATTTTATGGGACTGAGGCATAAGGTAAATTACTAAAAAAATCAAAATTGAATTACAGGCCAGTTAATTATTACCTTTTCTTATTTTAAAGATTAATACATGCATGCATAAATAAGGCTTTGCTCCTTAAAATTTAATCCAGGTTAAAATTTTCAAAGTCCACCTTGATATTTCACTGCAATAATTTAGTTATCAAGTCATTTATTATGATCACCCCATCCTGTTAAAACAATTCATTAAATTTTTCATTCACTGATTTAATTTTTGAATTACCCCTCAATGTCTGAACTTGTGTTAAGAAAATAATTCTTCATATTTTAAGACAGACTAACTAATAGATTGTAAGAAATATATAATAAAAGTTACAAAAACACACTAAAATCATCTTTACGATTCGTGGGTTTAGCGAAAAAATGGATGTAACTCACTCTTTCCTTATATTGACTGTTTTGCGCTTAACCAGTGATTTCATTGAGGTAATATTTTTATACATAAAATCCCTATTATACATAAAATCCCCAACATTGTCAATATGTGAACACTGCTTTACTGCTTCCAAAATGTTCCTCTAATATATTTATATTTGAGTTGAAATATGTAGATAAGTAGCTTCAAAATATTACCCCCACCCTGACCACCCCTATCTACAAGCAAGTACCTTTAAAGTATAGTACATGTATATACATACAGTATACCATGCTACATTACATCACTATAAAATGTCATCTTTTACCATCTTAATGTACACCCTTATCAACAATATAACACATTTTAAATGTTGACTAAATCACTTTTATATAATACCCTAGCATCCATTAAGATTGAGTCACACTTTAAGTTAATATGGATCAAGCATGCAAAGCTTGGGTTTTGATTCCCTGGCGAGGCATACTTTTGTGGAGCTTAGTCATGAAATTTTTCTACAGCCAATCTCCCTCCTACCAATGATTTTTAATTATGTACGGCAGTTGTCAGTCACTGACAAAAGTATGCGCTTAGTAGTTGGATAACAGCTAAACCCAGAGATTTAGCTACAAGAGGAGTGAGTAGGTTGACTGACCGCCATAATATGACCTATACAATGTAAGATCCATAGGCAGTACCCAAGAATATGAATCCTTAACCCTTGTAGTTGTCTTGAACAAGATATTTTGCAAAAGAAAAATTCCACACAGCTTCAACATTGATATAGATAACAATACAAATCTCTTGATACATTATGTAATACTAAGTAATAAACATCGTTCTTCATGAGCAAAATATAGGATAAGTCATCAAACATTATATTCAATTATCATATTAAACCAAGGGCTCATGAATAACAGATCAGAACAGAACCAAGATGTACCATATTCAATGATTATTGAATACCTCCTGACAGAACAGAGACATACAATAGTTTACCTTACCAAATATGTGATAATATGATCAGACATCATTATAGAAAAATTTATTAAATTATAGAATAACAATAATAAGTATGCACCGTAAATGGCAATACACCAAAAATTCTGTAATAATACCATGCATGTATGTAGGCCTATAATAATCAATTTCCACTAGTCCTGTGTTAAAGCCCCATTAACAAAAGTAACACTTTTGACTGCACAGAAAACAGACAATTATCTGTTTCAATCACCTCTAATGAACAAGATATTTTTTTTATTGCACTTCAAAGTGAAAGTAGATCTTAACCAAAAGTAGAATTAGGTTGTCAATACTTGAAACAATAGTTTTGATCACAGTACGTTTAAGATGAAGTCTTGTTACAGAAAATAAAAACTTCTCATAATTGAACATTAGCATATAAATGAATATAGTGAGCTTTTATAAAAGTACCCCACTTTTTTAAGGAATGGCTCTTTGTCAAACTCAAATTTCCAAAGCAGAATCATGTTTGACCAGTTTATTGTGTCTCTCATGCCTGCTATATTCTGATAACTTCATGTTTGTAAAAAAGTTTTCAAGTCTATTTTAGATGAATATATCTTTATACAGTGGCTTTAAAGCAAAGATGATCTTCGTAAACAGATATTCTGTGGACCACTGTCCTTGGATCTCCTCACATAGCAGTCTATCAATCAATTCATAACTTTCATTACAACGAAACACAACCAATAGCACCGGAGTTTTGTAACTCCTATCGTTAGATTGGGATTTCTAAGCTAGTTTGCCTGTGCGGGCTATTGAAGGGCTGTGATGATTGGACAATTTGTTGCAGAAGTGTAGGAGCAGGGGCTGCAGGGGGTGCAGGGGCCATGGCCCTTTGACCCCAATGTTCTGACAAGCAGCGGCAAGTGGGGAAAAGTTAATTTTTCATGACACATATTGAACATCTTGAGGTCTCGTTACATAACTAATATTTGTTCATAAACAGGGGGTACTGAAAGTGCTGGAAATCGAGTTTCAGAGGCTTACTTTCAGAAAAAAATTCGACCGGCAGGGAACACACCTCCCATACCCACCTCATCTGCGGCCCTAATATTCAGATCCTTTCAACTCGCCTGTGTTGCACATTGCTTTATTAATTATTTAGTATAATAGTAAACATCAGCTAAATGTGACCTATACTATAGTCCGATTTTATCCGGTGAGCCGTGACTGCACTTTTGTATTTATAGATTTTTGGAATATTCCTACAAAAAGGTAACACAGCTTATTAACCAACCAACTGATTACTGCCTTTATCCTAATTATTCAAGTTTGATTTAAGTGACTCAATAGTCGTGGCGGTAAGACACTTGGATTGATAGACATTGCTTTTGCTACCCTGGGTTCGAATCCTGCTTAGTATCTTTTATTCTTTTTTTTATTTTTTTTTATTTTTTTGCAATCGTGGAAACGAACAACTTGAAATCTCTGTGCAGCACGAAGCCAAATGTATATAAAATAGAATATGCATATTTGCCTGAGTTTGTGCTTAGTTATTACTTTGATGTCATATACTTAACTGTCTCGACCGCGTCTTATAGAAATGTTTCTATGCACATGCATTTTATAAGAAAGAGAAGTGAAATGGGATGCATGTAACTTTGGCACATTCGTTCGATTGTATCCTAGTTTGATTTCTATTCAGCCACTGCATTTGAAGCCGAATGTATAATATAAATGTATCATTATTCGGTACAATGTAAATTGCTGGATATAAAAAATAAAGAACTAAGGAAATAAAACAAATAGAAATTAAACAAAATCAAATTATAGCACAACAATCATTATATGATACGGACAACTATACATGAATTTAATAATAAATTAAAAAATGTGGAGGCGGTGAGGTTCGAACCACTGCACAGTAAAATTGGCCATATGTTTCTGACTCGTTATCGACTGCGCTATTTTGAACAATGATTTTGAACTATTATATCATGCATATATACTTGAGATATTATAGTTTGTATTGATTTTTAGTGTAGTATTTACTGGTTTTACCTATCATCATGGTTATGATTAGACTCATCCAACCTGTCACGGCTCACCGAATAAAATCAGACTATACAAGCTATAGCTCGTTTAGGATAACTTGAGACAAAATACAATGATACCATTTTTATACACAGGTGGATTTAAGTTTAGAACACTTAATAATCGACTATTATCAGTGTGTTTTTGATGTATTAAATTTTAGTATGAGAACACACGTTCCACGCATTATGACATGTTTAAGACTTTCATAACACAAATCAGCTGACCTCCCTGTTTTATGTAATACCCGAGTCCAAAATATGTAAACAAACCGAGTCGTTTGTCTCAAATTATCCTAAACGAGCTATTATATAAGTCAGATGTAAAAAAAGCCAGAGCAGGAGTGGAGAGTTTTAAAAAAGGTTTTAATCAGATTGAGGTGAACACTATGTACTTATAAACATACTGTTGAAATTTTACTAACGGGCATTAAATAAGTATCCCATTTTATTAAGGACATCAAGTCTGACTCAATTCTTTAAGTCAAGGAATATAAATTATTTTTACTTATCTAGATTTTTTATCATGGTTCATGTACTCTTTTATTAAAATAGCTCAATAACCATAAAATTTATGTACTAGTAACAACCATGAAAAGTGATATAATCACAATAGAATATTAAATATACTTATATATCATTAAAACCAGTATGTATGATAATATTAACTGCCATCTATAGGGAAAATATCACCCGCAGACTACTAGGATCACTCTCCCATGAAAAATCAATTCTCCTTCATAGATGGAGAATTTGTCAGCTTTTTACTGTACAATTATAAGCAAGTTCTGGTACAAAAGAGTGTCTAATGAACCTGAATCTGTCTCAAATGTAAATACAACCCGGCTAGCTCAAGCCCTCGCTCATAAGTCTATTGATAGAGGGGTTGGGGGTTCAGTTCCTTGGCAGGGCATTCTCTCATGGAGCTTGGTCATAGAACAATTTTTATGGTCATTCTCCCTCCTTCGGTTAATTCTAAATCATGTAGGGCAGTTATCAGTCACTGAAGGAAATATGCACCTTGTACGAGGGGTGATCCAGAAATTCGTGGAGACCTTGCATGAAACAAAAGGTAATGAAGCCAGTCACATGAACTTCTAGTATCTTTTAAGTGAGCATTTGTCAACAAATTTCCAAAATATTGTAAAGATTCGATCATAATTAATGATTCTGCACTATTTTATATACATGGACGTGATGAAATGCGGCGCAGCTCATGGCGTCTCAAACGACGTCATGTTGTAAAAAGAAGTAAACTTAATTACTGTGTTGCCTTATATATCTTCAACGCATTCCCCCTTTGACAAGTACGATGCATTTCTAGCTCATCTGTTACAATTCTGCTAACAGTTCCAAACAATAAAAGCAGAGAATAACTGAGAATCGTAAAATTATCCATATGATTTCATTAACCAGCTCATGCAAATTTTCCTTAGTTTCTCTGACTCTGTTTCTCAGACTGCGAATCATTCCCTACACCTTCCCATCCATTCGAAAATCGAAGATGCTACTTATACACTAGTGTACGACACTGATGGTTTATATGTCACACTTTCTATCATTGTTTTTGTCTTGCTAAATGTTTTTTCCGAGATTTACACAGAATTGTATAACTGTCTGCAGTTTTGCTGGTTCCGTGACGTCCGTTATTCTAGTTTCTTTCATTAAACACGAGAGTATAATGCCCGCAACGTCAAATTTCTTCTGAAACTTACAGAATGACGTCATACATGTCTAAACAACGTTATTATAACGTTTCCTGCCATTTTCTTTATTTGATCAGATTTTACATGGGTTTGAACGAGGTAAAAACATATTCATCAAAGAGAAAAAATGAGTTGCGCCGCGATTTCGATACTTCATATTTTGATGACGTCATAAATAGATGAAAAATGCAATTGATGTTTTAAAATTTTGTCTATTTATTAAAAATGCATTGATTAATGATATCCTAACAAATCAGCACGGTAGGACGTCACGTTATGGAGATACACACAGTGTCCACGAATTTTTGGATCACCCCTCGTAACTTTTAGTTTACAGCTAAATCCAGAGATTTGGCATTGCCAGAAGCAGTGAGAAGGTTGACTGACCGTCGTGATATAACCTATACAATGTGTTGCAAGGTCATTAAATCCAACATCATAAATGTAAACATACCAGACAACAGCCTGTGGTTACCATATTTATACTAATCAATAAACAATTAATTATAATTATTATAATTTGTAAACAATGCATTTTCTCCGACAAACATGATTATAAACCCAAATAGTAATGTACTACAAAATCCAATAAAATGTCATAATAAAAAATACACAGCACAAGTTGATAGATCTGACAGTAAGCTTATAGCTACATTTATAGTTAAGTGATCAAGAAATCAAACATAACATCACACATTATGTGCTATTACTCACATGTTTTCACAATAAATATCATTTCTACACTATTAAAATACTCACATTATTTACAAGTTACTGCCCTTAGATTTTGATTATATTAATATCATTATCATGTAATTATGGCAAGAGAAATTATATAGAATTATAAATTATGAAACCCTGTTTGAAATCAAGCAGTCTTAACAAAAATTATGATTACCTGTAGATTCAAGACAAAAGTAAAAGTTCCTATCAGAAAATCCTTCTCCTATGAAAATTTTCTCCAATTTCGAAAATGGATATTTTTTGTACTATATTGGACTTAAAAATAAAAAAAAACCTGTAATATTGCTTGAAAGGAACATAATTATGATGGCAAATCTGCATTAATATCTTGCTACATGTACTATTATAGAAATTACAAGTGAAAGAATGCTCCAATGCGGAATGGTAGAAAATTCAAAGTAAGTCTGCAAGCTTACGAATTTGCAAACATGTTCAGCACCACAGGTGCCAAACACAAAGTTTTCTCTACATGAAAACTATATGTGTGTGGCACCTGTGTTCTGAACTGTCTTTAAATAATCATCTGATTGACTTTCCATAAAATATCAATGATAATAAAAATACAAAATCTTACCTCCATCCAGCCCAGAACAATGATGTTGGCTGTACTGATGATGATGATGATGACGATGATGATGTTTCACTCATTTTGATAATTAGTATATTGAAGACAATGATAAACTAACTAATATTCAATTCTCAATATTGTCATGTTTGAGAGTTCAAAATTTCAAATTCTAAATTTCCTGATTTTAGTACCTTTTGTACAAGGAAAACAATTCTTTCTTACATCCGAAAAATTCTGAACTTCAGGGTGTGAGTTCCAAAAACTTTCACAAAATGTTATACCACAATTCATAACATCTGTCTACATTATTTGTACAGTAAATAACAAATTCAAACAGGATTCTAACAGTTAATTCATCCTTTTGGCTTAAAATCATTTTAGCTCCGTTCCATTCCAGTTCATTCAATTAAAATCCTAGCTAAAAACGTCTAATTTCCATTCATCCTACAAGTGGACCTTAATAGTATTCTAAAAGCGATAAATTAAATAACAAATAATAACTCATGTTGTTACAAAATCTTTTAGTCAAGAGAATTTTTCATTTATCTTCAATTCATCAATTTATGATAACATAATATTAACTCTCAAAACAAATTTATAATCAGAGACGCAAGCAAACTAATTCTTAGTCTATTGATTGGCACCAGACCATACCACCAGGCAGCAAACCTACCATTCCCAACCCCTACCATTCCCAACTATCTATTTTTTATATCACAAGTTATTAAGGAGTTACCTTTCAAGACCCGTGTTTTCAAACCAAAAATACAACACATTTAAATGTTAACAAAAACAATAAAAATGTTGATACATTTTAAATTCTTGTTTCATTTCAAATTATTCATCAATCAAAATTATGACATTTTTATTACTTTTATAAACCTATAACTTATAATTATAGCGTAAATAATCAATTAATGAAACTTTAAACTTATAATACATGTATAATATATATAATTTATTATTTCCTACTTTAAGAAAATATATAATTTTACAGGATTTTTCATTTTACTTATAATGTCATCACATTTACTTAACATAAACTTTTTTTAAAGAGGGAACAAAATTTGACCACACATTTTTTTCATCGATGGACAAAATCCCACTGTGTGTGTTGAACAAAATCTATTTTTAAGGTGTCCCCTAAACAAAATTCCCATATGAACATTACAAAACAGACAGACTAAATCCTTGCACAGCCATTTTTTTGAGAATAAAATTTGAACAGCCAGTTTTTGCAATGGTCAAAACTTCAACTGTGTTATTTTTTAAGTGAACAAAATTTGTTGTAGCAAAAATGCATGACTCCATATTACATTGAACTTTCACGAAATAATTACCAAGTCTTAAATTAAGCACTTAAAGTTCCAAGGAGAATTGAATTCTTATGATACTGTTTCTTACAATGTTTTTGGTCATCAATTTTTGTGTCATATTTATTTATGTCAAGGAGAAATCGACAACATTTACAAATTAAATATTTGTTCTTGAGATAATTGTATATGTAGATCTATTTAGATTAGCAAACAAACCTGAATAAAATTACATATTAATATACACACTGTATGTATAATACTAAATAATTATCCTAATTTTTTACATTAATTCAGGGCAATTTTTAAATATTTCAGAATAGAATTAAAATATCTTAAAGTAATCAATTACTGGTACAGTCTTTAGAATTTTTATATTAATTTAAATACATTTGGATTTTAAACTAAATAGATTAATGGCATGGTCTATAGAATTTTTATATTATATCTTGAAGATCACATTTTTCATTAAAAAAGGTCGAAATAATTTTCTAATCATTGACATTATTTATATAATTGTGAGATGACAAATCATTGAAATGTAGGTAATCTTTTTATCATTCAATGTATATCATGAAATTATTTTTAAAAAAGCAAATAAGTGATTTTTCAGTTAGAGCAAAAAGCCAATCGGTTTCTTCAGCCCTTATAACATTCATCCTAGTCAAACCTTTGAATTGTTAGTCATATATCAAAGAATTATATAAAAAATACAAAAAGTCATTTATGCAAAAAAATGTGTAACAGCAGTGTTGCAAGTCAATGCAATGCTTGATACATTTGTATCATATTAAAACATCAAGGAAAAAAGTGTCAAGTTTAAATTCATTGGGTTATTAATTTATTATTTCGTTTTTCCGTACTATAGAGTAGGGTAACCTTCTAGTAACCTCTTTAATAGAAATTATAAAATTCTTACGTTGACATTAGCAAAGAGTACCAGTCTACATTGATCAAATTATGTAATTATATTACATGTAACAAATGACCCTGGTCTTTATAATTTATTTATTTTTATACAAAATATTTTTTATCAAAATTGCTAATCTCAAGGTCCTCACTTCTGACACTGAAAAATGTAGTATATTATGGTTCAAAGGACATTGGACAAAATTTGAACATTGTGAAAGTTGCTTTTCTACTTGTGGTGTAGTCTCCTTCTGACAAAATTTTACCAAAGTTCAATTTTTTTTGTAAGTTTGGAAATCATGAAACACAGAAAAGTAAATTAAAACCCAAAATGATAACATTATCAAAATTTTTTGTCAGCTTTAATGAAGAATTGGGTATCGACAGAAAATAAATTCTTACTTCAAAAAGATCTAAAATCTATTTAAACTTTTTTTGTATTTAAAGTAACAGTACATCACATTTATTAACAATGAAAGTATTTCAGTTCACTTCAAAGGATACTAAAAAATTGTACAATTAAAGCCCCTTTACTAAATAGAACGCTGATAATTGTCAAGTATCATGCTTTTGCTTAAAACTCATGCAAACATTCAATGAATATATAAAACGCATATAAGATGCAAAAAAACACAAGTATTTGCTCCAGAATTTATACTAATATTATTTTGAAATTAGCGATAAAACCCAACGTAATGACTGTACGGAAAATCACGGAACTCAACGAACTAGATCGGAACATCCCGTCGTGGCTAAAAATAACTACAACTTCAAATCTTAAGTCAACAAATTTTCTGCTTTGATAAAAACACGTTTTGTGTAGTGAATTTCGTGCTAAAGCCAATTAAAACTCACGGAATCATGTAAATAGTTTTATACGTGAACATATACTGACGGGAAAAAGAAAAGAACCCATTAAGTCTTACGTTATACAAAAATGTTTCCTTATTTATTCTTAATCACGAAAATTATGTACCTAGTAGAAATGAGGCGTTTCTTTTTAGCATCAGTTTAGATGTTTGCGTACTCAAAATTTGCATGCACTGATTTCTCGAGTTAATCACTGGAAAAACGATATAACCTATCCAACACTTTACAACTTTGTGTAAATTTTATCAAACACCTTTTAAGCAACTTGATTGGCTGAGAGGATATCTCCGTAATCTAATTTGCATGTTATAAAAGTACCCTACTTTTATAAGAAATTGATATTTTGAATAACTTGACCCCTAAAAGGGAACCCGCTAGAGAGAGTTATTATAATCCAAAGGCAGTTATATTATATTGGTTTTTTGATGGTTTTACTTGTTTTTAAATAGATGATAAAGATTTTGGTTTCGTTTAGTGGCTTTAACGAACATACTTTGGTTAGCTTAAAGGAATGACAAAAAACATCCAGATTTTTTCTTGTTAACAGCTTTCAATTATCTAATATATTTTGTAACACAAATAAAAAATAACACATTAACAAACAAGATTAGGTAAAAAAATATTTACACAAAAAAAATACTCAAAAAAATCCAAATTTTTTTATCAAATAATTATAAAAATATCCTTGCACATACTGTCACTAGCCACCACAAGGTATTGAATTTCCATTAAATGAAAAACACCAACACAAATTGACACGTCCAAGTACAAAAAATTATAATAAAAAATATGATAATAAAAATCATTGATCAACAGATCCATATGATCAACAGCTATAAATGTAAATATATACAATATAAACTTATAACTGTCATATCACGGACAAGGTAACTACATATCATACTGCCCTATCTGTTACATCTCTCGGACATAAGGTTATTATTCTATTTCCTAATTGGTTTATGTCTCTGTTTAAAGTGAAATATTCGTCAGCTTAAATTATCATTGCTTAGCCACTGGGTATAGAAAACAAAGAAATTATCTGTGATCTGATATGGTGATCTACCATGTATACGGTGCCTTCCAAAATTTCTTGGTAAAAATGAAATTTTGGAGAGAAAAAATGATCATTGCATTTCACAAGAAAATTTACGAAGCTTTTTTATGAATTATAATAGTTTGATTTTGTGTATATTAACAAATTCATGCTGATTTTGGTATACAGTGCCATCTGCAAGTTTCTGGAACAAAATGACATTTTAAGAAAAAACTAATCGTACAAAGTCATTCAGCAAGTAGTTTTATTATAATTAAAGCTTGTTTATGTAATATGTATGTACATGTAGTTCAAATCATATGTTGATAAATATTTAATGCTGATTTTGTAATTTGCAAAGAAGACTTTTTGTTTTCAGTTTCATGGGTCAATATGAATGTTTTTAACATAAAATCAGGTAAAATTGATTCAGTTTATGCTATAAAGCAGGATTTTGTCAAAGAACTTTCGGAGGGTACTGTAGTTTTTCTATTATATTACCAGTAAAGTATCAACAAAGATAGCTACTGTAAGACCTGTCTTACTGACCATCTTTAATAAATCACACTCTGACTCAAGAAAATAAGAAAAATTATTTCCTTACTTCAATTTTGAGCTAATTGATATGGCCATGCCAAATTGGATTTCTGTTAAGCGTCAACTCAAATTTGACAAACCTAGGTACCTATTCACAAAAACACACA
Organism: Mactra quadrangularis; assembly: GCA_025267735.1. Taxonomy (NCBI): domain Eukaryota; kingdom Metazoa; phylum Mollusca; class Bivalvia; order Venerida; family Mactridae; genus Mactra; species Mactra quadrangularis. Next base: position 47,654,832 of record CM046300.1, on the reverse strand, counting down.
AACAGAAAACGAAAACACAAATATTTTTACGACAAAAACAATGCATTATATTTTTTATCAATGGAACAACATCCTCATAATATTAAACGAGTCTGAATTTAATATAAAATGACTAGTGTTTTTTTTACGTAAAATATATATTGTATTAATGACGCGATTATAAATTGCTAACGATAAATATCGTTGTTGCCGAACACAATTTTCTCTTAATTAAATTGTCGTTTCGAATCCCGGAACATCGGAATTATCTTAGAAAATTTTATCAACAATTTTGTTTTCTATTCTGGATTTAGGAGTATAAAACCTACGCGCATGTGGACGCTTAACATAATTCCGATATGGCATGGTCTATGTCCTGTACTAAGAAGTCACTTGTCTTTAGCAGCCATATTTCATGCTTCCCTCACCGGCTATGTAACACAGGTTTGATAGACAAGGACATATTACATTTAATGTTTATATAAAAGTTGATTTAATAGTCATCAGGAATTTCATCAAAGTTTTAAATCCCAAAACAAGTATTGTGCATCCTTTAATTAAGAAATAACATACTGTTGTCTATATATTTTGTTGTAAAATAAAACATACCAGTAAGCTGGAGTTTTATGAGTTAAAATTAAACAACTGCTGTAGCACGAGTTGTTAAATAAGTTAATTATGACTAGTGCCTAGTTTTCTTCTATCACAACAGTCATATAGATCATGTCAGATTAAATATAAAGAAAAACCCCACATGACTATGTTAGAATTGTATTTTATAGCTGACAAAAGTAATATATACATTGAATTTGTGTTCAAAATACTGTATGATTCAACTCCACAAAGATATGTATGTCCTACCCAGAAAGTGTACCCACAACCCACATCTGTATTCAGACTTGCAACCAACTGAGCTTACTAGTCACAGATACATTTATGTTGATATGAAATGAAAAGACATCAACTTAATGAAAGAGTTCATAAAATCTTGTACATGTATACAATTAGAATACAAGCAAACATTAGTGATTACTATAAAGCAGAACTACAGCAGTGAATTGCATCCAGCCCTTTATCTCTGCTCTCTGTCCAACTTTGCGCATCCCTTTGAATAAATTATTACTTAGGTAACATTAACCCACAGATGGACCATGTCCCTTTTTTCTGGTCCTCCTTGCTACTCTTTGAGTTCTAGAACAATCACAACAATACATACTAACTTTTTCCTATGAAATAAGATAACATCTTGTAAACATGTAGCTCCTGTCTTTTTCGTTTCATAGTTTTTATATCAAATATAACCAACAATTCTAAAACATGTATATCAATTTTCACATAAACTTGATAATTTGTTAAATTTTATCATTTAATCAGTTTAGCTAGTGTGAAAATCTGTCAATGAAATTACTTCCCCTGAGGGCTTTTGAACTACTAAACTATTAACAAGTAGCCTTGTATTGGATGGTAATTTAAGAGCAGAAGGCAAATTAAAAAGATTTTCAATATCATATGGTTAAGACAAAATTGCGGTTCAGAAGGTCTTACCGACTTAAATTATAACAAAGTAAATATTAAAATGTAATAAAACAGTAGAGGTAGGGATATTATAATGAATTATGAACTAGGTGATAGTCGACTAAAATAATAAACATGTATTAGGTAAGGGAGTTAATTTTCTTCTACTAACATTCATTAGCACTGGGCAATCTATCCGAATGAAAGTTTACGGGACCATAAAAAAAATCTTGATTTGTAAAATCTGAATTTGGCATAATATCCTAAAATTAAATGAACAATTTCCAGCGCAAACAGTTATTCACAAGTCGTTATATACAATGTCTTAATAAATACAATAATTTTATTATATTAGCAAAAGGCTGGTGGTATTAACATTTTAAGTCACTGGAACGACAGCAATTTTGGTTAACTTTGGCTTATTTCGAAGACTGCTACTCTGGGGAAATATTTTTTCTATGAAATTTTTGGCGTCATCAAATTCTCTTCAGAGGACCCATTTTGATGACGTGACGAGATCACTGACTGGTCATGTGACATAAGATGACTGTTGTTAACAAGTGGTGACACCCTTTACTGTTCAGAGATGACTTCATAAATTCAAACCACTAAACTGGAAGTGTGGTGACTTCACAGAAAAACTTTACGTTTATTTTCACTCCCAGAACTTCAATATATAATCTGGAGAATTTTATGGAACAGGGTGGTTCTATTTTAATAAAGGCTTTGCTTGTACATCATACAAAATGTTTAATGCAATAGCAACTGAAATTCCATTACAATAACAAAGCTGTTGCCATTTATCTATAGTTAAACTTAAGTTAGTGCATAAAAAGAAAATATTTTTAAGGAAATAAATCATTTTTGCATTAAAGAGAAGAAAACCTTTCAGATATTAATTTTGTATAAAATGAGTTACTTCCCTTTCATGGCTTTACAGCAAGCATCACACAGCAGGAAGACAAAGAGTAATCATCACACAAAGTTCAAACTATCAAAGTTACTTACACCCGACAATAAGCTGTAAATCTAACTAATTGGGTAACAAAATGAATCCAATGGAAACTATTAGACTTAGAAAGGGGAAACATGGGTGTTCACAAAAAAGGGCCCATATTCAAAAGGAAAGTAACAACAAATATATAAAAATCAAAGTCCCAATCATCTACAATATCTAAAATTTAATTCATATTTTTTGTCACAAAAAGTATCAATGATTAATGATAATCATAAACAATATTTCAGCAATAACATAATATTTTTATTTTTAGTAATGCACAGTTAAGGTTACAATCACAAAGTAGAAAATATGTTTTATGCTTTCTTAAATTTCTAATGATAATTGTACTTGTTTGTACATTGTATGTCTACACTTCTCACCATGTTAGATTGTTTAACTACATGTATTTCAACCAAGACTTTTATGAACATGCTTCAAATTGTTGTATTTTCATATGAAAGGAAGGTTTTGCAAGATTGTGCCACACTTTTCAAAATCATTTTTTAATTGTACACCTGAATCAACACTTATTGTTACGTAAAGTAAGGTAACAGAATCTTAACCAGCTCCCTCGGGCACTTATTTTTATTGGTATTAGCTTAACTTTCCAAAATGAGTCAACAATGTCTCCCATAAAACACTGAATTTAAGTTCCATAACTAGAAAACTGGTTGTCCCGGGCAACCAGACAACTTATTAGTTTTATCTTTGAAATTTTTACATTTTAATACACCAACAATAAACAAATATAATTAAACCCTCTTAGAACAATAGTAAACATTACATATACTTCATCAATCTTCATAATATATTCATAAAACTGACATAGCTGTTTGACATCAGCCCATATTGACACATAGGTGAAAATTAAAAAGATCATAATCCTAAAATTCTTTATTTTGATGATTTTAACTGATTTCCGGTAGTAAAAGATTCCATCCCTAAATTCAGAACAGTCCCTGAAATTCTGTTACTCATATAATCAAAGGTGTCACAAAAAAATTGTGAGCAACTGCACAGAACAGAATTGTTATTCTATTGTTAAAATTTGATAATATGCCATGAACAAGGCCCTGAAACCTTTTTGCAAATGTTGATATAACCGTTTCATTTATTATTCATACCATCCATCAGCCACCTTCACAAACAATAAAACTGTATGATAGATCAGTGTGATATTTCATCCAGTTAATTCATCCAAAATTATCCTTCAGTCAATTATACACACAGTTTACATGTACACTCTAATCATACATGTATAGTGTAACCCATAAATTCACACAGACATCTCAACTACAGTGTATATCAATTTATTCAGAATTTATCAACAAGTTGTAAAATATGATTTTGTTCTTCTTCCTTTGTTTCTGGATCTTTAGCATCCCCAATGTTTCCAGCATATTCTGTAATATATAACATACATGATAACATTTACTAACATTTACATATCAATTATTGGAATGAATGAATTTACAAGTGTTTTATCCATAAGTTTTGCATACACCAAAAGCTGTTGGCAGCACTCAAAAAAGCAAAGCCTTAGCAATGCATGCATATATAAATCTGCGAAATAGAATCATTTATAATGAAGAAACTGGCCACTGTTTGAACCTAACTAAAACAAGTAAATCTGTGAGCTAATGCTCACCAGTGATACCCCCCCCCAAAATCTAAAAATATGCGACAAACAGGAAGTAGATGAGCAAGGAGCATGAAATCGCTTTACACCACATGGGACTATAGGATGAAGCAATATGCAAAGTTTTAGGCTGCTGGATGTTATAGTTGCTGAGAAAACTGCGACGAAATTTTGTAACGGACGGACGCACGGATGCACGGACGGACAAGGGTAAAACAGTATACCCCCCTCTTCTTCGACGCGGGGGTATAAAAAATGCCATTTTCAGAGTATGCCTTACACACATAATTTGTATCTTTAGCGCTTTTAAGTTGAAACTAAGCCAGCCTGTGAAACACATCAACGCACATATCGAGGATTGTCTGCAAGACTGTAGTAACTTGCTCTTTAACGTAATGCACTTACTAGTCTTGCAGGCAACCCTCAATATAATATACTTATAAATCAATCAATATGAAAATTACCTCTCATAATATTTCTTATAGATTTCACAGAACCACCTCTCATGTTTAATATCTGTAATACTCGAGATTTTATCTGAAAAAATATACATACATATTTAATGAATTATAAGCCTCAAAATAGGGCCATAATTCTATCTTTTTACTATAGGAAAAATAAGAAAATTCGCAACAAGCAATATTGTTAGGGGCACTATCAAAATATTAAAAGTTCTATCAACTATTTGAGATTTCAGTTTGTATCAGGATCATAAAAATTAGTGTAAGAACTTTCTAGGAGAGCAGAGAGTTCAAATGAAAAAGATTATAAAAATATTAATTGAATATTTAGACCGGGTCGGTAGCACAGCCAGTAGCACACCAGGATTTTGAATCTAGAATCTCAAAGGGTATATGGATTCCATTCATACCAGGAAGGCAATACCTTTCCATTAAAATTGGACAATTATTTCAATATTTCTCCATTAATAAGGTATATGGAGAATTTTTCGGCTTTGCAGAAGGGTAGGTGAGTACTGGTTATAGACAAGGTTCCAGGATAAAAGATATAGAAGTCTACTCACACTAGATGGACCAGTGACACATATTTCTAACATTATATAATCAATCAACTGTAATGTAAACAATCCAGCGTCTAATCTACGTAGATAAAAACTGTCCTCCAAATCATCATCAACTTCTTGTCCAAGATATTTTAGTCTCTGAAATATATCATAAATAGAAAACAATATAATTTATAATATTGAGTTATTTACATTTGAGTTTCCCTATTAGAACCATCAAACTTGATTGTCCATTTAGCAGAAAGGCCTTAATATAGGTCCCTTCCTTTCTTTTTCAAATTAAGCATTTCGGACTTTAAATGGAAAAAAAATCCTTGATTTTGCAATCACTAAGATGGTCTTTATAGCAAATCTTTACTGTACTTTTATTATACAATGGTGGAGAGTTGGTCATTCAGGCCTTTGAATTAATGGATTTCATCAATATCACCAGAGATAATTGAACTTCTTTTATATACTTTATCCCAATGGATAGGTTTCACCATCATAGCAACACCTCCAGTCACCATTGTCTTTTGATGTTCATAGGCAATTTTGGTCACCATGTGAAATAGGGTGATTATTAATTAGGGGCCCCTGCTTTTATTACCTCACTTTCTATCAGTCTACAAATGTCACCTCAGTGTTATACTGGCATCACAAGGTACCAATGATTGGGCAATCACAACTGATTCAAGAGATGCAATCACAGCTGTATTTCTTGCTTATATAATATAAACACTCCTGATTGGATTCAAGCACACATGCTAGCCTCATTAGAAAAGCCTCCACCAGATAACTGTATACATTGTATGCTTCAAAATGTAACAGAAAGTACACCTTATGGTCAATAAAAAACATGAAACATACCATAGATATACAAGTAGAACATTAACTTACATTTTTATCTTGTTCTATTTCATCGTCCACTTTTCTTACTTTATCTAAATATTTAAAATGTAACTCTAACAATCTTTCAACCTACAATGATACAGACAAACATATAAACATGTATATAAAATATTACATTTGAATCGATTTAATTAGAAGATGAAAATCCTTACTTCTAGAACAATAAAAAGCAAATTAAGCTATATGGAAGTCAAAAGTTGAAAACAGTATCATCAGTGAAAATGTTTTAATAAGTCCTGACAGACTAAACCACCTACTGAAACTTAATCAATGCAGGGGTTGTGATTATTCAAAAAGCTAGTACAAGCATTCTTGACACATTATAAAAGAAAACTAAATTAAAAAAAACCTGTTTCTATTGTTTTAGTATAAAAATAAATTCATTTCAGAGTTAATTTTTTTAACCAAATCAAGTAACTAAAAGGTAATTTTTTAATCACCTACCTTCTCATGGTCATTTTCTTGAAATTTATTAATGAGTCTTTGTCTTTGTGTAGCTTGGCAATTTCTTAACATAGAACCAATTACTGCAGCAATATGTTCTAGAAAATAAAAACAAGACCAGTGATGTAAAAAATAGAGAAACTGTAATACAACAAAAGCAGCACAAATCAGTGAATAAAGTATATCTGAAATACTGAACCAGAAATGAAGAAAACTACCACAAAAACATGTACATGTAATCACTGCTTATCTAATGCAGCAAAAGTTAAATCCTTCTCTAAGTTTTTTTTTGTTGGGTTTAACGCCATTGCAACACATTGTATAGGTCATATAACGACGGTCAGTCAACCTACTTACTCCTCCTTGGAAGGCTAAATCTCTGGATTTAGCTGTTAACAAACTACTAAGCGCATACTTTTGTCAAAGACTGACCTTCTCTAAGTAGTGATGTTTTTTTTACTCCTAGCTTTTGTAGTGGTAAATGATGAATTATTTATGAGTATGGTTAGTAGTTAAAAAATAATGTGATGTAAAACAGATGTATATTACTAGGTACCATGACAAAGTCTTTTTGGAAATTACTAAATGCAAATTTAGAAACAAGAGCTCAAATAAATTACGCTCAAATAAAAAATAAACATTTTACACAAACCTTCAAGTTCTTCAGGTGAAGGACCAGCCTTGCCTTGTTTAGGTGTTTTCATAAATAAAGGAAATATAGTTCTAAGACCAAGTATATCAACAAATTTCTGACAGTTATCAGTACCCTCCACACCTGTCATAGCATGATTTAATACTTTTATAGCACAATTACGGGACATCTTCTTCTCTCTAAATAAATACAAGTTTATCACATCATTAAATATAAAAAGGCACAATAAACAAACAAGAGCAGACCACAGACCAGGGAACCTTTTCACAAAAATACTTATGAAAAAAAGTTATTGTAAGTCAATTAAAAAATTTTTGCAGTTTAAGATCTGAAGAATAAAAAACAAAATTATGATATCATGATCAGAATGTATACAATATTCTACATTATTCAAGGATATTTGGCCAAAGAAATGACTGTATTATGTATGTTTCTTGCTTTTGACTAACAACGATTTTTATCGTAAGATTTTTTGTGAAAAGCACCACAGGGTTACCCACTTACAGTGGCTCAAGATTCCACAGATGCTAGATACTTGAAAAGAACCCCAGCAATGCTTAGCTAGGGATATCATAAGGATCCCTTTCAGTAACTCTAACATGAATCCTACTCAGAGCAGTTATACCCTTCCATGAAAATTTGACATTAATGTCAATATGACATTCATTAGTAAGGTATATGGAGAAGTACCTGGTCTTCTGGGATGATAGATGACTACTTGTTATAGAAAAGGGTCAAGAAAGCTAGATTAGGTGCACTAGTCGCTATAAAATAATCTATAATTTGTGTCGGCACTATAGTATAAAAAATAAAATTTGATGACAGAACAAATGATTGCGAATTTTCTTAGAATTAAAGGGCCATAATAAAGTAAAACTCATGCTAGAGTAGTGCAATTTGAAATTAGACTCATTAGTTACCCCTCACAACTCTCAACTAGTCTATATAAACAAATTCTTACCTCAACATGAGATTCATTAGTTGTAAACCTTCACCTTTAAGAAATCTTCCTCTATTTATAGGTGACATCAAACATGAACATAGACAATTATATAAATTCTCCATCATTTCTATCTCTTCTTTAGATCCTGGATCATGTCTCTTATACCACTGGAAAATAGAAAATATGATAACAAGATATATGTTGCTTCAAGGTACTCCACTCCTTGACAAGTTTTATGTAATATCTTAGCAGTAAATAAAACTAGAAAATGCTCCAGAAGCAACCTACAATTATACATATACACAGATTCATAGGAATACCATGAACTTAAAAGACAGAAATGTCAGGTGCAAACATTTGTCACCACATTGGTTCAATGCAAGTTTAATTACAAGTAAATCTGTGAGCTAATGCTCACTAGTGATACCCCCGCCAAAATCTAAAAATATGCGACAAACAGGAAGTAGATGAGCAAGGAGCATGAAATCACTTTACACCATATGGGACTATGGGATGAAGCAATATGCAAAGTATTAGGCTGCTGCATGATATAGTTGCTGAGAAAACTGCGACGGAAATTTTGTAACGGACGGACGGACGGATGGACGGACGGACGCACGGACAAGGGTAAAACAGTATACCCCCCTCTTCTTCGAAGCGGGGGTATAATAAGCAACAACCAGGTTTTACTACTGATAAGAATAGAGGATAGTGTTTAAAGGCCAACATGTTTTATTCAACCTTTTATTTGATTTCTGGATAAGATACTAAACTTTTGTCACAAAATTATTCATTAATTACACATGTTTAAACAAGGGAGATAACAATGTAGCGTATGAATATCAAGGGAGACAACTCTACAAAGGAGATAACAATGTAGTGTATGAATATCAAGGGAGACAACTCTACAAAGGAGATAACAATGTAGTGTATGAATATCAAGGGAGACAACTCTACAAAGGAGATAACAATGTAGTGTATGAATATCAAGGGAGACAACTCTACAAAGGAGATAACAATGTAGCGTATGAATATCAAGGGAGACAACTCTACAAAGGAGATAACAATGTAGCGTATGAATATCAAGGGAGACAACTCTACAAAGGAGATAACAATGTAGTGTATGAATATCAAGGGAGACAACTCTACAAAGGAGATAACAATGTAGTGTATGAATATCAAGGGAGACAACTCTACTATAAGAAAACTAAAGAAAATATCAAACTTACAGCTAGTTGTTGTAATATAACATCTATACCATCAATGTCACCTAATATCTGTCTGTTATCTGGTAAATATACATATTACACTAGTTTTATATTTTATGTTTTTAATATATACAATGATGAACAGACAAAATTATGTAACAGCTTGAAGTTAAGCATGCAACTTTACTTTAATTTTGATTTTACATAGCAGTCATCTCATTTTACAAGCTTATTTTAGGTTCATTTTTTTCATGGTTAATTTGAGAGAAAATCATACTGGTAATAGTCAATTTTCTTGTATTTGTTCCTTCATCTTAGTTCACCAAATATTTTTATCAATCCATTTAGTCATTAGAGTTCCATATATCAAATGTTTAATGAACTATTCAATTAACAAGTCTATTTCTATACTAATTACCCCTCCAAACTCAACTTTGTTTAAGTAATATAATAAATTAAACTCTAAACTGTAACTCACCATCACTGTTTTGTAGCAGTATAGCCAATATTTCTGTAGCATATAACTTGTTTACATCAAATGGCATCTTGGACTGTAATATTAAAAATAATTATAAATATCAAACATGATAAAAACCGAAGACAATACTCTTTACCCATAACTCATTTTAATTCTACACCTTAAAGTTAAATGTTTTCAAATCATTTTTTATTTACTTCACATAGACCTGTAAAATAACTAGCAATAAAATTGAGAATTCAGCCACAACCCTAGATCATTGATATTCAAATGTCACAAACAGAGCCAACCAGCCAGATATTCAATTGACAAATAGAAACAGTTTGGATTTCTGCACCCTAAGTGTAAAAAATTCAACTGGCAAAATGTTTCCTCAATAAACAAACATAATATAATTCACTATAATATTGATATACATTGTACAATACACTAGTTATTTGTCTTAAGCAGAAAAGCAGGGTGCTGCACCCTCCTCTTTTTCTCTCCTCCCTGCCCTTTTTTACCTATCCCCATGCAATAATAGTTGCTGTGAAACATCAACCCACGGATACTCTCTTCCTTTTTTCTGCCTCCCTTCCCTCTCCAGAGTACTAGAATTATCACTCAACATCTTACCTTTATTCTTTTTAATATCCACTGTAATAAACCTTGTTGTGCTGCGTCAGGACACATTTCTGGTCTAAATTCTGTCATATTCTCTATTACAGCTAAAATATATATACATAAATAATCACTACATTGATCTATATGGACAACATGGCATACTGAACAAAGTTGATGAAAATTTGATGAAATATGAAAGCATGTACACTTTATTAATACCACATGTATTTAATTCTGTAAAATTATGATAGGATTTTGGAATTTGATACTTGACCCTGATATAGACAGTCGACAAAGTGTTATTACTTAAGTTTAGGCAGTTGGTACAATTCCAAGGCAGAAACTATCAATGTACACAAGATATATTACTCAAAAAATACAGATTTTTACCCAAGTTCAACAAGAAAATCTGTGAGCTAATGCTCACTAGTGATACCCCCGCAAAAATCTAAAAATATGCGACTAACAGGAAGTAGATGAGCAAGGAGCATGAAATCGCTCTACACCACATGGGACCATGGGATGAAGCAATATGCAAAGTATTAGACTGCTGCATGATATAGTTGCTGAGAAAACTGCGACGGAAATTTCGTAACGGACGGACGCACGCACAGACAAGGGTAAAACAGTATACCCCCCTCTTCTTCGAAGCGGGGGTATAATTAGTGGCCAGTTTCTCCATAATGAATCATTCTATATCACATGCTTACACAAGCATGCGTAGCTAAGACTTTGATCTTTGAAATATTTACAGAGAAAAAATGTTCAGGTTAAACATGCAACCCCATCTCATACATGACTGTGTAGAAAAGCTCTTACCCTTTTCCTAAAAAGGACACAAGAGCAAGTTCCACCTCCAAGACAAATATCACCTATATACAGTACCCATTAAAAATTTGGAGACATTTTGTTTTTATTTCGTAGGCTTACTGAATAGCTTTTATCTAAGATTTGATAGCTGTTTGTTTTGAAATGCCTTATAGTTTTGCTTTACTATTTGGTTAAAGTTGTAATTATAACTGAGACTACAAGCTATGAATTGGAAAATAATTACAATTAACATGGTTTTGGAGGCTTTAGGATGTCAGATGCTGAATATTGTATATGTGTTTCATTAATAAAATTTGTCTTCATTTTATCACAAACCATACTTAAATATATTAAAAATAATGGTTCTGCTGAAATAATCATAAAAATTCAAGAATTGTAGTAAATTTCTGTTGTCTCCAAACTTTGGTGGGTAGTGTATATTATAAATGTTAAAGACAGCATACCTAATGTATTATGTACACCATCAGCCTCTTCTTTTACTGTCTCATCTAATCTTTCTAGATTTTGTACTAACAATGCTACAACTTGTCCTTCTATCTGTAATATATATCATATAACCATCAGTAGTCTCATACAGGTACCATACATAAATAAGGGACTTTAGTCAGTTATTTCCCCTTGTATACTCTTCAAAATAGGTAGGTATAATCAGTTGGATTACTCGGATTTTACCCTTACTTTTCAATGTTAATTTGCCAAATTTAATCTTAAATAACTTTTTTGTGTATCATTTAATTTGTTTGAAATTCAAGCTAAGTATTTTTACGATAAAGAACTATCTAAATTTCATCACTTCTATTAATATTGTCATTAACAAGAAAGATATTAGATGAAATATTTTGTTACCCTTACATAGAAATTCAATGATAAAATCCGAGGAATCCAACTGTAAGATTGGATTGCTTCAGATTTTATCAGGGAAAGATAACTGACTAAAGTCCCTAATTGTACTTCAGTCTAACAAATTTGCATGCATAGGTTCCATACACAAAATATGCTTGGGTCTTATTACATTTGAGTATGATTAACATGTATATAATATATATAGAACAACAATCAAAAGTCTCATACTAACTGATATCTAACTGTTAATTGCAGGGCTAAGTGTTTTCAACATTTCAGATTTTTTAAATTTAAATTAAGTATTAATTTGTATGAACATAACAAAAATTACACTAGTTTCATATCTAAGGGAGATAATAACTTACTATCGAAAATTTCATAGAGAATTTAGCATTATAAATCTTACACAAACATAATGATAAACATGATGAAATAGATGAAATATATTATGTTTTGCTATCAAATACACTTAATGGATGTGTATAGCCTTTAAAAGTATGAAAATTCTACTATAAAACAAAACTATCATAATCTAAATATAATATTTACCAGAGCACCAATCAATGCAGAAGCTCCTTCATCACTCTCATTTAATGTATCAACATCTGTTAATTCTTGCATTAAATCTACAGCTGCTATAGAAATATCTTAACATACAAGTTAAAGATTATATAGAATATACAAGACTTTCTGTTATATTACCAGAGGTTTGATTATCTTAAGCTTCAACTGAGATTTGTATGTACTTCCAACACCATGGGCAATTTCATTTGTTTATAGAAAAAAGGTGCATTGCTATGACTTAATTTTTATATTGCTGATAATACCCTAGTTAAGCTTGTAAATGTTTTTTTACAATACACAAAAAATGTCCGCAAGTAGGTAAGGGCCTCAGAGTCAACAAAGGTCTGCAAGTAGGTAAGGGCCTCAGAGTCAACAAAGGTCTGCAAGTAGGTAAGGGCCTCAGAGTCAACAAAGGTCTGCAAGTAGGTAAGGGCCTCAGAGTCAACAAAGGTCTGCAAGTAGGTAAGGGACTCAGAGTCAACCAAGGTCTGCAAGTAGGTAAGGGCCTCAGAGTCAACAAAGGTCTGCAAGTAGGTAAGGGGCTCAGAGTCAACAAAGGTCTGCAAGTAGGCAAGGGCCTCAGAGTCAACAAAGGTCTGCAAGTAAGCCTGGAAGTAGACCAAGGCCTGAATTCAAGTTTAAGCCTGAAAGTAGACCAAGGAAATACACAAAAATCAATACAAAATTGTATCCAAAGGCCTTAACGTAGGCTTAGGCTTAAAATAAGACTATAGCCTAAAAAGTATAAGCAGACTTTAGCTTGAATGTACACCGATGCCATTAAGTGGAAGAATACCAAAAAGTAAATCATTGCCTTAAATAAAGCAAGAGTCTGATGATAAAAGGATACCAGTATTTTCATGTGTTAAAAGTTGTAATAAAGATTGTACAGTATTCAGATCAACCAATATATGATAGAACTCAGGTACTGTAGCTATAACATGCATCTCTAGTATAACATCATTTAATTCAACCTCAGACTCCATAAATCTGTAAAATATACATATAGAAATACTTTTGTTAAAGAGTCAAAATAATGATTTGCATGGTATAACATAAAAAAGATCTAAACATGACCTAAATTCAAAGAAAATATTTGCCAATGTTGGAGTCAAAGCCTTAAATTTTCTCAAACACTAGCCCCATGTTCTTTATTAACAGCCAAGGGCAAAAGTACCAACTAGCCTGAGTAAGAAATTAGTGGATTTTACAAGCCTGAATCAATTTTCACAAGTACTGGGCTTCGAGCTAGTGGATTAAGGCAATGACTATAAGTCATCTGTCAATTAAGTATAAGATTATCTGTCAATTTTGGTATAAGATTGGGTTCTATAGTTCACCATGGGTGAAAGTTGAAAGTTTTGAAAATACTGAAAACCTACTTTCAAAATACTGAAATAGACAGGACCATGTTTCACTGACAGAGCTCAAAAAATATCTTTTGGAGAGTGATGCTGCCACAAGTGAATAAATAAATAATAAGTGTAATAATATCACTCTGCACAATAAATAAAAGCTCACACATTACAGTAACTTACTTTTCAGGCATATCAGGAAACTTTATCCTCATTTCTTGATTCTTATAACAACTCTTCTCAAATTTCAACAACATCTTCTTTAAGTTTGTTTCATTCATGGCTTCACCCTGAAATTTATATTAGAAAATATAACTGTAAATAAAATGGTTATAGTACAGTAAAACTCGGATATAACATACTCGCTGGGCCAAAGAAAAAATGTATGTTATAACCGAGGTATGTTATATCCATATAGCATACTAAGTATATTATATATCTGGATTAACAAGTAAATCTGTGAGCTAATGCTCACTAGTGATACCCCCGCCAAAATCTAAAAATATGCGACAAACAGGAAGTAGATGAGCAAGGAGCATGAAATCGCTTTACACCACATGGGACTATGGGATGAAGCAATATGCAAAGTATTAGGCTGCTGCATGTTATAGTTGCTGAGAAAACTGCGACGGAAATTTTGTAACGGACGCACGCACGGACAAGGGTAAAACAGTATACCCCCCTCTTCTTCGAAGCGGGGGTATAAAAACGGGCCAGAATAAATAGTATGTTGTAACCGAGTGTATGTTATAACCGAGTATGTTATATCCGAGTTTTACTGTATACACACACATGAAATATGCTCATTCAAGCTGAAGTATAAAGATAAAATAAAAATTGTACAATAATTTATATGATATTCTTCAAGGAAGGGGCTGGAGTAACAGAACTGTAATCCTAGCCACACAGTCTACAGTTGTAGCAGTTCTGTAATGCTTGACACCCCTACGAGGCGAGGCTAGACATAACATAGTCCTAAATATAAGACCCTACGTAACTTTTTTATCATTTTGACATTTCTCTGTTACGTAGGGTCTTAACGGATAGCTTCAAAAACGCATAGCAAAAATTTTAGTGTACAGACATCGAATCAGGTCTGAACGTTCTACTCGTTTTAATTCGAAAAAATTGCAATAAAACGATACACCAATAGAAAGATAAACGAAAAATACACATGATGAAAGTAAAATAATTTCAAATGCTAACCTTAGACAGTCGAAAAATCCATTTAAAATCCTTTATTAACGAGTACTTTCAGTTTGTCACAATAATCGTGCAATAATAGCCAAAGCAATCCGAATTTAAATTTGGTCACGCCATTTGTAAGAAATGATTTTGAACGAATATATTAGGTACAGTATAAAAGCCAGTATCCGGACCGTTCCGTGCATACTTGTGACTGTTGACAGTAAGAACGACTACTCTTGAGAGATTAAAATTCGTTTAAGTAAACTGTAAGCGATTCGAAACTTTATTTACCGACACAAATTCAGTTCAAAATGGAGGCAAGCGGCGACAATCCTGGATAGCAGGAAAAGTAATTGGTGTTTTCATATGGGAAAAAACTGATTTTTATCTTTTGCTTTACGGAAAGAATAAAAGTAAACTTTTATCTATCGATTGGTGCTAATTTGACCCACATTCATTTACTTTTTGAAAAAAATATTTTGCTATGCGTTTTTGAAGCAATCCGTTAAGACCCTGCATAACAGAAGAACGTCCGTATGATAAAATAGTTATGAAGGGTCTTATATTTAGGACTAGACATAACACAGCCACTTCGGATAAATATCTGTACATCAATTCATCACACATTTTATCAAAATAATGAGGAAATGCTGATATCCTAAAGAAGCTGATCAACTAATCTATGATACTTACATCGGCCTCATCTTCCACCATTTTTAGAATTTCTTCTCTCTGTTCTTCTGATATTCCAGTTTTAGCAACTTTAGGTTCCCGACCACGATGTTCAGCGTAATATTCATCGTAGTCATCATCATAATCATCATCATGTTTAGATTGTCTCTTCTTTACATTGGGCTTATCAGGCTGAAAATATGTTTATGAATATATTAACTTAAATTTAAATTTATGGTGGACAGACGGGTTCTCGCACCTCTAAGGACTCAATGAACCATTTCTAATTAATGCAACAATACTTTCAGAAAAATACATTAAAAACGAACCTTTTAATCTATATTCCATTTGTTTATCATATACAGCTGATATTTTATATTTAAAACAAATCCAAATTCTTCCAAAAAAAACACGACCATTTTCTGAAAACTGTCATGGCGGCTAAAAATAGATGACCTAATTTCGCACTTCTACCGTATTTGGCTCTTTGTGACGTCATAATTAGCTGCCACATGACTGTCACGTGACTTTATGAGCAAGGGCTACCTGCCATGTGCTTTTTTTATTATTACATACTTTTAAACGATATTTAATGGATTGTACTGACAGAGCAGAAAAAGGTAATAAGGATTTACTGAAAAATATTCACCATCACAAAATTTTCATTCTAAAAACCTGTTTCTTGCGCATTATTCTCGTTTGACAGTGGTAGTTGCGTTGATTGTTTACTTGACATTGTGCACACGAATTAATGACGTCATACGCAATAAAATAGCAAAGAAAACAATTTTTTTATGAAAGGACCGAAATCAGGTGAGGAACGAGATCAGGTGCTTGTACGATAATAAGGACAATAATAAAAAGTTGAAAAATATACTTATGTGTTAATAAAAGGAATTAAACTACCCCAAAATGCGGAAATAATAAAAGGCTATTGATCAATTAAGTGAATAATTCAAACATGGGAAAAAGTTTCTTGCATATTAACTATTTCCAGATGAGGTTCGAACATGTTTGGGTACGAATGAATGTTTTCCAAGTTTCAAGACGTCGTATTACATAATGATATTTTAAGCCATGTTTATAGGTAATATGATATAAATAAACTTCATTATACTTAAATGTCATGAATCCTTCAAATCAGACTGACTAAACACATAATTTTACCTGAAATGAAAGTAACTCGCCGACATCCATTTTTGTTCGGTGTGCTTGTGATTATTGGCTCCAACAAAAGGTCCTACACCCTAATCATTCGGAAAACCGCTCGGGTGATTCCGTAAACTGACGATCAACCCTCGGATATATTTGGTGGATGAATATGTCGAAAATCACAGCATTATTGTTCGGTTTTAAGCCTACGCTAAAAAGTAATCCCTACGGAGATGAACGAAGTTGCCGGAGAGTGTCGAACGCTATAAAAGATGGCTGCCGAGAAGATAAAGAATGTCAACACATTGAAATTATGGAGGTATTTTGTGTAGTTAGACGGATAGATGGATTTGTTTTCGATTGTAATTGATTTGAATATGATCAAAGAAGTGTTTAAGCGATCTAAAAGTGTTTGATCGATTCTGCATGGCTTTGTAATGATGACGGTAAGCCGGTTTTTTGCATCATTTCATTGTATTAATTGTAAAGTGAAACTGAAAGTAGAATTGACGCGTTCCATACATTGGTGCACGGATGCACTGAACCTTAAGGCTTAAAAAATAATGAAATATGCATGAGTCGTATCAAGTTTTCACCTGATATTCTGGTAAATAATGACACAAATGTATCGTCTTAATAGGCAAATACGGGTCCATGTAATTACCGAAATACAGCATATTCCCGAAATACAGCAGATTTCCCGAAATACACCCGAAATACAGTTGGTCAATTAGTATAGTACGCGTAAAATCCTGTTTAAACTATATTGCTTTAAAATATGTTATATTAGTAATATGCAACCCAAAATGATGTGTTAATAATAGTTAAAATTAAAATGAAGTTTAAAAAGAAACTTAAAAAGCCCTAACGATCCATTATTACAAATGTTTTACAGCTATTAGATCTATCCCCAAATACAGTTGATAAATTAATATATATTAATGTTAAAACACCTGATAATTATAAACTGTTGACAATATTGCCTCATGATATGTTATATTATTAATATGCAACCCAATATGATGAGTTAATAATAATTTGTTATTCATCTTTATTTTTCTTCAATTGTTATAACTCTTAATTTACTTCATCTTGAAAGTAGTTCTTGAATAATCGCTCTGAAGTGCTGTTTCTAGTTCATTGATGAACAATCATACAGTTTCATGATTAAGTATGAGTTAAAACCAAACAAGACATTGTCTTGTGTATTCTGCTCAAGAATTTAATTGAATTTATTGATTGCCACTCATTCATGCAAATCGTGACAATCGATTGATGACAAATAAATGATTTTACACATCATTCTATCATTTTTTAACAATTACAATGATCATGATATACAACATAATATACAATATAAACAATCATTTCATAGCAATACAATTTCCTGCTTGACGTCTGAAAATATAACATGAAATATAATGTACAAGTAGTAATCTAATAAACAATGATATAAACTGTCTCTATATATTGTTTCAAATTTGAACAACATTAATAATAATAATAGTAATAAATTTTATCAGCATTTAAACGCCACTAATATATCAATAATTCATAATTTAAACATGCACTTAACTAATTGACCAACTGTATTTCGGGTTAATTATATACATGCACATTTATAGATCGTCACGGCCATTTATTTTACTTTTTCTGACATCATTTATTACTAACACCTTCAGTTGGTCGTATATTAATAATATAAAGTATTTTGAAGCATCACACTCAATAATTCACAGTTTAAACAGGATTTTACGCGTACTATACTAATTGACCAACTGTATTTCGGGTGTATTTCGGGAAATTTGCTGTATTTCGGGAATATGCTGTATTTCGGTAATTACATGGACCGGGCAAATACTATTGCTTGGTGAAGTCTCATGGGAACAGGTAATTTCTCCACTAAGTCATTTCTCCCCTGGTCATTTCTCCACGTTTTAGTAGTCATTTCTCCACTTTTTAGTAGTCATTTCTCCACTTTAACGGTTTGTTTTAATGTTGTTTTTTTTATTTTCAACCCGACTGTTAAACAAGTACTTACAACTTGTATTAATCACTTTTGAGTGCTTCCTGGTACTAAGCCAGTAGGATATAGTTTCTTGTTCATGGAAACAACATGAAAGGTTTTAGATTAGATTCTAACCAACATGGAGCTAACTATCGACTGATAACCAGTCCAATGTTGTAACTGCTCGGTCATGCCAGCTCCACTCTAATGAGTTATGATAAAAGTTAAAACCAATGTGTAATGCAAATAATCGGGCAGTTATGCAGGGATGCGGAATTCCAGTTTTTTCCCACTAATCAACAAGCAAGGGAATTCTAAAACTCAACATGTCTTGGATCATAATGCAAGTAGAAATTCAAGATTCAAGAAGAAATATTGAAAAATAATATCTTAAAGACCTACTGTTAAATATTAATTGACAATGAAAATGTCACTGTTGAAAATAATTGATCATTAAAAATTTCTCTTGAATAAGTATTGCTTTACATTCTATTTTGTATATTTATAGCTCAAACTATTACACATATACAGGCAAGTTGAATAGAAATATTTACTTATACTTGTCCACTGATATGGATGTACATGTCAGATTTGTTGGGTGTGAGGATTCAAAATGCTTAGATATCAATAACTAAGGCACAAAGGTAAGTCTTCCTAATTGACAGCCTATGACTTTATTACAATTAACCTTCTTGCCCTACGGCTGTTCTCCTGATTGTGAAGTGGAGATTGATCAAGCAAAGTGACTCCTAGTTTAACTGACTGAACCATTTTCTGTTTAACCACAGATATACATGTACTAAAGACTCTAAGCTAGACTGAACTAATCATGCTGATGATTATCACAAAAATATTTAACTATTAAGAGCCATTCGGAAAACCGCTCGGGTGATTCCGTAAACTGACGATCAACCCTCGGATATATTTGGTGGATGAATATGTCGAAAATCACAGCATTATTGTTCGGTTTTAAGCCTACGCTAAAAAGTAATCCCTACGGAGATGAACGAAGTTGCCGGAGAGTGTCGAACGCTATAAAAGATGGCTGCCGAGAAGATAAAGAATGTCAACACATTGAAATTATGGAGGTATTTTGTGTAGTTAGACGGATAGATGGATTTGTTTTCGATTGTAATTGATTTGAATATGATCAAAGAAGTGTTTAAGCGATCTAAAAGTGTTTGATCGATTCTGCATGGCTTTGTAATGATGACGGTAAGCCGGTTTTTTGCATCATTTCATTGTATTAATTGTAAAGTGAAACTGAAAGTAGAATTGACGCGTTCCATACATTGGTGCACGGATGCACTGAACCTTAAGGCTTAAAAAATAATGAAATATGCATGAGTCGTATCAAGTTTTCACCTGATATTCTGGTAAATAATGACACAAATGTATCGTCTTAATAGGCAAATACGGGTCCATGTAATTACCGAAATACAGCATATTCCCGAAATACAGCAGATTTCCCGAAATACACCCGAAATACAGTTGGTCAATTAGTATAGTACGCGTAAAATCCTGTTTAAACTATATTGCTTTAAAATATGTTATATTAGTAATATGCAACCCAAAATGATGTGTTAATAATAGTTAAAATTAAAATGAAGTTTAAAAAGAAACTTAAAAAGCCCTAACGATCCATTATTACAAATGTTTTACAGCTATTAGATCTATCCCCAAATACAGTTGATAAATTAATATATATTAATGTTAAAACACCTGATAATTATAAACTGTTGACAATATTGCCTCATGATATGTTATATTATTAATATGCAACCCAATATGATGAGTTAATAATAATTTGTTATTCATCTTTATTTTTCTTCAATTGTTATAACTCTTAATTTACTTCATCTTGAAAGTAGTTCTTGAATAATCGCTCTGAAGTGCTGTTTCTAGTTCATTGATGAACAATCATACAGTTTCATGATTAAGTATGAGTTAAAACCAAACAAGACATTGTCTTGTGTATTCTGCTCAAGAATTTAATTGAATTTATTGATTGCCACTCATTCATGCAAATCGTGACAATCGATTGATGACAAATAAATGATTTTACACATCATTCTATCATTTTTTAACAATTACAATGATCATGATATACAACATAATATACAATATAAACAATCATTTCATAGCAATACAATTTCCTGCTTGACGTCTGAAAATATAACATGAAATATAATGTACAAGTAGTAATCTAATAAACAATGATATAAACTGTCTCTATATATTGTTTCAAATTTGAACAACATTAATAATAATAATAGTAATAAATTTTATCAGCATTTAAACGCCACTAATATATCAATAATTCATAATTTAAACATGCACTTAACTAATTGACCAACTGTATTTCGGGTTAATTATATACATGCACATTTATAGATCGTCACGGCCATTTATTTTACTTTTTCTGACATCATTTATTACTAACACCTTCAGTTGGTCGTATATTAATAATATAAAGTATTTTGAAGCATCACACTCAATAATTCACAGTTTAAACAGGATTTTACGCGTACTATACTAATTGACCAACTGTATTTCGGGTGTATTTCGGGAAATTTGCTGTATTTCGGGAATATGCTGTATTTCGGTAATTACATGGACCGGGCAAATACTATTGCTTGGTGAAGTCTCATGGGAACAGGTAATTTCTCCACTAAGTCATTTCTCCCCTGGTCATTTCTCCACGTTTTAGTAGTCATTTCTCCACTTTTTAGTAGTCATTTCTCCACTTTAACGGTTTGTTTTAATGTTGTTTTTTTTATTTTCAACCCGACTGTTAAACAAGTACTTACAACTTGTATTAATCACTTTTGAGTGCTTCCTGGTACTAAGCCAGTAGGATATAGTTTCTTGTTCATGGAAACAACATGAAAGGTTTTAGATTAGATTCTAACCAACATGGAGCTAACTATCGACTGATAACCAGTCCAATGTTGTAACTGCTCGGTCATGCCAGCTCCACTCTAATGAGTTATGATAAAAGTTAAAACCAATGTGTAATGCAAATAATCGGGCAGTTATGCAGGGATGCGGAATTCCAGTTTTTTCCCACTAATCAACAAGCAAGGGAATTCTAAAACTCAACATGTCTTGGATCATAATGCAAGTAGAAATTCAAGATTCAAGAAGAAATATTGAAAAATAATATCTTAAAGACCTACTGTTAAATATTAATTGACAATGAAAATGTCACTGTTGAAAATAATTGATCATTAAAAATTTCTCTTGAATAAGTATTGCTTTACATTCTATTTTGTATATTTATAGCTCAAACTATTACACATATACAGGCAAGTTGAATAGAAATATTTACTTATACTTGTCCACTGATATGGATGTACATGTCAGATTTGTTGGGTGTGAGGATTCAAAATGCTTAGATATCAATAACTAAGGCACAAAGGTAAGTCTTCCTAATTGACAGCCTATGACTTTATTACAATTAACCTTCTTGCCCTACGGCTGTTCTCCTGATTGTGAAGTGGAGATTGATCAAGCAAAGTGACTCCTAGTTTAACTGACTGAACCATTTTCTGTTTAACCACAGATATACATGTACTAAAGACTCTAAGCTAGACTGAACTAATCATGCTGATGATTATCACAAAAATATTTAACTATTAAGAGCTAGTCACTAAGTATTCTAAGTGATAAGAACTTAGGTCCTGAATCAGCATCAGATTTTTAGCATCAAATGTCATAAAAGGAGAACTGGTCAGGTACTAAATTGAACCGATGGCTTCTAAGTTGCCTATTTGATACTTTTTGATAATAATGTTCACATTGGTCGAAATTAAAGATTTGTGTATATCCAAATATGTAGCCTTGTTTAAGCCTTATTACTTTGTGATATTATTTTGATTACTTAGAAGTTAGACTTGTTATATTTCATGACTTGCATCTTTTTCAGGTCACAAAAGAGTAACTGAACCATAAGTCATTAAATGGTGTCAACAATTGTTGTTAATGAAAATAAATGAAAAATAATAAGAGTATAAAGCTGGTGATGAAAAAACTAGCTGTAACACAGTTAGCAACAATACTATCTTAAGATATTGGCAAAGGTAAAAGATTCATTTATATTTGTCAATCTCCCATTACACATTTTTGCATCCGTGATTGTACTTTTTTATTTAACATTTTGATTCATCAATGTTTCACTTTGACAAAATTTACAATCTTGACTAATTTGTGCCATAGTCAGAAATGAATACCGGTATATCTTATTCATTATTATTTTATTCATTATTTAGAAAATTAGAACACCATCAAATTTATCCAAAATCAAAGAGCACAAAACATGCTGATCTTGTATCTTTGTAGAGCACTAGGTCTGTTAAGCTATTCATATCATCATCAAATGAGGCAAGAAAAAGCATCCATTCAAGTTCTTTGTTGCGACTTCTTTTTTTTAGGTGACTTCTTTTTTAGTCGCGACTGCATTTTTGTCATGAAATTGACTCGAAGACAAGAAAGCCAGAGCTAGCCCTGATCCCCACATCATTGGATTAAGACACTGAAATTTATGCAAGTTAAGGTTGTAATGCACAAGTAGAATTACTAATAGTAACTAGGGATTTCATATTTGGATTGTATTCCAGGTCATAACTGGTTCCTACCTTCTATATAATAAATATTTATTGTATCGAGGGAGAAGGTGTCTGCTCCTTGTAGAAAGATAAGGAAAACCAGGTAAATCTAGGATTCAAGGGAAGTTGATAAGTTGAGCTAGCAGCTTTCCATAACTCAATAACAAGCCTTAAAAATATGTAAACTTCAATACTTATACCAAAGCAAATGTCTTATAGTGAAACCAAAACTACTGATTGCATTTATGACAGTTTACTTAATACGAAGCTTTAGGTTTGAGCTTTCAATATTCAATGCATATAAATGAACTTGTTGAAATGAAATAATGGTATGTGTGATGAAAGTTTTACCCGACTAATACAATTGATATTTCAGATGCTGTATAACACCATAGATGGATATTCTACATTCAACAATGCATACTACATTTGGTGAAGATTGAGGAGTTCAGTGATTTAATAACAATAAGTAAGTAATTTGATTGACAAATTATTTATATTTATGTGATAGTATCATTTTTAACATATTTTTATTTCTAATTTAATAATAAGAATTACCAAGAGGATTAAAACACTACTTAATGAATACACATATATATGTTTCAAGTACATGTATGTATAATTAAATTTTGTGTTCTATAAGTGTTTGATTCTGTGGCTTCAGATGGTGGAAAAAAACTCTTTTGGTTGTAAGTATAGTGATGAATTATAGATATTGATGACAAGCGGTAATTGAATTATATCACATTGTTTAAAGCAATATATATCTAGTAGTTCTAGTTGAAAAAATAGCCTTTATGAAAGATTTCTGTATGGTAGTACTGTTTTAATTCAATTCCACCTGCCAAGTCTTATTCTTTTGATATTTGATGATCTTTTCTGCTAATGTTTTTTTTAAATTCGGATGCATAATGATAATTCTGTCACTAAAAATATTGAAATAAATGGGTCTCCTGTTGTGAGTTTTCATTTGTACTTTTTAACATTTTCAGGTGCCAGCATATTGTAAGATCAACAAGGATAAAGACTATTTGTTTTATCATACTGATTGTAACAGACATGACAGTTTAGGAACATTAGATGTTTTAAAGATATTATCATACATAACTTCAAAGAATTCAAGACAGTGCTTATTAATCTGTAGTTTGAAGAAAACATTGATCAATTATGAAGAATCATCCATGTGAAAATGAACCCTCTGGAGAAGAAAAGTGGATATTTGACGCTCAAAAAGTTCATTGTTTTGAGAAATTGAAAAATGAATATGCATGTAATAAATGTGACAATTAAAAGATCTAGAGCTGTCATTGATGGGCTTGAAATGTATTGACGATATCAATATATTGTGAAATTAATATTGACAATACATGGATATATATCCATTCCCTCCTTGCTGTACTATTCAGACCATTTATGTTGTCTTTTACTCATTTTAGATGTATAATTGTCATGAATGTCTGTGGTCTAGTGCTTTTTCCTCAATTTGGATGCTCTCAGTGTTTTAGACCTATCAGTTAATATCATGACAGCGCCCTGTTTTTGCTTACAATTGAAGGTTTGTCTCACAAATTTGACCCTTAAGAGTGACTTTTATTTGTTTACCTATATGTTTTTTTATTGATATTTCAAAATGCTTTTCAATTATTGATTGAAAATTGATCAAATTGATTGACAATACAGCAATGGAATCAATGACAGCTCTAGAAAGAAGAAGTTGACACTAGATGTCTTAAATTCATGATAACAATACATAAAAAATAGGTCATTTTAAGTGGAACATGCCTAGAGCAAAATCATTCCGAATAAAGTTGACTGTAAACTATAATTGCATGTATATCATTATGGTTTTGATTTTATTATTTGAAAAGAAATGTTAGGATATGTTTCTATACTTTAAATACTTCTAATCATTCACTTTTTGTTCAACTTATGTACAATCTATTCAGGGCGAGACAATGATCAGTAAGTTGCCCAGTTAGACAGTCAGATTTATTATTAACTTGGTCAAACCCAATGTCTTCTAGTAGTAACAAGTTGTCAGAACCCAAATATAAGTTGTCAGGGTTAATAGTATGCCCTTAAATGTTGAGTCTGGGTATCTGCTAAATTATTGATTTGTGTTTTATTTATTTATTGTTTGACTACAATGGCTAGTTTCACTAGATCTATTTATTCAAATTAGTTTATTAATATGGTATTATTTAAAAAAACTATTCACTTGAGCTTAGAGTGTTTGACTAAATAACTATTCAACTGTAAACCATTTTGAATTGATGGTCAGGAAAGATAATGTCATTAGTTGGCAGAATAGTGATACTAGAAGTAGACTTCAAAAACCTAGCTTTAACTTTATTCAAATTAAACAGTGTAAAATTTATTTGGTTCAAGCAGACTTTCAAATTTGATTGATCATTGCTGAATTTACTGTTTAACAAAGCATGATTTTCAATGCCAATAATAAATTGTTAATTTGAATTATGTCATAATTTGTATTATAGTTAATATTTTTGTATTTTACACCATTTCTTTCTATTCGTAATTAGCAATTTTGTCACTATTCACTTGGACAGAATCATAGATGTTTATACTGTAAAATGTTCCTTTAACAGCTGGATATAGGTTTGAATAGACTTGACGAATGGCATAAAAGACTGCATTTTATTTTGTCTACTGAAGCCCGCTAGTAATTTTACTACTAGTGTTTCAATTCATATAACCCCAAGACTTTAAAAGTAATTTTAATTTCATTCAAAGTTTTTTTCTATATTTCAAACTAAGCATTCAAGAGTAATTGTTCATAGTTAAAAAATCTTTCTTGATGAATAATTAGTTGATTTTTTAATATAACAATAAAAATTAGACATTAAATTTAAAAAAATCTAACTTTTACCTTAATGTAATACCTAAATGTATTCATTTAGTTTATGTTATTACTTATCTAATTAGAAAAATATTAATAAAAAGGTTGTTCAGAAATTTATTTATTTTCAAGACTTTTGTCTGAACCCCTATTTTGTATAGTGCTAACAGATCTGTGTGTTATGACTAGCAAAGCCATATAAGTTAGGTGTTTGATTCTCATGCAGATTTGTAAATGGTTCATTGGGGCTCTTGATTTTGTATTTTAGTGCAATGAAAAATTGTAGTAAACACTAGTCTTGTTTTAAAAAGGAGTTATTTATCTGTCAAAAATTTTGCTAGAATCTTAAGTAAATTATAATTGGATGCTGGCTTTTGGGAGGAGTTGGTCATGAGTGAGAATCAATCAATTAACTAGCCATATACTTTGTAGATATATTACAGACAAACATCCTATATAGGATAACTGACTGCCAGTAGGTACATAAAGACTTGAGATATGTCTTTATACAATATTGAGATTCTTCATTAATGTTTACAAGTTAAATCAACTTGGCAAGCAGTATGTGGGACATGTAAATATGCAGTTGTTTACAATCTTAGACACCAGACTGAATGAGGCCTTAATAAAAGGTAGCTAGTAGTCAAGCACTCAATGGCAATCATTTGCCATGTAACTACCTGATATCTATCTTATAGATAGAGCTAAAATATGCTTTGGCTAAAGCTTACCGTAAGCTCACAAACCCTCTGTGAGAGGTTTACATCAATTTGAATGTGGTTTAGTAAAAGGTGGTTTATATGTTCAACAGAAAATAGTTAAGTTATATTGCAACAAGGAATTAGATATTATTGTATGTTATCTACTGGTATGTCTATGACTCTAATTACTCATCATCCTAATCCAATGTCACTGGAGAGGCTTAATTAGATCTTGGCCTTGAGGCTTCAATCGATACTTAGTAAAACCATGGACCCCATTTACACATTTAAATAGGGTCCTTGGTATAACCTTTACTTGTGGCCGACAACTGCCCTGCTTGATAGGCAGAGTTATAATGGCCATAGAAGTCTTTTAGGAACAAACTTGAGCATGTAGAACATACAATGATTATGAACATTGTAATAGTTCAGTCTCCTTTGCTTTCAGTCCTGATGGTTGAGTGGTAAAAATGACTCTCAGTATATATTTCAGTGATAATACATGTAATCAAGTCTTTCTGATGATGTGATTGGTCTAACACCCTGATGGTACAAATCTAGTGACTGAGAGGCTTTATAATGTAGCAGAGTTATAATACAGCACTAGTATGCCCTTAACTAAAAACTAGATTTTATGAATACAAGGTAGAGTGACCACTTGCAACTCAAGAGGTTGTTGGTTCGAATCTCAACTTGGACCGTGGACTTTTACTGGGTTACATTTGGCACCAAATGTAAACAACCCGGCTAGGAATAATGTAATGGCACCCTTAAATAGTCACAAAGGCAATCAAACTTCAAGAATTTGATAACAATTCTGAAAGGAGTAGGTGTATGTCGCCAAGTTATGATACAGCACTTGTTTGCCTTCAAGCTAGTTTTTAAGGCGACAAGGACAGGTGTCTGCTTATATCTCTAGACTACCTGGGTTCGACTATGAGAATCATGGAATTTGCATGGGTTATAATAACAAAGAATGCAAACATAAATAAACAACAGAGATTGATATCAATTTTAACTGTATTTATTTATATATAATTAGATTCTATATTTTAGATTTACATACAATATTATATCTAATATTTAATTATTTAATTAAATGTTCTTTTCTAAAACATATTTTTCATAGCAACTTGATTACAAAGCTTAAGTTTTTAAATCCTCATGATAATTATTTTCCTGGATGTGTCCGAAATTGCACTAATGACAGTTTATCCGAATATATATCCACTTTGAAGATTTTGTCGAATAAGAAAATCCGACCGATTCTAAAGTTAAAATCAATTTGAATCAATTAAATGGCATCACTTTCCGGCCAAATATATCACTCCTTTCCGGAATAATCACGCTTTTTCCAAATTTTTAACTAAACATCAATATTTTTAACGAATTGTTTACAATCACCGCCATTTTGTCGATCATGTGATACCGAAAGTAGTGCCATTTCTTCAATGGCGGCCTCCTAGATATATCCGAGAGTATGTTACGCAGTAATATCCGAGGTCGTTCCGAATGATTAAGAGCTAGTCACTAAGTATTCTAAGTGATAAGAACTTAGGTCCTGAATCAGCATCAGATTTTTAGCATCAAATGTCATAAAAGGAGAACTGGTCAGGTACTAAATTGAACCGATGGCTTCTAAGTTGCCTATTTGATACTTTTTGATAATAATGTTCACATTGGTCGAAATTAAAGATTTGTGTATATCCAAATATGTAGCCTTGTTTAAGCCTTATTACTTTGTGATATTATTTTGATTACTTAGAAGTTAGACTTGTTATATTTCATGACTTGCATCTTTTTCAGGTCACAAAAGAGTAACTGAACCATAAGTCATTAAATGGTGTCAACAATTGTTGTTAATGAAAATAAATGAAAAATAATAAGAGTATAAAGCTGGTGATGAAAAAACTAGCTGTAACACAGTTAGCAACAATACTATCTTAAGATATTGGCAAAGGTAAAAGATTCATTTATATTTGTCAATCTCCCATTACACATTTTTGCATCCGTGATTGTACTTTTTTATTTAACATTTTGATTCATCAATGTTTCACTTTGACAAAATTTACAATCTTGACTAATTTGTGCCATAGTCAGAAATGAATACCGGTATATCTTATTCATTATTATTTTATTCATTATTTAGAAAATTAGAACACCATCAAATTTATCCAAAATCAAAGAGCACAAAACATGCTGATCTTGTATCTTTGTAGAGCACTAGGTCTGTTAAGCTATTCATATCATCATCAAATGAGGCAAGAAAAAGCATCCATTCAAGTTCTTTGTTGCGACTTCTTTTTTTTAGGTGACTTCTTTTTTAGTCGCGACTGCATTTTTGTCATGAAATTGACTCGAAGACAAGAAAGCCAGAGCTAGCCCTGATCCCCACATCATTGGATTAAGACACTGAAATTTATGCAAGTTAAGGTTGTAATGCACAAGTAGAATTACTAATAGTAACTAGGGATTTCATATTTGGATTGTATTCCAGGTCATAACTGGTTCCTACCTTCTATATAATAAATATTTATTGTATCGAGGGAGAAGGTGTCTGCTCCTTGTAGAAAGATAAGGAAAACCAGGTAAATCTAGGATTCAAGGGAAGTTGATAAGTTGAGCTAGCAGCTTTCCATAACTCAATAACAAGCCTTAAAAATATGTAAACTTCAATACTTATACCAAAGCAAATGTCTTATAGTGAAACCAAAACTACTGATTGCATTTATGACAGTTTACTTAATACGAAGCTTTAGGTTTGAGCTTTCAATATTCAATGCATATAAATGAACTTGTTGAAATGAAATAATGGTATGTGTGATGAAAGTTTTACCCGACTAATACAATTGATATTTCAGATGCTGTATAACACCATAGATGGATATTCTACATTCAACAATGCATACTACATTTGGTGAAGATTGAGGAGTTCAGTGATTTAATAACAATAAGTAAGTAATTTGATTGACAAATTATTTATATTTATGTGATAGTATCATTTTTAACATATTTTTATTTCTAATTTAATAATAAGAATTACCAAGAGGATTAAAACACTACTTAATGAATACACATATATATGTTTCAAGTACATGTATGTATAATTAAATTTTGTGTTCTATAAGTGTTTGATTCTGTGGCTTCAGATGGTGGAAAAAAACTCTTTTGGTTGTAAGTATAGTGATGAATTATAGATATTGATGACAAGCGGTAATTGAATTATATCACATTGTTTAAAGCAATATATATCTAGTAGTTCTAGTTGAAAAAATAGCCTTTATGAAAGATTTCTGTATGGTAGTACTGTTTTAATTCAATTCCACCTGCCAAGTCTTATTCTTTTGATATTTGATGATCTTTTCTGCTAATGTTTTTTTTAAATTCGGATGCATAATGATAATTCTGTCACTAAAAATATTGAAATAAATGGGTCTCCTGTTGTGAGTTTTCATTTGTACTTTTTAACATTTTCAGGTGCCAGCATATTGTAAGATCAACAAGGATAAAGACTATTTGTTTTATCATACTGATTGTAACAGACATGACAGTTTAGGAACATTAGATGTTTTAAAGATATTATCATACATAACTTCAAAGAATTCAAGACAGTGCTTATTAATCTGTAGTTTGAAGAAAACATTGATCAATTATGAAGAATCATCCATGTGAAAATGAACCCTCTGGAGAAGAAAAGTGGATATTTGACGCTCAAAAAGTTCATTGTTTTGAGAAATTGAAAAATGAATATGCATGTAATAAATGTGACAATTAAAAGATCTAGAGCTGTCATTGATGGGCTTGAAATGTATTGACGATATCAATATATTGTGAAATTAATATTGACAATACATGGATATATATCCATTCCCTCCTTGCTGTACTATTCAGACCATTTATGTTGTCTTTTACTCATTTTAGATGTATAATTGTCATGAATGTCTGTGGTCTAGTGCTTTTTCCTCAATTTGGATGCTCTCAGTGTTTTAGACCTATCAGTTAATATCATGACAGCGCCCTGTTTTTGCTTACAATTGAAGGTTTGTCTCACAAATTTGACCCTTAAGAGTGACTTTTATTTGTTTACCTATATGTTTTTTTATTGATATTTCAAAATGCTTTTCAATTATTGATTGAAAATTGATCAAATTGATTGACAATACAGCAATGGAATCAATGACAGCTCTAGAAAGAAGAAGTTGACACTAGATGTCTTAAATTCATGATAACAATACATAAAAAATAGGTCATTTTAAGTGGAACATGCCTAGAGCAAAATCATTCCGAATAAAGTTGACTGTAAACTATAATTGCATGTATATCATTATGGTTTTGATTTTATTATTTGAAAAGAAATGTTAGGATATGTTTCTATACTTTAAATACTTCTAATCATTCACTTTTTGTTCAACTTATGTACAATCTATTCAGGGCGAGACAATGATCAGTAAGTTGCCCAGTTAGACAGTCAGATTTATTATTAACTTGGTCAAACCCAATGTCTTCTAGTAGTAACAAGTTGTCAGAACCCAAATATAAGTTGTCAGGGTTAATAGTATGCCCTTAAATGTTGAGTCTGGGTATCTGCTAAATTATTGATTTGTGTTTTATTTATTTATTGTTTGACTACAATGGCTAGTTTCACTAGATCTATTTATTCAAATTAGTTTATTAATATGGTATTATTTAAAAAAACTATTCACTTGAGCTTAGAGTGTTTGACTAAATAACTATTCAACTGTAAACCATTTTGAATTGATGGTCAGGAAAGATAATGTCATTAGTTGGCAGAATAGTGATACTAGAAGTAGACTTCAAAAACCTAGCTTTAACTTTATTCAAATTAAACAGTGTAAAATTTATTTGGTTCAAGCAGACTTTCAAATTTGATTGATCATTGCTGAATTTACTGTTTAACAAAGCATGATTTTCAATGCCAATAATAAATTGTTAATTTGAATTATGTCATAATTTGTATTATAGTTAATATTTTTGTATTTTACACCATTTCTTTCTATTCGTAATTAGCAATTTTGTCACTATTCACTTGGACAGAATCATAGATGTTTATACTGTAAAATGTTCCTTTAACAGCTGGATATAGGTTTGAATAGACTTGACGAATGGCATAAAAGACTGCATTTTATTTTGTCTACTGAAGCCCGCTAGTAATTTTACTACTAGTGTTTCAATTCATATAACCCCAAGACTTTAAAAGTAATTTTAATTTCATTCAAAGTTTTTTTCTATATTTCAAACTAAGCATTCAAGAGTAATTGTTCATAGTTAAAAAATCTTTCTTGATGAATAATTAGTTGATTTTTTAATATAACAATAAAAATTAGACATTAAATTTAAAAAAATCTAACTTTTACCTTAATGTAATACCTAAATGTATTCATTTAGTTTATGTTATTACTTATCTAATTAGAAAAATATTAATAAAAAGGTTGTTCAGAAATTTATTTATTTTCAAGACTTTTGTCTGAACCCCTATTTTGTATAGTGCTAACAGATCTGTGTGTTATGACTAGCAAAGCCATATAAGTTAGGTGTTTGATTCTCATGCAGATTTGTAAATGGTTCATTGGGGCTCTTGATTTTGTATTTTAGTGCAATGAAAAATTGTAGTAAACACTAGTCTTGTTTTAAAAAGGAGTTATTTATCTGTCAAAAATTTTGCTAGAATCTTAAGTAAATTATAATTGGATGCTGGCTTTTGGGAGGAGTTGGTCATGAGTGAGAATCAATCAATTAACTAGCCATATACTTTGTAGATATATTACAGACAAACATCCTATATAGGATAACTGACTGCCAGTAGGTACATAAAGACTTGAGATATGTCTTTATACAATATTGAGATTCTTCATTAATGTTTACAAGTTAAATCAACTTGGCAAGCAGTATGTGGGACATGTAAATATGCAGTTGTTTACAATCTTAGACACCAGACTGAATGAGGCCTTAATAAAAGGTAGCTAGTAGTCAAGCACTCAATGGCAATCATTTGCCATGTAACTACCTGATATCTATCTTATAGATAGAGCTAAAATATGCTTTGGCTAAAGCTTACCGTAAGCTCACAAACCCTCTGTGAGAGGTTTACATCAATTTGAATGTGGTTTAGTAAAAGGTGGTTTATATGTTCAACAGAAAATAGTTAAGTTATATTGCAACAAGGAATTAGATATTATTGTATGTTATCTACTGGTATGTCTATGACTCTAATTACTCATCATCCTAATCCAATGTCACTGGAGAGGCTTAATTAGATCTTGGCCTTGAGGCTTCAATCGATACTTAGTAAAACCATGGACCCCATTTACACATTTAAATAGGGTCCTTGGTATAACCTTTACTTGTGGCCGACAACTGCCCTGCTTGATAGGCAGAGTTATAATGGCCATAGAAGTCTTTTAGGAACAAACTTGAGCATGTAGAACATACAATGATTATGAACATTGTAATAGTTCAGTCTCCTTTGCTTTCAGTCCTGATGGTTGAGTGGTAAAAATGACTCTCAGTATATATTTCAGTGATAATACATGTAATCAAGTCTTTCTGATGATGTGATTGGTCTAACACCCTGATGGTACAAATCTAGTGACTGAGAGGCTTTATAATGTAGCAGAGTTATAATACAGCACTAGTATGCCCTTAACTAAAAACTAGATTTTATGAATACAAGGTAGAGTGACCACTTGCAACTCAAGAGGTTGTTGGTTCGAATCTCAACTTGGACCGTGGACTTTTACTGGGTTACATTTGGCACCAAATGTAAACAACCCGGCTAGGAATAATGTAATGGCACCCTTAAATAGTCACAAAGGCAATCAAACTTCAAGAATTTGATAACAATTCTGAAAGGAGTAGGTGTATGTCGCCAAGTTATGATACAGCACTTGTTTGCCTTCAAGCTAGTTTTTAAGGCGACAAGGACAGGTGTCTGCTTATATCTCTAGACTACCTGGGTTCGACTATGAGAATCATGGAATTTGCATGGGTTATAATAACAAAGAATGCAAACATAAATAAACAACAGAGATTGATATCAATTTTAACTGTATTTATTTATATATAATTAGATTCTATATTTTAGATTTACATACAATATTATATCTAATATTTAATTATTTAATTAAATGTTCTTTTCTAAAACATATTTTTCATAGCAACTTGATTACAAAGCTTAAGTTTTTAAATCCTCATGATAATTATTTTCCTGGATGTGTCCGAAATTGCACTAATGACAGTTTATCCGAATATATATCCACTTTGAAGATTTTGTCGAATAAGAAAATCCGACCGATTCTAAAGTTAAAATCAATTTGAATCAATTAAATGGCATCACTTTCCGGCCAAATATATCACTCCTTTCCGGAATAATCACGCTTTTTCCAAATTTTTAACTAAACATCAATATTTTTAACGAATTGTTTACAATCACCGCCATTTTGTCGATCATGTGATACCGAAAGTAGTGCCATTTCTTCAATGGCGGCCTCCTAGATATATCCGAGAGTATGTTACGCAGTAATATCCGAGGTCGTTCCGAATGCACCCTAATCTTTAAAAAGGGAGACAACTGTAATAAAACAGTAATTTCAAGAAAAGTAAGAGTTGTCTTTCTTATATTATCGACTCGTTTGAACAAGTTCGATGAAAATCGATAAATTTAAGTTCATTTGGAATACTAACATAGATATATACATATGTCAGTGGATATTATGATATTTTATTTAGTGTTCTAAAAAAATGGATTTATAAAATTAAAACAAGTTGTTTGATTGTACTAATTATTTCCCTATGAATTGTGTTTAATCGTTGAAAAATTGAAATCATACTATAAATATTGGAACATTTTTTATTGGTAGTAAGTATGCTGTAATTTTCGTCAAAATATTTTTGTCACGTGTAGCCAGAATTGTCGAATAAGTTTTCGTCTGCTGAAAGTTTCTATTTATTCAACATACGTTCTGATTTAAAAAAGATTAAAAGATGCTAGGTTGGATAAATCAAAATGTTTCTTCTAGGTCTGCATTCGAAATTGTCGTAACTTGATTTTCTCATGATTTGCCTAAATATGATATTTTTACATTTCATGAATTTCACTCATTTAAGTTTGATTGTAAAACAAGTATATTAATAAAAGCGTTTTTTATGAAGCTTAAATGTATTTTTTTTAAATATATTTTCTTTCAACTTAAGGTAACTCTCTATGTTAACCACACCTATTTACTGGGACCACAATGGAAATAAGAGTTCGCTCTTTTTTGTGACATCCCTGAATATTTGTGGCTTGACATGGTAATATTAAATATATAGACATATAAATTTCCTTTAACATTTTAGTTGCCTTATTTTACCTTTCTTAATAACACAAAATTGATCATGTCAATTATTTATTGTTAATGTGCTATTTATATGTGCTATGTTAAAATGTATACCATGTACAATGCTCTTTTATTCTGAATAAACTATATATAGACTCTATTATATATACTGATAGGATCCATGGTATAAAGTACGTGCGTCTACTATGAGTATTTGTACTTCGGATTATTCAAGAAGATATGACTTTACACGTACATTTATTATGA
The DNA here is from genome assembly GCA_025267735.1 of Mactra quadrangularis. Taxonomy (NCBI): domain Eukaryota; kingdom Metazoa; phylum Mollusca; class Bivalvia; order Venerida; family Mactridae; genus Mactra; species Mactra quadrangularis. The sequence continues at coordinate 47,619,072 of CM046300.1, read as the reverse complement.
CTGTTGCTAAAGGAATTGTTCCATAAATATGTGTATGAAACACATTCGTTTTATAATACATTTTTTTGGCCCAAAACCATATCAAATGTATGTGAAATATAGGTAGTTCAGGATAACTGGGGACAATTTTAAATAATAATCAATGTAAACAACGTCTCATGTTATCCAAAACGGACATAACATGTTTTTACCATAACCATGGTACTATGTAAATATCTATTGATTTTAAGGACATGTTTAAAAGCTATCATGTTCGTTTATTAACATTATGAAATATGATCGACTTGAGTGGAAATCTTTTGTCTATAAAATCCATTAACTATTGATATCGATTATTTTGATTGTTCAATGGCCTACGTGTTTCTATTTTTAGTGTTTACAAATTTATTAAGTACTGAATTGTTCGGTGTATCCATGTTAACTTGGTTTTTTTCAATTTTACATACAGTACATGTTTACATGTAACGAAACTTCTAAGTACCCCGATTTCAATGTTGTTGGATTTTTTTATTTTTCAACATTTATGTCCAATCGTTGATCAAAAGTTATATATGACTATATTGTCATCTGCTTGCATGGTTCTCATGCTTCTTAATTGATCCAAAATTGGCTTTTTTCGTACATGTGCTGAATAGCGAAAATGAGCATGGGTTTCTCGTGCAAAAATCCCACGTGGTCAGTTTTGATGAAAATCGTTAGTGTGTTGATATGTACAACCAAAAAAAAAAGAAATAGCTTGAATGTCGCTCAAAGATTGAGAAATTGCTAAATATCAACGCATGCACGACAAAACCGGTTTTGCATCGATAAAGTAGCATAAAACCATGCCAACAGACAACAGTATGGTCCTATACAGATTTCCGTGTTCGATCGGACTCAAATGTTGAAAATTAAACATTTCCTACAATATTGAAATCTGGATACTTAAAAGTTTCGTTAAGTATATATTATATTATAAAATTTAGAATAAGTCAAGAAAGACACATACACATATATTTAATATTAAAATTATAATATAAAATTTATTAAATTAATAAACGCCTCGACCACAGACGTTCATTCGTCAATAAAATTATAAAGGAACGTTCTTTACAGTATTTTAATAAGTAATTGATACTGATCTTTATTTACCGTAATTCCTTACTACGAGCACCCTCTTTTAATTCCGCCTATATTGTCTGCGTACCTTGCTTTATTTACCTTCGTGAGTTCGTGTTACAATCTCAGTTTAAGAAATATGACGTTTGTTCTTAAACATAGGCAGCTGACACGGCACATTCATCAGAGACACTTTATATGTACACATACAAGTAAAATTTATCTTTAAACAGTGTCTTCTGCATTGAAGTATAGCTCACTGGTCTTTTGTATTTTTGGCACCTAGCCGTCTGCCTTCTTACGGGACAGCCTATCTAGGCATTGATATGGGGTTAAGAATGATGGATAGTATTTTATTGTTCATATATAAAGGGATTAAGGGTGGTTCGGGGTTCTGACACACCAAGGAACTGTGCGTAATGCTATTTTTTGTACAACTAAAATGTACATAATATTATGTATTTTATTCTCAATGTTTGACATAACTTATGATTTCTATTCAGATCATAGTTCACGATGGTCGGACAAAGAATTTTGATTGAAGGAGTTTTAGATATCAAAACACCAGCATCTGGATTTATTAAGGGCTGGAGACCTCCGGTAAGCCATTGAAAATCAATGATTTCCCGATTTTATTAACCAAGGGAGATAACACTGAACAGAATGATGAATAAAATATCATATAGTTAAATTATCTCCCCTTTAAATACAATGTTGAGCGTGGACTGAAGTCGGTTTCCTTTGTGGAGTCATTTAAGATTGTGTTAGGGAAGGAGCAGCTATCTTTCAAATTACACCAACTCACTGTATTATTTCTCTTGTAAAAGGTTGTGGGTACTAGCCCGTATAACGATTAGACGTTCTGTGAGAAAAAAACTTTGATTTTGATGGTCAAAATAGTGGAATTTTACTGGGCCTCATTTTAATCCGAGTGTGACAATGCATGAAACGGATACTGTTAATTTCCACTATGCCTACTGTCTTATTTAAGTCGGTAAAAGCATTTTTTTTCTTTTTCTCAGTAGTTGTTGTTGTAGGCCAATTTTAGTGACCACAGATCCTTACTTTCTTACTTACAGCCGTGGAAAACTCGACATTTAAAGCTAGTACAAGATGAGAACGGTGGTTTAGAACTAGAAGTTTATGTCACAAACAAATCTGTTCTTGTTTCCTCCTATAAACTACAAGATTTCACTGACGTCACTATGGTGACGTCAAAGACTCACTTAAATGCGTTCGAAATTATTTCTGGAGAAAGACCAGTGATTGTAATAGCGGGAGATTCAGGATTAGAAAGTCGGGAGTGGATTTGGATTCTGCGTAAATCATTCTGGCCTCATGCTCTCGTACAGACGGACGGACACGGTAGGTGTTATAATGTATATCCCTATATCATTCAATAAAGTTCTGCTCTTCTTTGTTTGTCCTACACCATAATTCAATTCACAGCAGTGAAATGCGCTGTCGTCTGCATTTCCTTAATATTTCGCTGTAGTATAACTTTATGGTTAAGTAGAGTTTTCTTTGGCCATACAGTGTACTTCTTTTCTAGTCCGTTCCAAGAGTGAACATCGTTGCAGAATGTGTTAAGTTCAGCTTTAAAGATCACATCTGTTATGGCAAAATCAGGCGATTTTTTAAAAACTCACAAAATGCTCACATTTTTATTTTATTTTTGCTTTCCAGATGAAATCCGGGTGCATCTTCTCTCCTCACAAAATGTTGATTTAATCGAAGGTATATACGACCTACGGATCACAATAAATGCCATCACATTAAAATATTTATCAAAGAGTACATTGAGTGATGACAGATCGACGCCAGTGGAACCTTTCCACCCCAGAGAGAGTCAAACTACTGCAAGTCTACCACTGACCAGTATTGCTAGTTTTCAACTTGAACAAGATTACAATAGTAAAAAACTTATCATTGAAACATCGCCGTAAGTGATTGGCTTTATTGTTTTGATTTTAATAAGTAAAAATCCCATATACTCGTATATAAGATTCCAACTACGTGTATGTTATTTATCAAAAAGACGTTTTGGCCACATACCTTCATCAGTAATTTAAATAAAATGTAATCCTTTTTTGCTTTGATTTTCGTATTTTGTGTCCGAACTCCTCGCTGAAAATATTCGTATACTGTATTTGTATTTTCATAACATACATTTATTGAAATTACTTTGGGTTCTCACCTGTGATATAACATTGATTTTGTACATATCCATATCCACGGTTATCATTTAGACCCTTTAATAATTTTCACTGGATTATGAGTTGTTTACTTCAAACTGAAACTTTTATTGTATGTAGCACGAATCATTCTCGTACCCCGAGGTTATCAAGATTCTCGATCTAGTATTGAGAATCCTAGTAGACTCTGGGTACGAGAGTAAGCACGAATATACTTGTGTATGTTGTATATTCTAAATTGGTGCATTCTTATCCTCAGTTATGACAAATTCATGTTCACTGTATAATGAGTTGTTGATGCTCAAAGCAGGGTGTGAAACCATTACTTGTATTTTACTCCAATCAATTAAACAGTGGAGAAAAGGTGCTTTAAAATTACATCGGTGTGAAATTTACCTTAATGAGTATAACAAACGGTAATTCGTACTCAGTCACCTTATTGAGTTATAACACACCTGTACAGTGGTCATGACTCAGCGTAAAATACATGTTTGTTTCAAAACATTGCGTTGAAAAATAATTAATTGGTCTCCCTTCCTTGTGAAAACTTTTGTGTTTTTGTACGTGATGCGTATCACCGAGTTCAGGTGGCATTGCGTTTGACAAATACGTTTTCAATTACGTTGGCATTGGGACTCAAAGATTGTTTGGTCTCTGAGTTGCATCATCATCATCATCATCATCATCATCATCATTATATATCGCATTTGTATAGCGCTCTTTTCATATTGAATATATGTTCAAAAGCGCCTCACAATCATATGCATAATTAGGAAAAACGAGTTTAAATGAAAATGAAAATGGTTAAGAGATGATAAAATATAAATAATAAAATGAAGACTAATATAAAACTAAGTATTTGTGATCAATAAAGTGCCCATAGTAGTTTAAAACAATGACTACAAAACAAGTGGATTTTCAACAGTAAAAGATAGTGAATGAGTAATATTGGACTGTTGGTAGAACGGCAGCCAGATGGTCGTTGGGGAATCAGGCTAGATGCCCTGAAAATTAAGAAATGATTTACGACAAGGATAGTCGAAAGATCGAGTCCGCTGGACCTGACTCTAAATTCATTGAAATTACATTGAAACTCCCCTTTATCAAGTTTATACATTGTTTAAAATGTTAATAAAAGAGGTCGCTTATTTTGTGTAATTAGACTCTAACAGGGTACATGTAATTGCATTTTGAAACCGGTACCTGTGGTTCAAACACGTGAACCTATTGTTTTATAAGTCGTATAAATTACTCTTATTTTCTCTATCACCAAAAAGTGATGTAGATTTTCCCACACTTGTAATTTATTCTAATGGCATCGTATTTTATTAATTGTTCTTATAACACAATGTAATAACAATTATTGCATGCATTAAGACGCCAGACACTGAATATTATAAGAAATAATTATAACTATTAATTGTATAACACGACCTTGATATTGTTTGAGCTATATGACTCACTGAAGAAAAAAACACCATTGACTCTCTTGAGTAGAGTGCATTCACCTGATAATTATTTCTGCGATGTGTTCAGTTACCTTGAACGTTCCGAAACGTTCCGTAACGGAAGTGTCGAAACAACTCAACCCATAGACAACTTAACCCGATAAAGTTCAATCTCCTACGAACGGATTGAGTTGTCCCAACTTTGAGTTGAGTATTGCACGGGTTGAGTTGTCTTCGGGTTGAGTTCTCCCATACCCGTAACGTTAGCTAACATAAGTTACTGAACACAGAGCTGTTCTTGTTTCTATTTCTACCAATAAAAATGTAATTTGTAATAATGTACTTGTGCCCCCCCCCCTCCAAAATAATTATGTACATATAATAAACGAAGCAATAAAAAACATCTCAACAGTCTCAGTGTAATGTATTTATATATACAATATGTAATGTATCCATTAAGATGTGTTCATAAATACAATGCCATGTAGTCTATATGTAGGAGTTTTTTTCTGATTTAGGATAGGAATGGGGGCAACATTAGCACCTATTCGAATATTTGTTTAAAAGCCCAAGACTCTTGTCTTATGGGGGTCCCAATACTGGCGAACTATTTTGATATACTTACAATGAAACTGGCTGTAGGTGTGTTTTATGGCATAATAATGTGGTATTGTATCTAGGTATGATTTTGAAACCTCGCTAGAAATAGTTTTAGTGTCCAGTTCCTGTCCCACAACATCGAGTTTCCTACACTCCTGGAACCATTTTCAGGAATACGAGTGCAGAATGTAAATATATGCATTGATTTATTGATTCATCTGAAGTGACGAAAGTTCTCATTCGGAACTACCTCGGCGACCCTCAACGCGGATATCTTCGTAGATGATCGCCGAGGTTGTTCCGAATGGAAATTATTTCTCTGTGTGAGGGGGGCGTGGGTGTGTGCGTAAGGGGTGCGTGCATGCGTGCGCTTTACAAGCATTTTGTGAGGCCTAAACGTTTCATACTTTAATGATAATGTATTAACAGTGTGATGTCATATATTAACAGCGATGACGTCATTATTTGTCACTTATTATTTTTCACTGCAGTGCAATACTATAATATAGTGATGTCATATATTAACAGCGATGACGTCATTATTTGTCACTTTTTATTATTAACTGCAGTGCAATACTATAATATAGTGATGTCATATATTAACAGCTATGACGTCATTATTTGTCACTTATTATTTTCACTGCAGTGCAATAATATGATATAGTGATGTCATATATTAACAGCGATGACGTCCTGATTACTTGTCATTTATTATTTTTCACTGCAGTGCAATACTGTAATACAATTATCATATTTTAACATCGATTATGCCATTACTTGTCACGTTTTATTATTCACTGCAGTGCAATACTATTATATAATGATGTCATAATATATTAACAGCGATGACGTCATTACTTGTCATTTATTATATTTCACTGCAGTGCAATACTATAATACTGTTTACAAAATTCGGATATGAAAGTGGTTGGTTGAACAGGTCAATTAAGCGGGAAGCACTATCTCTTGTTTGTGGAATATGTGTTGTCCAAAAGAAATTTTTGGTTGCCCGAACTAAAAAATGGTTGTCCCGGGCAACCGGACACCCACTAAGTTAGCAGACTGATAATATAATGTATATCTCTTATTTTCAGTGACAGTGTGTATGGTGTGAGTACATTGATATTTCAATCTGCAGAAGGAAGTAATCTCACTGACATTACAGCCATTGTCAAATCTACGTTATTTCGTGCCACCAATAATTTACAAGATTGTATTTCTGCTTCAAAATGGACTTTCAATACTGAAGTTTAGTGTTTGTCAAATATCGACGGATTAAGTCGATTCATGGAGGTCACAGGTACTGAAAAAGGTTGCACACAGGGGCGGATCCAGTAATTTTTCCAGGGGGGTCCGAACTTTTTTTAGGGGGGGGGGTCCAAACTTTCGAACCACAACCTTATTACGAGTATACACATTTTGCAGAATAATGCAACATATTAATGATAAAAACTACATAACCATTAAATCTATGTTAAGCACTGAGAAAAATTGCCTCACTCTACTTAAAAATGACTTACTGTCAATAAATACACTAATGGAAAGTTACATTTTGGAAATTCTAGGGGGATCCGGACCCCCCCTGACCTTCCCGCTAGATCCGCCCATGGTACATGTGATGAAAATGATATTATTATGAGTTAAGCACGTGATAAATGGATACAGGATATGTCTGGGCTTTTCACAGATTAGAATAAAAATACATTGGTCATCTTGATTCACAACAAACTATGCTCGATTGGTAAATTTTAAAGTTTTAATATTTCAGGAGGGATGAGTGGCTCCTTGGTTATCGGCACACAAGTTTTAGAATAGAAAAGAGTCTTGGGTATATGAGCTGGCCGTCGTAAATATCTGAACAAATTTTGATAATTTTGTAATAATTAAAAGCATACAAACTAGTAAGATTGAAATTAAACCCAATCCGTTTTGTCTGAATGAATCACACTTGGGCCGTCTGAACCTTGACTAAGCCAATCAACTTTGTAATCAAGCGATGATGGGTTTCCGTCTCGTACCCATTCGGTAATCTCCGATAATCTCCGGTAATCTTCGTGTAAACAATAATTAATACAATCATACGAATGATGATCTATCTATGGTCAGTTATCAGTGTTTTAACGTTTAATGTGTTAATCTGTCTGTCACCTTTACATCTTGATATCAGATTAATTTATCAAATTATCTTGTATATATAACATAATGATGCTGATAATAGTAATTTAAATGTTTACTTTAAAGGGCCGATGATGGGTCCTTAATACTGTTTATATTGGAACCTTGAAAAGATTTGCTTGAAGATTATAACAGGCTATATTGAACAAGACTGATTTCCGCATATTCATTCGCTGCTATGCATGAATACGAAGTTAACGTGAATTTGTCCAACAGACTCGTCAGTGATTGTCATTGATTTTGGCGAAAAAGTCCGAGGAGACCGCAATCAAAGACAGAACAAAGCACAATATACAATATAGTTCCTGATATATCGATAAAAAAGTAACTTTATTGCAAAAAATGTATAAAAATTTATGATAAAAAATGTACATTTTAAATATTTTACATATTGATTGCATCCTGGTGAGGGGTTTGATTTGTTGTTGCTTTTATTTTGTATAGTATTAATATACTTCCTTTTTTGTAAAAAATCCCATGCTATACCAAGGACCCTATATCCATGGCTATACATACATGTAACCTGGGATGAATTATGCGCATTTTTTGTTCTTTCTTAATATTATATAAAAATATTGTATTGCATGTGAAATAAATCTTATCATCTACAAGGTCGTCTTGGTATGGAACTGTGCCCGTCCTTTATTTTTTATATTTAAAACGTTGCAATGTAGAAATGAGACCTTGGTGCTTGTTAATTTGAAAATATTGGTGTTCACTTGTTGTTTCTGTATTTTTTGTGATTAATTAAAACATTTGTATATGCTTCATTTATATTATTAAAGGTGGTGGGAAAATTCCGGGACCCAGACCCGGGGTCGTATTAAATATCAAAGGAAAACTATATTTGTGTTGATTATTGTCATTAAGGACGATTAAACGTTAACATTTTATATTGTATGTAATAATCGATTTCTTGATTTAAAATTTAGATTTAAATTTATTTAGATCCCGGGATTCCCCCCACACCATTATTGAAGTCATCGCCTTAACTCACTATAGCCCAAAGCCGGGGACATAGTGAAACTGGATATAGGCTAGAGAAAATTAACATGGACCCTGAATACATTTATTAAGGGTCCTTGAAATCTCTTATTTCATTATAGTTGGACTGGTTGAATTTTTGCCCTTTACTGTATGACATAATAAATCGGGCTAGTGTTCAAAAAAGTTAAGGCGATGACTGTTTTTATTATTAATTAGGGACTTTAGTCAGTTATTTCCCCTTGTATACTCTCTAAACAGGTAGGTCTTACTAGTTGGATTACTCCGATTTTACCCTTACTTTTAAATGTCAATTTGCCAAAATGGATCTTTCATAACTTTTTTGTTAATGATTTAATTTGTTTGAAATTCAAGCTAAGTATTTTTAGGGTAAAGAACGATCTAAATTTTATCACTTCTGTTAATATCTTAATTAACAAGAAAGATATCAGATGAAATATTTTGTTATCCTTACATAGGAATTTAATGATAAAATCCGAGGATTCCAACTGTAAGGACCTACTTACCAATTGGATTACTTCAGATCTTATCAGGGAAAGATAACTGACTAAAGTCCCTAATTGTGATAAATTGTGATATTATGTGTATAATGTTTATATGTTTTTATTATTAATGTGATATTATATGTACAATTATATATATTTATTTAATTATTGTTAATTATTACGACATATATTGTAAATTGTTATATTATGTTATTAATTTCATTGATTGCTTTAAAAAAATACAAATCTTTTTATGAAAGACCGACTTTGTTTTGTTTTTAAATACCACAACTGATGGGAGTTTTGCTGACGACGTCCTGTGTTTTATGAGCACACCCAAACGTTGTTTTTATTTTGAAATAAAACATAGGCACATATTTAAATTATTTCTTAAATTTTGTTGCTTTCTCTATTACCATTTTGTGTACTTTTTGTGAAAATTGAAGTCACGTGGTCGAAGTCACGTGGTCTGGTTCAGTTTCTAAATTATCGTCTGCAACATTGAATGTTGAACATTAATTAACATTGTCCAATAAACGAGAGTGGTGAAGTACTTAAAACCTGTTGAAATAATATTGGGTTTCTTTAGGGGTTTAAAGGGTCGGAAATCCCTTTGTATCGTTATCAATAAATCGATAAAGTGGGGTCGTTTAATCACTTTAACCTCGAATGCGGTTTTATTGCTCTCGCAACATAATGTATAGTTACTATCATTGTAACCACCGAGCCGTACAGCAATTCCCTCTAGACATGCAAGGCGCGTTTTTACGTGGTTTTACTAACATTTGAATGAATATTCGTTAAAACAGGAAAAACAACAAACAAATATACTGAACTATCCCGTGGAATGTATTTTGCATTAGTGTTTGCGTCGTTGTTGTTGTTTTTGTGAAAACATGTTGTTTGGCAGAATGGATTTATTAAAATACAAACAACACGTGGTTTGTTGAAAAAGGAATAATTACTTTAAATCGATAAACATTTTGAGTTGATTTAATTAATCGTACATCGTTTACTTTAAATATGTTTGTCACTTTAATTAATTGAAGAGTGAAATGTGACATTAATTGACTATTTAATAAAAATGTGAATAGAATGACATCGGAAAAAAGTGAATTAAAAGCGTTGGATGGGAATTGTTTTTATTTATTTTGGGATTATTTGATTAAAGAACTAATGGGGATTTATTAAAAAGAATTAGGAGATGTATTGGCCGGAGCATTCTTGGTCACAAGGCTGGCATAGACCATCAACGCCAACTTTGAAAAGAAACAGCCATGGTATGTACAAACTTATATTTCTTATTGTTTTATTTATAATGCAAATTGTTCTAAATAAAATGCATCATTCAAATTTGATTTAAAATAACACAAACGGTTACAAATACGCCTGAAGACATATGAACAAATCATATGGAGACACTTTTGAACTTAACATATAAATTACATGAATGTTTAATTGCAGTCTATACATGCAAATATATATTTTTGACGTCTACATGATATATTTGCTGTTTAGAACTTTCATCAAAATTAAATGTAACAGTAATTGCTATGAAAAAAAAAACGTTTCATGGATGCAAATATTAGCAATTTATGATTAAAAGAGAATATTTATTAAGTGAAAGTGATAGAGAATCGTGAATTAAATAAACTCGTTAAAAGTATAAGTATCCATCACGCATTTTGAGGTTAAATCTTGGACTTTATATGGATTATACAGAGTTCTTGCAGAGACATAATTATATAACACGATATGTAATTCCCTGGTTCTTGGTTTAATCAAGTTCCGAACGCTTCATAAGGTCCACAAGGACACATTTACTTTTGAAACCATAAATATCTGTCCTAATACAAATACTTTAAAGTTTATATAAAAAGAACGCTAAAAATTTGTCACATACATAGATGTACCATATGGCGTTTTTCGTGGTTTTCTTTTGTTGACAAGGTAACCAACTTGTGGTGATCCGTTCACACCTTTCATGGGGTTGTTTATAATGTATGTAATACAAACTAATTAAATAATTGAAATGATTTCAATTTAAATTCAAACCGCCCGTACCTGTTCCCTAGACCGTTTGAGAAATGGCGATGGCAACGCTAGAAACTTGCGAAGACCAACAGAGAATATCTAGGTCTGTTTCAATGATAAGATGTCACCCATAGACTCTGGACCGCTCACCTGAGAACTGGAGAAGGGAGCCTGACCCGCGATTTTAAGAAATTGTTGACGACGGACAGACGCACAGACGCCGATTATATAAACTGGTCATAACTCATATTAGCCCACCACTGGACATATAGTGCACAGACGAGCTAAAAATAATGTCACGGCTCAATATTTAATCAAGTACCCTTTATTTACGTATATTTATGTATACAGGATCATTGATTAAATAAAATACAGCAATGTGGTAAAAAAACATCAAGGAATTGACACAAGTGACAACTTTATCTATTTACATAATAAAAAGCACACAGACTTATTGCAAGATTTTCACAGAAATACATATGGCCATGTTTGACTAAATAATTGTAATGTTTGCATAGAGATGGAGCAAATTCTTAATACGGATGATGATTTGATCTAAGGACCTTTTTATAGTTAAATTATCCCCCTTACACATGCAATCCCCGTATGAGCCTAGTGATTGTGGTTACATTCTATACGCTGTCGGGTTAAATGGTTATCATCATTAAAGCACGACCTGATGTACAGTGCCCGCCAAAAGTTCTTGGAAACACAAAACTTTGGAGAGTATTTGTCATGCATACATCAAGAAATTTTACTATAAACTAAGCCTATTCATACTACATATGTGGGATTAATGTTAATTTGGTGTTCGTGACCCATAATAAACTATCCTGATATGAATTATATATAAAAGATTCTTCCAAGTTTGACTTAATTTAGACTTTTTTAATTGTTTTAACGTCGTATTCAACACATATTTAAGTCATATATAGGACGGCTAGCTCTTCCTACTATATGTGTAGGTTTACTGAACACTTTTTGCTATCACCAGTACTAACTTACCCTACCACGAGGCCGACAACTCATGTATAGGGTATGACCTACTGCGACCGGGCTAGAACCCGCGATCTCCGGGTTTAAAGTCAGACATGCTAACCACTACGCCACGGTCGCGGCTTTAATTTAGACTAAAAAACAATCTTTTAAGGGATGAAGAGTCACATCCTTGGGGTCTGCACAAAAAGTTTCCCTATGGAGCGAACGGGCCCTCATTAACATCAATCAAAACATAAGATGACTCTTTCTTCGTTTTATCATCGTTAAAAGTGAATCGGTTCAGTCTAAAAACAGGATTTCGTCCAGGGACTTTTGGCTGGCATTGTATACAAAGTTCGTTCAACATATGTTATGTATTATACATGTATGAAACTATCTGAACTCTTACATAATAACAGATGTTTCATTTGTTTTTACAAATTATGTAGTTTTACATACTGTGCAGAAATTCAAGGTTACCGAAGAGGGGAACACATGTAATTATCCCTGTTAGATTTTTTACGAGCTATACGGTCGTAAGTTATGAAAACAATAACTGTAACAACTAAAACTCGATTTTGAAAGAATCATTTACTAGACAATAATCATATCTTAACGGTGACTCAGTAAGCTTTTATTGAAAAGCAGATTTACTGAGAAATTTAAATTAGATCATAATAAAAAAACTTTTTAAAAAATAAAAATATCATAAGGACTTTTTAAGTGTATTAGTAAATGCAAGTTGAGGTTCAAATTAAGATGATAATCCGATCCAAATTTATGTTTTGAGTATTCTTGACAGTCAAAAACAACAACAGCAATTTATCTTATCTATTGACGTCATTAATTTCAGTATTTTTTTCAAACTACCTGATTATAACTATCGGTCTCCTAATGGTTGATCATCATGTAATAGCCATGGGCTTAATTATTTAAATGTACACTACAAAGAATAGTAAACGAAATCCATCCATTCATCTGCAATTAGCTGTTAGTCACGTCTTCAAATTACTCTTGATCTTTTCATCAGAAAGGACAAAACTTACGAAATTCAAACCGCAGACTGATTTCTTTATTGTTCACCAAAGCCCGCGTACTATACAAAAACGTGAATCATTATCTATAGATCAATTAAAATCTGAATCCTGTTCACAGGGTGTGCTTTGTCACGTACTTTAAAGATTTAGTAAAACAGTAAACAAATATCTCCGACTGAAATAGGAAAACTAAATAGATGACGTGTTATTCTTTTTTATACGTTTTTCTAACAATTTAACAAAGTGAAAGTTTGTTACGGAATATTTCTACTTTGCAATATTTGAGTGGCGTAAAACTCACTGTAGAATACAACACCATTTAAGCATTCGGAACACCTCGACCTTTCATGAATGAATGGCTGAGGAGTTCCGAATGACCATTTAAGCCCAATTAGGAACTCCACGGCGATCTTCTTTGAAGATATATAGTTTATTTGCGTAGAATATCACCGAGGTCTCCCGAATGTGATATTTATTAATTAACCGATTAATTCAATGATGACGTCATACGGTGAAACACTCTGATAAGACACTTATAGTACATAATTTATTATCTTATTATTCACATTAAAAACATCAATTGCAATGTTGTTTTTTGGTGATTTGAGGACATGTACTTATGTACCTGTCCGTAGCCGGTCCTAACAGAGATGGTGAGGGTGTCCACTGCGGTCTAAGAACCCAACAAAAAACTTTCCCAAGATCACTGCTAGACACTTAACTTATGGTTAGGTTCTAGCTGGGTCTACACATAAGAGCTGCTTTTCATTAAAAAATCCTAGCACATTCTCCTAAGATCTGTCCTAGGACACCCCTAGGATTTGACTTAGTTGCATTTCAACAAAAAGTCCTAGGACGAAAATTTTCTTAGGCGCTCTTATAATACGTAATTATACTGATTTCTGAGGTCTCCAACAAGATCAGACAAAAATGATTTGATTAGAAGTGAATTATATCGAGAGCAAGAGCGGCTATTGTTGATTCTACCGCATTTTTTATCCCGGAATTCAATTCAGTAAGGATTAAAAACCCTCTAAGGACTGCCCAATACCACTTCTAAAGTTAGGAGCGTTTTCGACTAAGGATTTTAAGTAGGAATTTTAATGAAACGCATTTGGGATTTTTTCTTGATTCTAGGACCAAATTTTGTCCTAGGATTGTAAATGAAACGCAGCCAAGGCACCCATGTGGAGCAGACTGAACCTGGTGGAAAACTAAACTCATAAATAACATGAATTAGTTGGTTTGTCTTACTTCTGTCTTAATCAGTTGATATTATATAAGACAGATAATCACCTTTTCATCGGTTCTGTTCTGTTCTCATCATTTTTTAGATCAATCAGACTCATTTTCGGCAAGCTTCTGCCTAATATCTCAATTGGCTCACCTATAAAGAGCCAACGACGGTAACGAGACTTGAATTCTAAAACTTTAATCATTCAGAACCGGGTGTGTTTTTTAGCACGAACCTGAATCTGGATTACCGATCATGATTGTGATTCAGTCGTTTTTAATAGAATCATGAACATGTTCTTAAATCAAGCTCCAAGCTCGATTAAAATACAATCAAAGATGGCGAATCTGACACTGACAGCATTCGGAACTACCTCGGCAATCTTTTACGCAAATAAACATATATCTTCGTAGATGATCGCCGCGGTTGTTCCGAATGCAATGACGAGCCTTCGCATGTTGACACCATTAGGGTCCGTCGATATCCTCGAAGAACCCCAAAAAACTTTAAAACCCCGAAAGAAACCCCTAAAACTAAGAACCCCCCCCCCCCAAAAAAGCGTAGAAAACTCTTTAAATCCAAGGATTAACTCTAGATACGCATTAAAAATGAAAATTGCTAAATTTTGTAATTATGTGATGTAGGTTTAAAAGAATGAAGTTAAATATTGACTGTAAGCCAGAAAACCCCTTTTTTGTGATTCATTTTTCACGGACCGGCGGATCATAGTGGCTCTGGAACTCAAGGAACTGCCAGGCACTCGCAATAAGTATTTTCTTTTCTGCCACAGAAATGTTAGTAGCCATATTTAAACAATAAGCCAAATCAAGATGTTTTATTATCCTCAATATCATGATTAAGATTGTATGCTTAATCAGAACCATGATTTCAGAAATAAAACACACCCCTGGTTTTTAATATTGTTAACTATGAAATATTTACTGACTGATAGCTAAATTGCATTTAAGATGTCCCTTTTCAAAACTTTCATAAGTAACTTATCAAAAACCCTCCATGAAGCTGCCTGTCACAAAGGAACAGACTTGTTACTATGACATAGGCTTAGTAAAACCCTTTTAAAGTAACAATTACTTCCGTTTTAAAATAATGTAACAAAAGTTATATTGTTACGCGTTTTGTTTGCTCATGATGAGTAATGAACCCCTACATGTAGAATAAAAAAAACATGTAAAAATACATCCGTATGAATTGTTTATTGTAACCATATCAGTAATGTTTTCTTTAAACTTTATTTATTGTTTAGTAAAGTTTTCTTTAAATTTTCAAAAACCTTTACATTGTTTAGAAAAGTTTTCTTTATTTTTTTTCAATACCCTAATCATTGCGTCAGGATTAAACTTGGGATGTCAAAATACAATGAAAGAAATCATTTAAATTTAATAGAGATTTCATCAATTAGTTAAAAACAGTTTCATCCGGTTTAAAGGTAACCTTTTAAATAAATTGATGTCAAAAAGATTAAAACTGATAAGGATGTATTGTGTTATTGACGATGTTTACTTAAACAAATCAACAAACAATTATTTTTATTGTTGGTAATAAAAATGTGTGAAAAATTATACATAATTAAAGTTTTACTCTATTTTTAATTAATAATAAACAATTTAAACGGTAATTAAAGGAAATAAGAGTAATACGTGTTTTATTGGATGTTTTAAATGACAGTAAAATTTTACGGGTCATTAATTGATGAACCTACAGATAAGACTACTAATTAATTGAAGACAATTAATTAATTATGATATATATACATGTATAATTATGAATATACATTGTAGTAGTGTTTCAGTAATAATTTTGAGGAGATATTTTTTTAGATAGAATATATTACATGGATTTCTTACAATGATTCAAACATTATCTTTCTATTCATCATATCATTATTATACTCTCTTAGAAAAGGAAAATATTTGTCGTAAAAGACAAAATACATAATTTCTATTACACTATTATTCAAGTTGTCGTTGAGTGAGGATTTCATTTGAAACAAAGTAAGTGTACCATTTCTACTTTCAAATATAAGAATTATACGTACAAAACGTTTCTATGCACTGGAGTATTGTATTGTATTATTGTATTGTATTGTATTGTCGAAATTTTACTGCAATAGAAATATATTGTCTTTCTGAATGTAAACTAATGTCAATATTCAAAACAAAAAATAAATAAATGAAAATTACAAGAATTTTCAAGATTGTCACCAGCACGTAAATTCGAGACTATTAAATCAGTGAGCTTATATTCTAATGTAAGGCCATTGATTAAAACAAGGACACTGTATATATAGGGTCCTTGAATAAAAGTACATTTAGTTTCGTTCCAAATATTTAACATTTTATTAATGATACTCGCAGTATGTGAATAAAGACCCTTGATTAATTCAAGGACCCTATATACCAATGTAATATCGTAATATAGGGTCCTTGATTAATTGTACATTTGTTTTTGTTTTTAAATATTTCAATATATTTATAACAATATTCACAGTAAGTGGGCAACTTGACATGAATACGCGTCAGAGGTGTAGTTTGATATACAACATGACATATCTGTATATTAATTATTTGATAATTCTCAATTCTGACATTTAATTAACAACAGTGTTCGATGCCACTTGTTAATTATTCTATGACAGCTAATTACTACACTGTCATCAATTAACTGATGCCAGTGATTGGAATTATCATAGACATAGGGTATCTATGGATCTGGAATTATCACAGACTTGTAACATAATTATTCAGTTGTTGAGACGTGTCATGGAATTATGTGCCTAATAATAATACATAAATAAAATCAAGGAATAAAATCTTAAGTAGAAATATTATCAGTTATGAAATTATGTAACAAATAATAAAAATAGGAATACAATAGGAATATGTTCTTGTTTAAGTGCCATCGGATACTTGTTACCTTTCATACATAAATAAATTTATCTAATTTTATTATATTTTCTTTTTTTCTGACGTTTTCATTGAAACGTGATTTCTTTATCAAATATAGTGACTCATTAGTCTAGATCGTAGAGTTCTAGAACTGAATAAAACCAGATTCTTGCTATCAAAGGCTTTGCTCTTAGTTTTTAAATGTTTTTTTCACGAAGGGATCTTACGAT
Source organism: Mactra quadrangularis (assembly GCA_025267735.1). Taxonomy (NCBI): domain Eukaryota; kingdom Metazoa; phylum Mollusca; class Bivalvia; order Venerida; family Mactridae; genus Mactra; species Mactra quadrangularis. The sequence goes on along the minus strand of CM046300.1, from coordinate 47,601,647 downwards.
AAAATGAGTCGCATGTCAGTAAAATTAAAACATTCGTAAAAATTGTAAACTTTTTAATGAAAGCCAAATGAACAGAATTTACTTAAGATATCAATTCTTTAAAATTGTATATCCATCATTAGACTTTCTACGACAATTTCATTATAGAATAACTTACAATGATTTTGGTCGCAATATGTGTTAAAGAGAAAAAGTGAAATTACATGTTTTTTGTTGTTCTGTTGTTTTTTGTTTATGTGTGAAATTGATGAGAAAATAAAACTACATAAATCTAAATGATATCTAGGGTCTGATGACCGGGTTAATATTTAAACCTTCATATACAATCTGGCCATGACAGTGGGTTCATGCTGGCTATACATACATGTACTTGTATAAAACAATGTTAAATATGAAGTTATCAATTAAATTTAGAGATACTAAAAGTCAATATTTTAAACATGGTAAGTATATTGTCTACTTATCAAGATAACATAATCTATTGTTATATAAGTTATACATTCTCCCTTTCAATTTTATACACTTATGATAATATCTATCATCATCTTTGCTGCTGTCATCATCATTATCACCATCACAACCATTATCATCATGCACGTCATCATCATTTTCAGAAAACATCAATATTACATCATCATCATAATCACCACTTCCACAATTATCATCACCATCATCATCATCATCAACATCATCATTATCACCATAATCACCATTAATATTATCACCATCATCATCATCAAACACACCATCATTATCATCACCACCATCATCACCATCATCATCAGTATCATCATCATCAGCAGCAGCATTTCCCGGTACATTAACGAGCATCACTCAGTACCACAAACCACCCTAGTCTAGACACCAACATTGTCATACATACATTATCTTGACTCATTTTCTGTAAGAGTTTCCACATACTTCTCTATAGTTCATCTTTTTACCAAAACAAGCTAATTAACTTCATTCTAAAGTTCAGTGAATAATTAAATAAGTTTATAATTAATCGTGTTATCTGTAAGAACAAACAAACGCACACACACACCGCTAGAGTTCAATGTATCAATGTCAGAAAGGGGCAGAGTGTGACCCTTTTTCCGGGGGATCCAACCCGGGCTCCAGGCAACTTAATTATCAACATGAAAACCAGTTTTCAACTTTTTTTGAAATATTTGAAAAAAATCAATTAGGGAGCCGGGCCCCTTATGACCCCTCCGCTCGATCCGCCATTGATATCTATACGACATCCCGGATAGGTACCCTGCTATCTAAATGTAACACTCTTTATCACTCGAGTTAATTACAATGGTACGGACTGTTTACAGTATCTTACATTTTTTTTTCAAATCAACATTTAATAGAGAGACGCTAAGAAATTGACACATGGATTAATTAATGAATTTTTAATTAGAAGAAAACGTAAACATTGTGCATTATCAGACACAGTGACATGAAAAAAACACTCATATAAGAGACTCTAGCTCGAAAACTGTGTTTTAATCACTTTGGAGAAACCAGTGAATAATATAAATTTAACTAATTGTTTATTTTAAGAATTTGCGAGCGAAATTGCTGCGAATTTGGACTTGTATTTAATATACGTGTGCTATTTTGCACCAAAAATAAGGAAAATTTGAATTTTAAATTTTATGATGACGTCACTAATGATGTAACATATTCTATTTGAAAGGTGCTAAAAGATCTAGAAGTTTATCATTCCATCATACCATTAGAAGATACAAAATGTTTGAAGGAGGGATAGATCACTCTGGATACATCGATATAAAACAGCCAGCTAAAATTAAAGGAAGAAAATTGAAGGTATGTACAAAAAAATATTAAATACATTTTGTGCACCAACAATCGTTAGTCTGATACGGGTACTTTGTAGGCGTGGCTACAATTCTAATATTTTTGCCAAATGGCAGGTATTTTACGATATTCAGGTTTTGTTACAGTTAGGTTCCACAGCTAGGATCATCAAACTCAATGGTCTTAATAGCGGTGGGTTCTTTTATATAGGGACCATTTTTTCTCAAATTAAGCATTTGGGACTTATGAATTATATAAAAATCTCTTGATTTTGCGATAAGCAAGGTGGTTTTAATCGCGGGATTTCACTGTACGCTCAGAGGATGAAATTCCATCGTTAATAAATACAATGGTTCTAAATGAGTTATTTTTATATTTCTGATTATTCATACTTTATACCGATAAAAATCAAAAGAAACAATTTATTGAAGTCATATATTAAAGATAGCATGGCATTTTTTACTGAAATAAAAAACAATGTAAGAAAGAATTGTTCTGTTCTGTAAGAAATAAAAGCAGGTTTGTGAAGGCTATGGTTTTTGATAGAGAGGAAAAACTTACGAGCGAAGAACTCATAAAAATACAATAAATGTTAGAATAGGATTTTCACGTTGTTTTTATAGGATCGAATGATCGAACAAAACATTTTTATTTATTGAAAAGCAAACTTTATGGAATTTCGGCTTAACCTACATTTTATAGTGCTTGAGTTTTTACTTAAGTAATGAATGCCCAGTAATATCTGAAAAATATGATGTTGATAACAATGAACTGTTGTCAAAATCGGTCTTTCCGTGCATTTGGTATTTTTCATGACTTGCTAAACTCGTGCAGTATGATTTCATGGAATTTACTTTCTAGAATAGCTCGCCAAAGGTTATTAAGTTTTAGATGATCCATATTGTATATATACTACGTCACTTTAGTCTCTGATACCATCATTACTCAACAGCGAATCTCCCACACATGTTTTGTTGTTTTATGAACGCAATGACTGATCCAGCGGGGCTGAGGCTGGGGCACTGATCGATTGATTTATTTTAATATATTTTCCTACTTACAAATGTATTTTCTGAAATAAGTTGAAATATATTCCAAAGTAATGTTTTTTTGGCGTCCTTACACTCACCCTCTCGAAAATCGCATTTTTGCACCCTTCGCCTTCCGGACCCCTAAAATAGATTTCAGAAACATTTTGTGAACTTGCCCAAGTAGACATACCCTACCATGAACTCAGACCTAAATAATAATGTTAAACCACTTGATATTATAGTTAGCAAGGATTGTTTATAACTACACATCTGGTTAAATCATCAAAATCCCCCTCGTAGTAATACGATCTCGAGAACACATTACGTAATAAACCCTTAATACTTAATGTTAGGGAGTCAGATTAGATCCCTGTGGATTTATGGCCCCTAATTTAACACAGATTGCAATCTAGCCTGTCACAATATGTGAAATCTCGGCATGGAAGAATTTTATGCATATATTGTATTTACTGCTGCACAGTGTTTGTTTTTACGCTACATTACGTACATGTATACTAAATACTGTAAAAACCCGTCTCAACGAGATGAGTCCGTTTATAATCTATTCTAAAGGAGTAGACGAGCTCTCATTATCATTTTTATCAACAAAAATTACGTAATGTTGGAAAAATAGCCTGTGTGAAGAAGTGGTTAGGTATTTTCTGTTATTATCAACGATTTTTTATATCATTCTAATGATTGACCGAGGACTTTTTTGTATACAAATAAAATTATCAATTCTCACTTCTAAAATGGGCCATTATTGCACATAGATATACATGTACGATTGTACTTTGACAGCATGTATCAGCCTTGTACCCATTATCGAAAATGCACCGAGCATCACCAAAACATTAATGACCTACGTAACCTCAATCAGTATAGTGAGACAACAATCACCAGCCTCATATGGGTTATTTACCCAAAATAAGATTAATATCAAAATGAGACTAGCGATCGTTGTTAAACTTATATCAAATGTATACAATGATCAGTTTTCAAACAATAGTGACCTAGTGATCGCAATCATAATACAAGCAAATTGGATTGTTTTTAAATTAATTGTATACATGTATATTCTAATTATGCTATCACCACGTGATCGTGTGATGACCTACTGACCTCTCGTAACATTAGAATACATAGATAAATGAATTATTTTGTATATATAATGTGTTTGCATTGTCATAGTTTAAAATAAAAATAAAACAAATAAATGTAAATATATTTTGTGATATCAAAAGTGATTGTTTTAACTACATGTATCTAGATTTAACTGGTTACGTAAATGATAATGACCGATATAGTTTTAACCTTCAAGTGTTGTCTAATACATGCTATCCTAACTATATCATCATCAATACTCAATATTCAACCCCGTGTGCAAAAATGTTGTCATTTTAAATATGTTTTATTATAATATATACGGTAATTTAATGCAATACCACTCAGTATTACAATCTAAATACATGAATAAATTAATAAAACCTGTAGTAATTTCTGGTGTAAATAGAATACAATATAAATGCTTGCTTTTTATACATTGAAGATTTGTCAAGAAAACAACACTATTGTATTCAAACATAATAAGAGTTGTTCATATTGCCCTGACACCAGAAATTTAGTTTAATCATCCTTTACATTCATTTTGTCAGTCAGTCACGATATTTGTACTTTAGTTTGAAATGTTTTTATCCATCTTATGTAAATTTGACAAAGCTATATTTGATTCATAAAGTGTTGTCATCTTTAAAGTCGAGTTGCCCGTGTGCATGCACAAAGCATCGACCATTTCCGCCGTCAATTGGACAAGCTCGTCGTGCAATAACCTTAGTGATACATGTAACTTCTGTCTATTTCAGTCATGGAAAAAGAAATGGGTTGTTGTTCACGAAATGTCAATCAGATCCGCTGGAAGATCCGCTGCTAAAGTTGACATATACACAAGTGAGAAAGTCGCAACAGATTCGCCTGCTGACAAGCTTACCTTCATAGTTGAGTTTGTTACTGATATTAGACAAGCTAAATCAAAGACACGTCCTCACGCATTCGAAGTTGTTGAGAAAGAACCGGTTCTACTCTTCGCCGGAAGTTCAGAACTAGAATCACAAACATGGATGTCTGTTTTCAGGAACATATTCTTCCGTGACCAGGACACAGAAGGTTTGTTTGCTTCATTTTCTAATCTATTCAATTAATCGATTTGGATCGCACTTTCAGTTTATTTCTCGAGTTCTCGATTCATGTTAAACATTAAATCGATTGTTTTCTTACAAAGCTTTTATAGTATATCTTAATAGTTATCCGTTTTGACAATGAAAATGAGCACCCCTGATAGGGTACGAAGTATCACAAAAACGAAACACTGTTAAAATCGTTTTTCTGTCTAAAAGTTCTAGGAAACTCTAATAATATCATTTTCAATTTCCAAAAAAAACCCAATGTATTTATATATTCTTTTGTTTGTCTCTTCCAGATAATTTCTCAGTGTCAATTCTTCAAAATGAACACACCGACAGACTTAGTCTTGAAGGTGAATACACCATGATAATCAATCCTGAAGTGATTGCTATATCCAGTGATACACACAACTCATATGAATGGTCACTTCATACATTGAGGAGATTTTACCTTGATAAAGATTCTTTATATTCGGATAAGAAAGTTTTGACCATAGATTGTGGACCGTAAGTATTTACTTATATTATACTGACGATTTATGCATAGTGTGACGACGTTCTGTGGTCTTATACTAATATTTGAAGGTGTGGCTATAATAATTTTTAAATATAGAGATTGCTGAAAATAAATATATGATGCATACTGTTCTGTTTGGTTCTGTTTTATAACTTAAGAGTTTATATATTGTCTTACACTGATGACTGCTTGCATGATATGCTTATGAAAAAGATTGAAATTTACTTACGTTAAAATTGTTATTAAGATGGCTATAATGAATGTTAATACAGTTCTTTTAATCAAGTTAAGTCAAAATATTTTATTGGCATAAACAATATGTTCATTGCCATTGACAAAAGACAAACCCGACGATTGATTTAAAAAAGTTTATAAAATCATCATCACGATTTGACTCTTTCCAATATTAGCAAGAGTTACCGATAAATCCATTAATTTCTTCAATCTACATGTTTTTCAATATTTTATTCTTTCTTTTGCAGAAAATCCGAATGTGGTGAGGCTATTTTCCAGTTCCGTGCCAAAAACGTCACGGACATTCTAGCCGCCATTAAGAAGAACATATTCATCGCCTTGACTAAAAGACAAGCTGACGTATCAATAGTAACAAGTGACCAAACCGCATCCGATATTCCACATGAAAGAACTACATCCACCATTTCTAAAGATAGACGTTTTACAGAGTTATTGGAAACTTCATGTAAATCAGGTGATAAAGAAAGCACAGGTGATATTACTGACGATGATAGAATTCTTGATGATGTATCTAATGCTTCGTCAGTTGAAATAAGTAAAAGGAAAAGACATAGTGTAACATTTGAAAGAAGTGTAATAGACGAGTCTAAAGAACCTACTGACTTGTTGTGTACACCAATTGAATCCAAACAGGACGCTGAAAATGAAGATGAGTATAATGTTTTAGGTGAAGAGAAAATCGAATCTGTTCGTAACATTGTATCTGTGATAACTGTCGCCAAACCAGGATATCAAACTAAAGTCTTACTTGATGAAAATGGTTACAGTCATGTTGATTTTAAAAACTCTAAACCTGTGATTACTGACGATAAATCAAGATCGTTATCAAACATGTCTTCACGATCATCAGTCTCATGCAGGTCAGAATCCATTGGATCCCGTGACTCAGGAATACTTTATTCTACGTCAGAGAAATCCAAGAACAACGATATACCACCATCAAAACGTTCAACCAATTCATTTGATAGCGCCATGTCAGCGTCCTCGACAACTGTGGCTCAATCAGGCGATAATGACGTTGTTGGTGAAACTAAACTTAATCTTACTGTTGAAATACACGAAATTGAGATGACTGGTGAAGAATTAATGAACAATGGTGATATTAAAACAAAAACTGTCAACAAAAACGAAGAGGATGACGTATACCAAGATGTTGGAGTAGAGGAATCCAACGTGAATGAAACTACCGAACAAAATGAACAGCAAGATACGTTAAAGGGTAAACTAAAGAAAAGTAGTTCAGTTGGTGATTGCAAAGAGAATGAATACGAAGATTTAGATAACTTTAGAAAAGGAAAGAAAAATCTTATCAAACATTTAGGAATGGACCCTCAGATAGACCCTAACTCTGTTCCTCCTGCTTTGCCAGAACGACCATCTTCTTACAAAGTGAAAAGGAAGTTTGGAAACAGCGATAAGAAATTGTTTACACTTCCTTTCGCTAGAAACAAGAGTAAGAAGAACAAAGAACGTCGTGTTAGTATCTCATCGTCGTCCGGAGACTCTGACAGTCTGAAAGAAAATGGTAAACATAAAGCTGACATTTCTATAAAAGCATGGCCGCTTGGTAATAAATCAGTGATAGTTGGAAATGAGGATTTGTATCAACCGATCGCTATTGAGAGGTTTCTAATGGACAATGATGGGTTATCATTACCTCAAAAACGTGAACGAAGCAGCTCGCTAAATCTAAACAATGTATCAGCATTGAAAAGACCATCAATAAGCACTGATCGTCTTCCAGCTTCAACCATTGAAAGAAGAAACGTTCCACTAAAACATAATCGTAATGTATCAATGCAGATGGATATTCTTAGTAGAAACCCTGATCTTTTTGAGAACGACGAAATCGATCCGAGGGAAAGATTTAACATGACCGTACAACCGATGTTAAATGTACCTTCAAGAGGTGAAAATCTTGATAACTTGGACACTGACAAAGATACAAGTAATGAACATTTTGACGACGATGAACCAATTTATGCTGAAGTTGAAACACCCACTGCATTGAAGTCTGATCTACGTGTGGAAAACCCATTTCCTGAATTAGATTCCTCCATTTGGACTCCTAATTGGGCTAATGAGACAGGTAACGTCGGTGATGTTTCAAATGACTTAAATGAAACAAAATATGAGAATGACGATTCAATGACTTCATTGAATAGAATGGAAAGTAAACTTGATGATTTGAATCAAGGATTTTGTGATGAAAGTAATGATACAACTAAATGTGATAATGTGCTAATTGATTTATCATCAAATGATGTAACCACTTCGCAAACTTCTATCAAAGCCGCTGTTGATATATTTAACATGGGAGTAGGACCAATGTTTGTTGCCTCACCTCCATTGAAACCTTTAAACGCTAACACTTCAACAATGAACTGTTCTGTTAAGTTTATTGATATATTTGACACTGCTAATGTGGTTGCTCCAACAAATGAATCTGTTCTCAATGTTAACACTAGTGACGCTAATGATGTAACTAGACACAATGCTGAAAACGAATGTATTTATATGGATATGACTTCTTGTAAGAATGAAAGTATTTACGTGATGCCTTCAACACTGAAGAAATAATCTTGATGTTGAACATGTATCTTTTTAATTTATTGATATCTTTTTGTGATTTTAAACATAATATGATGTGTCAACGATCAAAAGTCTCATACGGGAACTCGAAAGGACGATATCAAATATGACACGTTCGCAGATTTTATTTTATTTTAGAACACTATTATCCTCATGGTTAATGATATTATGAAAGCCTCGTATGAGATTTGTGATCATTGTCACTTTATAGATGACCATAGAACAATCATTGCAATTTTAAAATTGTATTATATAGATTATTTATTGTATAAAGTATTATATAAACAAATTCATGTTTTATAGAATTCATTCACATGAAGGCTTCCTCATCTTGTTCTGTTCTGCTCTGTTACTTGTTGTGCCATATTATTACTGTTATAATTGTTAATTTATGATTAGTTGATAAAAAATAAATTATAAATGTAACACACAACACTGTTTTTATTGTCTTTTACTTATTATCATTTTTTTGTTGCTGGGGTTAATTACAATCCAGATTGGATTCCTGTCCCTAACTAGGAAGATGATGATGATGATGATGATGATGATGATGAATGTTCTCTGTTTAACTTGGACATTACGTGTACGTCATGAAAAAAAACACTACCAGGGTGTTGTACATTTACAAAATGTATTTACATCAAAGTAGTCTGGATGTAAGATGGAGCCGTGGTCATGATGCCGTGGTGAAGACGTTTGACACAAAAACTGGCAAGTCGGGTTCGATTCCCTGCCGCGAAAGGTTATGCATATAAAATAGTGTTTTATCTCAGTGGAGCTATGTGTAAAGTACTTGCAGGAATCAGTATTGGAGCCTTGATCTTTAGAACTATCAATTGGCGAAAATACACCAGATATGCTCTAACGCAGATAGCGTTATTCTATTTATACATATATATCTAAAAACGAAGATAACTACCGAACACAAATGAACAACTTAGTTAGAAGTTGTCTTTCTTAGACTATACTTATCAACATAAGGCGTCGCCTTGACCAAGGACATACGACTTTCGGAACTCCTCGGCCATTCACTACGAATAACATTCATTCAATGAATAGTCGAGGTGTTCCGAATGGGACATACGAGTGCAGGTCAAGAAAGTTTGGGTACAATATGTATGTATAGCTTTTAGCGCTGGCATCACACATGACTGTCTTACTCACTGAGCTTCGATGATATTAAACACTCGTCCACAGAGAGTAGTGGATGCTAGCCCAGCTCCGACAACGAGTTTTTTATGTAAGAATCTAGACAGCTGCTGGCAAAGATTGGATGTCTTGAACTGCATGATGAATTTCAGGACACGTGCTTAGGTGAACTGTCCGCTTTTACTCTGATTGGTGACAGGTGATGTACAACAACAAAAGAAAAACAAAAATAAAAACCAAACAATACTTCAGTCAATTTGACACTTCAGTGGGTTTTTTTTCAAGATAAATCACTTTAAGTACATAATCATTAAATACCACACTTATTTATGAAATAATATAAAAAATACGACAATTGTTTTAAACTATATACTGTGAAATAATGTCCATTTGTATTCATACTCATAGTGTGCTCAACTAATACACTGGGGTCCAAAAGTTTTTTTACACATGTAATTTTTTCATATTTTCACGGGAAACTTGTACTTTGCATAGAATTTCAATAAAAAAACTACATTTTGACAAAAAGGGAGTATGAAGAACACAATTGAGTGTTCATGTTGAAATGTACATTAAGGCCACAACAAATTGATCATATGTTCTATGGATTTTGTCCGAAAAAAATTGGAGCGAGCGAGCGAAAAAAAAAGAATTTTTTTTCCCCACATTTTGCATTTTGAGGAGCGAGCGAAAAGCGAAAAATAAAAAAAAGTTCTATTTTTATGAATATTCATGTACTTAAAGTCAAAATGCACTTAAAATATGGACTTTTTGCAGAAAAAAACTTTAATAAATAGCATTCTGTATTATTTCAAAGTGCATATAAGCCACAATAATCTCTTAAATTATAGTTGTGGTTATAGACATGCTTATTTAAATATAAAACATGGATTGATGCTGTACTACAATGGATTTATTCTATTTTTCTTACATGATACAATTTTAAAAGCACTGCATGTATTTAATATTTTTCCCTTCATAATAGTTTCATATTTAGTCTTTTTCCTTGGGTTTTTTTATCTTGACCTTGAATTACAAGGAAATGTCAGTTTAGCTCTGATTATCTTGTAGTTTGTTGTAAGAAAGATTACTTGTTGTTAATATTCATAAAATTAATGCTTTTAATATGATACATACAAAATAAATGCCTGTATTTTGTTCCATTTGCATTTAGATGAACTGTACTATATTATCATACTGTAAAATATACTGATTTCATTCAATACTGAACTTCAAAACTTCCTAAATCATTGTAAAAATTTAGAACCAGCACTGCTAAAATTATAAAGGACCAAACCTGGTGACTTTTTATGTAAAATAAATCCCTATATTAACCAAATAAATAAGAGATGGAATCAACAACAAACAGCTACTCAGCAAATTTAAATCCTCCTGAATGAAAATTTTAGGCCCTGCACCCCTATAAAATGATGGACCAAACCTGTTGAGTTTTGGTGTATAAAGTCTTAATATTATTCCAGTAAATAAAGGATGGGCTCAAAAACATAAAAATTATATATAATTATATTCATATATTCCTGAATGAGAATTTTAGAATCAGCACCCCTAAAAATGATAATGAACAAAACCTGTTAACTTTTAAGTGCATAAATACAGTCTTATTAATTAGGAAGAATAAGAAGATTATTAATTAACCAAATTATGCTACAGACTAAACAACATACAACTGCTAAGTATACCTAAGTAATCCTGAAGGAAAAATAGAATCAGCACCCCTATAAAATTAAATGGACTATACGTTTTGGTGTCGAAAGTATAGCCTTTTGGTAAATAATACAAAATACAACTTCATTTTAAATCAGTCTGTTTGAATATCTCCCCAGCATGAACATAATTAGAACAGGAAATCTTCTATCCTACCCTACCTCAATTCATAAGTCATGAGTCGACCTCTATAAGGGACTTTAGTCAGTTACTTTCCCTTGTATACTCTTCCAAATGGGTAGGTTCAATTAGTTGGATTACTCTGGTTTTACCCTTACTTTTCAATGTCAATTTGCAAAAATTAATATTACATAACTTTTTTATAAATCATTTAATTTGTTAGAAAATCAAGCTTAGTATTTTTAGGGTAAAGAACTGTGTAGATTTCATCACTTCTGTTAATATCTTTATTAACAATAAAGATATTAGATGAAATATTTTGTTATCCTTACATAGGACTTCAATGATAAAATCCGAGGATTCCAACTGTTTGGACCTACTTACCAATTGGATTGCTTCAGATTTTATCAGGGAAAGATAACTGACTAAAGTCCCTAATTGTAAATTATTTTTACACAGAAGGTGAACATATGACGTCACACATCCAGATCATATTTGTAGGGTTGATGGAGCCGCTCTGTCTACGTCACTGTTCAACTTCTGTGTGTATCAAGAGTTAAAGTTCTTGGAAATTAAGCATTGCATTTATTACGTATAAATTTAGTATACATGTGTTAAAACGTGCACTAAATATAATTTAGGATTTAGAAAAACAAAGGAACAAAGGATCGACACGATCATCATAGTGACGTACGTAAACGTGAATACTTTACTGTTTTTTTTACAAATATAGCAATGTCATGGTGATAAGCTTTGATATTTAGACCAAAAATTATTGATTTTCTCCGTAAAACTTCTTGGTTGAGTGCCAAAAAAATTGACTTCAAAAAAATCTTGATGCGGTAAAAAATTTTAAGTGCGGGAGCAAAAAAAAAATAAAAAAATTTTTTTTCCATTTTCGGATTTTTAGGTGCGGGAAATCCGACGAACAAAAAATCAATTTGTTGTGGCCTAAAGTAATAGTTTGGAGACCAAAGGTAAGGCGAATGCATCAATCTGTATGAACTCAACATGCTGCACTTGTACCCCAGGTCTTCAAGATAGTTGTTGCAGAAAAATGGTAGTGCAGTAGTAATCTAGTCTTATGTATTGGTTCTTTTTATTTGGGTTTGACCCCTTCTCAACACAAATTATTATAATTTAAAGGTCGCCAGCTCAGCTAATTTAGCTTTCCTTGACCTATCCCCGAGGCATTGGTTTTCGACGATGTAAGAAAAATTCGGTCAATATAGATAAATGAAACTAAATATCAAACCCAATTACATGTTAATCCATTGATCAAATAATAATCGGTCCAACCATTGTATAAAAGGCTAGAATGCACTTTACCGATACGCGCCTACTGCGCATGCGTCACTTTGCATTCTTCATCGAGTCGGTACTGACGGTGACCGTTAAAAGCGGGGGTTCGGGGGCGGCAGCCCCTGATAAAGACAGAAAATATCATAAAATTGAAATAAAATCACTTGTATCGTACAAACACCTGTTCTCAGACCTCATCTGATCTCGGACCTTTCATACAAAAGTTGTTTACTTTGCTATATTATTGCGTATGACGTCATCAATTCGTGTGTACAATGTCAAGTAAACAATCAACGCAACTACAACTGTCAAACGAGAATAATGCGCAAGAAACAGGTTTTTAGAATGAATATTTTGTGATGGTGAATATTTTCAGTAAATCCTTATTACCTTTTTCTGCTATGTCAGTACAATCCATTAAAAAATGTTTAAAAGTATGTTATTGTAAAACAAGCACTTGGCAGGTAGCCATTCCTGTCTTCTGCTCATGAAGTCATGTGACAGCTTATTATAACCTCACAAATAGCCAAATTCGGTAGAAATTCGAAATTAGGTCATCTATTTTTAGCCGCCATGACAGTTTTCAGAAAATGGTCATGTTATTTCTGAAAGAATTTGGATATGTTGCAAATATAAAATATCAACAAACACATGATAGAAAAGTGGAATATAAGTTAAAAGGTGTGTTTTTAATGTATTTTTCTAAAAAAAATGTTGCATTAAAATGATTAATTAGAAATGGCTCATTGAGTCCTTAGAGGTTTGAGAACCGGTGTGTCCACCATACCTTTCTATTCAAACAGGGATAGGGGTTATAGTACTACTTCCGGTGAATTACTACGTACCGGTAAAGTGCAGTAGCCCCGTATAAAATATCACTTTATTTATTGAGAGCCCTTAAGTTAACAAATTATGAATTTTAATCATAAGTTTTAAATATCAAAAATTTACCGCCCGCGTTACTCTCAGTCGGCCATCTTTGTTATGACAACGGATCAATCTAAAATCCCGTATCACGTACTCAAACGTTGTGTCTAAAATACATGTAGTCCGTTTTTCCGTAGAGCGGTACCGTAACTCAACCTCATTATCTCGAGGTTGTCGCAACTCAATATGATTAAAACCCGATCTAAAATTTTCCGCTCGCTAATTTAGATCTGGCCTTTTTCAAACGAAGGTCACGTTCAGGCGACTTTTTCTCTTTCATGACGAAATTGTTATGATAGGGGAGGACGGGGTAAGTTGAGCATAGGGGTAAGATGAGCCACTCCCTCTCAGGCAGCTATAAAAACAAAACTATCATGAGACTATAATTAAAACATGTCTAGTAACATGACATAAACTTTCCCCATATTGTTTTTGAGAAATGTACAGAAAAAGTTTGTAAGGAGGAAATATGTGAATTTTCTCCATATTTGTAAAAACTCAGTTTAACAGTTTAACAGTTTATTTATTTGTATAAACAGGCCTCCGGCCTATACACAACAATGTGCATTTACAAATATAACATGGTACATATGATAAATATAGAAGTAATAGAATATAATATGAAAGTACATTATAATCAAACAATACAGTAATGATATTAGTAATAGACAGAGAAATCACAGAAATTTTCAACAATCAATTTTATATGAAACTGAGTTCAGAAGTTCTACGCTCAAATGCATGATACAAATATACAGATAGATTTCGAATATCATCTTTATTAGTGCTAGACATCAGATTACAAAATTTTTCAATTGTAGGTAAGTTAAAATATGTATATTCAATATATTTTACTCTTATATCACTGTATAATGGACAGATTAGGGTGAAATGAAACTCATCTTCTACTAGACTCTCACAATAAAAACAAGTTCTGAATTCTCTGTCTATACCATGATATCGACCTTTTTCAATCATAAGGTCATGTGACGAGCTTCTGAACTTAGCCATACAAGATCTAAATTTTCCAATGTCAATAGTAGAAACATACAATTCTTTACTAAATGAAAACTTGAAACTTTTGTAATAATGTAACTTTGAAGAATCCGCGCATTCACCAAACCACGATTGAATAAACTGATCCTTCAAACGATTTGTGTATTGAAACAAAAATAATTTAGGATTTTCAACAAATTGTCTTTCCCAAATATAACCAAATCCATTACTATATAAATGCTTTCTTACATCAGAAACCCAGTTGTTATAACCCAAATTATCATAATAATACATCATATTATAACAAAGTTTCAAGTATCGATGGTTTGGCAATGACAATAAACGTATCCAATACTTGATACATCTTTTTGCCGCACATATATACAATGGGTGGCGTCCAAGATCACCAAGAACAGCACTATTACAAGTATTTGGTTTAACGCCTAAAAAACGTTTACACGCGTATAAATGCAATTTTTCAATACAATTAACATTTTTTAAGGCCCATAACTCTGACCCATATAACATTATAGGTGCTATTTTTGCATCAAACAATTTAAAAAATGTATCATATGGTAAACATGAAAATTCATGCAAACTATTAAATAAACTTATAGTAGCTTTCTTGGCTTTGTCAGACATTGCCTCAGCCATTTTAAACATAGATAGTCTATTGGTAAATAAAATTCCAACATAATTAAAGCAATTGACTACATCCAATATACAGTTGTCATAGGTCCATTTTTCGAAACGTGACAGGGCACCACCTCTTTTAAAAACCATTACTTTTGTTTTAGTAACATTAACCGTTAATTTACTTTTTTTGCAGAATTCACATTTGTAATGTCTTTGTAAGCCAAAAATAGTGTCCGAAATCAAAGCAATATCATCGGCAAACATCAACATAAAAACTTCAACTAAACTAGGAAATAACTGTACACCTCTAGTATTATCATTTAGTAGCAATGTATAAAGATCATCAATGAAAAGAGAAAACAATATTGGACTCAAACTACAACCCTGACGTAACCCTATAGGGCACGAGAAAATATCTGAATAACCCTCATCTGTTCTAACACAGCCCTGGACAGAATCATATATTGACATAATAGATTTTAATAAATTACCTTTTACTAGTTTGCGGTTCAATACTTCATACATTAAATTTCTATCGACTGAATCAAACGCCTTTCTGAAGTCTACAAAGGCAACATACACAGACTTTCTTTTCATACACAAGTACTTATTAACAATAGCATATAACATAAAAGCATTATCTACTGATGAATACCCCCTACGAAACCCACCTTGACACTCACAGATCTTGTCATAAGCTTGTGCATAAAAAGTAAGCCTCTGGGTAAGAATAGAGATATAAATCTTGCTCAAAACATCAATAAGTGCGATCCCTCGGTAATTGTCCGTGCTATGTATACTACCCGACTTGTAAAGTGGTATGATGATTATTTTAGTCCACTGCTCAGGAAATTCTCCCTGAGAAAAAAGTCTGTTGAAAAGTTTAATAATAAATGGTAATAAAACACGTTTACCATACACTATATGTTTAGCTAATAGATTGCCACCGGCAGATTTAGTAATATTAAGTGATCCTATACTGTCTAATACCTCTTTTTCAGTAATTTCTGAGTTAAATATAAGGTCATGTACCTTATCCAAACCATTTTCATCCACATGATCAGACAATATAGTATCACTTGGTGTATTAACATCAGAATTAAACAATTTACTAAAATGAGTGTACCACTTATCTAAAGAAATATTTGGAACACTTTGTTTTTTACCAGTAAGCTTTTTAAGTTCCCGCCAAAAATGTCGTGAGTTATTAACTGAAGAGTCAATCTTGTTCAACATGGATTTATTATGCATGTAGCGTTTATTTTTACACATACTTTTATATAATTGCTTATTTTCTATATATGAATCTAAATCATGTACAGATCGGCTGGTCCGAAAACGTTTTAGTGATTTCCTGGCAACATATTTAGCTTTCTTACAATCAACATCAAACCAAGCTTTGTTTTTGCTTATAGATTGACGTTTACTTTTCCGTAATAACTCACTACACTTAAGGATTAACGATTCAAATTCATTACAAACAGTGTTTATATTACAGTTCAAGTCATTCAACATATTATCAAAATTTTTAAATGATCCCTCAGTTATAGAGTCAGTTAGACACTGTACATATTTGTCACAATTATCATCATTTATGTTATATACATATTCTTGAGAATTTCTCAACGACTTATGTTGTAATTGTACTTTACAATTAACATTCAAAGTTAAAGGTAAGTGAGGACTCTCAGATCGAGACACAAGTTCAAAATCAATAATAATATCAAATATGGATTTCGAAACAATAAAATAATCTATTACACTACAGCCTTGTTGACTTACGAATGTATAGTCATCACTTGAGCTAGTATCACCTTTACGACCGTTCACAATAAAGCAGCCATGTGACTTACAAGACGATATGAGCTCACGCCCAAATTTGTTGATTACTTTATCTCGAGATTTCCTTTCAATATTTATATCACAGTCAAGTATCTCATGGTATTCACTAAGCTCAGGAATATTATTTTCAACTGTGACATAATCAATGACGTCAGATGTCCGCGCATTAAAATCACCACTCAGAAGAAGATCACAATTTGGATACCGAGTGAGCAATTCCTCTAGTTGATTTAAAACAGTATCATTTGACAACTCATAAACTGGCGATCGCTCTGGAGGAATATATAAATTTGCATACACCACATCTTTATCTGTGGACAATAATAATTTATCTATTTTTAAAATTACACCATGCTCAAATTCTTGGCATATTCGACAAATTAAACTTGATAAATTATATTTTACTAAAACACATACACCTCCTGATGATCTACCACCGAAAAGTGATCGCTTTGCTGGACAACAATGTATAGTATGATTTGTAAAATAACGCTTGCAGTATGATAAATCAACATCCCAAGTTTCCTGAATTCCAACTATATCAAATGATGATAGAAAGTCCTCTAAATTAAAATTCAATAGTTTAGTCTTCAATCCTTCAATATTCCAACTGAGAAAACTCTGAAAACTGATGTTTGCAAATTTATTTCTACAATCATTTTAGTTAAAATATCAATTATTATTTTGTTCCTAACACAAATGTATGATAAAGCAGCCTTTGATTTAAAAGATTTTCTGGTTGCCACAGCATAATGATGCTACACCAGTTATGTTTTTCTAGGTGAAATTATGTACATGAAGCAAGTTAGTCCGCTGTGTGAAATCTATGCCTAAATTATTTCTAGACCCAACTTATCTTGACTATTAATATTTTAGAATGTTTGTGTAAACTAACTTGTATTATAGGAATATCTAACAAGTGTGTATAGTTCGTTGTGCAAAGCATATAAAATCTATGTGTTTGACGAAATAATCTAAATTTGAGGATATCCAAGTTCTACCTAAAATGTTCTTTATGATTTCTAAATTCTTATTAGAATATATGTCAATTATGTTTAATGTTCAGTATAAATGATTATTAAGTCTTAAGTAAAACATTATTCCAGTTAGATTTGTCTGTTTGCACCTATAATTTTACCAAAGATCAACTTACCCCGTATGGCACAACTTACCCCGTAGGGTGGATCAATTAACTTACCCCACATGTGGGGTAAGTTGAGCCATTTGACTTACGTTTTTTAAACGTTAATGGTGACTAACTGTGAGGTGATAATGTAACAAAATGTTCTATTATAGGTAGCAAAAGATCAAATGTTATGTTCAGATAAAAGTTTAGCCAAAAGTAGCTACCATTGCGAGTCCACTGGACAAAAATCAAAATTTGGCTCAACTTAACCCTCCTTCCCCTACGTAACTTGTTTACATCGTCTACGTCACGCAATTTGAAATGAGCCGCCCTATCGCAGACTGTGAATAATACCACTGTTAAATTAGCATGCATAACTTGGTCTAAACATAGAAATTACGAAATCAAAATGTTATTAATAGTGTTTTCGTCTAGATGAAAGCTACGCATTGATTGGTCGAAACAAAGTTCATCTAAACGTGACCTTCCACGGAGAAAGTAGAGATCCTGTACGACAACGCTCTGCAGGATATCTGTTTACGGAGATTGGCCTCAACTGTACACAACATAGACATTGCTCTACTGTTAAGCATTGTTTGTTTGGTTTAACGGGAGTGTAATCACATGAATATATTGCATTTTTTAAACATTAGAAACATTACTTAATATGAATTGTAATCCAAAAAAGACAAACTTACGACCGAGTCATGATCAACCGTCTTCACACACACTGTTATGGAGTAGTGAATAGCCAGTTTATGAAATGCACTATTTTTCTGGAATTAAAATTGGGACTTAAGGCCACAACAACTAGATGGTGTTGTATGGATTCACAAGCACCTTATTATTGTCGGATTTTACCCACAAAAATAGTTTTATTTCCTAGCTCGCTCACAAGATTTTGTTCAAATCAATATAAAAAGCAATTGAATAAAGTTTTTTTCATTTTTATCGCTTGCCCCATTATTTTCTTAAAAAGTCCGTACAACACGTGATCAATTTGTTATCAAGAATATCAAGAATCCCATGAATTTGCTATAATCTAGGTATTTTCAGCAGAACTTGACTGTTGTTTTCATAAGGCTTTTACCACATAGAGTGTCCGCATGATTAGCTATTCATAGCTAATGATGTATTTTCGAAACCATCTTATTGGTTACGAAAAGTTTTGGACCGAATCCAAACGCACATCCCCAGGTTTTTCGTACCCTACTTTATTTCAGGACAGAAAAACAAGGAATCAAATCCGAATGTAAACAATGGTTCGTCCCCCAAACATTTCGTAACAAACCTTTTTTCTGGTACGTTCTCAAACATTTCGTTCCAGAAAATGTAGGTCACGAAAAGTTTATGGAGGAATTTAAATGCAAATAAAATAATTAGGGTCGAAATGGTCAGGGGCCGAATCCCAAAGATTCGTCCCCTAATATTTTCGTACTCAAAAAACTTGGGTCGAAATGGTGAGGGGCCGAATCCCAAAGATTCGTCCCCAAATATTTTCGTACTCAAAAAAACTTGGGTCGAAATGGTCAGGGGCCGAATCCCAAAGATTCGTCCCCTAATATTTTCGTACTCAAAAAAACTTGGGTCGAAATAATTTGGGGCCGAATCCCCAAGATTCGTCCCCTTATATTTTCGTACTCAAAAAAAACTTGGGTCGAAATGGTCAGGGGCCGAATCCTCAAGATTCGTCCCCTAATATCTTCGTACCCAAAATAATTAGGGTCGAAATGGTCAGGGGCCGAATCCCCAAGATTCGTCCCCAAATATTTTCGTACCCAAAATAATTTGGGTCGAAATGGTTTGGGGCCGAATCCCCAAGATTCGTCCCCTAATATTTTCGTTCTCAAAAAACTAGGGTCGAAATGGTGAGGGGCCGAATCCCAAAGATTCGTCCCCTAATATTTTCGTACTCAAAAAAACTTGGGTCGAAATGGTCAGGGGCCGAATCCCCAAGATTCGTCCCCTAATATTTTCGTACTCAAAAAAACTTGGGTCGAAATAATTTGGGGCCGAATCCCCAAGATTCGTCCCCTTATATTTTCATACCCAAAAAACTTGGGTCGAAATGGTTTGGGGCCGAATCCCCAAGATTCGTCCCCTAATATTTTCGTACTCAAAAAAACTTGGGTCGAAATAATTTGGGGCCGAATCCCCAAGATTCGTCCCCTAATATTTTCGTACTCAAAAAACTTGGGTCGAAATGGTTTGGGGCCGAATCCCCAAGATTAGTCCCCTAATATTTTCGTACTCAAAAAACTTGGGTCGAAATGGTCAAGGGCCGAATCCCCAAGATTCTTCCCCCTTATATTTTCGTACTCAAAAACACTTGGGTCGAAATGGTCAAGGGCCGAATCCCCAAGATTCGTCCCCTTATATTTTCGTACCCAAAATAATTTGGGTCGAAATGGTCAGGGGCCGAATCCCCAAGATTCGTCCCCTAATATTTTCGTACCCAAAAAAACTTGGGTCGAAATGGTCAGGGGCCGAATCCCCAAGATTCGCCCCCTTATATTTTCGTACTCAAAAAAACTTGGGTCGAAATGGTCAGGGGCCGAATCCTCAAGATTCGTCCCCTGATATCTTCGTACCCAAAATAATTTTGGTCGAAATGGTCAGGGGCCGAATCCCCAAGATTCGTCCCCTAATATTTTCGTACTCAAAAAAACTTGGGTCGAAATAATTTGGGGCCGAATCCCCAAGATTCGTCCCCTAATATTTTCGTACCCAAAATAATTTGGGTCGAAATAGTCAGGGGCCGAATCCCCAAGATTCGTCCCCTTATATTTTCGTACCCAAAATGATTTGGGTTGAAATGGTCAAGGGCCGAATCCTCAAGATTCGTCCCCTAATATTTTCGTACTCAAAAAAACTTGGGTCGAAATGGTCAGGGGCCGAATCCCCAAGATTCGTCCCCTAATATTTTCATACACAAAATTTGGGTCGAAATGGTTTGGGGCCGAATCCCCAAGATTCGTACCCTAATATTTTCGTACTCAAAAAAACTTGGGTCGAAATAATTTGGGGCCGAATCCCCAAGATTCGTCCCCTTATATTTTCATACTCAAAAAACTTGGGTCGAAATGGTTTGGGGCCGAATCTCCAAGATTCGTCCCCTAATATTTTCGTACTCAAAAAAACTTGGGTCGAAATGGTCAGGGGCCGAATCCCAAAGGTCCCCTAATATTTTCGTACCCAAAATAATTTGGGTTGAAATGGTTTGGGGCCGAATCCTCTAGATTCGTCCCCTCATATTTTCGTCGCAATAATGGGTTGAAATGGTTTGGGGACGAGTCAAGATGTAAACAGATTCGTCCCCTAATATTTTCGTACCAAAAAACCAGGGTCGAAATGGTTTAGGGACGAATCAGATGTAAACATATTCGTCCCCTAATATTTTCGTACAAAAAAAACTGAGTCGAAATGGTTTGGGGACGAATCAAGATGTAAACAAAGGGGACGAATCAAATAGTATACAAATATGCCCCCAATTTTTTTGTAACACATAAATTAATTTGTACGAAATAGCTCGGGGACGAATCCTTTTTAATTAATAAACAAACACATTTTTTTTAATTTACTTGGACAGCAAGCATCTCAAGGACAAACAGTCCTAGACGACTTGTTAAATTTCAAAAGGACACGCGTAAATGGACAACAAACATCTCAAGGACAAAAAGTCCGAGATGACTTGTTTAATTTCAGCAGGACACGCGTAAATGGACAACATTCTTCTACTGCAGTGATCAATAGTTTTACATTCACCAGCTTGATATGCCTGATGTTTCCGTACTTCTGTTCATAACAATCTGAAATAAAACAAACAAGAAAATTTAACTGAAGTGTGATCATTTGAAAGATTAAACTATATTTTTAAGCACGGATTTCAGTATCAAAACTTTAAACACACTTTATCTCAATCTGATTAAAACTTGATCTAAAATTTTACCGCTTGCATACTCGCTAGTTTAGATCTGGTCTTTTCCAAACGAAGGTCACGTTCAGGCGACCTTTTCTCATCATAATATTCATGACGAAATTGTTATGATACGTAACTTGTTTACATCATCTACGTCACACAATCTGAAATGAGCCGCCCAATCGCAGACTGTGAATAATACCGCTGTTAAATTAGCATGCAAAACTTGGTCTAAAAATCAAAATGTGATTAATAGCGTTTCCGTCTAGATGAAAGCTATGCATTGATTGGTCGATACAAAGTTCATCTCGACGTGACCTAGCATTGAGAAAGTAGAGATCCTGTCAACAAAGCTCTACAGGATGTCTGTTTACGGAGATTGTATTTCATAGAACATGTCGCGAGTTTAGGGCAAGTTGGTCCTAACTCACTCTTTTCTTATATTGAGTTACAACCATTTTGTGCTAAAACCTGCGACATAATGTTCAATTTATTTGTCTGTCAGAGGCGTATACATTAACTCCACTGATCTAAATATAATTTTATCAATCAAAAGTACAGAAGTACTGTAGTGAATATTCAAATCAAAGGGGTTAATTTATGCACCACTGAAAATTGAATAAAATCGAACAATAGTTTCCAATTTTAAGTATTTACAGTTCAATTTTCAAAATTGTAATATAATATAAATAAACATAATATAAAAATTAACTTTTGATGAGAAAAGATCTCCCTTTCATATGGAAATTGTGTAAGTTTTAATTTCTCCAGACACCAAATAATAGTTTATAAAATTTAAGTAAGGCCACAACAAGTTGATCCTATGTTCTACGGATTTTTCTGGAACAAAATGGGGGCGAGCGAAGAAAAAAATTTAAAAGTCTTTATTCACTTGCTTTATATAGCGGTTTGACCAAATTTTTATGGTCAGCGAGGAAATAAAAATATTTTTTTTGTAAAAACAGTCAAAATTAAGGTGCGAGCGAATCCATAGAACATATGATCAATTTGTTGTGGCCTAAATGACAAGGAGAAAATACTAAAAAATAAAATTAGATACTAATTTTGTGAGAAATTTACTGTAGTTAGAAAAATAGTGTTGTATTAGGGAAACTCTACCTTAATTATCACATTTTATTCCAAATTATCATTGAAGTTTCTCAATTGTTTCAATAAAGAAGATAGTTTTTAATAAACAAAATCTTGGAGTTTTAAATCAACTATATAACTCCATAAACCTTATTGTTGAATGTTGACCTACTCATTATAAATACGTAGTACAATGTTATCTAAAATTATACTCTAACATATAATTTCTCTTAAAAACATTCTACAATACATCTATGGTGTTTTTTCTAATTAATGAATTTCCGAAAGAGTAAAATTATATATAACAATTAAATAAACAATTATCATAAAATAGTTATTTAAATTTATCTTAATATTAAACTATACATTTTAATCTGCAAAAAAAACAACTTTTAAAATCAGTTGAGAACTAAAAGATGATATTAATACCTCAAAAAACTACTAAAATATTGTAACAGGGTCAAATCTAGTTTTGTTTTATAAGGGAGATAATTCTGACTGTTTAACTTAGTTTTTAATAATACTACAGTGGTCTCCCTTGTTATAAATTATTTTATAAATAGAGTTAACGGGTTTCATTGAATTTGTTGAACTGTAAAGGTATTTTGACTCTTGCAAGTTTTTCTTGTCATTTTAATCTTTGTCTTTATAAGCAACAGCTGAAATTTTCGCGACCTTTCCACCAGTGTATATAGTCATGTGATCTTCAAAATAAAAACTAACTCAATTTTCATTAAATTTTTGCAGCAGTCAAACAATAGAGCTGACTCAAATAAGGCATAAAATTACTATTAGATTTCCAATTCAAAAATGCTCATATTAACCTATGAATTGTAATTTTTAACTTTTTTTAGCTAATAATCAATATTCACAAGATCAACTGGGAATTCCTAGGGAAAAACATACTCTTGTTGCTGTATATTACATGACTATAGGCCCTGTATACGAAGGGTTGATATGTTCCCCATTCTCGTACCCAGAGTCTAGTAGGATTCTCAATACTTAGATTGAGAAGGTTAATAATCTCGGGGTACGAGAATGTATGTTCACATGTTGAGTTGTCTTTACTAACAGATCAAGTTATCATTACTGAGAGTCCAGCATTCGGAACATCCTCAGCCATTTCTTACGAATAACCTCGGACATATTTAGGCGCCATTTTGAAACTATGTAAACAAATACACGATCGTTTAGGCGATGACTGAAGTTTCTGTTTTAGTCTGTAAATTTGAAATTACTCATTTCAATGGTACCGATGAACAATATTTGGTTCAATTTAAAACAAATAAATACGTTTAGACAAAGATCTGTGTGTATACTACAAGAACTATTTTGTGTAATCGATGCATGCTTCGCCTCGTGTAGGAAGTAAAATCACCAAAATCCAGTGAAGGCACCCCACGAATCCTTCTGAGATTATTCATTCATGAAAGGTTGAGGGTGTTCCGAATGAGAGTCCATTTGTCATTGGGCCTGTTGCCTAAGCCAATCGCTATGAATCCCTTTGCCCCCTGGTACTCTCTATTTGATATCATATACTTTTTCTTTTTAGTGTAATAAAGGTAACATGGCACAAAGCCCTACTTAGCAATATGGTTATAAAACTGGCCCCATGCGTTGAGTTGTAGCAGAACAGTGGAGAATCTAATGTTTTATGATCTATCTGTTACAGGGCTCGAATTTAACAAAAACTTCAACTCGCAAAATGAACAAATCCATCTCATTTTATCTCCAAATTTTAAAAGCATTCATAGTTACATTTTAGTATATACAATATGATAGCAACTTAGTACTATACTTAACTACAGATAGAACAAGTGCTTTACTGTAGTAGGAGCAAAAAATATTTAATATGTCTTTATTAAACCATCTATCTATCTGACCGTTTCAAAGCTAATTACAGCCACATTAGGTAAGACAGTAATATTTTGGCAGTGTTTTCAACTTGCAAAATTTGCGAGTTAAAATAAAAGTTACTCGCAATTTTTAAAATCCACTCGCATTGTGCGAGCACGCAAGCTTAAATTCGAACCCTGATCAGTTAAAACAACTACAATAAGCAAAATATACCTTTACATGTCTTTCTATCTTGTCACCAAAGGACATACATATGATCTACTATGTTTCTGTCTCAAGTTTAACCATAGTCAAAGTGATATGCTATACATGCAGCAGACCTCAAAGGGTGATCCTGTAAAAATAAGACAAGAGAAATGGTAAAATACTTCAGCAATTCACTCTCTTGTTTTATGTATTTTATATAACTCCAGTTAAATTTCATTCAACGGTTGGTTAAGTATACATTAATTCTGCTAATTTACATAGATATGGATAACTATTTTATCAATCATAAGTACAGAAGTACTGTAGTAGGTATTTAAATACAAGGGGTTAATGTAAATAATAAAATAAAAATTTAGCTATACTCAGTTTGTACAAGTAGCTAATTCAAATCAGATTTCCCTTTTATCTCTTCAAACAGATTTGCCAGTACAAAATTTGAAAATTTAGACAGATATCACCACTTTTTCTTGGACAAAACAACAGAGGTCTTTAGTCATTGTCACATACAATTACAACTAAAAACATAAAAAATAAAATTGGTTTTTTTTCCTGGCCAATTTCTCTTTCCAGACAGAAAATTTAATGATAATCAAATAGTGCCTATAACATGATACTTTTCTCTCCCTAAACAATTCAAATTGATCTTGTGAGTTTACCATTAGCTCTAAATCCTAAGTGCATAAATAAGGGACTTCAGTCAGTTATTTCCCTTTGTATAGTCGGTCTAACTAGTTGGATTACTCGGATTTTACCCTCACTTTTCAATGTTAATTTGCCAAATTTAATCTTAAATAACTTTTTTTGTATATTATCTAATTTTTTTGAAAATCAAGCTAATAATTTTTAAGTTAAAGAACTATCTAAATTCCATCACTTCTGTTAATATCTTCATTAACAAGAAAGATATTAGATGAACTATTTTGTTACCCTTACATAGGACTTCAATGATAAAATCAGAGGATTCCAACTAATAGGACCTACTTACCAATTGGATTGCTTCAGATTTTATCAGGGAAAGATAACTGACTAAAGTCCCTAATTAAGTAAAAAGAAAACTGAGTCATGAGAAAAATAATATGTACAGAAGATTCAGAGTAAACAGTAACATCTCACAGGCTCATTTTCAGACAAGAAATGTGATGGTAATTTATGTGCTACTTGATTCTCTCCTTTTCTTTTTTAACTAGCTGTTGCCTAAACTTAATGAGAAACAAAAATTTTGTGTTCACAAACTGAAGACTATACCCAGAACAAAATTAATTTTAATCATACTAGTTTAAGTTTCACAGAAACTTTCTAACAATATGTATTGGAAACATTTTCATAAAAAAAGCTTTCGCTTGGCATACATGTAAACCTGTGGGTTGTATTTATGTAGAAGAAACTGCACACTAATCGACATGGGTAAAAGCTACCATTATAATTGTTATCTATACTATTAAATTTGCGCGTTTCCTGTTTTGTAGAAGAAACTGCGCAGCTTTGAATA
Source organism: Mactra quadrangularis (assembly GCA_025267735.1). Classification (NCBI taxonomy): domain Eukaryota; kingdom Metazoa; phylum Mollusca; class Bivalvia; order Venerida; family Mactridae; genus Mactra; species Mactra quadrangularis. Next base: position 47,574,876 of record CM046300.1, on the reverse strand, counting down.
AATCTTTTGTTTGTCGCTGGAGCACCTATATACCGGCATATCAAGTTGACAATTCTTTTTTGACAAAGCCTCTTGATATTTGCAAAAACTGCCAAAAATCAACAAAAAAGTGGGGTTTTTTTGTGTCTAAAAATAGTTCTAGCTAAAACTAAAAATACACCAAACTCCCCGCAGCGGTTATTTCCCTTTATTGTCATTACCTAAAGCCCGTTCTTGCACGGGCTCCCATCTAGTATACTTTAAATTTAAAGCGATGGAACTAATCCTTAACTTGAATACCAAAACTTATTCTACTGTAAACTCAGCAAAATGTAAATGTAGGTACCCAAGTATATTTTAGTTTTGTCATGGACCTCACAATAATTCGCGCTATAAACAGGCATGCAAGTCCATTTACCCCACATATTTAATGTATTGAATGTTCAAGGCCAATAGTCTACCTACGATTTCAAAAAAACCCTCTAGAAAATGAAAGCGTAGGACATTTTTGTTAATGCAAATCTAATGGTTGATTCATGTAGCTGGATGCCTCCCTGGTATCGTACGGGGGGGATGTATAAAATCTAAGTCGCGTTTAAGTCCGTAATTTAGGTCAAAGGTCAACTAGGTCCATTTATTTTTTATTGGACCCTATGCTCTTTATACTGACATTTCAAGACATTTAATCGGTAAAGTGGAGAGTTTCTTTGTTGAAAACTAATGAATTATGATTAAACTTTATTTCTATGAAAACAATGGAGTGTTTGAATGCATGATTACTTCCCTTTTTAGCATTTCTGTCGCGAAAATAGGTGACAATAACAAAATTGTCTACAATAGTTTAACTAGTAAATCTACGGTTAGTGTTTATGCTTTAAATCTACTTGAATTGTGATAAGTGATGCTTCGTGACCTTTTTAGCGGACATTTCATACTCGATAAGGTTAAAATAATGTCACAGTGGTGTAAAATTAAGGGCGAGTGGTATAACTGTTTTTAAAGATTTTTTGACAAATTTGGAAAACTTTTGAAAAGGCAGTTCATTATTCAATTCACGTTGCTAGATGAGTTACTAAACCACATAAAGAATGTTTAAAACCTATTTTTGATAAAAAATGTATTATTTAGGTCAAAGGTCATCATAGTGCATTTTCTTATTATTGAAGCTACGTGATCATTGTACAGTATATTACAGGCAAAAAGTCAACAAAATTTATGATAGAACACTTTTAAAATACTTTCAAATTGTTCTGATATTTTTAAATGCGTCTGGTTTCATGATAACTTCCCTTTATGTAATGTTTGTCGCGTAAATAGGTAAAAATACAGCTCCCATTTAGCTCAGTGGGTAGCTCGTTAGTCTGATGTTCGCGAGGTTTTTTTATTTCTATTCCTGGGCAAAGCATACTTTCATGGAGTTTGTTAATGAAATGATTTCTATGAAAATTCTACCTCCTACCACTTATTTTTAATTATGTCAGTCACTGACGAAAGTACATGCTTAGTAACTTGTAGAGAGCTTAATCCAGATATTTAGTTTTTCTAGGACGGTCGTGATATGACTTTTACGATGTGCTGCTACGGCGTTGGACCCAACTAAACGGGAAAATACACAATAAATCAACCCTTACATGACAAACATTGAGTTCAGAAAATATTTCAATTTCTATGAAATGTTTGTAAAATGTATCATAATCTAAATGGTACAAATCCTAAACATATCGTCGCCTCAATCTAACAATGTCCTAACTACCAAATTTTTATTTTTGGGAAATCGACTTCATAAGTTCGAAAGGTTATATCTTCGTTGTATCAGTCTTTATAGGCATGATACTTGGGATGCGCAATAATAATGTATTTAAAAACAAACACGAGGAATATTATTGAAATATTATGAATAATAATACGAAACCTGCAAAAAAGTGTTTGGAGATAGATAAAAATTTGCTAATTTTGGTTGATCCATTTCGTTCTAACATTGCGCTATCTCCAAGAAGACAACATAGTGGTATTTGGGCAAATTTTCTATCATTTTGAGTTTGTAACACTGCCTACATTGTAGCATACTCATTAATTTAGGTATACACAAGTTCATCGATGTCATTTAGTAATAAAAACACGATTATCAAATTGTGAACCTTGCCTGAACGAAAGGAGATAGAGCAATGTACGAACAAGCTTTCATGGACTTAGAGCACTGTTATGGTCAATTAGGACAGATAACGAGTGACAAAGCTTTCATTTTGATCGGATAACAGTGTTTTCAGTCCAAATATTGATCTATGTCCTGGACATAGAGCCATTGTTATAGGACATTATTAGATTGAGGCGACGATATAGTTTCTCAAAAGACGAAACAGGATTAGCACAATTTTGTACTTTACAATCACACCCAAATATGCAGACTTGGCCTGCTTTATAATACTTGCATGTAGCAGAATTGCTCTTGTTTCTAACACCACAGGTCACTAGTTGCAAGCATGCCGAAGTATTCGGCGGCTTTCGAATCCAATTAGGAGATATCATTTTCATGTGACAAATATCCCATAGTGACTCTACGTGATCTTTAGGTTCAAAGTGAATATTTGCAGCCTGTATCAAGATCTCTGTTAGGTATTCGGCGCTTAAAATATGAAGCTGTGAAGCGTCATTGGTAGACGGAAGCAAATCAAAGGACTGTTGTTTTTTCCATAAAAATTCCGTTATAACATAAATCTACGTCTGGACTAAGTAGGTTTTCAGAATTTCAATCATAGAGTGCACACTTGAATCTTCCAATATTCTTAGACTCCTAATTGTGACTAATTGATGAAGAAAAGCCAGGATTTTCAACAAATTTCTTCCAACTTGTCTTCTTGCTGAATCCATGAAATGAAGACGTGGTATCGCACCCAGTCAACTATGACTTTCTGATATCACCCATAACTTTTCAGTGATATAATGAACATGGTAAAAACGCCACGAAAGCATAAATAATTCATCAGTATCTGTACTACTGACAAGTAATCGTATATATTTGTATTCCATCGCATCCTTTATGTGAATTATAATGTGAGTGTCAGCTTCATGCTTTGTGAACAAACTGCATTTAGGTTATTTGTTAGAGCAATGATAACACCAGAAACCCCGACCCCACCACCAGTAACTATTAAATAATAAAATGGTAAAGAATATCCTCGCCTCTGAGATGAGAAAAAGGCATTCTGCAATGTCTGCTTTGTTGTCAGCTTTGTTATAATATTGTGCCCATACTTAAGGTAGTGGCACATGTCGACAAGTAATTTGTTTTCCAACAGGTCGTCGTTTTGCCAATTTGCATTGTTCTTATTAAGACTTTACTGGAATTGCAACCAAGATATCTATCGAAAGTGACACCAACAAGCGTACTTCGTTCACTTAATTGAGAAAAAAGTCTTGACAAATATAACAGCATGGTCACCAAATGTCTGATAATATTCAGGCTTGCAAAGAGATTAAATCAAGCATAACCATCTAAAATAACCAATGTAGGTCTGCCTGAGTTAGATTCTTTTGTTGGAACGATTATATCTTGTTCAGTGGTAAGTAAATTCAAACTTTGACACCCATAGTATCACAGAGGCGTAGGTTTCTACACGCAAGGTCCAATCCCCCGAATTTGTGCTTTTATAAAACAGAAGAAAGCAGTTAAAATACTGATGTATTACTTATTCATAAATTACAATATTTAGACTGAAATGGTAACTGGTACATCAAGTACTGTGTCTGTGTTTTTATCAATTGTTCACAATGAAGAGGCTGAAAATATTGAAAGATTCGTGTGTGCACTTATAACTGCAATCCTAAAAGCCTTCATAGATTAATGTCGTGGAATACTTTTTATAATGCAAAAAAGTCCATTGATTCCCTTCCGCCTACCAAGGAAGCTTAACAGTATCATATTTTAAGCGCCAGTTATCTAACAGAGATCTTGATACAGGCTGCAAATATTCACTTTGAACCTAAAGATCACGTAGAGTCACTATGGGATATTGGTCACATGAAAATGATACTGTATTTCCTGTTTGGATTCGACAGTCGCCGAATACTTCAGCATGCTTGCAAATAGTAACCTGTGGTGTTAGATCCCAATGCATTTCTGCTGGATGCAAATGTTATAAAGCTGGCCAAGTCTGCATATTTGGGTGTGATTGTAAAGTACAACATTGTGCTAATCCTGTTTCGTCTTTTGAGAAACTTTATGTTTAGGATTTGTACCATTTAGATAATGATACATTTTACAAACATTTCATAGAAATCAAAATATGTTCTTAACTCAATGTTTGTCATGTTAGGGTTGATTTATTGTGTATTTCCCCGTTTAGTTGGGTCCAACGCCGTAGCAGCACATCCTAAAGGTCTTATCACGGCCGTCCTAGAAAAGCTAGATATCTGGATTAAGCTCTCTACCAAGTTACTAAGCATGTACTTTCGTCAGTGACTGACATGATTAAGAATAAGTGGTAGGAGGGAGAACTATCACAGAAATCATTTCATGAACAAACTCCATGAAATTATGCTTTACCCGGGAATAGAAATAAAAAACCTAGCGATCAGCAGACCAACGAGCTACCTACTAAGCTAAATGGGAGCTGTATTTTTACCTATTTACGCGACAAACATCACATAAAGGGACGTAATCATGTAACCAGACGCATTTAAAAATCTTAAAAACAATTTGAACGTATTTTAAAAGTTTTCTATTATAAATGTACATGACTTTTTGCAAGAAATATACTGTACAATGATCACATAGCTTTGATAATAAGAAAATGCACTGTGTTGACCTTTGACCTAAATAGCACATTTTTATCACAAAATAGGTTTATAAACATTTTCTATGTGGCTCAGTAAGTCATCTAGCAACGTGAATTAAATAATGAACTGCCTTTTCAAAAGTTTTCCAAATGTGTCAAAAAATCTTTAAAAACAGTTATACCACTCGCCCTTAATTTTACACCACTGTGACATTATTTTAACCTTATCGAGAATGAAATGTCTACTAAAAAGGTCATGAAGCATCACTAAACACAATTCAAGTAGATTTAAACCATAAACACTAACTGTAGTTCTACTAGTTGAACTATTGAATACAATTTTGTTATTGTCACCTATTTTCGCGACAAAATGCTAAAAAGGGAAGTAATCATGCATTCAAACACTCCATTGTTTTCATAGAAATAAAGTTTAATCATAATACATTAGTTTTCAACAAAGAAACTCTCAACTTTACCGATTAAATTTCTTGAAATTTCAGTATAAAGAGCATAGGGTCTAATAAAAAATAAATGGACCTAGTTGACCTTTGACCTAGATTACGGACTTGAACGAGATTTAGATTTTATACATCCCCCCGTACGATATCAGGGAGGCATCCAGCTACATGAATCAACCATTAGATTTGCATTAACAAAAATGTCCTACGGTGGTCAAAATTTCACTACAAGATAGGTAGACTACAATGCTAATTATACCAAAATGTTTCCTTAATTTTGTTGCATACAATTATTTTGTTCCGATTACCTAAATATGACTTCAGTTGTAAAGATTGTACATTTCATGACTGTTTTCACGTCTAAAAGGTTTCACCAATTGCCGAGTTATATTGTTTATTTTCTTATTAACGCAGAATGGTGGTAAAATCTTATCGTGATTTTTTAAAAGTTCACACTCTTTGGGTCATTTTAATGAAATAAAAAAGGAAAGTGAATGTTCTCAGTTTTTCACAATATCGCATTCAAAGTAAAATTACCTTCATAAATATGGCGTTAATATTACGTTGCGTTGACATAGTGATTTTGCATTATGTATGTAACTTTCTTGTAAATTAAATTTTGTAGTATCTTTCCTGTTCTTAATTATTTTCTTGTGATACTCAGCATCTGATCTGTTCAAAATTAATTTAACATAAGTCAATAAAAGTCTGATTCTACTTATTTTTGCGACAAATGTTTTAATCACAACGTTAGTGCAAGGTAATATTAATTCATCTGTATACAATGCTGTCTTCCTATATAATAATTAAATTACATTTATATTTGTCTGGCAAGAAAAATCTAGATCGATCTTTAACAAATTAAAGAAAGACTTTTACCTCATAAGTTGTTGTAGTAGATAACTTGACCACAGACACAGAGCTAGAATACATTTGGCTTTGTTGTAAAGTTGGATTTAGGCTAGGCAATATTACATAATAGATGTCATAAATTGAGAAATAATAATTAAAATATTGTGTAATTAAGGGCACAAATTAACTTTTAAGTTAGATCTATTGTTACCAATTAGGCAGAATTACTTCCCTTTGTAAATATCTAAGGTTTCCATAGCAAATCTTATATGTGAACTATTAAAGGCCCATTTCATGCACTTGTAGTTTAAAACATGCTGTATTATGTTGTATTTGTATTTATAATAGTGATTTAGAGTTTTGAATACTTTAACTTGCCTTCTTGAGTCATACAGACTCAAATAAGCTACTGTTTACTTCTTACTTCATCTTATTGTTAAGTGGTCAGAGTTTTAGACCTAACCCTTTATTTTGGGATATACTGTTGTTTAAAGTCACTATAACTGTTATAAATCACTTTATTATTGTTTTATTGACCTATTAACTTCATACCTATGTCAGAATATCCATATTTTAGGTTTATACTTATATTATAACTTGTATTTTGTATCATTGTTCATACAATAAGTGTTAGAAATATCATTATTCCCATTGATGGAACAGCCACTTGTAATTAGGGTATTTTGTTAGAGTTATCTCCCTTTTATATAGAACAAAGAAGACTTTCTTTGTTTAGGGGTTCATTGCAGAATTACTCCCCTTGAATAATTATAGGGTATAGAGGTCAGCACCTGTTCTGCCTATAAGTATAGGTGCAGAGCCTGAAATTTTCAGTCTGAAACTAGCACTTGAATTGGAAGGAACTAAAAATCTCTCTCTAGTATTAATTAGTAATTAATTAATTATTTTTGATATTTATACTTAAGTATTTTTGGAGCATTTTGTACTTAAAGCAATTGTTTAAGTAAGTTAAAGGTATAGTTTAATTTTATTTAGATTATTGTTTTAATTAGGTTTAATTAAGAACTTTTTATTATTTCTAGCTAATTGGCAGCCATCTTGAATTCTATTTTTAGATCTATTGTTTACATTGGACTGTCATATTTTTCTAAGATCTCTCAGACTCATTTGATATTTAATATTTAGTTTAAGAACTATGTAGCTTTAATTAAATATTGAGTACCATCTTATTTTGTATATATTATGTATATATTTAGTATTTTTGTGTTATTTTGTTAGTTTTAGCTCATTTTCGTCATATCATGTTATTAGACTTAGTTTAAGTTATTTTGCCTCATATTTAGCTTTATTGTCATTAAGATCATTTTATTTAGACTGCATTTGATAATGTTATTTGATATTATTTTGGTATTATTTGATAACTTTAGAAACTTGTTTAAATACTTAAACTTTGTCACATCTTTTAGTTACATATTAAACTTGAATCTTAGTTTTACTAGATCTTTGTTCTTAATATTTTTATTATATTCTTTTACTTATTTCATAAGTTCATAGTTCTGTATAACTTAAATACAGTGGTGTCATCCTGACGAACGCATCATATTATTCATAAGATAGATGCAGTGACTTTGATCACTTAATACAACTACTAGATTTCTTCTTAAGCAGACTATCCCGAGATTCGAACTGTTACGTCACATTATACATATATATAGAGCAAGCAGACTTCGTTTTCACTTCAGCTTTATAGTACCACCTCATGGTCAAAACACCCTGAAAGCAAGCATTGATAAATACAATATCCTAACTAATGTATCACAGACACTTTATAATTGTGCACATTATGTTCAGATAAATTTCATCATCTTCACAAGGTCTATAGTCAATGGCTGCAATGATGTGCTGGAAAGTCAGAAAGTCAATTTGATGTGATTCTATTTGTTTTCTTTTGAATTGATTTATTGAATAGTATAGTTCATTCCAGATGCAAATCAATACATTCATTAGGCCTGTCACAATATGCAAGAAGTGTATTGGGGTTAATTGCAATACACTACAACCATGATTATTTTTGTTTTTTATTTGCATACCAAAGACAAGTCTGTATAATACTTCTGTTATAACTGCCATAACTTATTCAACAGTTCAGTATTAAAGTATGTTATAGAATTTTGTAGGAATAGTGCTTATAGCAGACTGGAAAAACTGGACATTTTTAGAGTTATTTCATAACAAATTGATTATATGTTCTACGGATTCGCTCGCACCTTAATTTTGATGGTTTTTACCAAAAAACTATTTTTATTTCCTTGCTTGCTCATAAAAATTTGTTCAAACCACTATACAAAGCAACTGAATTAAGATTTTTTATATTTTTTTTCTTCGCTTGCTCGCCTTTTTTTTCTAGAAAAATCCGTAGATCATATCATCAACTTGTTGTGGCCTTATGGGAACATTCTAAATGTGTCCAGATTGATAAATTCTTTAAACTTGAGCTTTAATCTAATGAACCATGGAAAACTGATGTTTAGCTACATAAGGCAAAAGGAAGAATCTTTCAATGAAATTAAAAATATTGCTAAATACTGGTTTATTAAATTCATACAGCAGTATGTATTGCCGCGGCTGCATATTGCAATATACCTGTATATTATGACAGCTCTAACATTCATTGAGCTTAAATAGTTTATCAGATGAACTAAAAGTGTTAATTCCTAATAACTTTTATAGACAAGTTTAAAGGCTGGTATCGAAACCAAAATTGCAGTTCCTGAATCAAAATCAAAGCGGCGTCCTTTCGATCCATTTTTGATGTATTGAATCAAATTGCTGCAGCCCTACAACAGTGAAGTGATCTTAACAGTTAATAATAAAGTAAACAAGAGCTCCGCTGGGCGGGGCATTATACGCCCATATGCTGTCCAGACAGACAAACGGACTGCCAAACAGACAACATCATAACATAATACAGTGTAATTACGATTTTTCGACACAGGATTTTTCGAAATTCACGGTAACTCGACATAGATCTATGGTCCCGACATTTTCTCCTATATGTTTAATGTTAAAATTTCGGGATAATTCAACACACGATTTTTCGAAATTTGCGCTAATTTAACAACTTATAATAGTCCGCTGAACAAAGAATCGGTTAAAAATCTATGCGATAATTCGAAACGGATCTCTGGTCGCGAGTTTTTCACACCTCTGGCCATCTTTATCGTTATTGTTAGATATTGATAACATGTCATGACGTGTGCTTTTCATGCCTATGATATTTAGTCAATTATGGATTACATTATCGGTTTGTCTTATAAAAACAAAGATGCAAACATCTATTGTATAACAAGTGTGATATGTCACATTTGTTTGCTTGAGTGACAAAAATGTATGACCCTTCTTCCTTATATACTGGAGTCCTGCAGTGCTCAAACTTACTTTATGCATATTTTATAAATTCGTATTAAAAGTTCATTGCTGAAATTTATTTACTGTTTACTATTTTACCGTAAACTGTGGTTCAAATCATCCTCAGTAATTCAGTGAAGGGCTCAGGTCATCTGAGAGGATAGCGAAACCTGCATTCTAAAGCTATTGCGCATGCTCGGATGTTGCATTGTTTACAAAATTTTGTACGCTATTTTGTTTTTACGGGTGCGGTTTTTTTTATTCCTTTCTTATATGAATTATTTTCAAGAACAACTTTAAAATGTTTTTTTTTTGTTATTCATTTTACAATATCAGCGGGGGTGTGGGGGCAGCAGTCCCCATAATAACATAAAATTAACAGCACTTGGTTTGCGCGTCCGTTCATAGAAACAGCACGCTGCGCATGTTTATATTTACTTCCAGGGTCCGCCAAATTAGATGTGTTCCGACGATAGATTTACAAGTACCAAGCTATACAAGAATATGTCACCGGTCCCCAGCCCGGGTGAGAAAGGAGGGGGGGGGGGGAGAGAGCTATAAACAAACACAAAACTAAAATTTATTTTTAAAAATATCTTAAACAGTACATACAAGTACATCAACAAAAAATAATCGTGGTTTGAATAGCATCAATTCACAAAAGACAACTGCGTGCATAAGTAATTTTAACGATGCAATTATATTACGAACAACACCGAAAATCACGGTTTTACGATAATACGAAATCGCGAAAACTCCACATATTTTGCCGTTCCGAAGGTATTTCGAAATATCGTAATTCAACTGTATGTCCCGTTTTTCAAACAGGTATATAAAAAGCACATGATTTACTCCGATTTTTCCTGATCCACTACTCAAATAATTAAATGACATTATGTAATGCATAGAAACTACCATCTTTCTTTCCCCTAAAACTCTGAATTGATACCTTCAATATTGATTGATTACATCAATTCCTTTGCACTAAGATTGAATGTAAAGGTAATCTAGAAGATCAAAAAAAAATATTTGTGCAGAGGATTCAAATAAATTTTGTTTGGTTTGGTTTCTTTTACATCGCATTCAACACATATTTAGGTCATATGCACAACGGCCAGCTCTTCCTACTATAGGTTTCCTGGACTCTTCTTCTATCACCAGTACTAACTCACCCTACCACAAGGCCGACATCTCATGTATAGGGTATGACCTGCCACGACGGGATTCGAAGTCAGACATGCTAACCACTAGGCCACGGCCAGGATTCAAATAAACAATTACAATTTAAAGGTTAACAAGGAGATTTTCAGGCATTGAAATGTATAAGTTATTTTATGCACTATTTGATCAGTTCAATGTTTTGGCCACTGCAAGACTTCGGTGATAAACAACAATTACATACATTCTGAAGATCACATGACTATATATAATCCATGTTTTTTAAGGGCTGGTCACATAAGCCAAAACGCATGAATCACGCATAAATTTTGGTTGTGCGTGCTTGTCTGTCGAGGATTTGACCATTTTCTACGATTTACGCGATGAAAATTCACTGATACATTGCGCAAGAATTACGAATCAATCACGCAAAAATCACTGACAAAGCACTTATAAACCACACATAAGTCCAAAAAGGGGCACAGAATTGTATGAGCCCAACGAAAGCTTTGTGGAAAACCACGCATATTCTGCGCATTATCACTGATAAACTGTGTATGATTGGCGCATGATTGGCGCATGAACTATGCATAATGTGCGTCTGAGTCGCGTATATAAGACCGCGTATATAAGACCGCCGCCACGAGAAAAGGGCACTCGGGCATTTTTTATCGATTTTTAGTTTTTTGCCTAATATTATAGGACATGAATTATTTAGCATGTTGCACTTTATTTCACATCGATATTGCAAATAGTTTTTTAGATATAGCGGTTTAAAAGAGAGCATTAATGCAACGTAAACGACATATTTATCAACGACCGCTTAAAACGTAACGTCATAATAATAAAGACGACATCAAATGTAGTTTAGCTGATAACAAATGAAATCAAGTTTTTTCAATTTTAATTTTGCACTAAACACGATAATACTGAAATATATAACGATATTATTATGTAAAAAATAATTTATAACACCTTAATCAAAATTATCGTAGTCTTGGATAATATGAATTTCAAGCAACAGTTAACTGAATAAGTTAATTCACGAAAACAACGTAATAATATCAGTTGGTCAAATTGTCGTGTTCGAATTGTTTCTACATCCGAACACATGTTTGTGCATACTAATTACCGGTCGCTGAGAAAATATTTTTTATCCAAAATAAAGTAAATTACGAATCATGCAGGGGTGTCAAAATCAACTTGCCCGCTCGCCATGCCTGTGTTCCGACCTGTTGGGAGAGTATACCGATTTTTTAAAACAGTTAAACTCGTCGAATCGAGCAAGCAAATTCAATAGATTTATTATCTGTTATGATAAGAAAAAATCAAAATACTATGTCCTATCATCGACCGCTTTATGTTAGGTATATATCATTTTAATACCAAGAAGTAATCTTGACTTATTACGTCACAAATTGTCATGTACACCGGGGAGTCTATATTCTTTGCAACAATCAATTAAAATCAATATTAATCTTTTGTTTCATGACAGAAATTGATGTGAACAATTTAAGATGTGGGTCAGAATTTTTTCACTCTTTGTATGTGTTTGATGATAGCGTAACACTGTCATAATGCAATGTTTCATTATATAACTACGGAGTCTATTTAACTTTAATTGATAGTTAGAGCCAGAGAAAATTCCCTGTATTTTTTAAAACAAGTATGACCTGTACATTTAGTTGCCTACATGTTAAACATACACTGGCTGTTTTTGAAAGAAAATGATATCGGAGATGACAGGAATCAAATTTTCTTTGTTTCAATTTACTGATAATTGTCAATGACACCCTTCTCTTTATCATTTTTAAGACATGTGTAAAAGCGCAAAGAAGTTTGCTATATTAATATGAATTGATGAAACGCAATATTGTTTAGGCCTACTTAACGCGCAATCGTAGACTTCACGGTTATATTTAGAAAATCGCGCACATTTTCGGCACATGCATACTCGCGAAAATCATATCACAAGTCCCCGTTTTCGTTTGTATGTACATGTATAGGGCGTAAAGTTTGACCCCGATCTGACCTTTCATATTTGCTTCAAATAATTGTCTATGCATATACCGACGAAAATCAGTACCATGCCTATTCTACTCTTCGACTGCGATTGTAATATTAAAGAAGTATGTTCATGCGTTAAATTTCAACACAATCCTTACGGCCACGGTATAATCGAGCAATAACACTACATTCGTATACAACTTAATGAATATTAAAGTGCATTAAAGTCAAGTCGGGGTAAAACTTTACGCACAATAGCTAAAACAAATTTCAAATTAACAAGTGTTAGTGTTGTTTCTACAACATTATATACTAGTCACATCGTCTCTATCGTTGTTTTCTACATATCCATGTTTCTATAACAATAATGTGTTATTATATGTTACTACAAATCGTTACTTTATTATTGTTCTTTCTTTTACTGGGTTTAATGCCGTGTCAACACAATTTAGGCCATATTACGGCGTCCGGCTCACATAATCTAGCTTTTCTGGACCCTTGTTTGTAACAAGGCCGAAAACTTCTCCATGTATCTTATTACTGAAGGAAATTTGATATAATTGTCAAATTTTCTTGGAAGGATATATATAACCTTCTTGGGTGGGATTCGAACCCATACCCTCTTCAGGACATGAGATTCTAAATCCCAACGGGCTACCATTGTTCATTTTAACAAGGACACTTGATTTCAATTAATTATTAATTATTATTTAATTAATTAATTTAATTATTTAAGGAATGGAGTTATTTGAGAAATCACGTGACCTATATGGTTCCTAACACGGCAAAAAAGACAACAAGATCAACAAATTTAGATGAAAAAGACAAGATAAATGACAATTATACGTGCCCGATTTTTATCAAACCTAGTGCGGTATATGCAACAGAAAGTAGCGCTAATTCTCCCAACCCCACAACGGTTCTAGTTTTTTTAGATTACCTCGAGGTTTTGAACGAATTGAGAGATTTTTAGAAGAACTTTGAGGTAATATAGAAATTTAGAACCGTTGTGGGATTGGCAGAACTATCGCTGAAAAGATAATTTTGTGCAGCTTAGACTGTACTAGGTCTGATAAAAATCGGTCAATTACTATTGTCATTTACCTAGTCTTTTCCTCTTGTAAAATTTGTTGCTCTGGTCGTCATTTTTGCCGCGTTAGGAACCATATAGATCAAGTGATTCCCCACTCTGGTTAATGTAGGACTTGACACATACTCCAAATAATTCGAACAACCCGTTTAATAAAGCAAAGATATGTTCACTATGATAATGAGTCAATGAAAGAAAAATATTAAATTAAAAAAAAAATATGGCTGTATTAGGATTCGAACCCGGATCATCTGACACGCAAACCCACCGCTGTATCCACTGAGCTAATCCATTTTGATGAACAATATCTATTACATAACGATAATTTTGCTAAAAATAGCAATCAGGGGAGAGAATCTCGTCGCTTAGTATTTATGTAAACATGTCAAACGTAAACGAGGTTACAGCACTAATATCATTCAGTCTAAATTAACAAATATGCAATTCAATATAGAAATTACAAGTGTGATGTCATTAAAACTCATTTAACTGATAGTATAGCTGTAAAAATTCGTACAACGGGATTGAAAGTTGCAAACAGTACGAAGAAGGTGAATATTATAATAACAATAATACAATGACTCGACGTCTAAGATTTGAAAATAAATTAATATCAAGTTTGTTTTTTACTTAAGTTCAAGTATTTCGTAGAAAAAATCATATACAGCCAATACTTTATTAATATCATGCACCGAAACAAGTATGGCACCAGCGACGAAAAAATCGCTGTCATTAGCCGGTGTCCTTTTCCCAAAGTTTTTGACGTTACGTCATTTATGCCCGAGTGCCCTTTTCTCATGGCGGCGGTCAATTAAATGGATGCAGGCTTCAGGGCGAGTCATTCCTGTTTCGACGCACGATCACTGATGTTCCACGCATGATTTGCGCATAATCTGCGTAAGAACTACGCAAACTGCACAAAGAATACGTAAAACAATGCAAAACTGCATAAACTCTTACGCAAAGATAAATTTTGAACTGAACGCTGATCTTAATAGCAATGAATAATACAAAACAAATTTATTTTCATAAGAATTAAATTCTATGACACAGTTACATAATATTTTGAACTTTTCTGTTTCCCCCCATAAAAAGGATGAGTCCAAAATTCAAAGTAGAATAACGTGCCATGTTCACATAATTAATTTACACCTAGTATAAGTCACATTGTCAGCAAAATTTAAACAATTGTTCGTTTTTCTAAAAAAATTCTTATAAAAGCCAAAAAAGGGAAATTAAAAAAGTGCCAATGTAACCATTATACATTTCTTTGTCAGAAAATGCCTACATTAGCTTGTGAGTGGTAAAATTTGTTTTGTCTGAATAAAATATTTTTGCACATGACCTACTTTACACCTTGATTCAGTTTTTGTGGGGAGGATTTGAAGCAAACGATCAAAACTCACAGGATCAATTGGGATTTAAGGATAAAGAAAGTTAGTTGTTATTTTACATATAAATGTATATAACACTAATTGATGTCATTTAATTATATGGGTGAAAAAAATCAGACTAGTGATTGAGAAAACTTTAAACCATGACTAAAATAGACCTTATATATTCAGACCTCAAATTGGTGGGTTTTTCATTCATGTGTAAGCAGTACAAACAAAGTTATTACACATTATTGCTGAAAAGCACAGAATACAGAATAATTCCTTTTGTACACATATTTTTTTATCAGGAGGGTGAAAGTTTGTTTGTACCTCACGAGAAAACACTAATATTTGAATTCAAGATAAAGTCTATTGAGAGACTTCAATAAAATAAATGACAACATACCATGATATATCTGTGTTACAGTACTGTCTACAAGTCAATCACCATCATCATATCATATTATACATATAATCTTCACCAACAACCATTATAATCATTACACTGAATGAATATCCTGTAAAGTTTATTATATAATAAATAAAACAAGTAAATGACAAGATGCTTTACTATCCCTATATGCTACAGGGACCCATATTATCAAAGGTCTTACAACCAATTCTAGTCCTAAATTCTTCTATTAAGTATCAGTAAAATAGATGCAGTAAAAAAAAATATTTCTTAAAGAAAATTCTATGTTCAAGGGGAGATAATTCTGAAAATTTATAGTGGTTAATAATAAGGACCATATTTAAAGTTTGAAGTTGATACCTAAGGCCACAACAAGTTGATGATATGTTCTACGGGGCAAGCTAGCGAAGAAGAAAAATAAGAAGAATCTTAATTCAGCTGAATTATATAGTGGTTTGACCAAATTTTTATGAGCGAGCGAGGAAATAAAAATATTTTTTTTGTAAAAACCGTCAAAATTAAGGTGCGAGTGAATCCATAGAACATATGATCAATTTGTTGTGGCCTAAAGAAATAACAAAAAAAGTTACAATAAAAAATATTTTACTGCACAAAAACTTTAATTAGAAATATGCACGCAGACACTGACACCAGGGTGAGTAGGAGAGCTCACCATTTACTTTGTAAAGTTGAGCTAAAAACTAATTACCTTGTATGAATCTTCAAATGAAGAATAGCACCACATAAATGTATAATCTTGATTGTTCTCGGTCTCTATGCTTCATGTTTTAAATGTTTCTGAAATGAAGTAAATTTACACGGTCTTCATTATATTGTGCTTGTCTCAATTTTAACCTTTCACAATGATTCTTATTAATATTGTCAAAAAATATACACTGGGATCCAAAAGTGTCTTAACACATGTTAGATTATGATGTTTTTGAATATACTTATACATATTTAATGCCCGCCCCGCTAGCTAGTTAGGTAGCACACAAGTCTACTGATTTAGGTGACATAGGTTCGATTTCTGGGGGGCATACTTTCGTGGAGTTTGGTCATAAAATAATTTCTTCGGCCATTCTCCCTCCAACCACTGATTCTAAATCATGTAGGGCAGTAGTCAGTCACTGACAGAAGTATTCACCTAGTAGTTGATTAACAGCTAAATCAAGAGATTCAACCTTTCCATGAACAAAAAACAAAAACAAAACATTTTTTATAATCATATTTTAGAGCATTTTTACTATGAATTTGTGGTTTTTACTTGTTTAATAATGAACACATTATTATGCAAACTTGAAAAACAATCAGAAAACTGGCGCATCTTTGTGATGCAGTTTCTGAAAAAAGGACATCATGTCTATAAGCCCCAGTCTGAATCCATGTCACATATGTGGTTATTAGTTTCACAACTAAAAAACGTTCAATAATGTTTATAAAACAAGAGCAGTCCACGGACAGCACGCTCGACTATTCCAGGTATTTGTGTAAATGACAGCAACAACCAATCAAAACTCATGCTGGAGTTATGCAACTTGGTAATTGACCATCATTCCTTACACCGTTGACAAGTGTGAAGTTTCAAGTAAATCTCTTAGGTGTAAGTTTCAAAAATAAAATTGGACCAAAAAACTTAACCAAAAAAATTAGAGGTATTAGAGGGTCACAATCCAGTCAAAAGTCATGCTAGAGTTATGCAACTAAGTATTTGACGTAAATTAGTAACCCCGTAGACATGTGTGAAGTTTCAAGTGAATCCCTTCAGTAGTTTCAAAGATAAAATGTTGCACCAAAAAACTTAACCAAAAATTTCTAAGTATAAAAGGGTCAAAATCCAGTCAAAAGTCATGATAGAGTTATGCAGCTTGGTAGTTGACCTCCAATAGTAATCCCATAGACATGTGTAAAGTTTCAAGTGAATCCCTTCAATAGTCTCAAAGATAAAGAAATGTTGCACCTAAAAACTTAACCAGGAAATGTTATGCCGACGCCATCACCACCTCCGACGCACAGCTGAGTAGGATAGCCCCACAATTCTCCGAATAGTCGAGCTAATATAAAACTAAATGTGTCAACCATTTTTTTCAATAACAAATAGAAGAAAATATGAAATAAAATAAATGTGTTAAGACACTTTTGGACCCCAGTGTCAATAGAAGCTAAAGATTTTAGCATGCTGAGAAAAGATGAGAAAACAGAAAAAAAAATTTGGCCGTGAAAAATATTACTAAGTTAAAAAGTTACATTGAGAAAAGTGGTCAATATTGTCAGGCCTGGGCCTGGGGCTGGGCAGTATTCTCAGCTTTTACTGTATCATTAGATAGAGATTTACACATTTGTCACTTTCTGCCATCTGGTGAAAGATAAAACATAATGTTGAGTAAGTGCAAAACTATTCTAACCAGGGCTGCGGAGTTCCTATGTCAGACTAGTTTATGTTAATGTCTCAATGCAGGGCTCGAATTTAAGCTTGCATACTCGCAAAATGGGAGTTCATTTTGAAAATTGCGAGTAACTTTTATTTCAACTTGCAAAATTTTGCAAGTTAAAATCGACGCATAATTACCGTCTAAACTATTGAGGTCCAGATCAGCATTGAAATGGCAAGATAGATTGATAGATTAATTATAGATTCATCCTAAAAAAGGTCTATAGTCTTTGTCTATCCGCAATAACGCCCTTGTTCTATCTACAGTTAATGTAGTAGGCCTACTGTGTAGTTTTGTATAGAATGTGAGAATAGAAATTATGTATGCTATAAAAATTTCGAAAAAAATGCAAGTGATTTTTCATTTTGCAAGTTGAAATAAAATCAACTCGCAAAAAATTGCAAGTCCAAAATTTTCTTAAATTCCAGCCCTGCAATGCTTCAATCATATTCAACCGCATACAATTTGTCAATTAATTATCAATACTAAAAGTGTGTATTTTATTATATGTCCAAGATTTCAATACTACTTTTTTGAGTAATGAACTTCTTGTTAAGTGGAGTTTGATCTCGGCCAAGTTGATTTTAAGACTTCACACCCCTACTTACAATATGAAAATAAAGATGTAGCCTATTAGAAATAATGTTGAAATTTCCTTTGATGGATATTCGCTTTCAATGACATCATATGTTACACTTTGCAAACCATGTACTAAGTGAACAAGAAATGTAATGTGGAAACCACATTAAAGCCAAGCTTCTGATATCTATCTATCAATCTCCCTGGGGAGACTTTTGTCTCCTTTTTAAGGGCAGCGGAATGGGCCGATTTGAATAATTTCTACGACCAATTTGGAATTTTGTGGAAAACAAAGGTAGAAGTTATTTTATGCCGTATTTGAAGAAGGGCTGGAATTTAAGCTCGCAAACCCGCAGTTGATTTTGAAAATTGTGAGTAAATTTGATCTTAACCAGCAAATTTTTTTTGAGTTGAAATTGCCCTTAAAATATTTCTGTTCAAATTAGTTAGGCTCAAATCAACATCGAAATGGCCAGATATTCAATAGTATTAATTAAAGAATCACAATAAAAGTATGTTCGATGTTCCTTGTCTGTCGACAATGATGCCCTTGTTCTATCTATAATTAAATATGTATACAGTACTATGTTGTTTTTATATTGAATATTTGAATCATAACTATGGCCACAACAAATTGATCACATGTTCTATGGATTCGCTCGCACCTTAATTTTGACGGTTTTTACAACAAATATATTTTTATTTCCTCGCTCATAAAAATTTGGTCCAACCGCTATATATAAAGCAACTGAATTAAGATTTTTTAAAAATTTTTACTTCACCTGCTCGCCCCATTTTTTTTTCTAGAAAAATCCGTAGAACATATCATCAACTTGTTGTGGCCTATGTATGCTATCAAAATTTAAAGAAAAAATGTGAGTGAAGTTTTCATCTAGTAAGTTAAAATAATATTAACTTGCAAAAGTTTGCAAGTCCAATTTTTTGTTTAATTCGAGTCCTGTATTTGATGTCATTCAATTATAAGAGAAAGCAGGAGAAATATCTTTGTTTACTCCATTAATTGAAATTGTATATTATGTAACAATAGACCCAAAAAATCAGACACAGTATTTTCTTGAAGACGTTATAACAATTTGAGATTATTTTGTGGGGTTAAACACCACAGCATTAAATTGTACAGTTAATATCACAACCTACTCACCACTCATGGAAAGGAGCTGTTAACTAGTTACTAAGCTCATACTTCAAACGGTGAGTGACTACTGCCCCACATGATTAAGAATCAGTGGTGGGAAGGAGAATGGTTGTAGATATAATTTTACGACCAATCCCTACGAAAGTATGCCCCACCATGGAATTGAACCAACTACCCCTCGATCAGTAGACTTGTGTGCTACCAACTGAGTTAGCCCGCAGCTTAAAGTCTTTTTAATGTGATCAATGGGCAGATGAGATAAAATAATATAACTTACCTAGATAAGGATGATGATACATATAGGAGCCATTAGTTTTCTGTTTGATAGACAACATACAGTACAAATCAATAATGAAGTCAATGGTTCTTTGTTCGGTAGACATCCTACAAGAGAATGAGGTCTGTGAGACATGAAATAAATAAAAAAAACAAATGGTTACAATAATTGATCTGTTATATAGAGTAAGTTTCATGTACAACTCATTCTTTTTTAAAACTGGACTTAATGCCCTATTACAGATATCGGAAAGTGCAAGTTGTCACACGGTATGGACGATACAGGCACGTTACACGAACACGGATTGCACGTTACACGAACACGTTAGATAGCTTCATTTGCAGTAAAATACACGATTCTGTGTCTCGATACACGTTTAACACGATTGTTCGGAATCCTCGGCTTTTTTTGCCCAAAGAAAAATGTTTCAACAACGACAGGTTAAACAATTAATGCGTCTCAAATAAAGATTGAAAACTAAAACTATTCTTCTATTTCGTCGTAAATATGTAACTAAACAATATAAGTTTTGTTTAATTTATTGAATATGGAATTTACCGCACAAATTCTTTAAAAATAAATTTTAAAAGTTGGCTCTAATCGAATTTAAATTCACGCACACGATTGTCAACTTCGAAATCACACGATAGATAAAGAAATAAACATTTAAATATGTTACATAGTTTTTTCCACCCGTTCATTAATTTGTACCTGCTTCATTACACAGTTAAAATGTTTAGCGTGATTGTAAAATATAATATTGTATCAATAAATGTATTGAACATCGACATTTTAAGTAGAAATTAAGGTTCACGATAGGCGGACAGTCAATACACGAAAGACAAAAAAAGAACACGATAGATAATATTTTGTATAAAAATTATATCAGTACATGGTGTACAACAAAAATTCGAACTGTATAATAAAGAATAACATTACTGTCAAAATAATTTAATGTTATTCTTAGTAAGTTGGTTTTAATCGGATTAAAAACCACGCAAAGCTGATCAACTTACATCTTAATAAGTTGGTTTTAATCGGATTAAAAACCATGCAAAGTAATTTGTGGAGAAAAGATGTTATAAATTGTATATGTGTATATGTTTCATAACAAGTCTTAGCTTGATTGTAAAAATATAAGCAAGTCATATGGTAAAGATTATTTTATTTAATATCGACATTTTAAGTAGAATTTATTTATTTTTATTTATTGGATTTAACGCCGTATCAACACATTTTAGATCATTTCACAGCGTCCAGCGCACCTAACCTAGCTTTCCTGGACCCTTGTCTATAACCAGTACTCACCTACCCTTCCACAAGGCCGGAAACTTCTCCATATTATCTTATCAATGGAGGAAAATTGACATTGTCTAATTTTCATGGAAGGGTATAACCTCCCCGGGTGGGATTCGAACCCGTACCCCCCTCGGGACACGAGATTCCGAATCCCGGCGCGCTACCAATTGCGCTATCGACCCGGGTTCCTTTAAGTAGAAATAAAGGTACATGATAGGCGAGCAGTCATTACATGATAGACAAAGAGGAACACGATTGATAATATTTACCAGAAAAATTATATGTACTTTGTGTATAACAAAAATAAAAACTGTAGAATAAAGAATAACATTTCTATCCAAAAAATTTAATGTCATTCTTTGTAAGTTGGCTTTAATCAGATTTAAAACCAAACACACGATAGCCGGCGAAACTCACACGATAGAAAAAGAAATAACATTTCAAGTTTTTTCTGTTTTATTTTCAAGCCATTCATGGTGTAAAAGATACCTTGAATTAATATATTTTTCAAAACACAGTCTTGGCTTGGTTTTAATAAATGTAAGCAAGTCATATTGTATAATGTTCGCCTTTTTAGTATTATGTATACTATAAACGTTTACATGTAGTGCTTGCGTGAAGACGGGGTATTAAGACAGTACACACACAGCGTGTTAACTTACTATTTTATGCCGATTAAAAAATCGATATATAAATAACAAGTCATTGTTGATTTACTACACGGACAATGTTTTTCAATATGATGCCCCTATGACCTTGACCTTTGACCCAGGGGCCCTAAAACCAATAGGACATAACCATGACACATGGGCTACTCTCACAAAAAAATTAGTGAACCTAGGTACATTGGTTGTTCAGTTATTGTCTGGACAAGGTTTTTTCATATGATGCCTCTGTGACCTTGACCTTTGGGTCTGGGGCCCCAAAACCTATTGGGAACATCCTTGACACAAGGGCTACATTCACATAAAATTTTATGAACCTAGGTACAGTCCTTGTTGAGTTATTGTCCAAACAAGGTTTTTCAATATGATGCCTCTGTGACCTTGACCTTTGACCCAGGAGCCCCAAAACCAAAAGGGCATATCCTTGACACAAGGGCTACCCTC
Source organism: Mactra quadrangularis (assembly GCA_025267735.1). Classification (NCBI taxonomy): domain Eukaryota; kingdom Metazoa; phylum Mollusca; class Bivalvia; order Venerida; family Mactridae; genus Mactra; species Mactra quadrangularis. The sequence goes on along the minus strand of CM046300.1, from coordinate 47,552,548 downwards.
ACATAGAATTTGATGAACCTAGGTAAATTGGTGGTTCAATTATTGCCTGGACAAAAGTTTCATTGTTTGCCATTTTGACTTTATAAACATATTGATAGAACATATGAAGTCACTGCTTGGTAATTTGGTATCTTCTGGTTGAAGGTTTATAATTGACCCTGTTTCCCAAAAACTGATAAGGCACATCCTTGACACATGGGCTACTGTCACATGAAATTTGGTGAACTTAGGTACAGTCATTGTTGAGTAATTACCCAGACAATGTTTTTCAATATGATGCCCCTGTAACCTTGACCTTTGACCAAGGCGCCCCAAAACCAATAGGGCATAACCTTGACACATGGGCTACTTTCACATAAAATTTAGTGAATCTAGGTACATTGGTTGTTCAGTTATTGTCTGGACAAGGTTTTTCCATATGATGCCTCTGTGACCTTGACCTTTGGGTCTGGGGCCCAAAAACCTATTGGGAACATCCTTGACAAAAGGGCTACCTTCACATAAAATTTTGTGAACCTAGGTACAGTAGTTGATGAGTTATTGTCCAAACAAGGATTTTCAATATGATGCCCCTGTGACCTTGACCTTTGACCCAGGAGCCCCAAAACCAATAGGGCATAACCTTTACCCAAGGGCTACCCTCACATAAAATTTGGAGAACCTAGGTACATTGGTGGTTCAATTATTGTCTGGACAAGTGTTTCATTGTTTGCCGTTTTGACTTTATAAACATATTGATAGAACATTTGAAGTCACAGCTTGGTAATTTGATATCTTCTGGTTTAAGATTTAAACTTAACCCTGTTTTTCCAAAACTGATAAGGTACATCCTTGACACATAGGCTACTCTCACATGAAATTTGGTGAACTTTGGTACAATCATTGTTGAGTAATTATCCGGACAATGTTTTTCAATATGATGCCCCTGTGACCTTGACCTTTGACCAAGGTGCCCCAAAACCAACAGGGCATAACCTAGACACATGGGCTACTTTCACGCCAAATTTAGTGAACCTAGGTACCTTGGTTGTTCAGTTATTGTCTGGACAAGGTTTTTCCATATGATGCCTCTGTGACCTTGACCTTTGGGTCTGGGGCCCCAAAACCTATTGGGAACATCCTTGACACAAGGGCTACCTTCACATAAAATTTTGTGAACCTAGGTACAGTAGTTGATGAGTTATTGTCCAAACAAGGATTTTCAATATGATGCCCCTGTGACCTTGACCTTTGTCCCAGGAGCCCCAAAACCAATAGGGCATAACCTTTACCCAAGGGCTACCCTCACATAAAATTTGGAGAACCTAGGTACATTGGTGGTTCAGTTATTGTCTGGACAAGTGTTTCATTGTTTGCCGTTTTGACTTTATAAACATATTGATAGAACATTTGAAGTCACAGCTTGGTAATTTGATATCTTCTGGTTTAAGATTTAAACTTAACCCTGTTTTCCCAAAACTGATAAGGTACATCCTTGACACATGGGCTACTCTCACATGAAATTTGGTGAACCTAGGTACAGTCATTGTTGAGTTATTACCCGGACAAGGTTTTTCAATATGATGCCACTGTGACCTTGAACTTTGACCCAGGGGCCCCAAAATCAATAGGGCATATTCTTGACACATGGGGTACTCTTACATAAAATTTGGTGAACCTAGGTACATTGGTGTTTCAGTTATTGTCTGGACAAAGTTTTTCCATATAATGCCCCTGTGACCTTGACCTTTGAACCTGGGGCCCCATAAACCTATAGGGCACATCTTTGACACATGGGCTACTCTTACATAAAATTTGGTGAACCTAGGTACAGGCGTTGTAGAGTTATGGTCCGGACAAGGTTTTTCAATTTGATGTCCCAGTGACCTTGACCTTTGACCCAGAGGCCCCAAAACCGATTGGGAACATCCTTGACACATGGGCTACTCTCACATAAAATTTGGTGAACCTAGGTAGGTTGGTTGTTAAGTTATTGTCAGGACAAATTTTTTCCCCATATGATGCCACTGTGACCTTGACCTTTCATGCAGGGGCCCCAAAACCAATAGGGAACATCTTTGACACATGGGCTACTCTTACATTAAATTTGGTGAACTTAGGTACATTGGTGGTTTAGTTATTGACCGGACAAGTTTTACCTATTTTAAGTCCCAGTGACCTTGACCTTTAACCCTGGGGTCTCAAAATCAATAGGGAACCTCCTTTACCCAAGGGCTATCCACACATAAAATTTTAGGAACCTAGGTATATCCTTTCTTGAGTTATCATCCGGACAAGCAATTGTCCACGGACGGACAGACGGACGGACGGACAGACGGACAGACGGACAACATCATAACATAATACGACCGTTTTTTCAAAACGGGCGTATAAAAATTTGACGAGGTGAAAACTTTAGAAATATTAATAAGATATCAGTTTTATCAGAAAATCTATGTAGTCATAAACATAGTTTTGGACAACAAGGGAGAAAACTATTGTGAAGTAATATCATTCAGAACTCTTCGGCTACTCTCTACGAATAACCTTGGACATATTAAGACGCCATTTTAAAACTACCTTTGTGTCACATGTCTAATAAGGATACTATAACCAGTGTCTAAGTAAACAAATCCACAATACTTTAGGCAATGATTAATGCCTAATGTTTTAGTTAATTCCACAGTAACGCTGACCAATATACTGACACCTAAATGTATATAAAATGCAAAGATGTTCTTACAACACCTTGTGTTCCATGTGTGATAGTCGCCTCTGCATGTAGAAAAAACCTGATATTCTTGGTGGACCCCCCCATACAAATCTGTCTGAGATTTTTCATTCAATGAATGGTCTAGATGTTCTTTATGAAGTTCCTTACTCCCCTTAAATTTGTTACTTGCTTGCTTAAATTAATATGTTAGCTAATGTACCCTGTTTGCATTTATTTCCGGGTTACTAAGCGCTATAATAAGTAAATATAATAGGAAGTCTCATTAATTTTGTTTTCTTTTCTGCTAGATTCATCCATTAATCTTTTATTTGTAGAGTAGCAAAAAGAAATTACATCAATTGTTTACATTTTTCCATTTTACCCGCATTATTCAAGTCACGTGACAACCACCATTACGTAAGGGAAGTAAATCTGGATCGGCGGTATAAAAAGTCTATACCATACTGTCGTAATAGGTTCAATAATATCAAAGAATTAACTGTTCAAAATTTTTAACGAGTTCAGTCAGCACACAATCATAGCAAAAGTTATGTAAAAAAGTTAACAATAACAAGATCATTTACACAAACATTCATACAGGTCTGTTATTTTTGTTTGTATTACTCGTCTTTTTCAAAATGGGGGCATTTAAAGACAGTTGCCCTCCTGAGTGATTCATTCAGCAAAATTTGGTAAAAATATCTTTCTGTGCAAAAAGTAGGTCATTTTATTTACGTGTAGGTGTCGCTTCAAGTGAAATTACCGAAAAGTGAAAATAATGCGGAACCGGATTTAACGCGGAAATAGATGCAACAAGTATAATGTATTTGACTGCCTAGGATTAATTTCCACAAGCTCAATGCAAGACAATTATGAATTTACATAATACAAGCTGCTCAGCTAGCTCAGTTGGTAGTATGCAAGTCTACTGATCGAAGAATCATGGGTTCAATACTTTGGTGGAGCTTGCTCATGAAATTCTCCCTCTAACCAATGATTCTAAATTACGCAGGGCAGTAGTCAGTCACTGATGAAAGTATGCACAGCTAAATCAAGAGATTGAGCATTTCCAGGAACAGCGAGTACGTTGACAAACTGCTGTTATATAACCTGTTTGTTTGTTGGGTTTAACGCCCTAGCAACACATTATAGGTTATATCACAGCGGTCAGCCCACCTACTCACTGTTCCTGGAAAGGCTAAATCTCTGGATTTAGCTGTAAACAAACTACTGAGCTCATACTTTTGCCAGTGACTGACTACTGCCCTGCATGATTTAGAATCAGTGGTAGGAGGGAGAATGGCCGTAGAAATTACTTTATGAACAATCTTCACGAAAGTATGCCCTGCCCAGCAATCGAACCCACGACCCCTCGATCAGTAGACTTGTGCACTAAATTTAACCTGTACAATCTGTTGAACCCAACAACAAAAAAATACTTTTGCCCTCAATAGAGAAGCAAGTGGCCAAGCAATAAGGCCAGTACACTAGTAATCTTTGGATAGTTATCTCTGATAATAAATGAGCGACTGATCACTTTGATGTCTGCTTAACTTGTAAGAGTTGTTTCCCTTTAATCATACAATCAGTTCAAAAACTCATTCAATTATTTCCTTCTAAATAGTTTTTTACACATAGATACAATTTTGAATTACCTTAATATGTTGACAGAACACAACCAATGGTGTAGAAGAATTGTGATGTTCTGTAAATACTGTAATATTTCTGTTTAAATCTCATTTCTACCACCATACTGGAAAAAAAGGACATAGGGTCAAATCATTTTGTTACAAAAATAAACATTGAAAACAATTGTTAACACTGCCCTCCCCAAGTTCCATCATACATTTACAGCTTACATTGTACTGCATTGAGTTGAAAAACTTATAAAAGCAGTTAACTGTTAAATGATTTTAAATTTTGCTTTTTGTAATCAATACACTTCTTTAGGATATGAAATTACATAAATATCTCAAACTTGAATTTGGTTCATAGAGATACATTGACCATAGTTTTGGAGGCTGGTGGATAACTTTTGCTGCAACTCAAAAAATGAAATGCACCAATTGAAATTTAGTTTCCATGCTTTGATAAAGAATAATATAACAATGATTAGATCAGTCTTCAAGATTGAACCTGGAATTTGTATCAATTAAATAAATAGTAATGTAAAAGAATTTTTGGAGGGCAATGTATATCAAGGGCACTATTGGCAATGGCGACCAATTTTAGAATTAACTGTTTTCCCATTTTCACATATCCACTGTGGGAAGCCCTTGTGACTTCATCCTTTTTAAAGTTAAAAAAAGCGTGTTTTAAAGTCTGCTTCCATATAAATGTTCAGCTGACTTTACAATCTTGTACGATAACTCCTGATCACTGAAATCACCCTATGCACGCGTCCAACCACTGGACCACTGCTCCACTGACCAAACATAGAAAGTGGGTCACACGACTAAGGTTGTCTTTCCTTAATTTTGAACGTACTATAGGCAGTAATTGATTTCCATAAAAAATCAGCCATTTTGGCGTAATTTGGAAAACAAACTTTTGATCAAATAAAAATGCCAGGAAAATAAACCAAATGGTATGTTCAAAATAAGTGAAAAACCTATCTTAAACAACTCACATAACACAAACCATGTAGCAAAGCTGCACAATGAACTCAATCTACAATCATCATTGATTTTGTTGAGTCCAATGAAAAGTCCTATGATAAAAGGAGTCGACAGCAAGTTTAATCCCAAAATTATGGTCTACAACTAACTGAAGTTATTATTGCCAGATTGTTCAAGGAGCCATGTAAAACCATTATTTTTTAACATCATCTAGTATGGTATAGGTCGTTTGCATTAATGCTGGACCCCTATTTGCCGTAAATATCTTTTAAACTATAACAGCGATTTTGCTAAAAATTTTAATACAATCTTATTTCAATTTTTCCTTCTAGGATTAAAATTTTCAGAAATTTCAATAGATAAATAAAAAAGTTTTCCATAAGGTACAATAAGGTCATATTTCCAGTGTATTTATACTAAGTCCCATGCGTTTACTGTAAATTTGTCGCTTAAATAAACACTCGACGGTCTTAGTACTGAATTGTAAAGCAGAGGCCCATCTTTAAAATCGTACGTGTAGAATTTGTATAGATTTTGACGATACAGACGACAGTGATGATGATATTTGAGTTTGTATATACGGTTATACTTTGTTATCAAATAAAATTTCTAACCGGGCCTCATATTTAGCTATTATTTTGTATCTACTGTTATGTGGCTGTTCTGATTATGGCACATACCCATTTAACAAAAGTCGCTTTTTGGCTTCAAAATTTGCATGGCATGTCTATGGGAAGTATGTTATGTAATTAAAGAAAAATTCTGAATTTTTGGATTTGAGAAGGAAAATGCTAGTTATGATCACATACAAAATTTGAGTTAATTCCATCCGATAGTTATTGAGATATATCATGATTTTAGGGGTCCAGCTTTAACGCAAACGACCTATAACAAATTACAAATTGCATTTAGAGCGGATGTGACTAAGCCACCCAGCTAGTTCAGTTTGTAGCATGCAAATCTACTGCTTGAGGGGTTGTGGGTTCGATTCCCAAGGGGGGCATACTTTTGTGGAGTTTGGTCATGAAATTAAGCTTAATCCAGAAACTTCGCCTTTCAAGGAACAGTGAGTAGGTTGACTGACCACCGTTGTGTGACCTATACGATGTGTTGCTATATCCTTAAACCCATCAAAAACAAAGGCTGAACAGCAAATATGACTACTATTCAGTATGAGATTCTGTGCGCGATTATGATTTTAATTTATCAAATAATGCCAAATATACTAGCTGTGTTGACAAAATATTATGTTTTCAATTTGACTAAGGTTATTGTGTAAGTGTTAATCTTTACTAAAAAAAATTATAAAAATGAAAGATTTTACCCAAGACAAATAATTTTCAAATCATATTCTCCATAAAAGATGAATATCGCTAATATGAGTTTTAGTTCAAGGTCAAAACAAGTAAATCTGTGAGCTAATGCTCACTAAAGATACCCCCGCCAAAATCTAAAAATATGCGATAAACAGGAAGTAGATGAGCAAGGAGCATGAAATCGCTTTACACCACATGGGACTATGGGATGAAGAAATATGCAAAGTATTAGGCTGCTGCATGTTATAGTTGCTGAGAAAACTGCGACGGAAATTTCGTATCGGACGGACGGACGCACGGATGGACGGACGCACGGACAAGGGTAAAACAGTATACCCCCCTCTTCTTCGAAGCGGGGGTATAATAATTGATAATATATTTTCATGTCAGTTATTTATTTTTCAAAAATGTATATCGGCTAGAATAATAAATCAATAATCATTATGGTTTGTTTTACAGTGCATTACTACTAGAGGAGAAATTTAGGTAAAATATATCAGAAAATCTCATATTTGCCTAGTTTTTACAATTATATTAAATTACCGCATAGTTTTCTACATTACTAATTTGAGATTATGACTTTAGTGTAATTGAAAGACTTAAAAAATATGATTGAATGTTATCATTTCAATTTCATAATTTTGAAAAAATTAAAACTGATAACAAATAATGGTAATAATAATAATTTAACTTAAAATTTTCAACTACACTGGTTGTTTTTTCTAGAAGTAATTTTGTATGATCAGTGATATGAAAACATTTTTTTTTAAATGCATCACACAGTACCCACCAAAAATTTGGAGACACTTATCACTTTGTACGCCTACTACGCAGGTTTTATCAAAATTTGATTACCACTCATTTTGAATTGCTTTTTAGTTCCGCTTTCTTTAAAACGGTACAAATAGTAGTTTAGACAACCAAATCAGCTTGTGTCATAGAAAAATAATCAGATTGAAATTGGTTTTGTTGGCTTTTGTCATATTAAATGCTGAATCTTATAAATGTGATCCATTCAAGTAATTTGTTTTCATTTAATCATCAACAATTAGCAAAAATATTCAAAATAATGTTTCTACCAAAACCAATCAATGAAATTTAACATTTTTATTAAATTTCCTTCATCTCCAAACTTTAGGTCAGTCAACCTAACCACTCCTTCTTGAAAAGCTAATCTCTGAATTTAGCTGTTCACCAACTACTAAGCACATATACTTTCGTCAGTGACTGACAACTGCCCTACATAATTAAAAATCATTGGTAGGAGGGAAAACAGCCGTAGTAATAATTCTATCTACAAATATAATTCTTTTGCATAACATATATAAGGCCACAACAAATTGATCATATGTTCTATGGATTCGCTCGCCCGATTTTGACGGTTTTTACAAAAAAAATTTTTATTTCCTCGCTCGCTCATAAAAATTTGGTCAAACTGCTATATAAAGCAAGTGAATAAAGACTTTTTTATTTTTTTGTCTTCGCTCGCTCGCCCCATTTTTTTTTCAGAAAAATCCGTAGAACATATGATCAACTTGTTGTGGCCTAATTATTACTTTGGTATAGTCCAACAATATTAACCAGAGCTTGACCTTTATGCAAGAATACTCAGTCTTTACAGTCTATTTTTGTTTTCCTTGGTAAATCACACTTTATTGGAAGCTTTTGGCAAAATACAAGAACTGAACAATTAATTTTATTTTTATTAGAATTAAATCTGTGAAACTGTGCTGCAATATTGCAGACTAAAGTGTTTCCCATTAACAATTAAGTCTAGCATTCTAGTACAATAACATGCCATGTTTGCAAAATTGATTTTTAGTCACATTTTTCACAGATTACAGTAAGGAAGCATGTAAATATTGATAAGGTAGTTTAAGCTCAGGTTGATATTGTAGGACTATACACTCAACAATAATTATAACCATAATTAAAAAAAAAAAATTCAAGAAGCATTCTAAAATAAACCATTTTCACATTTTCAATAAAAGCTATTTTGAAGACGACCTCCAAAAGTTCATTTACAATACAATTAATTAAGTAAATTGCTATAATTTTCCAGTTTGGACTATTATTCTATCATCATGTAATTTGTTCATTATTCACGTAATGAAAATAGAATTTATAATTGTACATTTTGCAGCAATATTAATCTATCAGTTTCAGTCTATAAGTTTAAGATATTTTTGTAATTTCATATACATAAGAAAAATGTACCAATTTGAATGAGAAAAATTAAAAATCATTTAACATTAAACTGCTTTTACAACATTTTGAAATGCAAGTACTATTCAGTACAAATTAAATTGTGAATGTGAGAAATAATTTTCAAAGGGCACTGTATAAACTGTCTTCAGACCTAGGGCTCGACAAATCTATTTGTCTGTTCGTAATCACTAGAAAAAAATTAACCCAGGAAGTTGATCTTCTGGTAGTGCTCGTCCTGCAGATCGAGTGAAATTTCTAGCCATAATAATCAAATAATCAGTTTTAAATACATAGTCTTATAGAAACGTTACAAATTAAGCAAATTTCATTTCCTGACATCTGAAAACATTGATTTGATTGCTTTTCATTCCTAGAAATGGGCATCATATACAAAATATAACATGTTTGTTACTGCCTCATATAAGTTCACAATTAATTGCACCTATCTTCAGTAAAGTACATGACAAGTTCAAATCACAGCAGAACGAGTAAAAAATCCAAGCTGCTCCACATGCAGAATGAGTTAGTTCTAAACATTTGTCAAGCTCTGAGACCATATAGGTCATCAAGGAATAAAAGACATTCCATATAACATATATAACAGAGAAATAAAGCACCTGTTCTGTAGTTATAGCTCTGATGATGGAGGTCCGAAGAATGAAGATTCATTGTTTGTTAGCCATAACCATTCATTACTTCACTAAATACTAAGTAAATACATTCTAGTTCTGCAATAGCAAAGGGAGATAACTATCAACGTTTAGTTCATTTTGAACACCTCAACCTTGAATAAATGGATAATGGGTAATGGATTTGTGGGCGGCCTACCCTGGAGGCTTGGGATTTTACTACCTACACAGTATGAAGCACAGGTGAATGCAAAATAGTTCTTGTAGTATTCACACAGATCTTTGTCAAAACATATTTCTATGTTATAAAATGAACAAAATATTGTTCAGTGATAACATTGAAGTGTGTAATTTCAAATTTATGGACTAAAAAATGATCATGCATTTGCTTACTTCAACACCGGTAATTCCAAAATTACTAATCAACCATTTTCTACCCAAATAGACCTCGGACATCATATTGTAACGTTAACGGTCATGACTGTATTTTGGCGTCTCAATGTAAGGTTACCTCCCTTGTTAGCAAGGCAACATTTGTAAATGGGTAACGGTAGATGCTCATTCAAAGACAAAGTAGGCGCTTGCAAATGTGCTTCCCGTGCAAGAGTTCCAAAGAGCATCAAATGTATGTATGTACCAATCAGATTTCAGTTCCGGTATGCGTGGGCATCAGGTGGGTATAAAAGGCGAAACTCGACAGAGAAAATTGGAGTCAGACAGGAGACTCCGGACAGTTCACATCGCTTTTCTAGTGATTATCAGGGCTTTGTTGTACGATTAGAGTTACGAAGTCTATGGACCCGCGTTCTCATAGAAAGCCAAAGGCATCGTGAGAGGGTCATAGATAGTTAACTATAGTACCGGGTCGTGGTGTTACAGGGAAGAGGTTGAACGTCGTGGTTTGGTTAGTTCGGGTTGAAACCACTGGTTAGTCATAGAACCTGGTGTGTTGTGGGAGTTGTTGGTTATAACTCCTTGTGGTTTCAACGCCTCTTGTGCTGAGGCTCGAACGTGTTTGTAGTGATTAAGTATGTGTTATCTTGGGTTATTGGTTGTTCAGTTGACGGATTGGTAGAGTTTGTTTCTGGTTGGAACTCCTGGTGGTTCCAACACCTTGTGCGTTGAAACCCCTGCCTTGTATGATAGTTTGTGTGATTTTTTTTTGTTACCGCTCGGATCATGTGTATATATTGTTTGTTTGTTGATTTCATTTGACGTATTAGTTGAGGTGCTGGTTGGAACTGCTAGTGGTTTCAGCACCTTGTGTGTTGAAACCCAGGCCTTGTATGATAGTTTGTGAGTGTTTCTTTTGTTACCGCTCGGATCACATGTATATATTGCTTGCTTGTTGATTACCGTCTATGTGTTTAATTTAAGTTGATGTTTCTAATCATTGGTCAAAGTAGACCCCGAGGAAAATAATTATATATTGTGTAAAGCATTTTATTAGTGTTGAATAGTTTTCAACAACCACTCGTTGCACGTTACAATATGAAAGTAAAGTAGTTCTAACATGGATTCAGTAGTTAATATAAATGTCACTGTTTAAAAAAAGTCAGAACTGCATTGAAACATGACCATTGGAACCTTGTACTTCTCATAAGATATTTTTGATAAAGTGTTAAACTATGTTAATCTGAATAGCAAAGTGTAAAAACAACAAGAGCTGTCAGAGGAGACAGCATGCTCGACTTAGTAAGTGTTTGTCACAGGAGATGTGGTTGATGATAAGGAACATACATATTTTAAAATTTGAAAATATAACCTTAACAAATTCAAAGAAAAAAAAAGAAAAAAATAGAAAACTATAAGTTCAAGGGGGATAACTTTGAACAAATGTATAAGGAGTTATGAATCTTGTCACATGAGATGTGGTTGATAATAAGGAACATATATCTAAAGTTTGAAGTCAATACCTGAAGAAATAAAACAGTTGCAGTAAAAACAATTTTTTTAAAGAAAACTCTAATTTCAAGGGGAGATAATTCTGAAAAAATATATTTGGAGTTATGAACCTTGTCACATGAGATGTGGTTGATAATAAGGAACATATATTTAAAGTCAATACCTAAAGAAATAAAACAGTTGCAGTAAAAACAAATATTTATAAAAGAAAACTATAAGTTCAAGGGGGATAACTTTGAAAACAAGAGCTCCGCTGGGCGGGGCATTATACGCCCGTGTGCAGTCCATGCTGTGTTCTATCTCACATGAAGTCCCTGTGACCTTGACCAATGACCCCAGGATCTCAGAATAGGTCCCACTCTTAACTGGAGGGCTATCCAAAGCAAAGATTTTGAGAACCTAGGTACAGCCATGGTTGAGTTATCACCGGCACAAAGTTTTCCCCATACAAACTTCTAGTGACCTTGACCCTGGGGCCTCAGAACCAAAAGTTCTCACCCTTGACCCAAAGAGTTAAAGAGTATTGATACATAAAATTAGGTGATCTTAGATCTTAGATCAAAGTTGGTTGTTGGACAAGGTTTTTCCTCATGATTTCCTTGTGACTTTGACCTTTAACCAAGGGGCCTAAAACCAAAGAGGCATAATTATGCTAGACATTTAGGCTACCCTTAAATAAAATTTGGTAAACCTAGGTACAATCATTATTGAGTTATTGTCCGGAAAATGTTTCAATATAAATCAAGTCCCAGTGACTTTGACTTTTGACCCTGGGGTCTCCAAATCAAAAGGGAACATCCTCTACCAAAGAGCTATCAACACATTACATCCTGACAAATAGGCTGATCCACATAAATATTTGGTAAACCTAGGTACAATCATTGTTTAGTTATTGTCCGGACAAGGTTTTTCCATATGATGCCTCTGTGACCTTGACCTTTGACCTAGTTTTGACCCAAAACCAATAGGGAACATCCTTGACACATGGGCTAACCTCACATAAAATTTGGTGAACTAAATTCATGTAACTTATTAAATATAGCATTATTTCCAGTGTTTGCCATTTTGACTTTATTAACATATAGATTGAACATTTGAAGTCACTGCTTTGTTATTTGATATCTTCTGGATGATGGTTTAAACTGAACCCAGGGGCCCCAATACCAATAGGGAACATCCTTGACACATGGGCTACTCTCACATAAAATTTGGTGAACCTAGGTACAGTCATTGTTGAGTTATTACCTGGACAATGTTTTTCAATATGATGCCACTGTGACCTTGACCTTTGACCCAGGGGTCTCAAAACCAATAGGGCAAAACCTTGACACATGGGCTACTCTCACATAAATTTTGGTGAACCTAGGTACATTGGTGGTACATTTATTGTTTGGACTAGGTTTTTCCATATGATGCCTCTGTGACCTTGACCTTTAGGCCTGGGGCACAAAAACCTGTAGTGAACATCCTTGACACAAGGGCTACCTTCACATAAAATTTTGTGAACCTAGGTATAGTCGTTGATGAGTTATTGTCCGAACAAAGTTTTTCAATATGATGCCTCTGTGACCTTGACCTTTGACCCAGTAGCCCCAAAACCAAAAGGGCATATCCTTAACACAAGGGCTACCCTCACATAAAATTCGGTGAACCTAGGTACATTGGTGGTTCAATTATTGTCCGGACAAGTTTTTCATTGCTTGCCATTTTGACTTTATTAACATATTGATTGAACATTTGAAGTCTCTGCTTGTTAATTTGATATCTTCTGGTTGAAGGTTTAAACTTGACCCTGTTTCCCAAAACTGATAAGGCACATCCTTGACACATGGGCTACCCACACATGAAATTTGGTGAACCTAGGTACAGACGTTGTTGAGTTATTACCCGGACAATGTTTTTCAATAAGATGCCCCTGTGACCTTGACCTTTGATCCAGGGGTCCCAAAATCAATAGGGTATATCCTTGACACATGGGCTACTCTCACATAACATTTGGTGAACCTAGGTACATTGGTGGTTCAGTTATTGTCCGGACAAGGTTTTTCAAAATTATGCCACTGTGACCTTGACCTTAGAACCTGGGGCCCAAAACCCTATAGGGCACATCCTTGACGCATGGGCTACTCTCACATAAAATTTGATGAACCTAGGTACAGTCGTTGTTGAGTTATCGTCTGGACAAGGTTTTTCAATATGATGCCCCTGTGACCTTGACCTTTGACCCAGGGACCCCAAAACCAATTGGGAACATCCTTGACACATGGGCTACTCTCACATCAAATTTGGTGAACCTAGGTAGATTGGTTGTTCAGTTATTGTCAGGACAAGTTTTTTTCCCATATGATGCCACTGTGACCTTGACCTTTGACCCAGGGGCCCCAAAACCAATAGGTAACATCTTTGACACATGGCCTACTCTTACATAAAATTTGGTGAACCTAGGTTTATTGGTTTTTTCAAAACGGGCGTATAAAAATGTATACGGAGTTATGAACCTTGTCACATGAGATGTGGTTGATAATAAGGAACATATATTTAAAGTTTGAAATCAATACTTAAAGAAATAAAACAGTTGCAGTTAAAACAAACATTTTTTAAAGAAAACTCTAAGTTCAAGGGGAGATAATTCTAAAAAAAAATGCATTCGGAGTTATGGACCATGTCACGTGAGATGTGGTTGATAGAAAAGAACATATATTTAAAGTTTGAAGTTAATATCTTAAGAAATAACAACGATACAGAAGAAAGTATTTTACTGCACAAAAACTTTAATCTGTGCACAAAAACTTCAATCAGTTCAAGGGGAGATAATTCTTAAAAAAATGTGTTTGGAGTTATGGACCATGTCACATGAGATGTGGTTGATAGTAAGGAACATATATTTAAAGTTTGAAGTTAATATCTTAAGAAATAACAAAGATATAGAAGAAAGTATTTTACTGCCGGGGCAAGTAGGAGAGCTCTACATTACTTCGTAAAGTCGAGCTAAAAATGACAGTTGGTCGCATTTCAATATAAATGAAAATAATCCTTGGCCATTTGCAGTAGGAAAGACCTTTTTAAGTTGTATTTTAGCTAAATAGAAGAAAACGTGTTTGTTAATGTAAACAAAACACCTTGATACAAAAAAAATATTTTCACTACTTGCCAGCAAGTTACATGTTTTGGCCAGACCTCATAACTTGTAGTATTTCCTACTACTTCTGATATCCAAGGTATATCTTCGTAGATGATCACCTAGGCTGTTCCAAATGTGTATATTCTGAAATAACAAAGGGAGGTACATGTAACTATCAATGTATAGAAATTAATGAATTAAAACAAACATAGCTTGGCCATTACTTTACATTAAGTATTGTAGTCAATTATCACACTTTATTACCAGTATTGTGTCAGAAGTCGGGACAAATTTTCATCAGAACTTGACATTCAGTCCAGCAAATTGGTTTTCTTCACTGGACTAAATTTTAAGTTTACTGGACTAAACATTTAAAAGTTAAAGATACATGTATGTTAAAATCATAACGGTCTATTATAATGGTTAAGCTCAATATATCCATCTTCAGCAACCACAGTACTTTCATCCTTTTGCACTTCATACGTACCATGGGCAATTTGACTGGCAAAATCTTGTTGTCATAAATATTCATGAGACAGGGGAGACCAATCTTCTTCCAATAAAATTGCATGTTATTATTAAGTACTCTTCAATAACAATGACATCATACATCAACGCGTACATCACCCACCTTAGAAAAATTTTTAATGGTAAACAAAACCTTGGAAATAAAACGTTATTTTATTGGCTAGATTTCCGAAGTGGTTTCCTTGCGAAACCAATGAAACGGCCTCATTATTAATTCATGACTATGAGATTTTCTAACCAAATGGCCCATGGTACATAACACAGCATAAGTAGAGTAAGGTATCCTGGGATAACCAACACTGAATATATCTTTAAATTAAATAAACCTTAAACAAATAACATTTTTTTTTTGAATAAGTAAAACAAGTAAATCTGTGAGCTAATGCTCACTAATGATACTCCCGCCAAAATCTAAAAATATGCGACAAACAGGAAGTAGATGAGCAAGGAGCATGAAATCGCTTTACACCACATGGAACTATGGGATGAAGCAATATGCAAAGTATTAGGCTGCTGCATGTTATAGTTGCTGAGAAAACTGCGACGGAAAGTTTGTAACGGACGGACGCACGGACGCACGCACAGACAAGGGTAAAACAGTATACCCCCTCTTCTTTGAAGCGGGGGTATAATTAAGGCTGTAAAAAGTTGGAATGGCAGACCACTGAAGTTTAAAAGTCATTGCACCCATGACAATTTCAGTGGACTTGATCCTAGGTTCACTGGCTAAAATCAAAGACTGCTCTTTGAAGATTTGAGATAAATTCAATTCAATTTACATTGTGATTGGTTTTTTCATAAAAAAAATCTTGACATTGCAGTAAGCAATATAACTCCAAAAACTTAATTATCAACAGTTTGTCTAACTCATTAAAAAATACACTGTTGTTTTATAAGTAAATATTGAGAAACATCAAAATGAGTGAAATTAAACATAAACAAGAAATGTTATAAGGAAATAACATTAAAGCCTGATTTAAATACTTTAATGCAAAAATTACAAAGGGAAATAATCCATTATAAAGGCTTTTAGAGTTGTGGTTACTTTCTAATACTGTTCATCACATGGTATAGTGCGTACATATTGACCCCGACCTGACCTTTCACATTTACATTTAATAATTATCTACACATATCCCGACGAAAGTCAGTACCACGCCTATTCTACACTTCGACAGCGATCGTAAAATTATACAAGTGTGTTTGTGTGTTAAGTTTCAACTCATAATCCTCACGGTCAATGTGTAATCGAGCAGTAATACTACATTCGTATTCAATGTAATGAATATTCTTGCATAAAGGTCAGGTCGGGGTCAATATGTACGCACTATATGTTATCATTGTATGAAGTTAGTTAATGACACCGCCCACCCGAACATCTATGTTTTGCCAAACATCATTTGAATTTACCATAATATTGAAATATTCATTTTTAATCTGCAATAAATACAATATCTTTGAAACATCTTTATGCATTCATCATTTTTTAAATCATACTATAAATAGCAAATAATCAGAGAATTAGAATAGCACCTCAATTTTCATATCTGTTACACCCCAGCCTTCAAGAATACCAAAAACATAATCTGTGACATTCAAATTCTGCCAGACAATAATCTGTGGGTTTTTTCATAAATATTTTTGAACAACATCAACAACTTACTTTTAAAACCACTACAGAACAAGATAAGTTTAATAACTCAAATAAACTTAGGGCTAAGTTGTTCACATGTTGAGTTTTCTCTATAGTGCGACAAAATTAACCCGAGCTTGACCTACTATATTATAATAATTACACGTTTCACTAACAATTAAAGCCACTAAACGAAGACAAAATCTGTATCATCAATTTAAAAACAAGTAAAACTATCAAAAAGACAATATAATATAACTGCCTTTGGATTATAATAACTCTCTCTAGCAGGTTCCCTTTTAGGGGTCAAGTTATTCAAAATATCAATTTCTTATAAAAGTAGGGTGCATTGTATGGATACATATAGGAGTTTATTTCAAATGCTTTAACCATGTCCTGGACCTCAACTTTTATCATAGGCCGATATAGCGGGGGGTCCGGACCCCTCTAGAATTTCCAAAATGTACCTGTCCATCAGTGTATAATTTGACTTTAAGTTATTTTTAAGTAGCATGAAGCAATTTTTCTCGGTGCTTAACATATATTGAATGGTTATGTAGTTCTTATGATAAATATGTTGCATTATTGTGCAAAATATGAATAATGTGGATGTGGTTCGAAAGTTTGGACCCCGCCTTAGAAAAAGTTCGGACACCTCCCTAGAAAAAATTCTGGACCCACATTAACAAGTTCCACCTCAAATACAAAATTATTACAGTCTATACACACGTGTATGTTTAATAACATTTGTCTTATATATTTTGGGATGGGGGATCTTCAATGCTGGCAGCCTGTGGACCCAAGTTATAATGTCTGTGTTTAACACTCATTTGGAAATTGGTCTAATCATAAATTTCAATGGAAATAATCCCGACTGCAAGCTCTCTGCATAATATCCGGTAATATTATTTAAGGGGAGATCACTGTGTATAAAGATGTGTCATTGGTTAGTGACGTCATTTTATAGAGTAAACACGGGGCATTCAGTGAACACGGCGTAGCCATTCAATGTCACATAAAAGTTACCCAAACACTTACATGAATTTAATAACATTCATGCAAGGAATTGAAGAGTTTGGATATAAATCATTGAATATTTAGATGAGACAACATTGAACAGAATGAATAATATGTCACTGTGAGTCTCTGACTTAAATTTATGGTTCTAAGTAGTTCGAATGAGGTTAAAATACATCTAAATAAATGTTCATCACTTCACTCATACCTAACATATAAAAGAAATACCCCGCTATTACCAAGACGAACGCCGTTGAGTCACGACTTTACGCAAATTTTAGATATTTAAAGTATCTTTTTAGTTGCGTAAAGTTACGCTAATATTTACGCAAAAAATTAGTTACGCAAATCCATTGAAACGCTCTAAGAAACGTAACTTTATGTTACGCTAAAAAGTTACGCAAATGACTAGTTACGCTTGCGTAAATGCTTTAGTGAAACGGCCCCTAGTTGTCTTACCGACATTACACTCATTCTACCTGAACGTGGCCTATCAGCAAACGTTTCTGTATAATGTACATGTAAGACATAATTGGTTCGTTTCTTTATCCTGTCAGTATATGTTCATGTATAAAACTATTTACATGATTTCGTGAGTTTTAATTGGCTTTCCCACGAAATTCACTATACAAAACGTGTATTTATCAAAGCAGAAAATTTGTTTACTTCAGATTTGAAGTTGTGGTTATTTTTAGCCACGATGGGATGTTCCGATCTAGTTCGCTGAGTTCCGTGATTTTCCGTAGTCATTATTATGGGTTTTATCGCTAATTTCAAAATAGTATTAGTATAAATTCTGGAGAAAATACTTGAGTTTTTTTGTGCCTTGGATGCATTTTATATATTCATTAATTCTTTACATGAGTTTTAAGCAAAAGCATGATACTTGACAATTATCAGCGTTCTATTTAGTAATGGGGCTTTAATTGTGAGTTTCTGTATGCCTGTTTATGATTGTACATGTGTTTATGATGATCTATGTGATTATAAATCAATTTTGTAAAAATGGCATGTTGTTGTACTTTTAATTTTGAACACATTCTTTAATTGAGAAACATGCACGTAAGTCTGCAATATTGAGGCACCCTTTCAGAGTATTTATTCTTATGAAAACAAAATTAAAAGTTCAATTTGTGTATTTTGCCGATAACTTCCAATAAAATGCCACTTACAGTCGAAGACAAAAATAGAAAATAAATACTGAATTTAATGTATTCTTGCAAAAAGGTTTAGCTCAGGTTAATTTTGTCAGACTATACATACAGATCCAGTTATCCTTACTCGGGTTATGTTGTCCGCTGTTTGAGTTGCACAGGAACAACTGAGAATGTAATGTTTTATGATCCATCTATCAAAACAACTACAATAACCAAAATATACCTTAACATGTCCTTCTATCTTGACCTCTAGTTGTTATTTCAAGACTTGGGATAACGTACATATCATACACATGATCCAGGATGTTTCTGTAAAACAAGAAATACTAACAAATTGGTAAGAAAATCTCACTGGTTGACTTTCCTGTTTCATACCATTATATGAACACCTACTGAAAGTGTTCAAGAGATGGCTGCAATGATTCACTGGAAAGTCGATTTGATACCATTCAATCTTTTTCCTTCCAATTTCAATTTTTTCGATTCAATTCAATTTTCCCTTTTACCTAGGTAAATTCCATACCACTGAGCTTACATCTAACTAATATTGATAAAATAAAATTGTTACTTTTTTACATTAATTTCATACCAAGATCAATAAAGAAAATGAATTTTCTTACTAATTTGTTTATCACTAGTTTATCAGTAACTTAGTCTTTAATCCTGACACCTTTGATATACAAGTTTAAAGGCAAATATCAAATTGAAAATCTTCAGTTCCAAATCGAAATCAAATTGGTACCCTCATAATTGATTTTCGATGTACGGAATCCAATTGCTGCAGCCCCAACAAGTAAAAGGGTAAACATATAATAGTTTTTTGCCGATTTCACTTTCCATACAAAGTGAATGGCATCAAACAGTGCATATTATATACATTACTTTTCTTTCTCTGAACATTCAGCCTTCAAACTTAGCCAATGGACCTAATTGGCCTTTAGAATGTGACTTTGTGAATTATTCATGACTATGAGATTTTTCTAACCAAATGACCCAGGTACATAACACAGCATAAACAGAGTAACATATATCGTGGGATAACCAACAATGGTGGTCTGACAGTCCACACTTTTACCACCAGCATGTTGTAAATTCAATAAAAATCACACATAATGAGAAGTGTCATGTGTGAATAAAATCAGAGTAGTAATTAGCAAAGTATTATTATTCTTTATCTATTATTCTGAGTGTTGATAGTTTATTCAATTCTTCAGTATATTATGCTAATTCATAACAATTGACTGCATATTCAAAGAAAAATCACTAAGATTTTTTGGTCCAATAAACTTTTATTCGGTTCAGAAAAACATTTCATTTTGTTGGACCGGATGTCCAAAGCTAATGAAAGTCTGTCTTAAAGACTTCTTAACTTCTAGGGCTGTCACAATTTACCAGTATATTACAATACACACCAGCCACAATACAAACTGCAGTACAAATTTAACGTACTGATATTCAGCCATATTCTATTTTCATTTGTAAGGAAAATTCATCCATTCACATGTTTCATTAAAATCAAGCATTATAAAAAATTTGTGCAGATGATTCAGAGGAAACATTTACAACTCACAGGCTAATTTGAAAAAAACAATAAAGACTTGAGATTAACCTCAAGTTGCTTGTTCAGCCTAGTCATTCAAAACCACAAAATTCATACCTATCATTCTTGCACAACTAAACAT
This sequence comes from Mactra quadrangularis, assembly GCA_025267735.1. Taxonomy (NCBI): domain Eukaryota; kingdom Metazoa; phylum Mollusca; class Bivalvia; order Venerida; family Mactridae; genus Mactra; species Mactra quadrangularis. The sequence goes on along the minus strand of CM046300.1, from coordinate 47,532,042 downwards.
TTTTCATCAACAGACATCAGGAAGCTACTTACTTCATTTTCTTTTCATAATTTCAACACATGTTACATTTTTATTAATAGCTTTTCCTCAACCTGACCAACAGATCTTTCTTGTTCCTGAAAATAATATTATCACATGAAATACAGATTGACAAAGAAACTGACCAGATGCAGGTCAGCCATAGCAAATATGATGATTCCCTTAAGTCACTCAACTGCACATGAAAGCAAAGAATGTTATAAACAGTTTAAAACAAGAAATGCCATGTGGAAACCACATTAAAGCCGGATAAAAAATTTTCACACAGAAAATACAAAAGGAAATAATCCATAATAAAGGCGGGCACAGTTGTGGTTACTAACTAAAGGGCCGGTCACACAGACAAAACGCAATAATCACGCATCAATTTTGGTTGCGCATGCTTGTCTGTCGAGGATTTGACCATTTTCTACGATTTATGCGATGAAGTCACCGATACATTGCACAAAAATTACGTATCGATCACGCGAAAATCACTGACAAAGCACTTTTAAACAACGCAAAAGCCAAAAAAGGGGCACAAAATCGAATGTGCCTAACGAAAGCTTTGCGGAAAGCCACGCATATTCTGTGCATTATCATGGATAAACTGCGTATGATTGGCGCATGATTCGCGCATGAAGTACGCATAATGTGCGTCAGAGTTGTGTCCTTTCAACGCCGTTCCGCGTATATAAACGGATGCGGGCTTCAGGACATTTTCACGCACGAGCGCTGATGTTCAACGCATAATTCGCACATAATCCGCGTAAGAACTTTACCAAACTGCAGAAATAATACATAAAACAACGCAAAACTGTGTAAACTCTTAAGCAAAGATAAGTTTTGAACAGTTCAAAACCTGGAATCGCGCATAACGCTGAAACAGCGCAGTTCCACTCACAACTACGCATGCTCCACGTCAGAAACGCTGATCAAACACGAATATCACAGATGACTCACGTAAGACTCGAGTTTTGTGCGTGATTTTTGCGTGATTCATGCGTTTTAGCCTATGTGACCGGCCCTTAATTCTGTTAATGGCATGGTATGTTAACATAGTATAATAACCCTGAAACACAACCACCCGCCCCTCTGGGTTTTGCCCAACTATAAACCAAATTTTTTCATTGAAAATCCAGCTAAAACAGAGGTAATGTTAGATTTTATTCAACTGTCAGTGTTGCATTATTACATTTCTTTGTCTTGAAGAGAGCACACGAGTAATAACTATGTCACAGGCTCTATTTCAGACAAAGAAATGTTATTGTTATTTTATGTGCTACTTGAATCTTTTCTATTTTTTCAGAACTCATCATTAATTTTTATGGTAAGTGCATGATATAACCTTTTTGGGTTGATGCCCCATCTAAGGTTACCTGTTTTGAATATCAGCCATAAATTTCTCTTGCCCAAACAAAATGTAAAATTGCAGTAATAAGTTGCCTGAACCCAAAATACATGTTGTCAGGGGTAATCAGTAAACCTATAACATTTTGTTTACTAACTATATACCCTAAACAAATCTGATTAAAACCTGATCTAAAATTTTCGCTCAACTACTTGCTAATTTAGATCTGGCTGTTTCATTATGAGGGTCATGTTCAGGTGATCTAAGTTTCTCCATCATAAGTAATTCTATTTCACAGGTTTATACATGCACACATAGATATGACTTTGCTCTTTTGAATGAAATTGAAATAATTTCTCAAAAAATAATAAAAACCTACCTGGGCTGGTTAATAAGACTGTCTAAATACCATGTGATCTATGTGTGCCAGAAATACTGACCATTCCCAAAATCTACTTCACATTAATCTAACTCATTATATGTCTTTAAAATGAAGTAATCTGTCAATAACAAAAAACAAAACAGTCATCAAATATAATATTTTTATACAATATAAAGTTAAAAAGCTTAAAACAAGGTTTTTGAAGTCTACTTCTCGTATCATTATTGAGTCGACTCTTGACATTAACTTCACAATTTTGTATATGGCATGGAGTCAAGGAAAGCTCGGGCCCATAGTCAAGTATATTGACTGTTTATGATGTAATGATTTAATTTACCCCAGACAGACCATCACATTTTGATTTAAGGTACATATTTACAATAAGTGCAAGAGATTGTGTACAAGAGCATTATAAGTATGACAGCCTATAAAACTACTTGGAGCTTGGTCATGAAATTTAGGCCACAACAAGTTGATCATATGTTCTACGGATTTTTTCTGGAAAAAAATGGGGCGAGCGAGCGAAGAAAAAAAGTCTTTATTCACTAGCTTTATATAGAGGTTTGACCAAATTTCTATGAGCGAGCGAGGAAAAAAATATTTTTTTGTAAAAACAGTCAAAATTAAGGTGTGAGAGAATCCATAGAACATATAATCAATTTGTTGTGGCCTCAGCACAATTTTTCTAAACAAAGTTTTGTTGCCAGTTTTTCAAACATCTGACTGTCTACCAAGCTTAACAAAAGATAATTATGGCAATGTGTCTTTTAAATGTTAATCACATGCATATGTCTATAAAGCCAAGAAGACTCCTTGCTAGCTCAGTTGGTAGCCATTGGTCTTCTGATCAAGGGGTTGTGGGTTTGATTCCCGGGCATAGCTTACTTCCATGGAGATTGGCCAGATTGAAGACGGCCAGATCTAAATTAGCGAGTAGGAGAGCGGAAAATTTTAGAACAGGTTTTGATTTGATTGAACTACAGTTATCAACCAACACTGTCACAGTTTATCCTTGAGATTCTGTATTACAAACTATTACGAGTGAAATTATTCAAGGATTCATTTATTCATCATCTGAAGCTATTGACAATCATGAAACAAAATCAACTAGTTTAGTTTGTTGGTTTAATGGGTTCAATGCCATAGCAACACATTGTATATGCCATATAATGGCGGTCAGTCTAACTACTCACTCCTCCTGGAAGGGCTAAATCTCTAGATTTAGATGTTTAGCAACTACTAAGCGCATACTTTCGTCAGTGACTGACAACTGCCCTACATAATTAACATCATTGGTAGGAGGGAGAATGGCCAAAGAAATAATTTCATGACCAAGCTCCACGAAAATATGCCCCACCTGGGAAATTGAACCCACGATCCCTGGATATTTTTATGTGTGTCAAACAGTGACAAAGACAGAAAGGTCCCCAACAGTTATGCTTGCTTGGGCTGATCAAATGTTTTGCTCTTGGATATATGTGTCAAACAGTGACAAAGAAAAGAAACAAATGCAACAGAAATGTTTGTTTGGGCTGATCAAACGCTTTTCCTTTTGGATATATGTGTCATACAGTGACAGAGGCAGAAAAAAATGTGCAGTTATATTTGCTTGGGCAGATCAAATTCTTTCCTCATGGGTATATGTGTCGAACAGTGATAGAAGTAAATGCACAGTAATTTTTGCTTGGGCAAATCAAACGCTTTCCTTTTGGATATATGTGATACAGTGACAGAGAAAAAAATGTTCCCACAGTTATGCTTGCTTGAGTGGATCAAATTAATGCTTTCCTTTTGGATATACTTGGATTGTCAAACAGTGACAGGGAAGGAAATGTTCCCACAGTTAAATTTGCTTTGGGAGATCAAATGCTTTCCTTTTGAATATAAATAACATACAGTGACAGAGAAAGAAATGTTCCCACAGTTATGTTTGCTTTGGCAAATCAAATGCTTTCCTTTTGGATATAAATATCAAACAGAAACAGAGAAAGAAATGTTCCAACATTTATGTTTTCTTGGGTGGATTAAATGCTTTCCTTTGGATGCATGTGTTAAACAATGGTAGAGAAAGAAATGTTCCCACAGTTATGTTTGCTTGGGCAATCAAATGCTTTTCTTTTGGATATATGTGTCATACAGTGACAGAGAAAGAAATGTTCCAACAGTTACTTTTATTTTGGCGGACCAAATGCTTTCCCTTGGATATATTCACGAGTCAAAACATAGACAGAAAAAGAAATGTTTCCACATTTATGTTTATTTGGGCAGATCAAATGCTTTCCCTTGGATATATGTATCAACAGAGAAAGAAAATAATTAACATAATGTCTGTTTATAAGGATCAAATGTTCATGATTTTGCTATTTATGTTATATGATGAAAATAAAGAAATAATCTCAACAGTTATGTCTGTTTGGCTGTCCAAAAGCTTTCTTTTTTTGGTAATTTGTTTCTAAAAGTGAAAAAGGGAAATTCTTTAAATAATGATAAAATATCATGTAGTTTTGACGGATAAAATTCATTACAATTAGCTATTTCAATAGTTTTAATGAGAAAGAAAAAAATCTAAGTTGACAAAACTTATTGGTGAAATCTAAATAAAACAAAATTTTGAGACAAAAATCAAAAATTAGTTGAATTTGTAAGGGATGACAAGACAAGTCAACCAGTACTGTCTTAGCCATCGTATGACCGGCGAAAAATATACCCCCGATTGCTATTAGAGGCAACAGGGAGGTATAAGACCTACTGACCACCCGTAAAAATTGAGTGTTCAGAACAATGACAGGTGCTTTCCTGGGCCAAGGTGTGACGACAAGTCCGTGCAATGTCGTTCACTTACAAACCTTCAACAAAAATAATCGAAAAATGTTTAAATTCTATAACATGATTACATAATATTTCAATTACTCTTAAGTTTGTTAAAACTGCACAAATATTCATCAATTGGGTAAGCATAAAAAGAACTTACAAGAAGAAAAAGAGAGAAAACTTTCCTATTTGGTGTATGTATTTGTGTCATCAGAAACAAAAACTAAAATAACATATCAAACATTGATGTTTGGATTGATTAAAGACAAATATTTGAGGTATATGTGTCATAAAGCAACAAAGATAGAAAGAAACTCAACAGTTATGTTTGTATTACTGGAGCAAATGCATTGCTTTTGGTGTATGTGTCATACAGCGACAAAGAAAGAAATAAACTTGACAGTTAAGTCTGATAATTGTCAAATATTCATTATTTTGCTATTTACGTCATACATAGAAAAAGAAAGAAATACTCTCAACAGGTAAGTCTGTTTGGCTGGCCAAAAGATTTCTCTTTTTGGTAATGGTTTCTATAAGTGAATAAGGGAAATATTTTTAATAATAATATTATAACGTTGTTTTGATGGACTGAATACTTTACAAATGGCTATTGCATTTTTTATTGTAAAAAAGTTGGAAAAGTGTTATGATTCTATTCTAAATATCAAAAATATATCAAATAAAAATTATGGTGTTTAAACCTAAATAAAACAAAATTTTAATACAAAAATCTATATTATCTAATAACGCACTACTTATTGACAAAAGGGAATGAAACAAAATTGACCTACATAGCCTCTTAAGAGTTAAAAAAGTTTTTAATTAGTTGAATTTGTAAGAGATTGACAAGACAAGTCAACCAGTACTGTCTTAGCCATTGTATGACCGGCAAAAAATATACCCCCGATTGCCATTAGGGGCAACAAAGGGGCATATGACCTACTGACCACCCGTAAAAATTGAGTGTTCAGAACAATGACAGGTGCTTTCCTGGACCAAATACATAGACATGTCTGTGCAATGTCATTCACTTACAATATATTCAACAAAAAATAATAGAAAAGTATGTTTCAATTCTATAACAAGACAAAATACTTCAATTACTCTAAAGTTTGTTAAAACTGCACAAATATTCATCATTTGGATGAGCATTATAAGAACTTTACAAGAAGAAAGAGAGAAAACTGTCCTATTGGATGTTTGTATTTGTGTCATACAGAAACAAAAAAAGAAATTAACATATCAACCATTGATGTTAGGATTGATTAAAGAAAATCATTTGAGGTATATGTGTAATACAGCAACAAGGATAGAATTGAACTAAACAGAAATAGTTGTTCAGATTGATCAAATACTTACCTTTTAGTGCATGTGCCATATAGCAACAAAGAAAGAAATATATGCGTCAGTTATGTTTGTATTGCTGGATCAAAAGCATTGCTTTTGATGTATGTGTCATACAGCGACAAAGAAAGAAATAAACTTATCAGTGAAGTCTGTTAATAGGATCAAATGTTTATTATTTTGCTATTTGTGTCATACATTGAAAAAGAAAGAAATACACTCAACAGGTTTGTCTGTTAAGCTTGCCGAACAATTTCTCTTTGGGTAATTGTTGCTTAAAGTGATAAAGGGAAATCATTTCAATTATAATGGTGTTTTGATGTACTGAATACAATACAAATGGCTATTTCATTTTTAGTGTAGAATAAAAAAGTTTGAAATATGAAATGATTCTATTTTAAATATCAACAATATTACAAATGAAAATTTATGGTGTAAAAGTCTAAATAAAACAACAATCTAATTAAAAAAATCTATAAAAATCTTAACGCTTTAGCAATTGACAAAAGGTGAAGAAACAAAAATAATCAATATAATCTCAAAAGATTTTAAAAAGTTCTTAATTGATTGAATTTGTAAGGGGTGACAAGACAAGTCAACCAGTAATGTCTTAGCCATTGTATGACCGGCAAAATATATACCCCTGATTGCCATTGAAGGCAACCAGGAGGCATAAGACCTACTGACCACCAGAAAAAATTGAGTGTTCAGAACAATGACAGGTGCTTTCCTGGACCAAATACATAGACAAGTCAGTGCAATGTCATTCACTTACAATATATTTAACAAAAAATAACAGAAAAATATGTTTCAATTCTATAACAATGCATAATATTTCAATTACTCTAAAGTTTGTTAAAATTGCACAAATATTCATCAATTGGATGAGCATAATAACAACTTACAAGAAGAACGAGAAAAAACTGTCCTATTGGATGTTTGTATTTGTGTCATACAGAAACAAAAAAGATATTAACAAATCAACATAGATGTTAGGATTGATTAAAGAAAATCATTTGAGGTATATGTGTAATACAGCAACAAGGATAAAATTGAACTAAACAGAAATAGTTGTTCAGATTGAACAAATACTTACCTTTTAGAGCATGTGCCATATAGCAAGAAAGAAAGAAATATTCTCAACAGTTATGTTTGTATTGCTGAATCAAATGCATAACTTTTGGTGTATGTGTCATACAGCGACAAAGACAGAAATATATGCGTCAGTTATATGTTTGTATTGCTGGATCAAAAGCATTGCTTTTAGAGGATGTGTCATACAGAGACAAAGAAAGAAATAAACATATCAGTGAAGTCTGTTAATAGGGTCAAATGTTCATTATTTTGCTATTTGTGTCACACATAGAAAAAGAAAGAAATACTCTCAACAGTTATGTCTGTTGAGCTTGCCGAAAGATTTCTCTTTGGGTAACTGTTGCTCTGAGTGAAGAAGGGAAATTATTTCAATCATAATATTATAATGGTGTTCTGATGTACTGAATACAATACAAATGGCTATTTCATTTTTTAGTGTAGAATAAAAAAGTTTGAAATATGAAATGATTCTATTTCAAATATCAACAATATTACAAATGAAAATATATGGTGTAAAAGTCTAAATAAAACAACAATCTAATTAAAAAAATCTATAAAAATCTTAACGCTTTAGCAATTGACAAAAGGTGAAGAAACAAAATTAATCAATATAATCTCAGAAGATTTTAAAAAGTTCTTAATTGATTGAATTTGTAAGGAGTGACAAGACAAGTCAACCAGTAATGTCTTAGCCATTGTATGACCGGCAAAATATATACCCCTGATTGCCATTGAAGGCAACCAGGAGGCATAAGACCTACTGACCACCCGAAAAAATTGAGTGTTCAGAACAATGACAGGTGCTTTCCTGGACCAAATACATAGACAAGTCAGTGCAATGTCATTCACTTACAATATATTTAACAAAAATAACAGAAAAGTATGTTTCAATTCTATAACAATGCATAATATTTCAATTACTCTAAAGTTTGTTAAAATTGCACAAATATTCATCAATTGGATGAGCATAATAACAACTTACAAGAAGAACGAGAAAAAACTGTCCTATTGGATGTTTGTATTTGTGTCATACAGAAACAAAAAAGATATTAACAAATCAACATAGATGTTAGGATTGATTAAAGAAAATCATTTGAGGTATATGTGTAATACAGCAACAAGGATAAAATTGAACTAAACAGAAATAGTTGTTCAGATTGAACAAATACTTACCTTTTAGAGCATGTGCCATATAGCAAGAAAGAAAGAAATATTCTCAACAGTTATGTTTGTATTGCTGAATCAAATGCATAACTTTTGGTGTATGTGTCATACAGCGACAAAGACAGAAATATATGCGTCAGTTATATGTTTGTATTGCTGGATCAAAAGCATTGCTTTTAGAGGATGTGTCATACAGCGACAAAGAAAGAAATAAACATATCAGTGAAGTCTGTTAATAGGGTCAAATGTTCATTATTTTGCTATTGGTGTCACACATAGAAAAAGAAAGAAATACTCTCAACAGTTATGTCTGTTGAGCTTGCCGAAAGATTTCTCTTTGGGTAAATGTTGCTCTGAGTGAAGATGGGAAATTATTTCAATCATAATATTATAATGGTGTTCTGATGTACTGAATACAATACAAATGGCTATTTCATTTTTTAGTGTAGAATAAAAAAGTTTGAAATATGAAATGATTCTATTTTAAATATCAACAATATTACAAATGAAAATTTATGGTGTAAAAGTCTAAATAAAACAACAATCTAATTAAAAAAATCTATAAAAATCTTAACGCTTTAGCAATTGACAAAAGGTGAAGAAACAAAATTAATCAATATAATCTCAGAAGATTTTAAAAAGTTCTTAATTGATTGAATTTGTAAGGGGTGACAAGACAAGTCAACCAGTAATGTCTTAGCCATTGTATGACCGGCAAAATATATACCCCTGATTGCCATTGAAGGCAACCAGGAGGCATAAGACCTACTGACCACCCGAAAAAATTGAGTGTTCAGAACAATGACAGGTGCTTTCCTGGACCAAATACATAGACAAGTCAGTGCAATGTCATTCACTTACAATATATTTAACAAAAATAACAGAAAAATATGTTTCAATTCTATAACAATGCATAATATTTCAATTACTCTAAAGTTTGTTAAAATTGCACAAATATTCATCAATTGGATGAGCATAATAACAACTTACAAGAAGAACGAGAAAAAACTGTCCTATTGGATGTTTGTATTTGTGTCATACAGAAACAAAAAAGATATTAACAAATCAACATAGATGTTAGGATTGATTAAAGAAAATCATTTGAGGTATATGTGTAATACAGTAACAAGGATAGAATTGAACTAAACAGAAATAGTTGTTCAGATTGATCAAATACTTACCTTTTAGTGCATGTGCCATATAGCAACAAAGAAAGAAAAATATGCGTCAGTTATGTTTGTATTGCTGAATCAAAAGCATTGCTTTTGGTGGATGTGTCATACAGCGACAAAGAAAGAAATAAACTTATCAGTGAAGTCTGTTAATAGGGTCGAATGTTTATTATTTTGCTATTTGTGTCATACATTGAAAAAGAAAGAAATACTCTCAACAGGTTTGTCTGTTGAGCTTGCCGAACAATTTCTCTTTGGGTAATTGTTGCTTAAAGCGATAAAGGGAAATCATTTCAATCATAAATATTATAATGGTGTTTTGATGTACTGAATACAATACGAATGGCTATTTCATTTTTTAGTGTAGAATAAAAAAGTTTGAAATATGAAATGATTCTATTTTAAATATCAACAATATTACAAATGAAAATTTATGGTGTAAAAGTCTAAATAAAACAACAATCTAATTAAAAAAATCTATAAAAATCTTAACGCTTTAGCAATTGACAAAAGGTGAAGAAACAAAATTAATCAATATAATCTCAGAAGATTTTAAAAAGTTCTTAATTGATTGAATTTGTAAGGGGTGACAAGACAAGTCAACCAGTAATGTCTTAGCCATTGTATGACCGGCAAAATATATACCCCTGATTGCCATTGAAGGCAACCAGGAGGCATAAGACCTACTGACCACCCGAAAAAATTGAGTGTTCAGAACAATGACAGGTGCTTTCCTGGACCAAATACATAGACAAGTCAGTGCAATGTCATTCACTTACAATATATTTAACAAAAATAACAGAAAAGTATGTTTCAATTCTATAACAATGCATAATATTTCAATTACTCTAAAGTTTGTTAAAATTGCACAAATATTCATCAATTGGATGAGCATAATAACAACTTACAAGAAGAACGAGAAAAAACTGTCCTATTGGATGTTTGTATTTGTGTCATACAGAAACAAAAAAGATATTAACAAATCAACATAGATGTTAGGATTGATTAAAGAAAATCATTTGAGGTATATGTGTAATACAGCAACAAGGATAAAATTGAACTAAACAGAAATAGTTGTTCAGATTGAACAAATACTTACCTTTTAGAGCATGTGCCATATAGCAAGAAAGAAAGAAATATTCTCAACAGTTATGTTTGTATTGCTGAATCAAATGCATAACTTTTGGTGTATGTGTCATACAGCGACAGAGACAGAAATATATGCGTCGGTTATATGTTTGTATTGCTGGATCAAAAGCATTGCTTTTAGAGGATGTGTCATACAGCGACAAAGAAAGAAATAAACATATCAGTGAAGTCTGTTAATAGGGTCAAACGTTCATTATTTTGCTATTTGTGTCACACATAGAAAAAGAAAGAAATACTCTCAACAGTTATGTCTGTTGAGCTTGCCGAAAGATTTCTCTTTGGGTAACTGTTGCTCTGAGTGAAGAAGGGAAATTATTTCAATCATAATATTATAATGGTGTTCTGATGTACTGAATACAATACAAATGGCTATTTCATTTTTTAGTGTAGAATAAAAAAGTTTGAAATATGAAATGATTCTATTTTAAATATCAACAATATTACAAATGAAAATTTATGGTGTAAAAGTCTAAATAAAACAACAATCTAATTAAAAAAATCTATAAAAATCTTAACGCTTTAGCAATTGACAAAAGGTGAAGAAACAAAATTAATCAATATAATCTCAGAAGATTTTAAAAAGTTCTTAATTGATTGAATTTGTAAGGGGTGACAAGACAAGTCAACCAGTAATGTCTTAGCCATTGTATGACCGGCAAAATATATACCCCTGATTGCCATTGAAGGCAACCAGGAGGCATAAGACCTACTGACCACCCGAAAAAATTGAGTGTTCAGAACAATGACAGGTGCTTTCCTGGACCAAATACATAGACAAGTCAGTGCAATGTCATTCACTTACAATATATTTAACAAAAATAACAGAAAAATATGTTTCAATTCTATAACAATGCATAATATTTCAATTACTCTAAAGTTTGTTAAAATTGCACAAATATTCATCAATTGGATGAGCATAATAACAACTTACAAGAAGAACGAGAAAAAACTGTCCTATTGGATGTTTGTATTTGTGTCATACAGAAACAAAAAAGATATTAACAAATCAACATAGATGTTAGGATTGATTAAAGAAAATCATTTGAGGTATATGTGTAATACAGCAACAAGGATAGAATTGAACTAAACAGAAATAGTTGTTCAGATTGATCAAATACTTACCTTTTAGTGCATGTGCCATATAGCAACAAAGAAAGAAAAATATGCGTCAGTTATGTTTGTATTGCTGAATCAAAAGCATTGCTTTTGGTGGATGTGTCATACAGCGACAAAGAAAGAAATAAACTTATCAGTGAAGTCTGTTAATAGGGTCGAATGTTTATTATTTTGCTATTTGTGTCATACATTGAAAAAGAAAGAAATACTCTCAACAGGTTTGTCTGTTGAGCTTGCCGAACAATTTCTCTTTGGGTAATTGTTGCTTAAAGCGATAACGGGAAATCATTTCAATCATAATATTATAATGGTGTTTTGATGTACTGAATACAATACGAATGGCTATTTCATTTTTTAGTGTAGAATAAAAAAGTTTGAAATATAAAATGATTCTATTTTAAATATCAACAATATTACAAATGAAAATTTATGGTGTAAAAGTCTAAATAAAACAACAATCTAATTAAAAAAATCTATAAAAAAATCTTAACGCTTTAGCAATTGACAAAAGGTGAAAACAAAATTAATCAATATAATCTCAAAAGATTTTAAAAAGTTCTTAATTGATTGAATTTGTAAGGGATGACAAGACGAGTCAACCAGTAATGTCTTAGCCATTGTATGACCGGCAAAATATATACCCCTGATTGCCATTGAAGGCAACCAGGAGGCATAAGACCTACTGACCACCCGAAAAAATTGAGTGTTCAGAACCATGACAGGTGCTTTCCTGGACCAAATACATAGACAAGTCAGTGCAATGTCATTCACTTACAATATATTTAACAAAAATAACAGAAAAATATGTTTCAATTCTATAACAATGCATAATATTTCAATTACTCTAAAGTTTGTTAAAATTGCACAAATATTCATCAATTGGATGAGCATAATAACAACTTACAAGAAGAACGAGAGAAAACTGTCCTATTGGATGTTTGTATTTGTGTCATACAGAAACAAAAAAGATATTAACAAATTAACATTGATGTAAGGATTGATTAAAGAAAATCATTTGAGGTATATGTGTAATACAGCAACAAGGATAAAATTGAACTAAACAGAAATAGTTGTTCAGATTGAACAAATACTTATCTTTTAGAGCATGTGCCATATAGCAAGAAAGAAATAAATATTCTCAACAGTTATGTTTGTATTGCTGAATCAAATGCATAACTTTTGGTGTATGTGTCATACAGCGACAAAGACAGAAATATATGCGTCAGTTATATGTTTGTATTGCTGGATCAAAAGCATTGCTTTTAGAGGATGTGTCATACAGCGACAAAGAAAGAAATAAACATATCAGTGAAGTCAGTTAATAGGGTCAAATGTTCATTATTTTGCTATTTGTGTCACACATAGAAAAAGAAAGAAATACCCTCAACAGTTATGTCTGTTGAGCTTGCCGAAAGATTTCTCTTTGGGTAACTGTTGCTCTTAGTGAAGAAGGGAAATTATTTCAATCATAATATTATAATGGTGTTCTGATGTACTGAATACAATACAAATGGCTATTTCATTTTTTAGTGTAGAATAAAAAAGTTTGAAATATGTAATGATTCTATTTTAAATATCAACAATATTACAAATGAAAATTTATGGTGTAAAAGTCTTAATAAAACAACAATCTAATTAAAAAAATCTATAAAAATCTTAACGCTTTAGCAATTGACAAAAGGTGAAGAAACAAAATTAATCAATATAACCTCAAAAGATTTTAAAAAGTTCTTAATTGATTGAATTTGTAAGAGATGACAAGACAAGTCAACCAGTAATGTCTTAGCCATTGTATGACCGGCAAAATATATACCCCTGATTGCCATTGAAGGCAACCGGGAGGCATAAGACCTACTGACCACCCGAAAAAATTGAGTGTTCAGAACAATGACAGGTGCTTTCCTGGACCAAATACATAGACAAGTCTGTGCAATGTCAATCACTTACAATATATTTAACAAAAATAATAGAAAAATATGTTTCAATTCTATAACAATGCATAATATTTCAATTACTCTAAAGTTTGTTAACATTGCACAAATATTCATCAATTGGATGAGCATAATAAGAACTTACAAGAAGAAAGAAAGTAAACTGTCCTATTGGATGTTTGTATTTGTGTCATACAGAAACAAAAAATATATTAACAAATCAACATTGATGTTAGGATTGATTAAAGAAAATCATTTGAGGTATATGTGTCATACAGCAACAAGGATAGAATTGAACTAAACAGAAATAGTTGTTCAGATTGATCAAATACTTACCTTTTAGTGCATGTGCCATATAGCAACAAAGAAAGAAAAATATGCGTCAGTTATGTTTGTATTGCTGAATCAAAAGCATTGCTTTTGGTGGATGTGTCATACAGCGACAAAGAAAGAAATAAACTTATCAGTGAAGTCTGTTAATAGGGTCGAATGTTTATTATTTTGCTATTTGTGTCATACATTGAAAAAGAAAGAAATACTCTCAACAGGTTTGTCTGTTGAGCTTGCCGAACAATTTCTCTTTGGGTAATTGTTGCTTAAAGCGATAACGGGAAATCATTTCAATCATAATATTATAATGGTGTTTTGATGTACTGAATACAATACGAATGGCTATTTCATTTTTTAGTGTAGAATAAAAAAGTTTGAAATATAAAATGATTCTATTTTAAATATCAACAATATTACAAATGAAAATTTATGGTGTAAAAGTCTAAATAAAACAACAATCTAATTAAAAAAATCTATAAAAAAATCTTAACGCTTTAGCAATTGACAAAAGGTGAAAACAAAATTAATCAATATAATCTCAAAAGATTTTAAAAAGTTCTTAATTGATTGAATTTGTAAGGGATGACAAGACGAGTCAACCAGTAATGTCTTAGCCATTGTATGACCGGCAAAATATATACCCCTGATTGCCATTGAAGGCAACCAGGAGGCATAAGACCTACTGACCACCCGAAAAAATTGAGTGTTCAGAACCATGACAGGTGCTTTCCTGGACCAAATACATAGACAAGTCAGTGCAATGTCATTCACTTACAATATATTTAACAAAAATAACAGAAAAATATGTTTCAATTCTATAACAATGCATAATATTTCAATTACTCTAAAGTTTGTTAAAATTGCACAAATATTCATCAATTGGATGAGCATAATAACAACTTACAAGAAGAACGAGAGAAAACTGTCCTATTGGATGTTTGTATTTGTGTCATACAGAAACAAAAAAGATATTAACAAATTAACATTGATGTAAGGATTGATTAAAGAAAATCATTTGAGGTATATGTGTAATACAGCAACAAGGATAAAATTGAACTAAACAGAAATAGTTGTTCAGATTGAACAAATACTTATCTTTTAGAGCATGTGCCATATAGCAAGAAAGAAATAAATATTCTCAACAGTTATGTTTGTATTGCTGAATCAAATGCATAACTTTTGGTGTATGTGTCATACAGCGACAAAGACAGAAATATATGCGTCAGTTATATGTTTGTATTGCTGGATCAAAAGCATTGCTTTTAGAGGATGTGTCATACAGCGACAAAGAAAGAAATAAACATATCAGTGAAGTCAGTTAATAGGGTCAAATGTTCATTATTTTGCTATTTGTGTCACACATAGAAAAAGAAAGAAATACCCTCAACAGTTATGTCTGTTGAGCTTGCCGAAAGATTTCTCTTTGGGTAACTGTTGCTCTTAGTGAAGAAGGGAAATTATTTCAATCATAATATTATAATGGTGTTCTGATGTACTGAATACAATACAAATGGCTATTTCATTTTTTAGTGTAGAATAAAAAAGTTTGAAATATGTAATGATTCTATTTTAAATATCAACAATATTACAAATGAAAATTTATGGTGTAAAAGTCTTAATAAAACAACAATCTAATTAAAAAAATCTATAAAAATCTTAACGCTTTAGCAATTGACAAAAGGTGAAGAAACAAAATTAATCAATATAACCTCAAAAGATTTTAAAAAGTTCTTAATTGATTGAATTTGTAAGAGATGACAAGACAAGTCAACCAGTAATGTCTTAGCCATTGTATGACCGGCAAAATATATACCCCTGATTGCCATTGAAGGCAACCGGGAGGCATAAGACCTACTGACCACCCGAAAAAATTGAGTGTTCAGAACAATGACAGGTGCTTTCCTGGACCAAATACATAGACAAGTCTGTGCAATGTCAATCACTTACAATATATTTAACAAAAATAATAGAAAAATATGTTTCAATTCTATAACAATGCATAATATTTCAATTACTCTAAAGTTTGTTAACATTGCACAAATATTCATCAATTGGATGAGCATAATAAGAACTTACAAGAAGAAAGAAAGTAAACTGTCCTATTGGATGTTTGTATTTGTGTCATACAGAAACAAAAAATATATTAACAAATCAACATTGATGTTAGGATTGATTAAAGAAAATCATTTGAGGTATATGTGTCATACAGCAACAAGGATAGAATTGAACTAAACAGAAATAGTTGTTCAGATTGATCAAATACTTACCTTTTAGTGCATGTGCCATATAGCAACAAAGAAAGAAAAATATGCGTCAGTTATGTTTGTATTGCTGAATCAAAAGCATTGCTTTTGGTGGATGTGTCATACAGCGACAAAGAAAGAAATAAACTTATCAGTGAAGTCTGTTAATAGGGTCGAATGTTTATTATTTTGCTATTTGTGTCATACATTGAAAAAGAAAGAAATACTCTCAACAGGTTTGTCTGTTGAGCTTGCCGAACAATTTCTCTTTGGGTAATTGTTGCTTAAAGCGATAACGGGAAATCATTTCAATCATAATATTATAATGGTGTTTTGATGTACTGAATACAATACGAATGGCTATTTCATTTTTTAGTGTAGAATAAAAAAGTTTGAAATATGAAATGATTCTATTTTAAATATCAACAATATTACAAATGAAAATGTATGGTGTAAAAGTCTAAATAAAACAACAATCTAATTAAAAAAATCTATAAAAATCTTAACGCTTTAGCAATTGACAAAAGGTGAAGAAACAAAATTAATCAATATAATCTCAAAAGATTTTAAAAAGTTCTTAATTGATTGAATTTGTAAGGGATGACAAGACAGGTCAACCAGTAATGTCTTAGCCATTGTATGACTGGCAAAATATATACCCCTGATTGCCATTGAAGGCAACCAGGAGGCATAAGACCTACTGACCACCCGAAAAAATTGAGTGTTCAGAACCATGACAGGTGCTTTCCTGGACCAAATACATAGACAAGTCAGTGCAATGTCATTCACTTACAATATATTTAACAAAAATAACAGAAAAATATGTTTCAATTCTATAACAATGCATAATATTTCAATTACTCTAAAGTTTGTTTAAATTGCACAAATATTCATCAATTGGATGAGCATAATAACAACTTACAAGAAGAACGAGAGAAAACTGTCCTATTGGATGTTTGTATTTGTGTCATACAGAAACAAAAAAGATATTAACAAATCAACATTGATGTAAGGATTGATTAAAGAAAATCATTTGAGGTATATGTGTAATACAGCAACAAGGATAAAATTGAACTAAACAGAAATAGTTGTTCAGATTGAACAAATACTTACCTTTTAGAGCATGTGCCATATAGCAAGAAAGAAAGAAATATTCTCAACAGTTATGTTTGTATTGCTGAATCAAATGCATAACTTTTGGTGTATGTGTCATACAGCGACAAAGAAAGAAATATTCTCAACAGTTATATTTGTATTGCTGGATCAAATGCATAACTTTTGGTGTATGTGTCATACAGCGACAAAGAAAGAAATATACTCAACAGTTATATTTGTATTGCTGGATCAAATGCATAACTTTTGGTGTATGTGTCATACAGTGACAAAGAAAGAAATATACTCAACAGTTATATTTGTATTGCTGGATCAAATGCATAACTTTTGGTGTATGTGTCATACAGTGACAAAGAAAGAAATATACTCAACAGTTATATTTGTATTGCTGAATCAAATGCATAACTTTTGGTGTATGTGTCATACAGTGACAAAGAAAGAAATATACTCAACAGTTATATTTGTATTGCTGGATCAAAAGCATTGCTTTTGGTGAATGTGTCATACAGCGACAAAGAAAGAAACTTGACAATTAGGTCTGTTATTAAGTTCATATGTTCATTATTTTGCTATTTGAGTCATACTTTGAAATCAAAAGAAATACTCTCAACAGGTATGTCCATTTATCTGGCCGAAAGATTTTTCTTTAGGCAATTAACTATAAATGAAAAGGGGAAATTATTTCAATCATAATATTATAGTTGTGTCTTGATGGACTGAATACTTTACAAATGGCTTTATCATTCTTTTACAGTAAAAAACGTTGGAAAAGTCTAATGATTCTATTTTTAATATCAACAAAATTGCAAATAAAAATTTATGTTGTCAAAGTCTAAAAAAACAATTTAATTAAAAAAATCTATAAAAATATTAAAAGCTAAAGCTTTCAACAAACGGTAATGAAACAAAATTAATAAATGTAACCTCTTAAGTGTCAAAAAAGTTCTTGATTAGTTAAATTTGTAAGAGATTGACAAGACAAGTCAACCAGTACTGTCTTAGCCATCGTATGACCGGCGAAAAATATACCCCTGATTGCTATTAGAGGCAACAAGGAGGCATAAAACCTACTGACCACCCGTAAAAATTGAGTGTTCAGAACAATGACAGGTGCTTTCCTGGACCAAATACATAGACAAGTCTGAGCAATGTCATTCACTTACAATATATTTATCAAAAATAATAGAAGAATATGTTTCAATTCTATAACAATGCCAATTCTATAACAATTTAAGGTATGTGTGTCATACAGCAACAAAGGGGAAATTATTTCAATCATAATTATAATAGTCATAAAAAGTGTCTTGATGGACTGAATACATTACAAATGGCTTTATCATTTTTTTACAGTTAAAAACGTTGGAAAAGTCTAACGATTCTATTTTTAATATCAACAAAATTGCAAATAAAAATTTATGTTGTCAAAGTCTAAAAAAACAATTTAATTAAAAAAATCTATAAAAATATTAAAAGCTAAAGCTATCAACAAACAGTAATGAAACAAAATTAATAAATGTAACCTTACAAAAGCTTCAACAAAAATAATAGAAAAGTATGTTCAGTTATATTACAATACATAATGTTTCAATTACTCTAAAGTTTGTTAAAGTTGCACAATTAATTCATCAATTGGATACATGTGTCATACAGCAACACAAATAGAAGAAAAACAAAGAATATTGAAAACTTTCTTCCAGAATATTTTTGTGTCATAAAGCGACAAAGACAGAAATGAACTTATCAGAAATCAATGCTTGGATTGGTCAAATACTTACCTTTTAAGTATATGTGTCATACAGCGACAAAGAAAGAAGTCACACATGCCAAGCATTAATGTTGTTTTTAGCAGATCAAATTTATTGATGTGTCATATTGTGGCAAAGTTAGAAATAAAGTGAATGGATATTGTTGTTTGGATTGGTGAAATACATGTACTTGACTTTTTGGAAAATGTGTCATACAGCGGCTATCTTATTGGAAAGTTTTGTGTCATAAAGCGACAAAGATGGAAATGAACTAATCAGAAATAGATGCTTGGATTGATCAAATACTTACCTTTTAAGTATATATGTGTCATACAGTGACAAAGAAAGAAGTAAAATCAACATTTGCTTTGTTTGGGAGAGTCTAATAATAGCCTTACTAGCAACAAAGATATAAATCACAACAATTATGTGAATTATAGTTGATGAAATTCTTTCTTATTGGGTACATTTTTGTATGCTTTAGAGTGATGAAGAAATCATTAAAAGTAGTATTTTTCTTTTGTATCATTTTTCCTTATAACTCATGTGTATGCTTATCATACCAACATAGGTTTTGTATGTCAAAGAGAAATAAAATACATGAATAAAGTTAGGATATTATTCTGTTATGAAATTTTGAAGTTAGTTAATGCCAAGTATCAATGAGTATCAAGTATGAGCCAAATCCTAAGAATAACAGATGACATCATTATCATCGCATTAATAATCAGTAAGTAATGTAAACCTCAATCGTTTGTAATACAGAACTTAAAGCAGTTACAGTGTTGATTGATAACTTCAGTTTCATTTCAACTGAAAACAATAGTCCATATAACTACTTCCCTTCATTAGAAATATAATTCTTAAAACAAGAAATATAATGTGGAAATCAGATTAAATACAGATTTTTATAATATGACCTTAAATGGTGGAGATATCCAACATATTAAAAAACTTTAACACAAAAATTACAAAGGGAAACTATCCATAATAAAGTCAGGTAGAGTTGTGGTTTCTTTCTAATTCTGTACATCAAATGGTATGTTATCATTGTATGAAGTTTTATCAAGATCTGTCAATAAATGGCAGCAATGTATGGTAAATAAAAATCTTGAAGGCAACTGTTAATGAAATAAGAAGCCCACCCACCAAACTGACAGCCCACCTTCCCAACTCACGTAGTTATGCAAAACTATGCTCTAATTTTTTGTTGAAAACAATAAATCTGACAATTAATTGCAGAAATATACAGTAAATAAAAAACTTTAATGTAATTGATCCCAATCCCAAACACTCAAACACCTGATGCAAATCATGGTTTTAATTTTTGACAGTTTTCTGTTAAAACCCTATTACAAAAGATCATTCTATTAATCTGCCTAAATGAGTGCATTTACTTTTATTGTTATAAACCCAAGAAAACAAGATTCTAGAATTTTGAAGTTGGCAAGAAACATGATAACCTTTAAGTATGAAAATGTTTTATGTTGAAAGTAATCACATTAACTACTTAATCTTTCACTTCTTTTTAAATCTTTTCTTTTGTTTGTATTTTATTGTTGGGTTTAACGCCATAGCATCACATTGTGTAAGTCATATAATGGTAGTCAGTCAACCTACTCACTATTCCTGGAAAGGATAAATCTCTGGATTTAGCTGTTAACCAACTACTAAGCACAAAATTTTGTCCGTGAATGACAACTGCCCTACATAATTAAGAATCATTGGTAGGAGGGAGAATGGCCAAAGAAAAAATATCATGATCAAGCTCCATGAAAAAGATGCCCCACCTTGAAATCTAACCCACAACCTCTTGATCAGTAGACTTGCGTGCTACCAACTGAGCAAGCTGGGCGGCTTAAAAAAGTAATGTTATGTAGGCTTTTATGTTGAACTAATCACACTAACTGCTCAAATCTTCTTTCATTTTTTATAACTATCTATCATTTTTCATTTTAAAGTCTGAACTAAGTATATTCATTAATTTTCTATTTAGTGTTAAGATCAGGTGACAAATTAAAGTAGATATACTTAATAAATAATGACGTTTTAAAGTACAGTTTGTAATTTTGAAAAAAGGGGTCAACATAACTATGTCACAATGTAAAGACAGTACAGTGCCATCAATAATTACCTTTACATTTTTAGTAATGCGTGATTGGCTTTTTAAATTTTCACTAATACTTTGAAATTAAAAGCATATCTTTAGATACATAGTGAAATATAATAATTACAATTGTATTAAGTATTATTACTCTCAGTTCAAAATGTTATAATCTATTATAGCTACCCTTATGTAGAAATATATCTGAAATAAAACGTAATTATATTTTTGAAAAAAATCAGCTCTTTTACAAGTGTAAAGGTTATTTTAAATGGCACTGTATTGACTTTGCAGTATAAACTAAAAGTAAGAATAAAGATCTTAGCGTATTTTCTTCTCTGTAACTATGCTGGTCCAAGCAAACTGGTCCAAGCAAACTGGTCCAAGCAAACTGGTCTTCCAATTTCTTCCCCCCAATCATCCAGTGAGTACCATTCCTTCAAAAAGTTGAACACTGCTTGAAAAGACATCATATTGTAAATATCCTGAAAACAAACAATTGATAAAAATAAAAATAATAAATACAAGAAATGTAATGTGGAAACCACATTAAAGCCGGATTTAAAAAGTTTAACGCAAAAAATTCAAAGGGAAATAATCCATAATTCAGCAAGTTCGAGTTGCGGTAACTGTCTTATATTCTATTATATGATTTTATATGTAATCTTTGTTTTAAAGTTCATAAGTATTTGACCATAAATGGCTAAGATTTATAACAATTTGAAAAATTTAAACAAAAATTTTAAAGGGAAATCATCCATTACTTAACCAGGTAGAGTTGCGGTTACTGTCTTATTCTTTTCAACAAATGGTATGTAATCATTGAATGAAATTTCATAATTATCTAACCATACATGGCACAGATATCCAACAAAATGAAAACTTAAACGCAAAAATTTCGAAGGGAAATAATCAATAATTAAGCTAGGTAGAATTGCAGTAACTGTCTTATTCTTTCCAACAGATGGTATGTAATCATTGTTTTAAATTTCAAAAATATTTAACCATAAATGGCACAGATATACAACAATTTGAAAACTTTAATGAAAATAATCAAAGGGAAATAATCCATAATAAAGCCAGTATCGTGTTCAATTACACAAAACGTTGCAGAACGTTACATATCGATACATTCGAAACCCCTCGGCCATTCGCTGCGAATAATCTAATCTAATACAAAATATGCAATCGTTAGGGCCATTAGTGATGTTTCAAAATTTATGGACTAAAAACAAAACATCACTCAATTAAACGACCATAAATTTGTTTACTTCAACACCAGTAGTTTCAAAATAGCGTCTAAATAAGTCCGAGATTATCCGCAGCAAATGGCCGAGGAGTTCCGAATGGAACGTTCTGTAACGTTTGCGGTAACTGAACTCCACCCAGGTGCAGTTACCGTCTAAATCTTTACAACAGATGGTATGTAATCATTGTATGAAATTTTATAAACATTAAGAACAATGAATGGCAAATTATTCCAACAATTTGAAAATTTTAACGCAATAATTTCAAAGGGAAATAATCCATTATAATTAAGTCATGCAGAGTCACGGTTACGGTCTAACTCTTTTCAACAGACGGTATGTAATCATTGTATGAAATTTCATGAACATCTAACCATAAATGGCACAGATATCATATCCAACAATTTGATAACTTAAACTCGAAAATTTCAAAGGAAAACACTCCATAATTAAGCCCGGTAGAGTTGCGGTTACTGTATAATTCTTTGCAGCAGATGGTATGTAATCATGGCATGAAGTTTCATAAAGATCTGTCAATTAGGGGCAGAAATATACTATGCTAAATTAAAAACTTTAACGCAATTGTTAAAGACACTGGACGCTTGACTGCACATCCACCTACCAGTCTTAGCCCAAATCATAAAAACAATTTATTCAATGAAAAACCTGGCTAAAAACTACATAACCATTAGATCTGTGTTAAGCATTAAGGTCAGGGTCGAGACCCCTACTTTAAAGTCATGAACCGGTACATTTTGGAATTCTCAAGGGGGTTCCTGTCCCCCTGAGGCCCCGCTGGATTTGCCTATGGTATGAATACTAAAAGTTAATGATGTAAAGTAATCTTCTTGAAATTATGATCAATATTTTTTAGAAGATCGAACCCCATAGCAACACATTGTCTACATGTCGATCACATAACTTTTAACCAGTTTATTGGCACATACTTCCTTCATTGACTTTCAGCTTCCATCCTCATCTAGAAACAGAGGTAGGAGGGCAAATGGCCAGAGAAATTACTTTATAACTAGAGCTGCAACAATTCACCGGAAAGTAGATTCGATGCGATTAGATATTTTTTCTTTCGATTTGATTTTTTTCGATTCGATTCATTTATTAGTATAATTTTCTCCAAATAAGCATTTTTCATTTATTTGAGTTTAAAACTATTTATTATTGATAAAATAAACGTGTTTTTCAAATTAAATTCACATGAAACCCAAAAATCTGCTAAATTTAGATTGATTCTTTAAGTACGAAATAGACTGTGTACGAATATATAGGTCATGAATATCAACTAAAACGTATCAATGTATACAACATGAAAAATTGTATCAGAATATGCAGCTCTTAATATACGCCTTGCTACTTGATTTAATAAAGGAAAATAACCGCTGCGGGGAGTTAGTGTCTTTTAGGTGCGCCTTTGCTTTTATGCTTAAAACTTATGTAGGTACACTTAAAGGTCAGTATCGAATCGAAATTCGAATCGGCGCCCTCGCAGTCGAGTTTCGATGTATCGAATCGTATTGTTGCAGCCCTATTTATAACCAAACTCCGCGAAAATTCGTCCCTTCTGGGAATCAAACCCAAGGCCACTTGGATAGAGACTTGTATGCTACTGACTGAGCTAGCTGGGGGGGGGGGGCTTATGAGAAAGAAAGAACAATTAATTAAAACTAACAAATACTCACATAAGACTGACACTGTCTTGTATGTTCCCCAGTATGTACACCATAAATCATAAATTACTATCAACCATTTAGTTTGAATACATTTGCAGTATGTCAGAGGATATACAGTTTCAGATCTGGAAAAAATACATAATTTCTATAATTCATATCAACTATTTGTTCATACAATGTAGTTTAGTCAAAGGAGGATGGGGGGGGGTAAGGGGGATCAGGACACCCCATAAATATTCCAAAATTTACCTGTTCATTTGTGTATTTCTTATAATGTGGTTGTGTTCGAAAGTAAGAATAAGTTCGGACACCTCCCCCCCCCTAGAAAAATCCTGGATCTACCCCTGCTATAGGTGATTGTAGGTGATTATATACACATTTCCAACAGACTTGCTGTTTGATTAACAATTTAGCAAGGCAATAGAGTGTCTCACCACCATGGAGAGCCAGGTTCGATTCCAAAATCAAAGTGATGACAGCCTGATTTGGGGTTTAGACCCAAATAAACTATCACAGTTTCTATATGCAGTTCAATTTTGAAATTTATTCCTTGAGCCATCTTGAAGTTGCAGAGCTACAAGACTCTAATCTAAGACTTAGAGTAAGGTCTATTGACCTAGAAAACCAGTCTCAGCGACAGGGGGTAAATAAAAAATCACATTTAAAGAATTATGGACATGGTTCAATTTACAACTAACTTTGAACAACATTACAGATTCCGTTATAAATAAAAGAGAATTGCACGTTAGATACACAGCTTATGAAGCTCTTAGACAACATGGTAAACAAGAACATGGGAATGACCCCCCCCCCCCAACCTCTCTCTCTCCATTCAGTTGCATGGCAATGACACGAGGACGAGGAGCAGGTCCAAGGAAGTCGCGTGGACGCAACTTTGACGTTCAAGATTAGCAGTTTACCGCTCTCTTTCTCTCTATACGGTTAAATATCGGATAAAACAAATATAAAGACTTACCTAAATCCACATATTATTCCAAAAAACATCGATATAAGAAATTAAATTAACTGCGCAAAGGAAATCTAAATATTCCACACATTCTCCATTGAAGAAAACCTCGGGCTGTGTGTATAGAGCGACAAAATTTCAGCCAATCAGATTCAATCATTTACTCCATGTGATTACTCAAATAAGCGCAAAACCGGTTTTGGATTTGCCCGTTTTTGGGGGTTACACATAAGTCCACACGGTTGTGTAGCTTGTGTAGCAGCATTCGGAAAACCGCTCGGGTGATTCCGTAAACTGACGATCAGCCGAGCGGTTTTCCGAGGTAGTTCCGAATATCTCAATTGTTTTATTCAGAAAATATAAAAAAACATTTCTGAATTATTAATCCATCCTTTCTTTGACATTCAGACTATACTTTTGTTAAATCGACTCGCCAAGGTAAAAAATTCATAGTATTTCACAGACGAATTAAATGAAATATTTTTGATGTCAATAAAACAATGAACTAATCTACGACAGGGGATGATCAGGATGACAATAAAATATATTTATATTGATAAGTTTTATGAGAGTCTTGTTGGACGAGTGGCTAAAAGTTCTACCATTACAAACAAGAGTGACCAAGGGGTGCGGGTGGTTTATCCAACATGCATATTTTGTTGAATTGAATTATACAACTTTCATTTGCATATTGCTTACCTCTAAAATGGATTGTTTCATTTTTAATGTTTATCCAAACACGTTTTTTGTACGCGCTCAAATCGACGTAAGTCGGAACTCCAATTAAAAGAAATAAATCATACTGTTTTATGCACACATACCGCTTAGAAAAACCTAAATATTTTAAGTCTGTCTATTACACCATTTGTAGTGCACCCGGAAAGGGTCGGCATGTTTCCTTTATTTGGCCCATGGCATAACTTCGGTTTATTAACTTAAGTCGAAGTGAAATGAATAACTCCAAACGCTCACGAAAATGCATTCGTTGTTCAATTTCAACCTTAGATTTGCATTTAATTTACCAAAAAATTGAGTTCTAATACAAATGTGCTCCATTTTTCGGCTCTCAGTACCCGTTGTTTGAGCAAAAGCGACGGAGAGGGTGTGCGACATGGGTTTGACCATAAAGGAATTAAAGGAAGTTTAATAGTGCTTAGTAAAAGTTTGTTCCTGATACATCACTGGTCTAAATAACTGGTCATTTAATGAATAATAAAAAAAAAACATTAAGTTAGGAGCAGAAGCCCAGTGATAGGACACATACTTAGAGATCTAGAGGTCCTAGGTTTGAATCCTACGAGGGGCACTGCTAATTTCAATGAGCAAGAAATTTACCTACGATTGATTCACTCGACCCAGGTGTAAAAAGGTATCAGCGAGGGTGGTTTAGTACCGTTGCGCCAATTTGTCGGTTGCACTAATAAGTAAAAAGACTCACAGGGAGATTGACAGATAGTTATCAGTAGCCCGACGACCAGGGGTTATAGCTGTAAAGTCGATGAGCGTGCGTAAGCATGAAACACACACTAAAAACTGCCATTACAAAATACATTCACAGTAACAACAAGAAGATCAATATCTTACTCGGCTGCTCCAGCCAGAGGTATGTTGAAAAATACAGCGTTAATATAGATCTAACTGTTGTTCCTGCTGAATAAGCGGATCTAACGGGGGGGTTCAGGGGCTCCGGACCCCCCCCCCCGCGCTGTGATTCCCAATTTCCAAAATGTTTCTGTCAATAAATGTATTTTTTTATGTCGCATTATTCTTCAAAAAGCATATAATGTCCTATATCCGCCTCTGGTTGCTGTATTATACATACTGGGTTTATCGCCGTGTCAACACAGTCTTGCTCGTTTTAAGATAACCAGCGCACCTAACCTAGCTTTCCTGGACCCTTGTCTTTTAACAATACTCACTACCCTTCCACAAGGCTGGACACTTCTCCGTTTACTTTATAAATGGGTAACTTTATTGTAAAATTTCCGTGGAAGGTTATGACCGCACAAAGTGGGATTTGATCTCGTACATGTTCCTGCTGTAATTTCGAAATATTACATAACATCATTTTCAATTTATTTCGTTCTTACTATGTAGTTTTTTTGGAGGAGCAAAATATCTGTAACATGGCCAACATCAAAAAATTACTGTCCGTAAGATGTTTTTTAATCAAATTGTCATAAAATAAGTAATTTGATAAAGGCCCTGTTGTTTTCCCTCCGGAGAGTCATATTGAATCTTGGCCTTCGGTCCAATATGACTTTCCGCTAGAAAAAAGGCCTGTATCAAATTACTTATTTAACAACAAATAATGAAAGTATAGTTATAACTCATACATGATAAAAGGAACCGTTTGGCGATTGTGTTATTTTAAGCATATTTGTGCATAGTACGTTATGTAATTGAAAACCCAAAAAGACAGACCCAGACAGACAGACAGATATACCCAGACGGACAGACACACCCAGACAAACAGACTGACACAGACTGACCCAGACAAACAGACTGACACAGACTGACCCAGACAAACTGACCCAGACAAACAGACTGACACAGACTGACCCAGACAAACAGACTGACACAGACAGACCCAGACAGACGCAGACAGAAAGGCCCACACAGACAGACCCAAACACACCCACAGACCCACCCCCACAGACCCAAACACACATACCAAGACACACAGACCCACACCACATACCCAGACTGATAAAGATTATCACTGACACAGGCACAAGATGTGTATTGTGTTACAATGGGTGCGTTCAAAGTTATACCACTGGTAACTGATGGTAGCATTGGTAACCATCGGTAAAAATTGGTAACAATTGGTATACCGAAGGCAAGGTAATTGGTAACCAATTCTCCCGGGACCCTATAAATGAGGTAGCTTTGGTAGCCTCGTTTTGATTCAAGTCATGATGGCGGCAACACTAAGAATTTCATTTATTTATATACCAAGGTACCGTTGGTTACCATTGGCAGCAATATGCTACCATATACTACTATTATTACCAATATTACCTAAGTTCGTTCAGAATTAATTGACAACCAATGGTATGTTGGTAACATTCAGTAACTTACGGTAACCCTTGGTAATTCTACTTGGTACCAGCTGGGAGAACCCTGAACGTACCCATTCTGTCATTTTTGGCTACCGGCTCTGTCTACACAACGTTTCTGCTTGTCTTCTCATAAAACTCTCATATATCAGTTTGGTATTAGATTACATTACATTCCATACAAGCAATAACTTCATATATATAATTAATCTATCGAGAAAAACTTGATACATTTGTATAATCTTTCATTCTCAGCACGTCTCAATTCTACGGATAATGTGCTTTTCTGGGACAACAATAAATACATACATGTACATAAGAATTAAAAGATAAGGCAATATCATTGATAGAGGGGTCGTTGGTTCGATTCCCAGGAAGAGCTTACATTCGTGGAGTCTGGTCATGAAATGATTTCTACAGTCATCCCCCGTTTGTCAGTGAGTATGTGCCTAGAAACTGGTTAAGTGTTAAATCTAGAGATTTAGCCTTTCCAGGAACGGAGAATATCAGCTTTGATATGACCTATACAATGTGTTGCTACGGCGTTTAACCCAACAAAAAGCAACAAGGAGATCATTATACTTACTATGCGATATCTTTTCCTCAACAAATGACATATCACTTGCTTATTCATAGGCGGATCCAGCGAAGGGGGGGGGGGGGGCTCCGGACCATCCTTGAAATTTAAAATGTACCTATGCATAAGTGTATTTTTAACAGTAAGCCATTTTATGAAGAATTCAGCAGATTTTCCAGACTCGCTTCGCTCACCCTTTATGCTTGACAAAAATCTAAAAGTTTTATTATTAGCAATTAAATATGTTGCGTTATACTGGCAACCGTGTATGATAATGTTGTGGTTCGAAAGTTTGGACCCCCTAGAAAAAGTTTTGACCCCACCAGACAAAAATCCTTGATCCGCCCCTGCCATTAGTTATATAACCTTTCTAGTACTCAAAATTGAGCAACCATTTGATCATCAATTTATTAATGCGGTTATGAATAGCAGTTCCTAGAACTTTTTTAAAAACAGACTTCTGCTTGTTTTTACTGGGTTAAATGCCATGTCAACACTTTTTATGTAATTTGTGGCATACAGCGCACCTAATCTAGCTTTCCTGGACCCTTGTCCAACTAGTACTCACCTACCCTTCCGCAAAAACTTCTCCATATTATCTAATCAATGGAGGAAAATTGAGACTATTATCAAATTTTCAAGGGAAGGATATAACCTCCCCGGGTGGGATTCGAACCCGTACCCCCTTCGGGACACGAGATTTCAAATCCCGTTGCGCTTCCATTGCGTTATCGATCCGGGTACTACAGAATTCAAATTTATAAAAATCCGACCCTAAATTTTGCTCATGTGGCGATTGAATTAAATTCAATATACACGTAGTATTTTTGGACCAATTTCCGGCACTAAAGCCAATTAAATAGTATCAGTAAAGGTTTACTGTCCTAGTGCCATGCTAACGTCGTTTCCAGCATTAAGGTTTACAGATGAAGTTACTGCTGTACTGTCATTTCACAAACAACAAAAGAGTCCAGTAGTAACGGACATTTCATTGAGTGCCACCTTGGTGCTGATAAAAAACTAGTGAATGAAAACCAACAAAAACAACAATTCATTCTATGACTATTCAATGTTTACTTCTTGATCACAGACACATATTATATTTCGTTTTTTTTCTCAACTGTCAAAACATGAATAATTTCACGGTGACTTCGTGCTCTTTATTTTACAACCATGTTATTGTGATAGTGTGTAATCAATCACCGTGAAATTATTCAAACTCTGACAGTTGAGAAAAAATAGACAATATATACATTGTAATTATATATTGTACAAATACTGTTAATTGGAATAAATTACATAAATATACTGACACTTCGGTGACAAAACCAGAAACGGTTAAAGCAGTGACTTTAATTAGAATAGATATATATATAATTATCTATACGTCTATTTTGAGTCTTAAATTATAACTAACAGTTAAAAAAATCAAAGCACACCAGAATTGGTAAACACGAACGATCTGCGGCAAGTAGGGTAAAATAGGCAGCTTGAGGCCATGTTAATGGTTTAAACCGCCATTCAAACGCAGCATTTTCATCTACCCCAATTAAAAAAAATTCTAAATACAATACCCAATTACACATGTATCTGTTTTATTATATACATATATCTATTTGTTCAGATTCAGCATGTCCCCAATGGAAGTTGTTCACTCGAGAGACAAATTACGTCGTATTTTTTAAAGGAAATACGTCGGTATTTAAAAGATCGTAGAAAACGCAAGTATGAAAAAAAAGATTACATGTGGAGTACTGAAAATAATCAGCATGTTGAACATACGATTGGGTAAAATATTATTTATAAAAGATGAAGTATAATAATAATTGTTGTAACACGATGACCGTTGCCACTACTCAGTGATAGCATATTTGTTTTTAGGGAGAGTTATACTGCTGTGTGTTGACCAATGGATGCGTGCCTGTTTAACACGTGACCATACATAGTCGGAATGTGATGTCTTAAATTGAAGCTCTGTCACGAGGAGACATAGATGATTTCAAAAGTATTATGCCTAATGCCACAGAAATGTTGTTTCCTCCTGTATTGCAAGAAGTTAAAAGTATACCCATGGAAGGTTAGTTCGGGAATAATCAAGTATAAATCATAGTAAGGCAGATCATTTTGTTCCTATAAGTCTTTGGTTTATAATAAGTAGGGGTGTTACAATACGGTAAAAACCGTATTGCAATAACTTGCAATATGCAAAGCCCGTATTGCAATATATTGCAATATGTACCGGTTTTTCAAATGCTCTCTTATTCATATATTTGAATTACTCGTGTAGAATGATCTATATGTTACAAAAATGCTTGTTTCTAAACGAATTTCGAAAACATGTTTTCTCTCACTTGACTTAATGTTTAACCATTTAAAGCACAGTAGGACCATTTCAAGTATCAATACGTTTTGACATTTTTTTTAACATTTAACTTTCAGATGATAAAAACAAACAGTACGACACGTATCCAATACCAGTTCAAGGAAAATTGAACCAGTTAAAAATCGTGACAATTCGTATTGCAATATTAACCGGTATATCGGTTAACCGTTACACCCCTAATAATAAGTACCAGTAAAGAAGGTCTAGTGGTCATCTTCGTTATTATCTGTTGTCTTTAAAATTTCATACCTAAATGCAAATGCTGCCTGCCAAATTGTTTACATGTAGGGAATAAAACCGGACTAGAACATACAGCTCCACAAAACATGGTGGAACTCCAACAAATAGTGTAACATAGTGGCCTCATACATGTATTTTGGTTTATATTTTGATTTAAATTATAATCTTTAATTTAAGTAGAGATGGAAATGTTGAATTGTGGAGAAAAGTATAACTTTTCGAATGCACTTAATTAAAACGTGCATATAAATTTGGCTCGGAGGCAAATCAATGACATCCTGATCTCACAGATGTTCGTGAGTTGTAAACTTAAATATTGTTATTATTTAGACATAGTACTGACAAACTATGTAGCAATATCTAAGTACATTATATCAAAATTAGACAGTTGGTACAAACAATATAGCTAGAATAATAGAATTGACACGACCAAATATAATTTTGGCACGAGTTCCATGAGAACTCAGTAAACGTATGATTTGTTAAAGCTATTTTGATTGGTCCAGTTCATTTGATAAAAGTAATTTCATTGGCTTGATTAAGTAACACCTTACTGGTCAAAACTATTCAACGTTGTCAATAAAATTTTTGGGAGTTATGTTTTGTTAGGTTAGAATGTGTGTTAGAACGTTAATTTGAAATAACGGTAATTAATTAAATTAAATATTTTATTATTGTAAACATGATGACGTTGAAAATAAATTAAAATTACACAACACGATCACGAAAGTTCTTATTAAATATTTCATGTAACAATTTATGTTAAATAAAAATAATTTCTGCCGTTCAGACCAGGACTGTACCAATCGCCGTGGACGTAACATAATGGAGATCGAAGAAAATATAACATTTTAAGAAATTATAGAGTTAGTACAAAGCGACATTAATACACTGTAAATCAAAGCACTGGAGTGCTGGAGGAACGATGTCCTGAACTTATCTTTTGATTGTTTATTACTATCGAATGATGTAATTAAGCTACGCATATAACATGCATTGTCAAAAACATCGTAGGCCCTTTTTACTCCAACAAGTAATCATTGCAGTTGTCACGGGTTGAGTTGTCTACGGGTTGAGTTGTCCCGTCTCCATTGCAAGATTTGTATGTCCTGAGAGTAACCTCCCTTTCCCTGAAGAGTTTCAAGAACGACAACACAAGCCAGCGTTGTATTACATTTAAATGAGATGTTAATGAGTTTCACGCTTGAACTACGCCTCTTTGTCTATGTTGAAAATTGTTGAAGCGTGAAAAGAGTAATCTTATACTTTCTTGTTACCATTGGAACGATGTTAAATAACATCGTTCCAAAAATGGGAACACGTAACATGTTTTATAAGCGTTTAAAACGAAAACACTGCAATTTACTTTCGTAACACATCCGTTTTATATAGTAACACTTAGCGTTTTAGTGATTTAAAAAAATCGGCAGTGTTTTACTTTAAAACGGTACCATTTTCAATCGTTAAAATTTTGTTCGTCTGAAAAATTAATAATCGCAATGGAGAAACAAATGTAACTACAAAACGATATATTAGACCAAACATCTTCATTAAAATACGGATTTTTGCGTATTTTTTTTACCAGAAACGGAAACGTAAAACACGTGCGTTTTCACTAGTGTGCAAAACGAACACACTTTATAGTCTCTTAGCAAAGCTTTGACTTTTTTTATAAACACACAGATATGTAAATATATTAAGAATGGAATGCGTAAGTATTCTTTAATAGTAATTTAACATTGTTAACGTGGAAACTATATAGTCCCAATCACCAAGTAGTTTTGTTTGGTGATTATGGAATGTTCGAATTCAAGGTTGAAGCGCTGTCTGCTCGCGCCCAGAAAATCCTCGGAACATTAATGTAAGTAATGTATTACTTTAATATTTCTTGGGTCGCTTTATCACCTGTCGTGTTTTCAGTCTAATGTTTTGAAATTTAGTAATAAAATTTATGCAAGGGAAGAGCTTTTTGACGTGGGATACATTTTGTCATCAGTTTTCGCGACATTCTTTGAATTTCGTTGGTATTATGTGGGGTCATTTAGGATCAGTGGCGCCTACACAGCTATTTGTTTAAAAAGAAAATGTTAACTTTTTTGTATCAATTTGTGCATTCCTTTCTGCATTTATATTGTTAACATTTACACTGTTAGTTTGTGCGTTTGTTGTTGGTCTAATACAATAGCTAGTACCTAATTTCATCCCTGTCCTAATTTCGTCCCCCCACCTCATACACTTAAGCATTTTCCGGGGTCCTAATTTCGTCCCTGTCCTAATTTCGTCACCCCATCTTAATTACAAAAAGCATATAGCAATTATAAAATATACACTTAAAATAGCTCTATTTCTATATGGAAGGGATGTAATTACACACTGCAGATGACGAATTGTTTTAAATTTTCAATGTTGTTACTTTATACAATGTATTTTAGGGAACAAGAACAGATGCTGGAAGAAATGTTATAAAAAATAATACTCAGACTGTGAGACAAGTTATTTAATGATACATTATACATTATACATACATGACAGGCTTTTTTCCATGGTGGTTAGGCCGAGATAAAATTCTGTGTTTAGGGGAATAGCCTGAGAAATGAGAGGTGGGGTAGGTAGTTTTTTGTTGTTGCTTTTTACTCACGAAATCACTATTTTATTTGCAGTCGTAAATTTCGCCAAAGTTATGAACACAAAAACCACCAAAGTTTGCTGACTTTGAAATAAAAACTCTAAGGTCGGCAACTTATTTAGGTAGTCGGGTGCCCTAAGCACAGCTATTCTCATTTTAGGCCTTGATTTAGCATGCATGTTTTATCCTGTTATATTTTTATTAATTTAAGACAAGACTGATTGAGTTTGAGTGTGTCACCATATTATCATGAATCCTTGAATTTAATATTGTTATTTTCATTTTTATTCAGGTTGGTTATTAACTATACATACACCTTTTGGAAGGAAAGGCAGGGACAATGCTAATGACTGAGAAATGGAACCATATTGTTGAATGAGTTGTGTATATATGAGTTTTGTATATATCTAGTGTTTGGGGAGAGTAATGGAGCTTTTGGCATACTGAAATGTACCCGTCTTATAAAGTAAGTTAATTCACTGAAAGTTAGTAATATAATTTTTGGTTGGTTCAACCTAGCATAGTGCAGAAGTCCTACTTATAACCCGGTACTAGAGTTTAAACTACTACTTCGGAATGTTACAGCTTATTTTGCCTTTTAAAAATTTTGATAACAGCAAAGTTTTAAATATATTACTATTAGTGAGAGTAACTCATACTGGTATATATCTTTTAAACTGTATAGAAATTGCTTTACAATAATACAGCACATGTCAAGTTTATCTATAATATAGAATTATCAACAAAGTAGCCCTTAAAGTTTTTTTACAATTGTTAATTCTAATGTATATATTTCAGAAACAATCAAACATTCATCATTAAAGTTCGATAGAAGTTGAAATATATGTTAGAGATGGTACATGATGATATAAGATAGAGGGAAAGAAGAAAGAGGATGTAGAATACAAAAGTTAATCTCAATACAATTGAACTATTAATTTATCACCAGATAAATGATATATAAAGACCCTTGGATTATACATTTGATATTAAGAACAATAATGATATAAATTCGTTG
Organism: Mactra quadrangularis; assembly: GCA_025267735.1. NCBI lineage: Eukaryota > Metazoa > Mollusca > Bivalvia > Venerida > Mactridae > Mactra > Mactra quadrangularis. Next base: position 47,497,169 of record CM046300.1, on the reverse strand, counting down.
TATTTTTCCATACTGATTCATCACACTGACTAAGATTCTGTGGGCATTTTCACAAAAAAATCTCAAAGAAAAAAGTATCGTGAGCCAATTTCAAAAAATTAAAGTTCAAAGCCTAAAAGATATAATATAATAATTATCATGATATGAATTTAAGAAATAATTCATTATTCTACCATATTAGAGAATATTTTAGTTAAAGTTTATTGGACAAAGAAGAAAGGTATTATAAATGTTTTCCTGATTTTTACTTACGATGATTTTTATGTAAAAATTTATGTGAAAATGACCACTCTTCTGTAAATTTCTACTAGTTTACATCTTGGTCAATAGTCAGTCATGTAGGTGTGACTGGGCTTAAGATTCTTGATGTTTATAGATTGAACAAAAGTCAATGACATAATTAGTGAAATGGATATATTTCATTAAGTTTGTGTTATAAAATTTTGAGTTTCAATAAGCACAAAGTTATTGTTTAATGCAGAGATCTTTTGTTACACTTTAGTTAAGTGCATATTCTGTAGAAGAGGAGAGTAGTTAATACATAAACTTAAAAATGACTTAAAATCCATCTTAATAATGTTTTAAGTACACTTATGTTTTTGCAAAATTTTGTGTAGGGGAGTCAAACCCCATTGGAAAAGAGACTATATGTACAAGTGACACATTATCACTATTTAATAGCTTTGTGTGTGTATGTTATGATGGAAATAATCACAAATAAAATATTTTAACTTACTATTATTCTAGTCACTCAAAGTAAATTATGGTTGCATTTTTATGACAAATAAATGATAATTTAATCTTTTCAAATTATGTTTTTTATTTATTTGCATATTTTCAGCCGTGACTTTGATTAAATAACATTGTTAGTTAGTCAAGGTTTCATTTTAGAAAGACTTAGCGAACAATGCTTTTAAAGCAATAAGTTTCAGCTTTGCAACAAAACATGTGAAAAATACAAACATGTTCAGTGTTTATCAAGAAAACACATGAAGTGTTTTAATATGGCGTTACGTGTGCAAAAAGTGTAACAAGAAAGTGTTTTGATTTTAAACGCGTCAAGTGTTTTAATTTAAAACACTTTTACATGTTTTCAATGCGTTCTGGTGTGTTATTTTGATATGGGTAATGTTTTATAACAAAAACACGAGCATGTTTTAAAGCAAAACATGTTACATGTTTAAAGTGGTAACATGTTTTAAAAGTGTAACAGAAAAGTGTTTTAAAAAGTGTTTAGAAGCAAAACACCTTTTTTTACAGTGTATAAGATACAGAGGATGAGAAAGACGATGAAAGTATAGTATATATTGACAATAATGAAAATAATACCACTACGTATATCATAGTAAATGATACACAAAGTAACAACGATAATATGATATCGATTGAAGATAAACCAGAAGATACGATTATTCCAGACAATGAGAAAAACACAAACATAATTTATATTTATGACGAGAGAACAGGTCGGCTGGTTACATCAATTACCCCAGACGACATCTGCACAAACAAAACAACAGACGACGTGGAAGTAATGCAAAAATATTAACAAATATGCGTAATGCATATTAGTTTGTTATCTCAGGAACCATGTTTTCAGCTGCATTTACTCTTGCAATTTTTAGATTTTTTAGAGTAGGGGAGATAACTGCAACAGAACCCCTTTACCTTCATAAGGTAGTTTCTATGAGAGACATTTCGTTTGATTCAGAGAAAAAAATTTGAATGTTATGTTGCGCTTTTTGAAAACGGATCAATCAGGCAATGGTGTTAAAATGCAATTACATAGCTCGAATTCAGACATTTGTCCTGTTAGCAACATGCTACAGTTTTTAGAAATCCGTACCAGTCATGATAGACCGTTACTTTGCCATTTTGATTGCAAACCTTTGACCAGATCTCAATTCACGTCTTTTTTTGCAAAAATGCATGCAACTGATTAATGATAATTATAGATTTTACAAATCACATTCATTTCGAGCTGGGGCTGCAACGATAAAAAGGGCTAGCAGATGGGGTTCTGATGCTTTCAAATTATATTTAGGAATGAATGGACACACTGTTGCTATGCCAAAATTATTATCAATTTAGATATTTTCATGATGTTTGTATCTCATAATTTCTTATTACGTCAAGTGGTGTGGTGTATTGGGTCTTCGATTCTCAAGATAGTGTTTGTTTACATGAAGCACGAAGCTATAAATACACATTTCGACATAAACAGTTTAGATATGTTATGGCAAGGTTATGGTGGGCTAGGATTGCATGGCCTGAGAACGAATTTTTTGTCACTTAAGAATTTGACTGAAAACCCCACTGTTATTTTGATACACTGCGGTGCGAATGACATCGGCCGCATTAATGTCGGCAAAATGAGGAAATTGATTTTTGAGATAGTTAAGATGCTGTTGAATTGGTACCCACAGGCTATATTAGTATCGTCGGAATTATTGCCTAGGAGGGTCTGGCGATATAGTAACAATATTCTTGCCATGGAGAAAACCAGAAAAAGTATCAATAGCTACGTAGGGAAGTTGGTTACTGATAATGGAGGTTTTTATTTGAGACATTATAATATCTGTTCTAATCATGCAGTGTTTGGAAATGATGGGGTCCATTTGACAAATAAAGGAAATGAGTTCATCCTTATAAACCTTAAGAATATTATTTCGGAAATATGTGTGGCCAAAGCACAACCCTTGCATGCCTTGTGGTCATTGCTATCGCTATCTGTTGTTTCAGAAAACAGTTATCAAAACTTAGAAACCGCCTGTCAAAATGTTTGCGTAAGAGGGACAAGAAGGGACAACATGATGCGGCCTCAGAAATGAGACTCCAACAATTGGAGAATAGTGGGGGACAACCAAAAGCCGGATCCGCCCCACAAAGTGGTGATGAACGACATAATGAAGTAATTAATGAAGCAATCAACGCAATCAACGTTGAGATACTATATCCCAACGTTTATGTTCCGTCAAGGAATGACTGTAATATGTAACTATGAAAGTGTATTAACCTTAAGAATAATGTCTATGATTGTTGTTATTGACCACACTACTTCAGAATGGATAATTAATATTAAATTATGATTAGAGGTACTATATTTATTACTCTGACTATTTAACCCAAAGTATTCTTATGAATTAACTCAGAACGAAATTGCAGTGCAAACAATACTTTTAATATATTTGGATAAGATATAGTTCAATAATTGTGAGAGAAAAATGGCAAGTTGGGGAGTTAACTACAATAAAATCTATACTGAGACAATGAAGGTGCTAAAAAGAAGTTTGGTGCGGAGAGAGGCGAGGCGGAGTTGGAGCGAGTGGCACAACAGTGTGCCTCTAATGCTGCACGGGCCCTGTCAGAGGACGCAAGTACAACAACGCAGGGAGAGAGGCCCATTGGAAGGGCGCTTCTTCTTCGGCCAATACCCGTGGATGCGCCCACAAAGGGTCGAGGAAGGGCACGGACGGCCATTCGCTTAATCCGTGAATTGGATTTACTAAGGACAACAGAAACCGTTCTCAGGAGTTCCTGCAACAGCGGGACAGTTTGAGGACAATTAGTGATTGGATTTAATCTTTTGGACTTTACGATATCAGCATTCTTCAATTCCTAAAATAAATTGAGTGGAGTAGGGTGGAACATTCAACAGATAATATATAAGTTAACATTCACTATCAGTAGTGAATAAACTGTAGGGATAACCTTTTTAATAATAATTACTTGTAGAAAAGAACTGTAGGGATCCGTGAATTATGATTTGTTTGATGTGTATTTTAATTTGGATGCACCCGTGGTATTATATATAATATATATTATGTTTTATTTTCAGATTTCGCTGGTTCTAACGCCCATTGTGTTCGCGATCTTCACTTAGTTTTTGTTCGTTCAAAACTTCATTTTTGAGGGGGACGTATGTAACACAATGGCACGCTGCCAATGAGAGCGTGACTGATCACCACGTGATCATTGATACGGTCTGGTTGCCCGCAGCGTGAGTTAGATCGGAGAGTTGCTTTCTAGCTCCGGGAGAGAGCGGACGTGATTTTGTAAATATGTTATATCTATGTGAATAATAAGTTATAAAACTATGACGAGTGTTCTTCGTTGTATTATGGTTGATTTTGAGATACTGGGTTAGTTTAGTATGTGGACGGTGGACATGTAGTGCCACAAAATCAATTTTCCAAATACTTAATTATTTTGTAATATATTTTTTTTATTTTTTTCAAGTCAAAAGAAGACTACGATTTGAACCGTCCGGGAGCAGTACCTCATCTCAATTCTTGCAACAACAAAACATTAACGTATATGGAGGTAACATACGTTTATTCTATAAATATTTCGTGTATATTTGGAGAATGCTTGTATACTAAGTCTAAAATTTCGTTATTTTCTATATCTTTAAATATCATATCGGCTTGTTTTTTCTCTTGTTTGATTTTTAATACTTTGAAAAATGTTTTATTTCATTTCTGAAGAGCTCCATCCCATAGATGGACGAAGAGCTCACGGAGAAGGTAGATGCTGTAAAATGCACTATAAGAACCCTTGAGCATACCTTGACTGTGCTAAAGGCACAACATAAAGAAATGACTGAATTACGTCTGGTAAGTTTTTTTTTGCTAGCTGTATGCTACAATAATTATATTCTAGGATACGCAATTAAATTGTTTACTTAAACAAGGCCACAACAAATTGATCATAATTATGTTCTATGGATTTTGTTCGAAAAAAAATGGAGCGAGCGAGCGAAAAAAAAAAAATTTTTCCCACATTTTGCATTTTGAGGAGCGAGCGAAAAGCGAAAAATAAAAAAAAGTTCTATTTTTATGAATATTCATTTACTCAAAGTCAAAATGCACTTAAAATATGGACTTTATGCAGAAAAAAACTTTAATAAATAGTATTCTGTATTATTTCAAAGTGCATATAAGCCACAATAATCTCTTAAATTATAGTTGTGGATATAGACATGCTTATTTAAATACAAAACATGGATTGATGCTGTACTACTATGGATTTATTCTATTTTTCTTACATGATACAATTTTAAAAGCACTGCATGTATTTAATATTTTTCCGTTAATTATAGTTTTATTTATTATAAAGGACCAAACCTGATGACTTTTTATGTAAAATAAATCCCTATATTAACCAAATAAATAAGAGATGGAATTAACAACAAACAGCTTCTCAGCAAATTTAAATCCTCCTGAATGAAAATTTTAGGCTCTGCACCCCTATAAAATGATGGACCAAACCTGTTGACTTGTGGTGTATAAATAAAGTCTTAATATTATTCCAGTAAATAAAAGATGGGCTCAAAAACATAAAAAAATATATATAATTATATTCATATACTCAGTATACTTAAGTTCCTGAATGAGAATTTTAGAATCAGCACCCCTATAAAATGATAATGAACAAAGCCTGTTAACTTTTAAGTGCATAAATACAGTCTTATTAATTAGGAATAAGAAGATTATTAATTAACCAAATTATGCTACAGACTAAACAACATACAACTGCTAAGTATACCTAAGTAATCCTGAAGGAAAAATAGAATCAGCACCCCTATAAAATAAAATGGACTATACGTTTTTGGTGTCGAAAGTATAGCCTTTTGGTAAATAATACAAAATACAACTTCATTTTAACTCAGTCTGTTCGAATATCTCCCCTGCATGAACATAATAAGAAAAGGAAATCTTCTATCCTGTCCTACCTCAATTCATAAGAGTCTACCTCTATGGTAAATTACTTTTACACAGAAGGTGAACATATGACGTCACACATCCAGATCATATTTGTAGGGTTGATGGAGCCGCTCTGTCTGATTTTGGCGGCTGGTCATGACATACTCCCAGTGGTGATGATCTTACTCCACACTGGGAGGTGTTAGCCCTATGGCCAGCCGCTAACAAAAGGCCTCCTATCCTTTTTCATATGCTTTTTACTTTTAAATATATGTTATATCAGATAACACCACCCCAGCAATACTAACCGGATAGTCTTCGTCTCCAGTGTTGTATCTAAGTGACATGTGTTACAATACATACCTGGGGCCAAGGGCTATTTGGTTTAGATCTATTGCTAGTTAGACCGGTCTGAATCTACTGGTCTACCACTCAGCAATTCATCTCATTCTAGATTGTGTGTTCTGTGCTGTGGTACCCGTGGGGGTCTGTGTCTTCCCGGGGCCACAGGACATTACAGTCAAAAATATGTGTAAGACAAGAGGCGGCCCGATCAACTTAAATTTATAAAATCCATATTTATGGACATTAGACAACATCGATTGTTTAAGAGTATCCATCTACCTTTTTACGGTCCTTTTGCAGATTATGTAGTTTCTCTCGCTCGGTGGTCTAATATATTTTATTGCACATAGTGTATATAAGTTTGTTTTTCTTTTAAATGTTATTTTGTATTTTTTAAGAACATTTTTATAGGCCCTAATAAGGAAACCGTTGTTTATCACAAATAAGGAGACGTTGATATATTATTTATTCACAATTATTCAATTGGTATATTATTTATACGTTAATTATTTTATGTTTTTTTCTTTTAACTCCCTATTTTTAACACTACCGAGTGAGAGTATTCCCATTCCCATTACCCCCCCCCCCCCCCCCCCTGTATAAATAGTGACACAGATAGATTTTTAGTCTTGATACATGACTATTTTTAAATTTTTGTCATTATACATATTTTTAGTCTTGATATAGTATAGTCTTAACATGTATATTAGATAGTAAATTGTCTTAGGACAATATAGTAAATTAGAGTTAGAGAGACAATTCAAAATTGTGGGTTTTATTTTAGACAATATAATACGTATGTCGCTAACACTTTCACCGACACATTCGGCTATCTTATGATACCCGAATGAAACTTAGTCACAGTTTTTTACAAAACTCTACATTATAACAAAAGAATAATGTGGAAGTTTTCATGGTTAACACATTAGGCCGCCCAACCAGCTTTAGATATGGACTTATAACCTAAGCCATTCTATAAGCATTGGTTACATCCCTCCCAAATACCTTAAAACAGAGAAATCTTAAGGTTTTGGGATAGTAATATTTAGTTGGGAATGAAATGAAGGTCGAACCTCTTTCATTTACAAATCTAGCCCCTACAAGGTTACCTACTGAAAACAAAGCCAGTTCTTGAGAATTATATTTTTATCTGTGATATAATTTATTAACTATAGTTTTAATATTTATAATATAGATCTATATATTTTGTAAATAGTAATTAAATTATTGTATTTTTATCTTAGATTTTTACATTGTTAATAAAGGGTAAGAATACACACATACAGCCCTTTTCAGGGCTTGTTATAAATAGAACGTATGTGTGTGGCCCTTGTAAGGGCCTCTTACTCCTTTTTTTATATTTTTAGTACCTTCATTTTAAATAGTAATTTAAAAATAGATTTTTTAATATATGGGCAAAAGTCGGTTGAAACATTTTATTTGTAAATAACCGACGGTTAAATAAATACACTCACTTCACTCTGTCTACGTCATTGTTCAACTTCTGTGTGTATCAAGAGTTAAAGTTTATGGAAGTTAAGTATTGCATTTATTACGTATAAATTTAGTATACATATGTTAAAACGTGTACTAAATATAATTTAGGATATAGAAAAACAAAGGAACAAAGAATCGACACGATCATCATAGTGACGTATGTAAACGTGAATACTTTACTGTTTTGTTACAAATATAGCAATGTCATGGTGATAACCTTTGATATTTAGACCAAAAATTATTGATTTTCTCCGTAAAACTTCTTGGTTGAGTGCCCAAAAAAATGACTTCAAAAAAATCTAGGTGCGGTAAAAATTTTGATGAGCGGGAGCAAAAAAAAAAAAATATTTTTTTTCCATTTTCGGATTTTTAGGTGCGGGAAATCCGACGAACAAAAGATCAATTTGTTGTGGCCTTAGCTGTGAAACTATCAACAACAAGTGAAGTATATCTAAATATATTGTAAAATATCAAAAATGAACATGTGTAAAGAAACTTTTGGACCCCAGTATATAGCGCAATGTATACACAGGAGCAAGTTCATAAATGAAGATTGTACACATGAATGTCTTGTAATTAATCTAGAATTCCCATAATACAAAATTTTGTTTACGACCACAAAGTTTTCTCAGAAAACTTGTACATGTACCTGATTGTACATAACATTTATTTTATGTTTTCACCATCTAAAAAATTTAAAGGTACTCATTCACAGATTTCAGCTCAAATATCAACTTTTTCTAAAACTATAAAAAATGTATGGAAATTTTTTTGAAAGCAGGAAAGTAGTGTTCTGATAATGACAATTTTAGTGCACATTGAGATACAACTACAAATGATGGCGTTTCATGTACGATGTAGTATATACCCCGTTTGTCACGGTATAGACATTTTTGTAGTGCATTTTTGTGATTTTTACTGTATATTGTATATAAAAAAATTCTAGCAACATTTAGGTCAGTTTGTCTTAAAATATTATGAATTAATATTTTTCTTCTGAATGGTATTTTGAAATTAAAGAAAAAATAAACCAAATCTTTGAACTACTAATATTAGCTATCATTTTGTAAGTGCTCATTTTCATATCAAGGGGAGATAATAACTCACAAATATTAAAAGTTTTCATTATTCATTTGTCGATAGAACAATGTTTTATCAAATCTATAAAATGATCACCATGATGTAATGAATGTTAAGTATTATGTTTCGTATTCATATATCAAGTATTTTTTTCATACAAATTATATTATTATTATTCTCCGTAGAAGTTCGCCGAAGTATTCCAAATGATATTTATGGTTGCAAAATGGCATTATGGGAATTCTACATTAATATTTATTCTCATCGTCATCTTCTGTTTTATTCGTTGATTGTTGACTACGTCCACCTCTCATCTTCTCCCAAAATGTTCGACCAGCGAAGAAACCATGCGCAATTAACACAAATAAACATAAGAACCCAAAGGCCTGAAATATATGAAAAAGTTCGATAACTTAAGGAATCATAATATGATCAATTTCTTAAAGAGTTATCTCTCTTTTAAGTTGTATACTTAAAACACACAGTGTATCTTAATCGTTTTCACGTACTAGTATCAATGTGTTTATTTTCGACAAAAATATACAAAAGTCATCGAAAATGTCGAGAGAAAGAAATCGAGATAGGGCCTAAACATGCATTTTCATATAGATAAAGGTAGGAAAAATCGAGACTTTTAATCTTCAATCGAGACAATGAAATGAAAAAGTCGAGATAATGCGTAATTGACTTCACTTGAATATGTAAACAAATATTTACATCAACTTTTAAACATGAGGATTCAGAAGATAGCCAACCCAACCAAAGCCGGTCCCGACTCCCAAGCCCTGTTGAAAAAATGGTGAAGGCTATCAACGCTGTTGAGACCTAAGAGGCCCAGCCAAAGAAGAAATTCTTCCAACAATATTGTGTACTCAAAACACTTAACTAGTTTGAAGATAATGTCTACAATGCATCCATAATACGGAGGGGAGTGTGACTTCGATCGATCCCGTTGATTCGAATGAGGGTGTTTCGAGCTATCGCAATAAACTGTAATTTAATTAGGGACTTAAGTCAGTTATCTTTGCTTGATAAAATCTGAAGCAATCCAATTGGTAAGTAGGTCCTTACAGTTGGAATCCTCGGATTTTATCATTGAAGTCCTATGTAAGGATAGCAAAATATTTCATCTAATATCTTTCTTGTTAATGAATATATTGACAGAAGTGATAAAATTTATATAGTTCTTTACCTTAAAAATACCTAGCTTGAATTTAAAACAAATTAAATGAGTTACAAAAAAGTTATTAAAGATTAATTTTGGCAAATTGACATTGAAAAGTAAGGGTAAAATCCGAATAATCCAACTAATTGGACCTTCCTATAAGAAGAGTATACAAGGGGAAATAACTGACTAAAGTCCCTTATTGGTGTATTTATAAACTTACTGCAGCGGCTTTGTATCCACCTTGCATACAAGCATTTTTAGCTGTCACAGCTGATGCTATCAGATAATTCATTATATAAAACGCCAACCATACTAATTCCTATAAGTATACAAATATATATAAGTGTTATTTCTTATAACAAAATAAGCAAATAAAATTGAAAATAAAACACATGAAAATGGTGTAACACTGATTGTGCTTCTAAAGCCTTCATTGTGCCAAAATCTGCACAACCATAAAGCTATATTGGTAAATTGTACTGCAGGGGCGGATCCAGGATTTTTTCTCGGGGGGGGGGGGGGTCCGAACTTTTCAGGGGGGTCCGAACTTTTCTCCGAACCTCGAACCACAACCACATTATACACATGATATTATACGAATGATATTCGTATTGAATAGCCGAGCAGTCCCGAATGGTCCAAAACTTCCCACATCGATTATTTCCCCATAGAAAGCATTCTGTACACAAACGGTCTAACTGTAGCCTATTCAATTACCCTGAACGTTCCAAAACGTTCCGTAACGATACATTCGGAACTCCTCGGTCATTCGCTGCGGATAATCTCGGACATATTTAGACGCTATTTTGAAACTACTGATGTTGAGTAAACAAATATATGATCGTTTAGGCAATGAGTGATGTTTCCTTTTAGTCCATAAATTTTGAAACATCACTCATTGCCTTAACGATCGTATATTTGTTTATTAGATTAGATTATTCGCAGCGAATGGCCGAGGAGTTCCGAATGCATCGTTACGGAACGTTTTAGAACGTTTAGGGTAATTGAACAGACTACTGCATGGTGATATCTTCACCTTCTATTTATAGAATGTATTGAAAGAGTCAAAGTAGGAAATAGTGACGTAATCACTTTCATTCATCTCATTAAAACTTTAGAAACATATTTTCAGAGTTTTCGTTTATGGATTATGAAAGTTGATTATTTACAGGCAGTGATGCATTCTTTCCATGATGCTCGGACAGATTGAAATTTTGTGGGTGATACTTTCCCACCAATATAAGACATTCTGATTAAAAAACCTTTTAGAAAGTACCAACATTTCGTCAAACAAAACTGATAAAAGCGAATAAAGTAGCTTGAGTGACTTCACTTACCCCAATATCAGATTGAAATTTTGTGGGTGACACGTTCCCAACAAAATAAGACATTCTGATTAAAAGACCTTTAAAAAGTACCAACATTTCGTCAAACAAAACTGATAAAAGCGGATAAAGTAGCTTGAGTGACTTCACTTACCCCAATATCCCAGCGTACAAATCCTAGTTTCTTTGTGATGGACAGTAAATATAAGAAATACCAAACGAGGTTGACAATAAAACAAGAACTTGCTGTAAATTCAAAGTAAGAGTATGTACCACTGTAAAGATAGGCACAGCCTTCATTCTTTGGTACTGATACACTGATGAGAGCTAGCAGAGATAAACCCTGAAAATAATAGTAACATGTATACATGTATTGTTGAATTATATTCAACTGTCAGAGGAGCATACGTTATCACCACTGATTTGAAAACTCGTTACATTATTTCTTGTATGGTGGCTGATTTATGCTATGTCGTATTTTCGTTTCTTCACGGCGAAGAAATGAAACAACGAAAACACGAAGACACGACAAATCCATAGTTTGTCCTTGTCGTATCTTAGTCTTTTCGTTTCTTCGCCACGAAGAAAGTTTCTTCGCCACGAAGAAACGAACACACCACAAAATAAATACAACAATACGACATATAAAATGTGTCGTATTTTCGCCTTACATCTGTCGTTTCTTCGTGTTTTCGTTGTTTCGTTTCTTCGCGGCAAAGAAACAAAAATACGACATGGCATAAATTAGCCACCATACTTCTTGACTCGCTACCATGAAAAAAAACCATATAATTTCATGCAGTTCAACAAAATTCATCGCAGTCTACAGTACCCACCAAAGGTTTGGAGACAAGGGAAATTTGATAAAAAATGTAAAATTTCATTTCTTGTTTTTGGTAGAACTATTGTTTTTAATATTATCTAAAAGGTTCATAATTAAATGAAAACAAATTTCTTGAATGCATTAATTTATATTTACAATACATGTATTCTGCATCTGATGTCCAAACGGCTCCAAAACCAATTAAATTTAATTATTTTCCATAAATAAAGATTCAAGTACAAATAATAACGTAACATAAAAATAATCAAATCTAAGAAGCATTTTAAAATAAATGGTGATCAAATTTTTGATAAACTCTAAGTAGTGACACATATAGTGAAAATGTCTCCTAACTGCTTTTTGTTCATGCCCCTACGTGGACCAAATTAAAAATGTTATACATGTACCTTCCCCACGAATGAATGTTCGATATTCTATTATATTGAACAAATTGTAAATTAGGTACAATGTATAGTGAATGCCATGTTATTGATACATTTCGTATTTAAATAATATATATGAAAATAATACAGTGTTATTAGATGGATTTCGATAACAAGTGTCCTGTATGAGTGCGAGTTCGAATTCACCCATAGAGTTATACCCTTCCATGTATTTGACAATACAGTACTGTAAATTTCCGGCCTTGTGGAAGGTATACAGGTATAGGAAAGTATTGATTGTAAACAACGATTTAGAAAAGCTTTATTTGGTGCGCTAGCCGTCTTAAAACATAACCTTATTAAGTGATGTTGACATGGCCTAACACCCAGCACAGGCAACCGGCATGGGGCCAAGATTACCCCCCCCCCCATTTGGATCCTCTCAAACCCCATCTACTACCCAAAATCCCTTTTTAGACACAACTTCTTAGCACATAATTCTTATCCAAAACACATAACAAAACCATTCTCAAAAAATATATCACAAAACCGACAGTATCGGTGATACATATGTTTAATGTGAATTATGTGTTATCAGTTGTGTATAAGGGATTTGTGGTTGTAAATGGGTCATGAGTGGGTCCGCAAATGGGGATATCTTGGACCCACGCCGGTAGCTTGTGGAACCCAGTACAAAAAGGTTTTATTAGACTATAACATACGTGTACATGTACTTACGCATTCAGCTGCAACGAATATACCAAACATACTTTTAACAAAAGACATATCAAAATATATGAATCTCCATATTTGAACCAAATTTTCATCTTTTTTATCTTCGCTACCGCCACCTCCAGCTGTAGTTACGTCAACAACCGTACTGGCTGCCTCAACTGTTGTACTAGCTGACATCATATCTGTGACGTAGGTATTATAGCTCGAGTGATTGTTCTACAAATTGAAAAAAAGTACAAATTGTATGTGCTCTAGGACAAAGTTGATCTAAAAGCCGCCCGGCTAGCTCAGTCGGTAGCACACAAGTCTACTGATCGAGGGGTCGTGGGGTCGATTCCCGGGCGAGGCATACTTTCGCGGAACTTAATCATGAAATTATTTCTACGGCCATTCTTCCTCCTACCAATGATTCTTAATTATGTAGGGCAGTTGTCAGTCACTGACGAAAGTATGCGTTTAGTAGTTGGTTAATAGAGGTGAAACGATTAATCGCGGTTCACAAAGAATCGCGATTTTTAACGCTCGATTCGGTTCGGTTCGATTCGATTCGGAAGAGGCAGTTTCGATTCGATTCTTTTTTTAAATACTGTCTTTTTCAGTAGTTTTGTGAGTTGAATGAAACGCCCCTTTTCGATTAAAATAAGCATTTTTTATAGTAAACTAAAATAGTGTACCCTTATTGACCGACGATTGTTAATCCAGATAAAAGTTGTAAAAAGTGAGACTGCTTAATGAGACTGATTAAATCAAGCATGATAAAGTAATTTAGAGATAAACTGTAAACTTAATTGTTTGTTTTGACGTTACTTACGTTTATTTTCGGGAAAATCCTCTTTGTTTTTCTTAACTATTAAAATCGGGCAAAACGTGGTTGGTTAGATTTTATTTACTATAAATTGGAAATGAATTCTATGAAATGTCCGAAGATAATTGTATATTTTCACCAATACGTTCATTTAAGCCCAAAAATAATTTTATTTTGAAATAAACATTAGTGTAAGAAAGTTATAAATATAGATCTAGAGTTGATAAAAATTAATTCAACGTTTATGATGTGATGAGAATTACTTTAAATCATGCCAGAACCAAAAAAATATTTTGAAACAAACTAAATTAAGCTGGTCATAGTGATCTACATTTGCTGAATGCTTGCAATTTTTTATTGTCTAAGCGTAACCTTAACTAGTCATTAATAATGGCATTGATGCACTGATGAATAATTTTATTTTGATAATGACTTGAGTCATATACTGTTAGTACGTACATGTAGGTAAGGAGAAATAAACAATTTGTCCATGGGCATTACTTTTCATTAAAAAGTTGGAATAATAAGATTTGTCATTTATATATGCTAAAATGCAGTAAAATATTTTTAACTATTCAAGCTCTAATACCTGTAAAATGGGTATTATTAAAGAATTAGAATTAGAATTTTTCGTCTTCCGGGAGGGAGGTCCCTCAGATAAAAATGCACTGTTCTTAAATATATATATATCTATGTTCTCTTGTCTTTGGGTTGTATCTCTTTCTTAATTCTTTTTATAATTTATTTTTTGTTATGTCCTATATAATTCCAGTAGAAAATCGAATTGAATCGAAAAATTGAATCGTTTGATGAAAAATCGAAATCGAATCGAATCGAAAATTTTTGAATCGTTTCACCGCTATTGGTTAACAGCTAAATCCAGAGATTTAGCCTTTCCAAGAACAGTGAGTAGGTCGCGGTTATATGACCGATACAATGTGTTAAAACGGCGTTAAATCCAACAAAAACAAAACAAAGTTTATCTGATGACCATTATAACGGTCATCAGTAGTCTTAATAGCGGAAAAGTCTAAGTCAACGTAAAGGGGCCGATCCAGGTGTTCCAATATTTAACTAAATATATAGAAAATATAAAGTGGTAGTCTACGAATATGTTTGTCAACCCTCGTAGTTGTCACTGTGGAATCGAACCTACGACCCCAGATTCGTAGTCTGACACACACATGGAACTATCGATAAAAATACATGTAGGTGTTGATATTTTTCTTAATGTTCATTTGAAGTCAGTTACGCATACGCTCGCCCGAAACCATTCTTGGTACATGGGCGAGCATAAAGAAACACACTTCAGTGGCGGATTCATTAATGAGCTACCAACTGTGATAACTAAGCGGGTCGTAGTCGGACTTTTTGACAAACTAGATTTTTTATTGTACATTGTAATCATATATTGATTAGTTTACATGATCTTTCTCGAGTGGACTTGTAAGAAATACCAAGAAATAAACTCAAATTAAATACAGTAGTAAATCTAGCTTATTATACATGTACACTTAAGTCCAACTATTGGCATGATTATGAATCACTTATTCTTGTCCTTTGGTATATAACTAAACATCGACCTGTAGCCTGTTCAATTACCCTAAACGTTCCGTAACGTTACATTCGGAACCCCTCTGCCATTTGCTGCGAATAATCTAATCTAATAAACAAATATACGATCGTTAAGGCAATGAGTGATGTTTCAAAACTTATGGATTAAAAACGATACATCACTCATTGCCTAAACGGTCGTATATTTGTTTACTTCAACACCGGTAGTTTCAAAATAGCGTCTAAATATGCCCGAGATTATTCGCAGCGAATGGCCGAGGAGTTCCAAATGTATCGTTACAGGGCGTTTTGGAACGTTCTGAGTAATTGAACAGGCTACTGCATGTACATTCATTTGTTTACGACAACTTGTAATACAAGGTTAATATACATGTACATTTGTAGTTCGTTTATCTGGTCGTGCATGCGTTTGTATTGTTAAACCAAACAATCCAGTCATTACTGATTTAATTGTTCATCAACATGAGTTGAATGTACTTCCTCAACTGTATAAGCCGGCAATATCAGTTTCAGAAAAGATGTTTTTTTCTTCTTGTTACCAAAATGTTCTTTAAACCCGACAATGGCGTCTTCTTTGCATCAAGGACGCAACCTTAAAACCATGCTTTCGTTTTACTAACTGAAAAGGGGGCGTTGACTGGATGTAGGGAAAGGTGACGTGTGGTGGGAAAGAGAGGGTTAATATGAAAACATTTTTACCTTGAAACTGACTTAAAATTGAATTACATCCACTTTGTACAACATATATGTACAACATTTAATCATACAGACACACTATGTACATAAAAATAGGTCTATATATAAATGTAACCCGTCGCATTTGATAAAACAATGAGTTTACGTCTCGTAATATAATCAGTTCAGATTTGAAACAATATCTCAATGAGTTTATCTAATGAGCACCACTTGGTATCAAGTACAAATATTTAATTTGAGACGTTCGGAACTACTCGGCGATTTCCGGTGATTTCCGGCGTATCGGCGTTGAAGGTCGCCTAGGCATTCACAGAGAATGTGAGGCTGTTATTCGGAACTTTTCGGTAATTTTCGGCGTATCTGCGTTATAGGTCGGCGATATGTTCCGAGTAAATGTGAGGATGTTGCGCATAGTACAAGTCGAGTAAAGAAAAGGAATGATTTAATGTTGGAGATAATTAGTCATATATGCTCACGCTGAGGCGGAATCAGTGGCTAGGACTTTGCAGAAAGGTTCTAACCCAAGATTTTTGATTTAAGGGACGAAAGGTTCAACGAACACCAAATGAAAACCAAAGCAGCATTTTCAACCATTATACAAAGCATAGAAATATTTTGAATTCAATATACGTGTTCAAGCTTTTGCTCTTGCCAAGTCGACCCCCAGCCTCAGACTGGATACATCATTAATGGTTTGAACACATAAGCAGATCCAGCGGGGTGGGGGGTCCGGACCCCCCTAAAATTTGGAAAATGGACCTGTCCATTAGTGTATTTCTTGCCTGTAAGTCATTTTTAAGTAGCATAAGAAGCATTTTTTCTCGGTGCTTAACTTAGATTTAATGGTAATGTAGTTTTTATTATCAATATGTTGCTTTTTTCTGCAAAATGTGTATAATGTGGTTGTGGTTCGATTTTCGGACCCCCCCCCCCCCTAGAAAAGTGCGGACGCCCTAGAAAAAATCCTGGACTCGCCTCTGGAACAGGAGTATATATGTACAACTACGATGCTGACACTAATTACAGTATGATGATGATTATCAAATGATTCATCAATAATCTACTGGATTATTTTGAAATAAAAACTCGTGATTAAAATCATCTTTAAAAATAGTTACTGTTATCAATTGACAATGAATTTATTTTGTAATAGAACATGGGGCGTAGGAATTTAAAATCCCCCACTTGTACTAGTCTTTCATTTTGCCTGGGAGACTTTAACTCAATTGCGTGTCCATCCCACAAATGGTGCAAGGGTGTTATAGCAATATTTTCAGGCTGAAGTTTTTTGGTTGGGTTTAATGCCCTGGCAACACTGTATAGGTTATATAACAACAGCCTGTCAACCTACTCGCCGTTACTAGAGAGGCTAAATCTTTAGGTTTAGCTGTTAACCAGTTACTAGGGACATACTTAGAATGTCAGTGACTGACAACTACCCAACATGATTTACAATCAGTGGTAGGGGAAAAACTGCCATAGAAATTATGCCCTACCCAGGAATCTTTCCAACAAGCCCTCGATCAGTAGACTTGAGCGCTACGGACTAAACTAGCAGGCAGCTAATCAGGTACAAGTTCAACACTAGGGTAAAGAAGTACATGTACAATCAAAGGTACATGATCTGTTACATATATATATCTGTATATATATACAACTCTGGCAACGTTGGTCGTGCACACTACCAAAGGTTAAAATCCACAACACAATTATTTAGCAAGTTTATAGCTTACTCTAACATCAAGCATATATGTTAAATTCCAAGATTTGTAAGACAACCAAATATACTATAGCCTAAAGGCCAACAGTTCCCCTGACCCTCTATCGAAGATTGGACACAAGCAGGGTATAAAACTCTGCAACCATACATCTCATTTCACTATGCACTCGCCAAATGCCATTGTGACTTATGGGCGAGTATAAAGAACCGAACATCAGGCATTTCAGTTTATATAGCATTCATTGCACATGTGCAGTTCAGTTACATTTATATCTGTATTGATTTGAAAGCCAACCAAAGTTTTGAGAAATTAACTTCCCTAATTACTTATTACTGGGAGACAAGGAAGCGCATTATTTGCTTAGTCTAAATACTATTGTAAACGAATGATTTATTGAGTTCACCCGAACAAGTTAATACAATACGTATGTTATGTTAATTTAAAGAAAAGCAAGAAACTATAATTAAGACAGAAACTTTTCGATCAATTGTTTTTTTAATAGTTCATACTTGCATATGAGGAGAAAGGAACTCGAATGTAGAAAGGGCAATTATTATGGGGAAAAAACAACTGAATAAAATAGTCATATAGAAATTTTGAAACTGGGTGAATTTTTTTCTTCTTCTTACTTTATTTCTCTTATACGCTTTTTAAATCTTGACCGTTCTATTTTCTTTCTTGTTCTATATTAAAATATAGAAATATGGTCTAAATTGAATGTTCACATGTTTACTAGTTATAACAATGTTAGAAAGGGATGAAATATACAAACAATAACATGTACTTACAGCCTAATAGTATTCATTGAATGTTTGCATTAGTTTTAAGCAAAAGCATGATACTTGACAATTATCAGCGTTCTATTTAGTAAAGGGGCTTTAAAATACTGAACTCACTATCAATATTGAAAACTTTCACCAATGTTTTTATAATCATTGCATTATACTTCAGGACAAAATTACCCTAGTAGGGTTCAGGGTTTGACGCATTTTAAAACCAGTTTGGATCATCACAAAAATTCTGGATTACCTGCCCCTTACCACTATCCTTATCGGGTCAGGCAAACCGTAATCATGGCTGCCCCTTAAGTTATCATTCCGGTAACAAAATTTTCATTTACTTTTTCTTAATATTGCATGATCATTTGCTGAAGATAGTAACTTTAGTAGGACTTCTGATTGCACTTATATTTAGCGAACCATTTACCCAAAACCATGTGTTGAAGTGAACACAATCCAGATGTGGATTAGACTCGTTAGATACTTTATTTGGCATAAATGTAACCGAACTACTAAAAAAATGCATCCACTGTAATTCTTACACAATGATCCTTTGATTTAAGCCTGTATAGTGAGAAAAGTTCATTTGAAAACATACATGTATTAGCGAATGCCTTATTCATTACATGGGGCGCAGCCATTATCATGCATTGCCTGACATACTTTTACCTGTCAAAGTACGACTGGGAACCAGACAACATCACATAGGCCTACATGTGTATTTTAAATGCTCTTTTAAACAAACGTTTGTATGAGTTGTGTAAAATTAGAGTATATGTTGGAAAATGCATATTGAAACAGGCTTTCAAAGAGAATTAGACTTATTTGACAAAATATTTAACCTACAAAAGAACAATAAGATGATTTCAAGTTTTCAACTGATTAATCATTTTCAAACCTTTAAATTTTAGATCCTGATAGTTCAATCAGCATGGCAAATAGCTAGGTACAAAAAACAGTTAAGGAAAAATCCAACTGGTTAAAAACCGTCAGAATTCGTATTGCAATATTAACCAGTATATCAGTTAACCGTAACACCCCTAATTTTAACACAATAAAAACAACTGAAATAGTAACAAACTTTTAAAATGTTATAATTCTATATCATTTATTTAAGATTGGATTTACATTACAATATTATACATTGTAGATTTAAAATATAAATATAAACATCATGATGTCTGTACTGCAAGACACCATGTCTACATGAAGACTTAACAAAACTTTTAAGTACAACGATTTCCATACTGAAGAATTTTTTTTTTCAAAATTTATGTCTGATTGATGATGGAAAGGGGTAATAGACCATACTGTCGTCTGCTTGCATGGTTTTCATGCTTCTTTATCGATGAAAAACTGGTTTTGCTGTGTATGTGTTGAAATTTTTCTATCATCGATGGGTCGTAAATGTTGAAAATAAATTAGTATGGAAATCGGAGTACTTAGAAGTTTCGTTAAATAAAGATAATACTTTGTGATAGAACAAGCTGTGGATATAGTACAGTAGTTAGCATTCTTGACTTTCGATCCTGAGGTTTATGTTTAAAACCTGGCAGTGGCAGGTTAAACTGTTCAAAGAAAACTTTACCAATACTGAGCTTTCAGGATAATATTTCTATTTCAATGAAACAACAGGGTTGGTTTTGGATTGGTTTTGAACTAATGCAGAGCTGGCTATCAAATGACTACCAGGCCAATGTTGTAACCACTTGGCCACCCCCGCTCCCTGAGGGGACCAGAAAGTGGACTCGAAAGTCATTAATCAAAGTTGTAATAACTAGTTTCACAATCAAGGTAAAATAAACTTTAAAAAAATTAGTATAAAATAGACTAAACGAAAATTTTACCAAAAAACAAAATAGTGATTTTCGTTCTTTGTAGAATTTATGCCATATATGCCATAGTTAGATCAAAAAGATAATTTCAATGGCCATTCTCCCTACATCAGATTCTAAAATTCTACATCATGAAGTGCCTAATAACATGTTAAACAACTAAAATTCAGAGATTTACCCTTTCCAGAAACAGTGTGTAGGGTTGACTGACCGCTGCGATATGACCTATAGTATAGAATGTGTTGCTATGACGTTTAACCAAACCTATTAACAGACAAAGCCTTCTACGTATACGGAGGTAAGCCAAAATTATCACTTATTTTCACACTAGAGTATAACCTCCTGGAGCCATATTTTAAGACAAGAGTGCTAACTACTGAACATATATATGATAATATAATAAACTTAAGGAATATAGCATATAAACAAAAATACAGAAACTGACAATTACAGTGAAAAACAATACATGTACAATGTACGAATATAAAAAAAAACATATTTTGTAATCATTTCATCTTTTAGTATTTCATCAAATGAAATGTCAAAACTTATTCAATACATACTACTGGTAAATTTTATTCATCTGTCAGTTGGGCATACATAAACCCCACTGATTTTAATACTAAATATTTGTTTGACAATCCACATACGTAAAAGGGGATATCAATTTTCATTCATAAAGAGTAAAGAAATATTGCATTGATATAAAATGAGTATTATGTACAGAGATTTTCAATTAAATATTGAGAATTTAAATCAGTGGGGTTAATGTTTGTGTCACTGACAGATAAACAAATTTACCAGTGCTAGAACACAGTATAACTAAATTAGTGACAATAATAAACATTCATTTAAAATGACTAGTTTGAAAATTCAAATTTAAATCAAATAAAAGCGATCCAACAAACAATCGATTAACTTCTAAATCTCAGACCATTTTACAAATGTGGTTCTTAGTTTGATATTGGTAAACTAACATTAGGCCTAAACTAAAAGACACTTTGTTTGCTCTTTACCCTGGGTTGAGTCGGTAGGTAGGAAAAATATCTTATTTTTTTCCCAAAAATTATCCCTCAATTTGGTAGATCCGGCAGAACAATTTGTTTGTTCATATATATATATAAATTATATTTATCTAATATTCTACAATTTCAGCATGTTCCTAAAGCAGAATTATTAGCGATAAGAAACTACCCGATAGTAATACGATGAACAGTGACCAATAAAAAAAACACCACATATATTTTTCAAATAAAATTTTTTGAGTCGCCACATTTTTTCGGATCGGTCGGTAAAGGCCAAACAAACTTAATTTTAATTTAGGCCTTATTTGAAATATTTCATTAACTGTCAGTAGCACATACATTAACCCCACTGATTTAAATATTCACTACAGTATTTCTGTACTCACTATGGATAATCAAGTATTTAAATCAGCAGGACTAATATATATAGAATGTATGTTTCACTGACAGTCTACCAATATCAGAGTATAATGCCTTATGTATACAGTATATTTGTTTTGTTCTCAAAATCATGGTGGCCATCTAATATGGAAAAAACCATATTCATGATTTAATAATAAAAATAGAAGAAATTTAACATGTGATAGTATTCATATGAAATAAAAAATAATTAGAAAATAAAGGGACATAACTATGACATTGTCAAAAAATATATATATGGTACATTGTTTATACAGTAAAGTTCCATTAAAAAGATCACATTGATTACTGCCCAATACTTCATTTCAGAAGAAAAAAGGTCCCCACATCAAGCCCAATGACTATGATGATCTTAATAGTGGACTTTGACTGTACTTTTATTTTGACCCCTAAATTACATGAAAGTGATCTCTAAAATACAGAAACCATGAAATATAATCTCTAATATATAAAATGACCCCTTCTCCCCCCTAAATTACATCAGAATAATACCAACAAAATTTAAGCCATTAAATTTAAGCCAATTATTTTACATAAAAGCTCTACTAAGAATATAAACCACCAACAATAAATTGACCAAAGTTCGTAAACAATACATTAACTCCGCTGATTTAAATACTCACAATTGATAGAAACAGACATCTATATTTATATACAGAGATCATCGAACAAATATCAAGTATTTAAATCAGTGAGGTTAAAGTATGATACACAAACAGTTTAATAAAACTGAACAAAAAATCCATCTAATAACTAACAACAGTGCATTGGTTATGGCAATCAGTCAATTTATCACCTGTGGACAAGCTACAATACATGTATACACAATTAGTTATATATGTCCACAATATTATTAATATTTTAATGATATGATGAGGTTTTTCATTCAAATAAGGTTTGACACTTACAGTGTTCCCGGATTCTGAAGATCCCTAAACCTTTGGAGGAATCCCAGCAATCCTTAGCTTGAGATTGGGTCAGGATCCCTGAAAGGTTCCCTATTCTTAACAGAGTTTCAATGAATTGTTTATCACAGTTTGTGACTGCAAATCTGTAGAAAAAAAATTGGGGTTTTTTTATTTGGTAGATTCCTTTACGTTAAAGAGGAATTTCTGAATAACAAATTAGGGATTTCTTTCGGATCCCTGGTAAAAACAGTAAGTGTCAAACTGTGGTTCAATACGTTTAATCAAAATATTTTGATTTGTTAGTATTAAACAAACATATAGTCTGTTTTTACTCAACTGTCAAAGCTTGAATAATTTCACGGTGACTGAATGCATTATTTTTGTACTGGCGACCTAATTGTTATTTAAAATATCTTGATTAAAACATATCATATGGCATGAGCAGCTTTACTTGATCATAATACACACTTTCGGAAACTCATGGATGAATTACGACAATAATTTTAACAAATGCATTCACCGTGAAATTATTCATGTTTTGACAGTTGAGAAAAAAGGAACTATACCTGAATGAAGAACTAACTTAGACAAGTTAGCTGCATGTGGCCTACCCCAGAACTTGGGACATCCACAACAGTATAATCTAACAAATGAATATTGCATTACAAGGCATAGATTCATGGGCATAAGGAATGTAAAACCTTAATTTGATACAATTACATAAAAAATACAAAAAGAACTCCTAACAACAATAATATTAATTTCTATCTACAACAGAATTACATGTATATTCTATCTTTATTATGTACCTTTATTTATAAACCCTCAACATGTAGTAAAGTATACATTAAAACCAGTGCTTTGTGATAGGGACCCACATTTTTACACCCTCAGCAAATCACTGTAAAAGATCCGATATTGATTGTATATATAACAATATATAAATTTGAAGGCAAAGCTTCGCTATTAAGACCATCCAATTTTGATGGTCATATAAAAGGGGCTTTTTTCTTCTCATGAGCATTTGTGATTTTAAAATCATAACAAAGAATTGTCCATAAGACAGCGCGCTTGACTTTTCTCAGTTCTTTGGAATCGGTGTAATGGGTTTTTATAGTCATATAAATATTATAGAGAGGGAGATGATCTTTGATAGTATTGAAGTTATTAAAATTTGTAAAAACTTGAAACTTGATTTTGGATGTTTTCTAAGTAAAAAAGGGACATAACTCCTATAACAGTGGAGCCAGGGTTATGGGCCTTACTGATAGTAAGGTGGAAGTAGTTATGATAAATAAGTATTCCAAGTTTAAGTAGAATATCTTTGATAGTATTGAAGTTATTTAAATTTGTAAAAACTTTAACCTTGATTTGCAACGCCAACGCTGAAGCCGACGCTCAAGTGACAGTAAAAGCTCTCATTTTCTTTGAAAAGTCGAGCTAAAAATCACATGATTTTGTGATTACCAAGATGTACATGTGATAAGAGACTAAGATAATTATCAGGGCAGCAAATTATCAAAAATATTATGATAATTTAACAATACAAAATAGAGCCGTATTTGACGGATATTGGTTGTAAGACCTTTGATAATACGGGCCCCCAGGTTACAAAGAAAAATAATCTTGTTTTAAATTTTTAAGGTTCCAAAGATGATATATATGTATTTAGTTTGAGCATTTCCTATGTAACACATATTTGTGATAGCAAATCTTTACAATAAAAACCCCATGGAATTACTACAACAGTATGAAATCAGTCTGCGAAATTAGCAGTTGTCCCAAACAACCATTTTTCAGCTTTTTCATCTTTCGAGTAAGACAATAGCCAATAAATAATTCTCATCCTTGCCTACTTGAAAAAAACAAATTGCTCCACCCAAACATATTAATTAATGAAAAAATGCATATAAAAATCCCTATGTTAAAAGTTTCAGAATGCCAAGTGTGGAAAGGCAAAAAACCAAAAACAAAAATTCTATATAATTTTACAATAATATATTCTTATTACATGTAAAAAGCTTATCAAACAACATATTCTAATATATTGATGATACAGGGTGAGACAAATATGCAACCTTACAGGGACTGGAACCCGGACCCCCTCTAATGCAAGGTGAGTGCTCTCCCGACTGAGGTATCCAGTCAATTACATATCCTCCTCCTTATAACGAGAACAGTAGCCTGTTCAATTACCCTAAACGTTCCAAAACGTTCCATTACGATACATTCGGAACTCCTCGGCCATTTGCTGCCAATAATCTTATCTAATAAACAGATATATCATCATTAAGGCAATGAGTGATGTTTTAAAATTTATGGACTAAAAACGAAACATCACTTATTGCCTAAACAATCAAATATATGTTTACTTTAACACCAGTAGTTTCAAAATAGTGTTAAATATATCCGAGATTATTTGCAGCGAATGGTTGAGAGGTTCCAAATGTAACGTTACAGAACGTTTTGGAACGTTCAGGGTAAATGAACAGGCTACAGGTTAGTACTGTCACATTGATCACTTTTTTACAGACTTAGTTTTTCCATCAAAAAAGATCAAGTGATTTTTTTGCTATTGCCAAATAGAAATTACTAAAAGCAATTGAAAATAAAAATGGTTATTTTGGACAAACGCTTTTTAAAACCCCAAATTTCGCAGACATAAAAATCACAGTATAATCAAAATAAATACAAAAAATACAAAATATATAATTAACTAAATGCAGCTTTAGGAATGCGGTTTCTATAGAAATAAACTTGTAAAAATATAGAAATATCAATTAACACTTGTATAGATCCACAGATCCAGAATTGTGGAGGCGCTTCACGTAGTATAAAATAACAAGTCTTAAATATATCACCACAGGTCCACATACCCACCATCTTCTTACTGAAATTATAAATAAAAAAAAACCATTTAAGAACAGAAAACAATACACAAAATGATCTCTAGATAACATGTTTTTAGTCTCTGAACACTTTTAGTCTCTAGCACTTATGACCTTATTTTGGAAATATATAACTTGATAAAATGCAAATTCAGCGTTGGAAAAAAAGAAAAATTGCATTTTTTGTCCAAACATTGCCATTGTAACAGGGACCAAGGGGGTTCAAACAGCTTTTCCTGAAAAATATTCACCCAGGGACAACTCAGTCAAAGTGCGTATCTGTCAGTCAATTAGTAATGAAGTAAGAGCAACTTGAAACAGCCCTATCAAGTTTATGTGAAAAAAATTGCCAATTTTTGTCAATGTCCTGACCAATCTCCGTAAACAGATATCCTGTAGAGCGTTGTCTTACAGGATCTCTACTATCTCAATGGAGGGTCACGTCAAGATGACCTTTATGTTGACTAATCAATGCGTAGCTTTCATCTAGACGAAACACTATTAATAACATTTTGATTTCGTAATATCTATTTTTAGACTAAGTTTTGCTTGCTAATTTATTCGCGGTAATATTCACAGTCTGCGATTGGACAGCTCATTTCATATTTCGTGACGTAGACGATGTAAACAAGTTATGTATCATAACCAGGGACCAGGAAATTCGTCGAAGTCAATCGGTCCAAAGCCGTCCGAGTACCGGATACGGGTTTTAACGTGTACCGTACGGACCCGACCGTTAACTGTACTTTATTCACGACCATGTTAGTACTTATTTTTTGCTCCCTTTTATTAGGAAAGCATACGATACATTGGCATTGTTCGTTTAATTTTTTACAAAACTTAACTTCTATCTAGCATAAAAGCGTGGTTTCCGAAATTACTCCCCGCAATCATCGGTCGTTCAATAAACAGAACTTGAAAAAAGGCTGTTTCATCTAGTTCTAATTAAGACTAATGTTGTTTGAAAACTCCGTCATGTGGGGAAATTATTTTAACTGCGCATGCGCAGAAAAACGGGTCCAAAGTAAATGTCTCGCATTTAAGCGTCGTTCGCTAAATTAAGAAAGAAAACGTAAAATAATGATAAGCTTTTTTAATTACACACGTAGATTAAAATGTTTCTCATACGAAGTGACGATCTAGCGTGGGTCTCGAAAATGTATGACATCTCATCACAATGGTTCAAGTGGTTTCTTTTAACACAAAAGATTATCAAATCGTGCATAGTACACCATTTATAGATATTTTAATGACAAAACTGTTCGTTTTGAAAATTATTTTCGTTGAATTTGGAATTTAATAGTAATCATTAATTTTGTTCACCAAAGAAGGGAGAAGAGAGGGTTGAATTTTGATCATCAACAACTGTACCTTCGATTAATAAGAATTTGCGTAGATACATGCCTAAGATAATTTCTTATTATTCACACCTCAATTTAAGACGTAAAAATAAATCATGAACCAAGTCAAACAAATTAAATATTATACGAATACATCAATCAGGAATTGACAACAAAAGCAGTTAAATTGTTTTCTTTAATTATTCATAAAACATTCTTTATAAAAGATTATTGTTTTTTACAAGTTTACAGGTTTCAAACAGACCGATTGAAAAACGTAATCGGTTCGATGGACACGATTAAGTAAGAACATATTCTTCTGCTGGTCTTCAAATTAATCGAGTGCAAATCAAGCGTACCTTGCTGTGCTCGATCAAAAAAATATCACTGCCTCAACACCACTTGATACCTGTAACCATGGATACGTTATACAGGGTCCTTGATGTGTAACCTGTGGGCAATTAAGCAGGATATTACATCAGTAAACAGTGGGTTTTAGCAACTGATAGTTGTTTGATAATATTTTATCAATACGTTTTCTTGAAAATATGGAAATTAATGGTTTGAGGTCAAAATTAGCGAATTTTTCCCGGACCGATTTTTTTAAGGATTTTGAAATCTCAATCGGTCCAAACTGAAAAAATCGGTCCGAAAACCGAAAAACCGGCGATTTCCTGGTCCCTGATCATAACAATTTCACCACTGATATTATGATGAGAAAAGGTCACCTGAACGTGACCCTTGTTTGAAAGAGGCCAGATCTAAATTAGCGAGTAGGAGAGCGAAAAATTTTAGATCGGGTTTTAATCAGATTGTGTCCTGACCAGTGAATGTTCGAACTCAAGTAGAAGACCCTAGATTATGTTAGAAGTTTTCTATTTATCTATTTATTTGAGTTAACGCCGTATCAACACAATTTAGGTCATTTCACGGCGTCCAGCGCACCTAACCTAGCTTTCCTGGACCATTGTCTATAACCAGTACTCACCTACCCTTCCACAAGGCTGGAAACTTTTCCATATATTATCTAATCAATGGAAGAAAATCGACATTATTGTCAAATTTTCATGGAAGGGTATGACCTCCCCAGGTGGGATTCGATCCCGCACCCCCTCAGGCACGAGATTCCAAATCCCGGCACGCTACCAACTGCGCTATCGACCCAGATACTTAGAAGTTTTCAGTGAATACATTTAGTAGATTATAAGAACACAATGTTACTTACCTCATACCCTGTGTGGATTTATTTGTAAAATTTCTATAAAATTGAGGTGCACCTAACATAGCCTCGGCAAACACAGCTAGAAATCCCAATGTTTCTATATACACCCAATTATTAAGGAATATATATGTCAATAGTCCCATGAAACATGTAAATAGACCTGTGAACTGTAAATAACTTGTAAAATCTGTCCATTTCCAAAAATGCTGTATCTGTAAGTCTGAAATTATATAGAAAGTAAATTATAGATAATGTTATATACTTTTAGTTATATTTTATTTAACTCTCAATGGTCTAGAACAGACATTCTGTGTTTTGACATTACTGGACATTCGGTTCAGTGTTCTCGAAAGAATCACTGGACTGAATCAGGTTTCACTGGACCGGAAGAAAATCGTCAAAAAGTCAATACCTCATGACTTATCACTACTGTTTTCTGGTTGCTAATAAGTCATTATTATAACTTTAAACTGAAGATTTTAACTGTATGCTCGGTCTGGCTACAAAAGACTTTTTCCTGGACTGAGTGTAATTTCACTGGTCAGGTCTGTCTGACCAGCACATTTTAGTTTAAGAATGTCTGATCCATAATATATTTAACATGTACCTGCTGACTTGAATACTCACTATACAGTTAAAGCACAAATTATTGAATAAATAATTACAAATATCTATGAATGGAGAAATATAAAAAAACATCCAGTATTTAATACAGCGAGGTAAATGTTTGCCTGTTGAATAAAATAGAACAATACATAAAATGATAAAATTGTGAATAACATACTAGTAGGAACTTATGTGAGGTCGCCTACAAACATGGAAACATTTAACTTAAACATAGGTGGTTTATACAGCTTACATTTTTTTTTACTGTATTTAACGCCGTGTCAACACAAATTTTAGGTCATTTTACGGCATCCAGCGCACCTTACCTAGCTTTCTTGTACCCTTGTCTATAACCAGTACTCACCTACCCTTCCACAAGGCCAGAAACTTCTCCATATTATCTAATCAATGGAGGAAAATCGACATTATTGTCAAATTTTCATGGAAGGGTATAACCTCCCCAGGTGGGATTCGATCTCGCGCCCCCTTCAGGCACGAGATGCCAAATCCTGGCATACTACCAACTGCGCTATTGACCCTGGTTATAAAATTCAGTCCTTTGAGCAGGCTTTCATAATTATTGAGGCTTTAATAAATGTTAATTTTTCAAAAACTGAATGTCCTTCAGTGATTTTTTACAAATTTAAAGAGCAAATAGTGTCCTTACGTCAGAAATTGGATTCATGAACAGTTTTATGAAAAGTATGCAATATGTATGCAATATGTATGCAAAAAAAAAATGGTTTTAAAGGATATTTGGAAAAATGAAGATCTTACATGTATATAATAAGGATTACTGCCTTATACAAGACGGTAGAACAAGGAGTGGGCTCTGGTGGGGTTAAGAGGGGTCTGCTTAAGCAGATTTGAATGTAGAGGGAGAATGGCCGTTGATATTATTTCATGAATAAAGTTACCCCACCTAAGAATCGAACCTATGAACCCTAAATCAGTAGACTTATGTGCTATTGACTGAACTAATAACTAATATCTAAAAATAGCTAACTTAAAATTTCAAAAGCAAATAAAATCGTACACCATAAATAAGTTAACATAAATCATAATGTTCTAAAAGAGGGTCTATAGTCACATGATCTACATGTACAACTAATAAGGTAAACACATGTTTTTTGCCGATCTCTGTCTCTGTACATAAATCTATAACTAAATGACATCATAAATCGCATGTAAGAAAGCAACTTCTTTCTTTCGCTGAAAACTTCCCATGAAATATTATACATATCACATAGATATTTATTCTTAGCTCCAAATCCTCTGCACCAAATATTTGTAAAATAAGGTCAAACACAAATTTGATTCATTAATTAGCAATGGCTTCACCATTTTGCATACAAGTTATCACACAACAATATTTAACTTGTAGATATCACATGTAGATAAAAGAGTTGTATTTGGTGCTCTGGAGTTTTCAAAAAATATTTTAAAAATCAAAAATATTAAATCAATTAGAAATGCAATTTTAAGTCAGACCTCCTCATTCCTGGAACAATCTACACCTGGCCACAGGTGCCAGGCACAATTTTTCCTTCTTATTGTTTAAACAATTATAAGATAAAATTGTGTCTTGCACCTGAGCAACTGGCCTTGCTATAAATACATCCATACATTTAATATACCATGCCGTTAATGCAAAAATATATTTCTTAAATAGCTTGTACATTGTACCCAGTGACCCGAGACAGGTTTGGTTTTAATGGTGTTTTACATTGCTCGAGCAACATTTTTTCATCCATAGAGACACAATCAGTTAACACATTCTCCGAGGATTTTAAAGGGTTTAAAACGAGAGCAACAGACATAGATGCCAGAATATAAATCTGGGTCACTTGGCACTAGTAACAGGTTAGTGTACATCTCGAGTCAATAAGAACCAGCTTTATATAGACTATACAATACATTCACATGCTTCAGTATATAATACATACACAGCAGGCTTAGCGCTAAAGGGTCTTAACTCATTTTTAAAAATTAGTTACTACCATTTTGCACTAAGACCACAAGTTCTTGTCTCATGCTTCTGTATTAATTTGTTAGATATTCTTGTTACCACAATATTGACAGCCTATACAAGACAATACAAGCATTCACAAGTTAATACATGCGACAAACAAGTTGTTATTCTATTTATTGCAGCAACATGAAAGCAAGATCAGTAGCAAATATTGAATCATGACGACCACGAGATAATACTCGATTCATTAAAATATCAGTACACAAAACAGTACAGGGACCTCTGCAAAATGATGTTCATGAACAGTTCATAAACAAAGTTCATGAACTTAAATTCATAAACTACTCTTAAAACGACCATAAGGTTATACAGTGTACAAGAAATGTAATGTGGAAACCACATTTAAGCCGGATTTAAAAACTTTAACGCAAAAATTACACACAAAAAAATCCATAAAAAAGACAGGTAGAGTTGTGGTTACTTTCTAATTATGTTCATCACATGGCATGTTATCAGTGCATGAAGTTTCATAAAGATCTGACAATAAATGGCAGAAATATATGGTAAAGAAAAAATTTAACGCATTGTTAAGGACACCGGACGACCAACCGACGACCTGCCCGCCCTTGTGTGCCAAACTTTAAGCTGAATTTTTTCGTTGAAAAATCCGGCTAAAAATAAAAAAATTCTATCAATTACACACAACAGAACATAATGCATAAACATAACACTTACAAAAGCAACATGAACATTGATTAACTACTGTTAATATAAATATACAAATAACAACATTGATGAATTTCATTCTTTTGGAAACACCCTTAAATATTTTTATTTTCATACATTTAATCATCATTTTTTTGTTTTACTCTTTTATGTTTAGTTTTACTAGCATTGTCATAACCTGAACAATGCTTTACTGCTTCCAAAATATTTGATATTTAAATGACCCCATTTCTAAACATTCTTTAGAAATGAATGATTCTGTCTTCTGCAACCCGATTGTAGGCCCTCCTATGCCTTTGAAGCTGTTGTGTATTTGTACATTTATTGCCTTAAACCAGTAACAAATAACTTGGAAAATTCAACAATACAATACAATACAATACAATACTTATGAACTCAATATTTTTTCAATAGTCATTAGTGTCATTTAGACGAAAGCTACACATTGATAGGTCAACACAAAGATCATCTAGACATTTGAAGCAACCATAAGAGATCCAACAGAGTTATATAGTAGTACATTGTATATCTGAGTATAGAGATGGTAAAATACAGTTCCCACCAAAAGTTTGGAGACAAAAGAAATTTATAATAATACTTTAATTTTGATGATTAATTTTGTAGAATCATTTTTTTAAATATATTTAAGTATTGTTTGTGATAAAATAAAACAATGCATTTCTTGAATGCATTATATTTATAAGATTCAGCGTCTGACATCCTTAAACTTCCAAAATCATGATCATTGTAATTACTTTTATATTACATAGCTTTTATGCTATTTTTGTAGTCTCGGCTATAACTATGGTGATTACCAAAAAATGAAGCGAAACAAATAAGCATTTCAAAATAAACAGTAATCAAAATTTAGATAAAAAGCTATTCAGTTGACCTACTAAGTGAAAATGTCTCCAAACTTTTGGTGAGTACTGTACATAAACGTCATTGAACGGTGATTATTCTAAATCTTAAAATAGTGCATGGGAGCAGTAAAGAGGGGACAGGGGGCATCAGAGGGTAGATATTTCATAGTCAATATTCCTTCATAATAAAAATAATAACCACAGTATAACCTCTGCAGAGCAGCCCTTGACAAAACAAACCTTCTGCACAACAACAGCTTTTGATATTATCCTTAGCAGTTATTCTAATTGAAATTAACCTCTACAGAGCAACAACCTCTGAACAGCAACACATTTTAGTGTCTCCCCATGGGTGTTGCTCAAGAGAGGTTGCACTGCAATCATAATCACATCACTATTACATTTACATTTTTAACTATTTCTCGACAATAATGCATTATCATGCAAACGTCAATGTACGTCATTATTTGGATTACATTTCTAAGAAATCTTCTCTACAAATGGGAAAATAATTTGCAGGTATTTAACACATTTTAATCATCTTTATCAAAACAAGGGATTGTAACAATGAAGACAAGATAAAAGATGAAAATTATTGATTCTCAGAACTTGTAGTTTAACACTTTGAATCAACAATAAACACATCACATCTGCAGTTTATTTTTGTCCAAGAACAATTTCTTAAAGACCAACGGGCTTCTATGTCTACGTATATTGTCGGAAATGTTAATCAAAATCTAATCAAGTGTGAAAACATGATCAACAGTATTGCTATATCATGTTTGAAATTAACTAAATCAACAACAATCATATCACGTCTGCAGTTTATTTTTGTCTAAGAACAATTTCTTATAGACCAACAGGCTTACATATCAACATATCGTGGGTTTAGAGGAAAATAGTCGTAACTCACTCTTTTTCTCATATTAAGTTACGACCATTTTCCGATAAACCTGTGAAATATTGTTTGGAATGTTAATCAAAATCTAATCAACAGTAAAAACATGATCAACAGAATTGCTATATCATGTTTGAAAATAACTAAATTTGTGAAAATTACATGCTCAGATTGTCAAAACTGTAACTAAATTTGGATGAGTTTAATGCTGTGTCAAAAAAGGGTAATTTCTTCAAGGCAGAGTCTTGCAAGGGGCGATTAGGAAAAAGAAGTAACCTTCTACATCCAAACTTTGTCAAATTCCTGCATCAGAGCAGAAAACTTTGCCTAATTTTTTCCCTAATTAGTGGAAGAAAATCAGCTATACTGTCAAGCTTTCATGGGAGAGTATAACAGTCTAGGGTTTCAATCAACAACCCCTTCATGAAAAGAAATACTGTACATAGCTCACTGCACCACAACTCACATCTCAAAACTTAGCTAAACACTGGAATATGAAGATCCCAAAT
Organism: Mactra quadrangularis; assembly: GCA_025267735.1. Classification (NCBI taxonomy): domain Eukaryota; kingdom Metazoa; phylum Mollusca; class Bivalvia; order Venerida; family Mactridae; genus Mactra; species Mactra quadrangularis. The sequence goes on along the minus strand of CM046300.1, from coordinate 47,463,320 downwards.
TAATCTATGTTAAAATAGAATCCGTTAAGTTTGTACACTAATCAATTAGACTCAGCCTTTCATTTTTTACTAATTTCCATATACAGAATTAAGAAATAAAATTTCAATAAAGTAATTTTTTATTTATGGCCAACAATTCATAAATTTATTACACATTAGTCATCAGAAATAAAAAGAAACCAAAGCAACAAAGATGTGTTACCAACTAAGCTAACCAATATGGCAGAATATCTTATAAGACAAACATGACTATTGTAGAAACAAAATAAAATTAACATTATGAAAAAAACACTTTACTAGTTGTTATAAAGAAACTACATGATTTGAAAAACAACAACATGTTAATTCCTTTGGTGTATTTAAGTCACTGTTTAATATATGACGGAAGAGAAGGTTTGAATTGATATATTGGAGTAAAGTTGAATTTTCCAGGTTCATTATAAAGATGATACAATTATAAAGCCGCAGATCCAATATTTTTTCAAACGGCTGGAACCCAGCCAAAGTTATTTTCCCAGGAGGTGGAGAGGCCAACCCATTTTTTCTAGGTTTGGTGAATACATCATAAATACAATTGTAATTCTATTTTCTAAACATTTGAAAGTATTTTGAAAAATTCAGGACAAGTCAAACCCTATTTCTCACTGGATCTGCCACTTTAATGATGATGACGATGATGATGATCATGATGATGATAATGGTGGTGATGTTGGTATAAAAAAGCTTTCTGATGTTATACACAATGAGTGCAGCATACAACGATAATTTAACCTACCACTGAATGTTATTTGTGGAGCTGAAGTGTCTGTGCATGTAGAAAAATAGAATAAAATGATGATAAAATATTAAATGATGAAATAAGAATACTGTTGTCGGAACACAGCAAAACAAAGGCATGATAGAAACAGAATATTCATCAATCTTGGTTGTATATGATTTTTATTCAAACATGTAACTACTTCAGATTATAAATTCATATTTTTATTATTAAATTCTATTTAACTGTCAATGCATATAGTATTGTCAGTTTTTTCTCAACTGTAAAAGCTTGAATAATTTCATGGTGACTGAATGCATTGTTTTTGTACTGGCGGCCTAATTTTTATTAAAAAATATCATGACTAAAACTTATCATACGACATGAAAAGCTTTACTCAATCATAATACACCCTTTCGGAACTCATGGGTGTATTATGACAATAATTTTAATAAACGCATTCACCGTGAAATTATTCATGTTTTGACAGTTGAGAAAAAACGAACAATAACTCTGTCCATATAAATATATACTCCAGTGTCCATATTTTGTCACCCTAAGGATTTAAAAGAAAATCTTGCTGGTCTCAACCAAAACAAAAATGGTGACAAAATTAAGACAGGGACAAAAATAGGACTTCAGAGGGTCCTCCTAATTTCATTACCCTTTTTGTTTTAGGTGAGATACCGCGAGATTTCAACAGGTGCGCATGAGTTGTCGTGGGAAAAATGATACTATGCATAGTATTTAACCCTCAAGTGATTTCAAGTGCAAATAAGCAGCTGCAATTATCTATTCCTTGTGTTTTTACTTATTTCCTTTTAAATCCTTAGGGTGACGAAATATGGACACTGGAGTATATTTTCATGGACTTATAATCTTTAGGTCAGTCATACTCATATGATAAACATTCTAGACAAAAACACTGAATAACTGATAAGACACACAATTTTACTAATTTTTGTACACAAAGGTAGTGATTTTTCCAAAGCAGAATAGCAGAGCACAGTACCCTGCCCTTTTTGTCTCCTCCCAGCCCCATTTTTGCTCTTTGTTACTTCAAAACATCAATCCTCTGATGCGCCCTGCCCCCTTTCCTTCCTCCTTGCCCTTTACTGGGTTCTAGAATAATTACTACCAAAGGAAATCAAGATGTTACATTAGGAATCTTGATAACCTCTTGATACAAGAATGATGTTTGATGTATAAACAGTAGCTAGAATAACAATACAAATTATTACCCGATTGCTTATATAAGTGTAATTCGATATTTTTAACTGTTTTATGAGTGAACTGTTGACCGGTCGACAGTTTTGACCGTTTCCCGCATGTGCTTGTACGTCAAATATTATTCGAACTGTAACTGAACTGATATAAGGGAAAGTAACTGAAATGGGATTTAAGGCTTTACCAGACGCTTTCGATTGCAAAAAGAGTCCATAGATCTTGATTTAGCAGACGTAAACATGTCAAGTACTGTTAACATAGTAATTAATCAGGTAATAAAACAGTTATTTTATGTGTGATTTGGGAACAGTCAAACTGTTGTCCCTTGGTGTCAGGAATAGTGTTTTAAACTGTTTCCCTCAGCCTATGCCCTCGGGAAACAGTTCATAACACTATTCCCTCCACCTTGGGTCAACACTTTGACTGTTCCCAAATCACATATAAAATAATTGTATACTTATAATACTGCAATATCAACAAAGATAATACATTGTATGTGAAAGTTAGAATAAATACATCTGAAACTAGAATTTTCACAGTCACTTATACACTGCTGTAGAACATTTTATTAATACCCCAAACCATGCTTCTTTATACTTATGGTGTTGTGTTTATAATGTAAATATTCCAAGTTTGATTACGGGCTTTCATTCTTTAAACCAAACAGATCAAACAGTTTATTTTACTTTATCTTTTTAGTGGAAGTGTTGTTTGATATTGAACAAATTATAGACCTCTTTTGGGAAATATTTGAACATTTCACAAATTTTACATTGATTTCGTAGTGTTTTGTATAAAATAATCCTTTCAAGCGCATATAGTGAAGCCATTTTAATAATAGGGTGGTTTCGGTGACTGATGTAAGAATTTGAAAATTATGACCATTGAACAGGCTTTAGAGACCTTTTCTCTATACATAGATCTACAAGGAGTGGCAAAACCTGCGTCAGAAACCTGTGACAAACCATAAATAAATGCATGTTCATACCGTATAATGTCTATATACGTCAACAAGGTGCCGACAAACAAACAACTCTTCATCAAGAAGGAAACAATACTCACCAGTTAAATGATGTTGTTTAGCTTTTATAATTTCTACTTTATGTTTCACGGTTACACACAGATGTGTTAATGCTAACATTGTAAACGTCATTATAATACTCTGTAATAACAATGGAGTTTCAAAATGTTTACCAAACCTGCAAATATATAACATCACATTCAGAACAAAATTTACAACTGAGAAACAGTCTACGAATTTAGTATGTTTCCAGTTGCCAGGGACAACCACTTTTTTGTTTGGACAACCAATAAGTTCTGTTCCAGAAACGAACCACAGATTTCATTTGCTTATAAGAACATAATTTACATAAATAGAGGATATTAGTCAATTTTGACATCACTAGCATAAGGGTAAAGAATATAAATGAAAAAGAAACCAGGGTGAGGCTATATGTTATTATTGGTATTAGATTGTTTTATTTCATCCAGCAAGGTCAGTTTGTTGAGTTTAATGCGAGAGAAACTGATATTGTAATCAGGGCTCAAATTTAAGCTCGCATACTCGCAAAATGCAAGTGGATTTTGAAAATTGCGAGTAACTTTTATTTTAACTCGCAAATATTCACGAGTTGAAATCACTGCAAAAATGTTGCTGTCTAAACCAATGAGGCTCAAATCAGCATTGAAACGGATAGATTGATGGTATAATATAATTAAAGTTTTACACAAAAAAACATGTTTTACATTCTTTGCCTTTCCCACAATAACACACTTGCTCTACCTTTAGTAAAGTATAGTACAAATTTGCTTCTATAATGCATTTACAATTAGCTACTATCAATGCTATTAAGATTTGAAGAATTAACAAGCGAGTGATTTTTTTTTCCATTTTTCGAGTTGAAATAAAATAAATAAAGATAAATAAATAAATAAAACTACAAACTTTCAAGGAGGAGTGAGTAGGTTGACTGACAGCCTTTATATGACCTTTACAAAGAGTTGCTATGGCGTTAAACCCAACGAACAAACAAACATGAAGTTCAATAGCATGAACATGACTAAGTATTAAAAACAACTAAACAAATGATATAATAACTCTGAATAATCCATCAAACATTAATTGTCAGTTTTGACTCATGTCTTGTATATGGAGCACGTTGCTATGCAACCAATTGATATACTTTACACCAGAGTCAAACATTACCAATTTGTTGAAATGAATCATAGAAAAGATGACCTATACAATATTTTTCAATGTTGCACGTCACTTTCACAGTATTTCTAAAACATTTCAACACCTTGTTTACCAACGCAGATTTCACAGCCTACGCAGATTTCACGGTCAATATTCTCTGAAGCAATAACTTCTATTGTTAAAGAAAAGCTACCAGCATATCTTTTGTCTTCTACTGACATCTTTGCCAAACTATAGCTTTGGGTTTTTAAAGTGACATGTTTTCCTAACTTATCTATACTTACACACTAGATAGGTGTAGTTTGTTTGCATCCCATCCTATGTGTAGGTAGCAATATCCAGGCAAAAAAAACATGTTTTGCAAACAATCTTACCCACAATTTCTGCATAGATTTTAGTACTTTGAAAGTTTTCTAAGTTTAAATATATTGTGATTAAACGTAAAGAAATGGCAGGTTTCTAAAAATGTGGAGTAAGAAAATGTGTCCAGTATATTTGTTTAGATTGATAGCCCCAAATAATCAACAACAAATACTAACCAGAACAGTATCCTGAGAATGTTGGCAATGAGTAGATTGAGACATACAAATAATGAAAAACCTTCTGCATTCTGAGATCTGTAGATATCACGGTACTGTGGAATGAAAGGAAAGACGCCACCAAATACCATTGCCAACGCAGCCACGGTGCTTACTAATCCTGCTAGAGTCATTTCTGGCATCAACATGTTCATCATTCCTGACGCTACTACTGCTTGTGCTTCATTAGCTGTCTCCACTAATTTAGCCACAGGTTTTTCTACGTCAACCATTAAAAAGCTTGAATTTCTCTGTAATAACAAGAACAATAATTATGATAACTATTATAATGCTGAAAAGAATAATAACTTAAATTGACCATCAAGTTGACATTGATGCCAGTAGAAAACTTATAGTATACCAGCAAGAGGTCACACCTGAGGACACATATATATGTTGTTACCTGGTTCCATTCAGCATTCAATGTACACCATAAATATTTTTTTCTAACATGACAAGTGTGATACAGTCATACACTGTGATACACTAGGGCTGATGCTGGTAGATAAGCAGGATCTTTAAATCATAATTGATTTTTCTTAGTCCTAAATATAAAACCATACATAACTTTTTTATCATATGGACATTTTTCTGTTATGTAGGGTTTTAAATGATTGCTTCAAATGTCAAAATGACAAAAAAGTTACATAGGGTCTTATTTGTAGGACTAGGATTTTCTAAGTCAATTCAATTCAATATTTATTTATTTAGCACAAACATAAGTTTTTTGCCAATACAAAGTACAAACAAACAAAAAGAACAAACATATATAATAGAGGGAAAAAAAGAGAAAAAGGGAAAAAAGGAAAAGACACATGTGTATGTTTAGTAAGGAGAAAAGTGATGTACATGGATGATGTAATAGTTAACAATTTAATATAAATTCTATTTTTCTCTTTGTAAATTAGCTAAGTAAATAAATTTTGCAAGTGATTTTAAAGTTTTAGGGTTAGTATTTTTCATCAGCAAAATAAATTTGTTGATAGTTGGCCAGGAACAATAGTAATTAGGTAAACAGTTCATTCTTATATTTCTATATTTTGGACAGACAAGTAAAAAGTGATATTCTGATTCAATACAATTTAAATTACAATTTCTACAAATTCTATCTTCCATAGCAATATTTCTATATCTTCCTTCTTCAATCATTAGTTTTAAGGCATTTTACTAGGTTCCTCATCAACCAGCGTCTATCTCTTTATCAATAATCTTATCATTACTTTTCTTTTCTTTTCTTGCTACTACATGTAACAAAATTGCCAAATAAATGACATGCATTTCAAAACTTGTAGATGTATGTATTTAATGGGCTGTCACGGTACGCCAGAAGCGTATCGCCATATATTGCGATTTGCTGGCGCTGTATCGAGATACGTACCACAATATATTGTGGGTATTTAGATTTGTTTGCCTCCACTGTATTAAACAGAAACTTTGCAAATCTTACATGCAGCTACTGATGGAATCTAACCTCTCTCTGTCTATAAGGTTATTTAGGACTGTGATATATGTTGTGCATTTAAAAAAAGATACTTGGGTTGGAAGAAACAATCATTTCCTTAATAGCTCCTGGATGCCATGCTTGTTTCACAACTTTCTTTCCATAAGTATTCGATTTAATGTATTTAGCACATGTTCAGTACAACCAATCCAAGGCACCCCAATCGGTTAGATACTTGGAACTGAAGTTTTAATCATATGAACCACTAAAAAACTGACATTTTGCTACTTTCAATTTGCAAAGGAAAGAATTTTCCAATGAAATTAAAATATCGCCAAAAAACCAGTACATTAAATACGTACCACAGTATGTATTGCCGAAGCTGCGTATTGCAACATACCCGTATACCGTTATATATTGACAGTCCTAGTCTAGCCTGAATGAGTGATTTGAATTGTTGACTAGTGACTGAGTCACTGAGTCAGTGAGTGGTCACGTCATATAGAAAACTGTTATGGTTTATTTACAACTAAACCTACATGATATATGCCTGAAATCTAAAGAGTATGCACTAAAATGCAATATCAACATTAAAAACTAGAAAACCTTACCCTTTTTTGTGATTAAACAAAAATACAAATTAGAAACTTTACTTCCACAAATCTTTCAAGGGATGTTACTCTAAATTACTGTAGGTGGCGGTGTAGCGTAATAAAAGTTATACGTGAAAATATTTGTTTTCTCAGAGTTGTCGTACGTGCCTGGCAAAACATACAGAATACATTAATGTGGTAAATCTGGGTCTGTTGCTATTTAATTAACTTTTTGAAATGAAAATGCGTTAACGATTGCTTACACATCCAAACGACAAAACAAAAAGCAATAATTTGAAATTGTATGGATTATCTAGCCCAGAAATGTTATATAAAATCCCTGACAAGCCGAAATTTTTTTGTTACTACATGTACACGGTACTATAGAAGCAATTTCTTAATATCTTCTGCTCGATTTTGCTTGTACCTTTAGAATAGTACATATCTCACATGTTTAAAGGAAACCTTTAAATAAACTCCTTATGCTCATTTCCATCACGTATTCACCGTGTGTTCTGCAGTTCAAAACACTTGGCAACACAGACTTGTGGGTAAATTTAAATGTCATCGACTGTACATGACATTTAAATTTTAATATATGGCTTACTTATTTGCTAAGAAATGAATTTTTTTGTACAATATGAATTAAACATGCTTTCATAGCATATTTCTCCCTGATTTTTCTTAAATATCAATGACCAAAGACAGTGAAGCCACGTTGACTATATTGAATTTTAAGCTATTGTTTCATGGCACCTACTTGTAAAATATGTGAAAAAATCACGTCAATAATTTCTTTGTTAAAGCTAAGGAAGAATTTATGAAATATAAGTCACTCTGTATTATTTTCATATAAAACTGGTATATTCTCTTTGACAAAATATTGGGCATAATATTCCATATCTATTACATGCCACGTGAGCTAACTTAAGGATAATTATATTTTCACTCGAGGCTACGTCACTCGTGAAAATATTGTTGCATCCTTAGCTCACTCGTGAAAAAAATCGCTCTTACACCGAAATAAACAAATATCCTCTATATATAACAATTTTAGCGATTTATATAAAATGTATATGACTTCTCAATATTCTTTACTAAGATTCTTAGTAAGCAGTATGGCATAAATTCAAAATAAAATATATTTTTATGTTCTTCCATTGTACATACTTAACGCCACGGACCTAATACGTCATTTTCGTGATTTATAAAGCATCTGCGTTGATTTCCATGACGCAAACTTATTTAGTGATAGGAAAATGAATAGATTTCTATTTTTATTTATATTGTTCACACAAAAGGCACACAATGATTGGTCGGCACAAAGGTCATCTCTACAAAACCAACTATGCGATTTCCAGTCTACGAAATAAGGGGGTGTCTGGTTGCCCGGGACAACCACTTTTTAGTTCGGGCAACTAACAATTTCATTTGGGCAACCAAAATTCTGCAAATGAAATATAGCGCTTGCTCTTAAAATGTTCTATTCGGACAACCACTTTCATATCCTAATTTCGTAGACTGGATGTCAGAAGTCCTATATGACTGTGGACTATGGGATATGCGTTAACAAGGATTGTAGAAAAGTTAGATTATAATTAGGGACTTTAGTCAGTTATCTTTCCCTGATAAAATCTGAGGCAATCCAATTGGTAAGTAGGTTCTTACAGTTGGAATCCTCGGATTTTATCATTTAATTCATATGAAAGGATAACAAAATATTTCATATAATATCTTTCTTGTTGATAAAGATATTTACAGAACTGATGAAATTTAGATAGTTCTTTATCCTAAAAATACTTAGTTGGAATTTCAAACAAATTAAATGATTTATTAAAAAGTGATTTAAGATTATTTTGGCAAAATAACAATGAAAAGTAAGGGTAAAATCCGAGTAATCCAACTAATTGGACCTACCTATTTGAAGAGTATACAAGGGGAAATAACTGACTAAGGTCCCTTATTATTACAGTATTTATATTGTTTACACGGAAGACACATATGGCGCTAATATCCGCGTAAGTTTGCGTCAACGTCATGACCGTGCCTTTTGTATAGATGACAATAATTTATGAAACATTCACACAATTCTGGGTTTGCGTCATGGAAAAATCGAAATTGATATTATATTTTCAAATGTTATTGTGTCGCGCATAACTGTGAATGCAATAATAGGTTTGAAATTAAATTAAAGAGACGATTGCGTCCATATTGCTTTAATTTATATACAATGAGGGGGGAGGGGGAGGGGGAGGGGGAGGGGGAGGAAGAGGAAGAGGGAGAGGGAGAGGGAGAGGGAGAGGGAGAGGGAGAGGGAGAGGGAGAGGGAGAGGGAGAGGGAGAGGGAGAGGGAGGGAGGGAGGGAGGGTGGGAGGGAGGGAGGGAGGGAGAGAGAGAGAGAGAGAGAGAGAGAGAGAGAGAGAGAGAGAGAGCCTTTGGCTTACGATGGTTTTCATCATAAGATTTTTTGTGAAAAGCGCTATCGGAACTGAAACAAACAACGTACCACCCAAAGGGCCAAAAAAGAAAAGAGGTAGATGTTTTTTAGAACTTTAAACTGTTGCTTTAAATAGAAATACATAATCAAATCACGACTACTAGAACCTTAGAGGTGTCCACCTTGAAACGGACAGTGGTAAAATAATTGCCACGGGGAATGGGGGTTACACCAGATTCTAAGATACACAAACCTCGCACTTGCATGAACAGGTTAATGTAAGAACAAACAATACCAAAATTTAATTGTCTTGGTAAAAAAAAACTTCAATCCACCCTTTGCTTGATAATGTTGTATGCAAAAACGCATATAGACAGAAAACAAAAAAGCTATAGGCGCCAAGGTAAAGGTAAGGTACTCGTCCTTACAAGAGACCAGAGCAGTTGAAGTTAAATCAACAATAACACGATGACAGGAATAAAATAAACAGATCGAATCTTTACAGAAAACATAGAGACAAAGACAGAGAGGAGGACAAAGTGGGCACGGAAAGATAGGAGCACTCACGCACGCACGCTTCAACTGACGAGTCGACCGAAAAAAACTCAAGCATACATGCACGCACGCACGGACGGTTAGACAGACAGACTGGAGACTGGGAGGCATGTATGCATACGGAGTGGCAAACAGGACGGACAGACGGACGGACGGACGAACGGACAGACAGACAGACGGACGGACGGACGGACGGACGGACGGACAGACAGACAGACAGACAGACAAACGGTAAGTCAGAAGTAAAGACACTTGTAAGAATACACATATGCATTTACGAAAGTATTTCATGCATGTATGCATTAATAAGGTGATTGATTAGTTAGCATATTGATTTCGGTTATGTGCGTTCTACCAAAACATTGCTGACTTACATGCGACACTCGCGTTTAATTGGTTTGGACTTATTTATCTTGACACTAAAGGTTCCAGTTCACAGATTAGGTTTATTTTTTTCTATAATTTCAAAATACCATTTAATGTCTGTAATTGTGTCAACAAAATTATTTCAAGACAAACTAACCTAGATATGTTGAAAGAAATATACAATAAAAATCACAAAAATACACTAACATTGTCTGTACCGTGACATACGGGGTAGATGTTTACTACATGAAACACCATCATTTTTAGTTGTATGTCAATTTGCACTAAAATTGTCATTATCAGAACACTACTTTCCTGCTTCCAAAAATATTTCCATACAATGTTGATACTTTTAGAAAAAGTTGATATTTAAGTTGAAATCTGTGAATGAGTACCTTTAAGGACACACACACACACACTCCGCAACTGCACCTCCTTATACGGACAAATACATAAAAGTCATTTCTTACGTATGTAACATGTACAATGACCATTATAATTAAACTTCTTCATTTATTCATTATCAACTTATCAATATGTGTGATCGACGAATATGGCCAAACATTATCACCAGTGCTAATAAGAGCTAACCAAAGACAGTCGTTGAGACGCTATATAAACTCGTTTCTTTGTCTCCGTTCTTCAGACACGAAACTTTCACTGCCAGAGACTCAATTCTTATCATCGCTCGCTAGAGATTCTCATATTTCTCTTGAATCAACTTACTCCACTATGAAGGTAGGCATTGAACTTTTTTGTGTTTTATTTCTTAAATGTTTACTTCTGTTTAATCTTGAAGTTAGGGTACTTAGATACAACATTTTCTGTGTGCATGTATTTGGTTATATCTATCAAAAGCGGCTGGCACGGTACCGAGCTACCATCTACTATTTAAATGCATAAGCACATAATTTGTTTTAGATTGAGTGAATCCGTGCCGTCAGCATGTTGCTAAAACCAAAATATTATTTATTTTCTTTTTATTATTTCTCCTGCTTGAACAACTTTAAAAAGAAAATTTTAGAGCATTTATTTATAACTTACGGTTACACGTTATATTTAGAATTTAAGCATTAACTATCATTATTATAACAAATTTATAATGCATTTTTGTAATTCATAATTTTAATATTTTTTTTATATATTTTTTGTCAGGTTAATGCTTGTATCATCATGGCTGTTGTTGCAGTAGTATTGATGACGTCATGTTTAGGAAGACCCGCTATGGATTCAACCGGCATGAATATTTTCTTAAAGCAAATGCAGCACCAGCAGTTAAATGGCGGATCCACCGTATGGTACAAGTTTTATAAATATTTGGCCAAGGAAGAAAGAAGTATACATAAATTTCTGAAAAAGTTCAAAAAACCATTCCGATATGGACGGCGATAGACTTTCATCGTTATATTGCTCTTGCAGAATTTACGAGAATCCAGTAAATATAAATGTCTTCAGCATAGACTATACACAAGTCAAAGCGGCGAATTGTCGATCTACAAAGGATGCTCCGTAAATATGGATTCAAAAATAAAATCTTGAAATTTAGACTTTTCATCATCTTAAAATGCATGGGAATGAATCGCTAAATCTCATATCTTCGATTTTTATTGAATATGATGTATTTTCTATGATTTACCATTGTTCGGCTCACATGTAATGTAAAATGATATTACTTTTTATGTTATTTATAAAGCAAACAACATTGAATCAAGTTAAATGAATAAATTTGAGCAATAAGAATTGATGTATGTTGTTTTATTTAAGAATTGTGCTCACACAGTCAAATATATTTGTAAAATCAGGGGAGATTACAATTGACAACCAGAATTATGTGGACAAAATCATAATGCTTGATTTTGGTTGTCACAAAGTTTTAACAACATATGAATTGGAAAAACTCATCTGAATAACAGTTATATTATGTCTACAGTCGATGAATTGACCGACTATCATAACCAATACATTGTTGTTATTGAATGATCGCTTTCAATGTTTTATAGACATGTTTTGCTCCATGTTATGTATATATTGTATGTGCCATATGATTGAGTTATTAATCAGGAATCTTTTGATTGTCCATAGTCAATAAACATATAGACTTTATCATGTTTGGAAATGTACGATCGTGTTAATTGTTTCACTATTGTACTTCCTTAGCAAAAACAGACTTTACGTATTGCAAACGCCGTTTCTGATACGCTTTCTGTTTATTGAGTCGATTTTTTTTTACTTTTTCATGTTTTTATATTTGTCGTTTTTTGCGCCGTATCACATTAATACGACCAGAAAATAAACTGTATCTATGTTGTTTTTAAACACATGTTTGTATTCATAGTGTATCTGATATGTACAACATTTTTGCTGTTTTTCTACAAATTGTAAATAGTTTATTAAATCTAAAATTTGTTTTAAAAAATAAAATAATAAACTAACATATTTGTCGTATTTTCTATACATTTCAAGAGCCGAAGTCCAGTCTTAGAACTCACGCTCAGTGATCTGAATGACCCGGATACTAATCCCACCACAATCTCCGTAAACAGAAGCGTGTTCAGTTACCCCGAACGTTCCGAAACGTTCCGTAACGTTAGGATCGGGACAACTCAACCCAAAGACAACTCAACTCGAGAAAACTTAATACCTCACTGACGGTTTGAGTTTTCAGAACTTTGGGTTGAGTTATTTATGGATTGAGTTGTCTACGGGTTGAGTTGTCCCGTATCCGTAACGTTCGCTAACAGTCGTTACTGAACACGCGGCAGATATCCAGTGGAGCGTTGTCGTACTAAATTAGCTAGTAGGCGAGCGGAAAATATTTAGATCAGGTTTTAATCAGATTGATCCTACCACAGATACTGTGAATGATCTATTAGCAAGGCGTTTACTTGCGAGTGCTTCACTGCGCACCCACTTGTGAACGATTACTGTAAAATTCAGTCTTAAATTGAGTTCATTCGGTGCATAGACAAAGTATACTAGTCTCTATTGACCAATAACTGCTTCAATGAACGATGAGTGTGAATTTTGTTCATTCTCCGAATAGACCAAATTTATAAATCTGATGCCTCCTTTAAGTAATGAACTACGAAGTTGGACAAATGAGATTTTATAGTAAGCACATTTTCGTGGAGCTTGATCATGAAAAAATTTCTCCAGCCATTCTTCATCCTACCACTGATTTTAAAATCATGTAGGGCAGTTGTCAGTCACTGATAAAAGGCAGAACAGAATCTTGTATTACCATGACAATAATACACGTATATAACATGATTCTAAACGACACAACAAAACAGTTAGCAAGTTTATAGTTTAATCAAATACCAAAAATGTATATTAAACACAATGATAGCCAGTAAGGTAGCCAAACGCTCTACGTTCAACAGTCTATAGCTCCTTTGTTCTAAGTCCGCCGTCGACTCGAGCATCTGGCAGCTGAAGACGATTGAATCGATGTGACGTTGCGTCTAAACTAAAAGAAAACATCCAAATTCGCTCAACAGGCCATTTTCGTTCCCAGAGTCTAGTAGGATTCTCAATACTAGTATTGAGAATCCTACTAGACTCTGAGAACGAGAATGCCAATAGGCATACCCCGTAAATTTTGTCCTGCTTATACAAGTAGAAGAAAAAATATCCTATATGTACGCTATCGCAAAACGATCAGGTGGTCTTGCTTTGACTTTTCTAATATCATCAGGGTAAATTTGATGAGTCAAACTAGCGATTCGAGTTCACTATTCCATGAGCGACGACAAAAACATCAAAGCTGTTATTTATCTTTTTATATGAGGGGTTGACATTCGAACGAAGTTTCAACAGAATGTGACCCGTTAACAAAAACAGATCAGCATGTGGGGAAAATGATAGAGTGTGAACAAGTCTGATTTTAGTTAAATCACTACTATAGCATTGAATACACAGTTATTGATCAAGGTATGGTTGAATGGTCGATGAAGTTTGAATCTGCGTTGTGAGTTTGACTTTTGAAACATGAACTGTACGTAATATCAACATTTTCCTTGGTATGCTACATAAATATACTTTCCGGAACTGAAAAACAAAATACATGTACATTATAAAAATTCGAAAACCAGAAATTTGTGCAACCTGCACCGAATCTACAAAAATCGCTATGGTAACTCATTTTGTTTTGTCATTAAGTACATTTTGTATTTATGAATAGAATTCCATACTCCATAACAACTGTCAATGTTTTTAAAGCCAATGACTTTGAATAGTTCATCCATTTTTATGCACTGAGGTTATTAACACAAAGAACAAGTTAAAAACGGATGCACACGATGTATGCTAAAATTGTCTCAGAAACGCTGCTAAGTTTGAAAATATAGATTTTTTAGTTATCGTATGTACAATAATTGTTGAAATGTTGAAAAGCCACGAAGTGTTGTGACGTAAGTTTGTTTGTTTGTTTGGGTTTTACGGCCCACCAACACAAAAAGGTCATATGTGACGTAAGTAAATGCCCCTTAAATATATTCGATGTATACATAAAGACTGCAGCCGTAGCCTGTCCCAAGCCAGGTTGAGAAATGCAGAGGAATCAACACTGCAACAATTACCGTAGACGCACAGCAAGCAGAAGAATGAAGACTTTTCAAAAATGTCTACTTCTATTTTGTAGTAAAGTTCAAGCCGGGGTCTGCACATAATGCATCTTTATAGAGCGGACGGACCCCGGTGAAAACTAAACAAGAAACAGAAGAATGCATTCATGAGGACAGTCCGCAGACGACATTTGTTATCATACTTACTCACATGAGGGCAGTCCGCAGACGACATTTGTTATCATACTTACTCACATGAGGGCAGTCCGCAGACGACATTTGTTATCATACTTACTCACATGAGGGCAGTCCGCAGACGACATTTGTTATCATACTTACTCACATGAGGGCAGTCCGCAGACGACGTTTGTTAACATACTTACTTACATGAGGGAAGTCCGCAGACGACATTTGTTATCATACTTACTCACATGAGGGCAGTCCGCAGACGACATTTGTTATCAAACTTACTCACATGAGGGCAGTCCGCAGACATTTGTTACCATACTTACTCACATGAGGGCAGTCCGCAGACGACATTTGTTATCATACTTACTCACATAAGGGCAGTCCGCAGACATTTGTTATCATACTTACTCACATGACGGCAGTCCCCAGACGACATTTGTTATCAAACTTACTCACATGAGGGCAGTCCGCAGACATTTGTTATCATACTTACTCACATGAGGGCAGTCCGCAAACGACATTTGTTATCATACTTACTTGCAGGAAGCAGTTTCCAGACGACATTTGTTATCATACGTCACACCATCACTACCACAGACTGGTTTAAAATCTAATGTACAATCAGTAACACAGTCTACATCATTTACTTCCATATCACCACGAAGATTTTCATGACCATGTCCATGCCTGTCATACATTATATGTGGAAATAAAATTTGTTACAAGTTACCTATTGAGTTATTATTAGCACCAAAAACGACCCTTCATTGTATGATCAAAAGCACTTCACGAACCAACCACCCCTCAACCAGTAGACTATACCGTGATACTGACTGAACTAGCCGGGTGGGCGAAAGCATACATGTCCTTTCACATATGTTTTAATGCCAGGAATTAGGTACTTTAGTCAGTTATCTTTCCCTGATAAAATCTGAAGCAATCCAATTGGTAAGTAGGTCCTTACAGTTGGAATCCTCGGATTTTATCATTGAATTCCTATGTAAGGCTAACAAAATATTTCATCTAATATTTTTCTTGTTAATGAAGATATTACCAGAAGTGATGGAATTTAGATAGTTCTTTAATTTAAATTAATTAGCTTGAATTTCAAACAAATTAAATGATATACAAAAAAAGTTATTTAAGATTAAATTTGGCTAATTAACATTGAAAAGTAAGGGTAAAATCCGAGTAATCCAACTAATTAGACCTACCTATTTTGAAGAGTATACAAGGGGAAATAACTGACTAAAGTCCCTTATTGAATGGCAAATAGTTTCAACCAAGAGGATTCAAAATAGCAATTGCATGCAAATATAAAATCTCAGAGTTAATAGGCTCTTCTCGGTAACCATCTACATGTATATATTTATTGAATCCTCCATTATGGAGATAATAACATATTTACAAAGTAATTTTACAGAGTAATGCAAATATAGAATACACTAAACAAAACAATTATATTATATAGGATAAATTTAAAGTGTTATTTACATCCATTTAATGTAAGAATAACACATATGAACATACAATGTATACAAAACCAAACATACTAATTTAATACAATATAGATGAACTCTATACAGTCACGTACAACAATATAAATTAACAGAACTACTAATTTTATGATTTATGTGTGACCATATTTCACCATGTATTAACAAACTTATACATTTTATCTAGTTAACAATAAATCTCATTTGCAATAAAATATTTAAGTCATGAAAGTTTTAAGATCATTGAATGTAGCAATTCTTGATATTTCCAAGCAATGTTCGCTTGAATTCAGTTGGATGAAAAATAAGAACCACGCACACCCCTTAAGCTCAAATGCACTTAGTAAACATTAAGGATAATGGCTTTCATAATTTATAAGTTCATGTCGCAGTCAATGACTTATAGTGATATGTTTACTATTTCATAGGTTCGATCGGAATTTCTTTTCTGCTATGTTCGCTATCGCTCATAACCGAGAATTCCGATTCAAACGAGATCTCATACAGCTTCAGTTGTCTGTTAGACGATGAGATTGAACGTTTCCTTGCGAAAAAGGCAATTTTATTTAATGCTTTCATATTTCAATGACCGTTTTGATGTAAAAAGATGTTTAAATGAATGTTTTATTGAATAATGCACACAATCTAATTACCAAATGGGTACATTGTATTTGATAAGAAAAATGAACTTAAACGAATGGGTGTTATTTCTGGTGAGGTTTCATAACGTTTCTGACCCAAAACTTTAACGCCGCATCTGATGAAAATCAAATTGTTAAAAAAGCGGCTTATAATTTTTTTGAAGCCAGAACTAACGATGCTTATACTCGTACACCAGCCAAGGTCAAAATAACAGCATAACTAAAGGAGCTTGACATTTTGAATAGTACATACCTCTCCTTCTCATTATAACAAGGAGGGACATTTTTCAAAGTACAATATGGAATGTCAAGCTCCTGTGATCAAAACAAACAACCGCTTAGGTAGGTTTTACTTACATAACTTTTAGAATTTCGCCATGCTTTATGGGGTACCGTGGAATGTTGGTTCCCTTTAATAAGTTACCTTATGTAGAGGTATTTTAACTAGTAAAAATCAGTACCTTTTAGTGAAAGTAAAATGCATGATTATTGCTGTTTCAACGGGTCGTAAAGAGGAAAATGGCGTCCAAAATGGCGGATAAGAGTTTATTGAAACTAAATTAACTAGGGTTTGATGAAAAGAGCCGAAGATGTCCAAATGTACAGGAATGATAAGGATGGATTTTTAAAAATAGTAACATTGAATCTTTTAAAAAATTGTTCAAAACCGGTATCGCTTATAGTGTCAGGATTGTTTTGAATGTGTAAGTTTATCATTTAAGTGAAGCATTTATATTAAAAACATACTTGAAACCATATTCTACATCATGTTCAGGTTTTGGACGACTGTCATCTACAAGATTCGTCCAGGGTGTTACATGTTCCTTTTTGTACACCATATCATTGTGATGCGGTATTTCATCTTCTATATCCATAACATTGTCCCCTAAAACTTTTATAAAAACAAAGTTAAGTGTATGGGTGACATTTTAGGAGTTGATCGACAGATATTACCCTTCACAGGTGATGATATGAGCCTAAATTGGCCATTTTTCACGTAATGCGATAGGGCTACTTCAAGATAGGATAATTTCATTACTAATTGACTGACAGATATGCTATCGGGCCAAATTATTCTCTGGGCAATTGTCTTTCAGATCTTTTCATATCTCTCTATTCTGTCACCATACGCACCGTTTTTCTGCACTCAATGACCCCGATTTTTCTGTTTTATGTAGTGCCTTACTGGACGAAAATGCTACATACTACATAGCGTAAATGATAAAACAGCCAATACAGAGTTTTGTAATAATTATTACAATTCGGGGTTTATTACAAAACGGGTTGTAAACTGTAATTAATTTGTTTTAGTTTGAATGTAAAACAATGAGACTATAATTGTCTATTTCAATCCAATTTTAAGTCTCCCAGTACAAGCAAAACGAATGTATTTTCTCTTGAAAACTACGATACTACCATGGACCCTATATATAGTGTCCTTGAAACTACTACGTTCATTTTGTGCTTAAATACATGAAAGAAATCAAGTTATAATTGTTACCTCCAGTACAAATAGAAATCCAAAACACAGAAATAATTAAACCAGACTTCATTTTTAACGTGTGATTTCAAGACAGCTTATGTTATACTTCTAAAGATTGAAGTTATTTTATCAATTCAAGACAATACAATGGTTGTTTCACAATATTCTAATCATGAGGCCTTGCATTAGGTTCACTTAGAAATTATTAGGACCATGGGCCTTTATCATAGTCTGAAAGCCAACTATGCGCAGGATTTAGCTAGCTCCCTAAAGGGGCTGCTGGTTACAGTCTCACTTGGGCCGTTTATACCCTTCTATGAAAAATCGACAATTTCATTGACAACAATTATCCATGAGGATAAATTGTCTACTTTCCTCCTATATAATAAGGTATATGGATACTGTAATACTAAATCACTATGGGCCTCAATTGTTTGTAATTATATAAAATAATTAGTGCTTGTACCAGATTGTAACATGTATGTCAGTAAAGATAATTTATTCAAACTCATGAATCAATTAGATCACATTTCTTATCATTGATGTAAAACAAGTAATTACAATTGGTAAAAAATAATTGTTAAAGCTTATACATTGAATTAAACAGATTGTACAATGCTATGGTCTCGACAATCAGACACCTTGGTGATAGATGCAGTACACACATAGTCGTCAGTTTACTCATTGTTTTTGTGCAGTTTAAAGTCTGCTTCCATATACACACTCAGCTGACTTCACAATTATGATAGATAACCTCTGATCATTGGACTCATTTTCAGTCAAGTGATCCGCACAGATCTCATTTACACCAGGGTGGACTGGAACAATTGAAGGTAAATTTTTTGCTCAAGGGAATAAGCAGTGCCCCTAGTGGTGTTTGAACCCAGGAATTTTCGATTCATAAGTGTGCTTCCTACCACTAGATCGCAGCACTTAGGGAAGGAGAGGTTCCAGGGTCCTCAGGTGGCATGACATAACATCAAATAAAAAATTAAACAATACTTTTTTATAAACAAATACAATAATAAGTTTTCAATTATTTATTCAATTACATGTACTAAACATTCGTAAAAAATTGAAAGATAATATGAAACATATAAATGAATTTCATGATATAACAGAATTTAAAACAAACAACTAGCTGCCTTTACGATGTTTAAAACAAATAAAAAAAATCTTCAATTTAATACAGAATTATTATAAATGAAAACAATCATTGAATTTTAATAATTTTACAAAAAACTTTTGTCTCCAAACTTTTGAAAGGTTCTACAGAGAAATGCATCAAGTTTGAAGTTCAAGGTCATATCATTATTGTAAAACAAAGAATAAGTCAATAGAAACTTAGCAAGAGTTAGCAATTCAATTAACATGAAGAGCTTACTGTATTAACAATACCCATCATTTTTAATCTGTCACACCAATGTCTCTCTATATCAACCTTTGCCCAATTGATAACCTTGACATTAAAAACGACCTTGACATACAATAGCTTTGATATTAAAATGACCTTGACATACAATAGTTTGATATAAAAATGACCTTGACATACAATAGTTTGATATAAAAATGACCTTGACATTCAATAGCTTTGAAATAAAAATGACCTTGACATTCAGTAGCTTTGATATAAAAATGACCTTGACATTCAATAGCTTTGATATAAAAATGACCTTGACATTCAATAGCTTTGATATAAAAATGACCTCGACATTCAATAACAACACAATTCATTCCATTCTCTTCATACCCTCACCATGTTTTATTTGACTATACAAAATAACCCTGACATTGACACATAAATCACCTTCAAGCCATTCCATACTCTTGTGTAGAACCATTTTTCACAATTGTATACATGTTGCTATGACAACCTCCATTTACATTGTTTACTCAGTATACATCGCATCACAGTAATCACCTTAACTCATTAGCCCCAAGTCCAGGATCCACTAGCCCTAAGTCCAGGACTAGTGAAAACATATTTCTAACCATTGAAAATTATGTTTATCATACAGATGGGCTAGTTGATCATTTTACCCCTTTACTATATAACATAATAGAGTGGGCTAGTGCTCAAGGAGATTTAAGGCTATGACTGACATCTTTATAACATAACTTATTCAAAATGGTATCACTGTATATCCATAAACTGCATGTCTGTCTGTAATAGTATGTTCTTAGGAAGTGGGTGGGGTGATGGTGACAGAACTGTAAAACTTTGTTTTTCTTGGTTGAACTCAGTACTGAAAATTAAAAAGAAGATATGAAAGTGGTTGTTTATTGCAGCAAGCTCTTTTTCTTGTAAGTTATTTTTGATCTAAAGAAATAAAAAGAAATAGTCTTGGACAAATGGACAACCACTAATTTTGTAGACCTATAGAATTACTTATTGCACACAGTTAACACAAAACAGGATTCATTGGAATTGCACACCTGTGGAAAAAGGCATGAATCTTTAGCACCAATTATTCAGCTGCACACAAGTGCAGTTAAAGACTTCCTAGAGAAATTTACTAATAGATACTAGCAGCATATGACCAGAGGTAATAGCTGTTAAGTTTCTGAATGCGCATCAGCAGTCATTGCCTTAACCCACTAACCCAAAGCCCACAACTAGTAAAAATTGATTAGGTAACCCGCTAACCCAAAGCCCACAATTAGTAAAAATTGATTAGGTAACCCACTAACCCAAAGCCCACAACTAGTTAAAATTGATTAGGTAACCCACTAACCCAAAGCCCACAACTAGTTAAAATTGATTAGGTAACCCACTAACCCAAAGCCCACAATTAGTAAAAATTGATTAGGTAGCCCACTAACCCAAAGCCCACAACTAGTTAAAATTGATTAGGTAACCCACTAACCCAAAGCCCACAACTAGTTAAAATTGATTAGGTAACCCACTAACCCAAAGCCCACAATTAGTTAAAATTGATTAGGTAACCCACTAACCCAAAGCCCACAACTAGTTAAAATTGATTAGGTAACCCACTAACCCAAAGCCCACAACTAGTTAAAATTGATTAGGTAACCCACTAACCCAAAGCCCACAACTAGTTAAAATTGATTAGGTAACCCACTAACCCAAAGCCCACAACTAGTTAAAATTGATTAGGTAACCCACTAACCCAAAGCCCACAACTAGTTAAAATTGATTAGGTAACCCACTAACCCAAAGCCCACAACTAGTTAAAATTGATTAGGGTATCATTTTCTAATTTCATATAGTCAGGCTTGTTGATAATTTTGCTCTTCACAATACATATATAACACAATAAATCATACTATTGTTTGAGAAAGTTTTGGCCAACAGGCTGTCAAGTGCTCTGCCATAAAAAAGTAGGGAAAAAGTAGGAATTTTGCAGTTGAAAAGTAGGGATAGTAGGGCTGTTCTCGTACATTGACTTGGTATTAAATTAGATCAACCCTTTACTAGTCAATTCCATGTTATTACATGTTTAGAACCCTCAACAAAATGGCCTCCCACTGGACTGAAATATAATGTTTGATTTAGTGAATTTCACTTGAGGAAAGTTGCCTTAAAATGACCCCTTCTTGGTGCACTTCACCCATTATAAGATGTCACGGAAGTGCTTGATGGGGATGTGTCCTCCTCTGTCACTGGAGTTTGAAGGAGGTGCAGTGCCCCTTGTCTCCAGAAAAAGTGTCAAAAATGGTTACAAGATAACCACAGGGATTTGTCAAGTTACCTCCCTTTGATTTTTCAAACATACCGTATATATACCTATATACAAGGGGTACAACTGCGTTTACTAGACCACTTCATCTAGATTTTGAGACTCACAAAAAATTCTGATACCCTGGTGGCACTTTAACCACACGATTAAATCGATTAAACATTACTCTTCGAGCTATGAATGTTAAATGTTTCAAAGCGCACACCATTAATACGATTAAATAATCAAAAACATAAAAAACAGCACAAAAATCTCAACTCGGACAAGTTAGTGCACAATTGACCTGAATGAAAATTGCTAAAATTTCGATGTTATGTCGATTTCAGCATGATTTACTCCGTGTTAGATTGTGTTTCTCGCTTCACTAGTTATAAAACTACAAAACATCGTGCCAATTATCACCTGTCATGAAACAAAACCGATATATGTACAGTTTTTATCTGATTTAATCTTAAAAAAATATTCTCACAACCATTTTCACCTATACGTCACAAACTTAATAATCTAGTTAGTTAAACAATTTCTGATTCGACGAACCGTATGGGGTTTTCCTACATGCAAACGAGACAACCAAAATACTGCGAAAAAGACGAAATCTTCCAAATTTAATACAGTGAATTAGTCGGAAGTCTTGGCGATTTTCCTTTGCAAAATTAACCAATCAAAAAGTTTCTTACAAGTTTCTTGAATAAATTAAGGATACCGGCTACAACATTGATTATCGAATAGAGTTAGTTAACTTCGCTTTTTATGGCTCGCAAGTGTTTCTGTCAAGGTGGAGAGTTATATTTATAACATTTTTATTCAACAATATTGTTTTTCTAAAATATTTTCTTTGATTGGCGTAAATAAGTTATTTTGAAATATGAAAATGAAGCGATTTTCCTCGAGATTTGTCGATTTCATCTGTGCACTAACTTGTCCGAGTTGAGATTTTTGTGTTGTTTTTTGTGTTTTTGATAATTTAATTGTATTAATGGTCGGCGCAATGAAACATTTAATATTCATAGCTCGAAGAGTTATGTTTAATCGATTAAATCGTGTGGTTAAAATGCCGCCAGGGTATCAATACTTTTTGTGAGTCACAAAATAATCAATCTAGATGAAGTGGTCAAGTAAATGCAGTTGTACCCCTTGTATATAAGTATATTAGAGGTATGGTTGAAAAATCAAAGGGAGGTAACTTGACAAATCCCTGTGAAGATAACATATTTCAGTCTCTAAAAATTATGGTGGCATATTTCTGCCACCAGATAACCACATAACTTACTAGATAATTATCTGGTTAACTAGTTACTTAACTAGTTAACCAGATAATTATCTAGTTAATTAAGTAGTTAACTAGTTATGTAACTAGTTATTTTTTACAATAAAGAAAAGATCATAACAGGAAAAAAATGCAAGTTAGTGCTTACAACTGCCATTGTGTATTATTTTACCAATTAAATGTTAAGTGATTAACTAGTTACGTAACTAGTTAACTACTTAATTATCTGGTTAACTAGTTATGTAACTAGATAACCACTTACCAGTTAGCGATATTTTGTATAAGTGGTAAGTAGTTAACTAGTTACGTAACTAGTTAACCTCTTAATTAACTAGTTATTTAAGTGATTATCTAGTTACCATAACTAAATAACCACTTAGCGATTATAGATGACAAAATATATGCATTAAATAAATTTTTGAAAAGCATGTGTCAGGCAAACAACTTGCTATGTATTGATACATAGCAATCAATTTGTTTCTTTGTAGCAGATGTCATTTCATAGAAACATAGTGATACAAAGTATTAGACTAGCAAAACAGGCCCCTGGAATCAAAACTTATCTTATAGTTGGTTTTTTTCTCTCCTGATGGTCACTGCTTATGTCTTGCACACAAACAATGTAAAAAGAAAACCATGGTTGAGTGGTCCCTCAGCAAACAGCTCCCTATGTTAATAAAATTCTTAACTTCATTTTGCTTGTTAAGTTACAATAATTTCTTTCTGTTAACACTTCTAATTAGATCATTTCATAATTCCATATCATAAGAACAACCCTTCTGAACCAGTTTAAATATGCCTCTTCAAAGAGATGGCCTTTAAAATACTGCTATTGACAAATTTAAATTTACTTTTTCCATTTTTTCCAAAAATTCACAACAAAAATTCCAAAAAAGTAGGGCTAGTAGGGCATTTTCAAAAAAAGTAGGAAAAAAGTAGGGAGAGAATGAAAAAGTAGGGAAAAGTAGGAAAAGTAGGGCCCACTTGACAGCATGGGCCAAGACAGCATCAACATGAAAGGTGGACTATGATACATAATCCAGTTCACTATATAAGAGATATAAACTACTTACAAGACAATAAATCCTACAATATTTGTTTCTACAACATTATCATCAGTGGAATCAGCACAACTTACACTAAATACATGATGTAATAAACTGGTACCTAAAATATAATAAATTATACAATATTATTGGACTATTTTATTCAACTGTCAGTGGCGCATACATTAACCCTATTGATTTAAATACTCAAAATTTGTTTGATATTCCCTCTAGTACTTGGACACAAATTAGTGATGTAAATAGATAACCGTAACTTTGTGTACCATGGGGAATTTTGAACAAAAATCTAATTTATAAAAAAATACTAATTTATTTTAGCTTGATAGTAAAACAAGTTATAACAACTTAGAATAACCACTTTCACGTCCGCTTAGCTAGCAGGATAAAGTTTCTTTCTCAAGGAAGCAATTGAGTTGTTTTGGATTGTATTTGAACCAATATCAAGTCTGCAAAATGGAAGGAGGGTCAATTCATGTGTCATGTGTCGTAAACAGTTGAATAAAATTTACTAATATTCTTTTGATAATAAAATACCATCAGATTTACAATTAACTCCTGTACAAAAAATGTTTTTTCATGAACATATAACAGTTTAACATGTAAATTAATGTTAATCTATAATTTAATTTTAAGTTATTTTTGAGCTAGATCAAGAAATTTTAATAAGTGTTTATAAACTGTACAAGATGTTCTAGTTGCTCGGGAAACCATATCAAAGAGGCATTTACTAGAGAATATACGATAGGTACTTACTTGGTGTAAGAGGTACAAGTTTTGTTTTATTATCTTGTGGTTTCATTCCTAATGGTAAGCAGGAGTCAGGTAAGTTAGGAGCTACAAAATATAAACACAGTTTTTGTACATTATGTGATATGTATAATGTTGGCTCAGAGGATCACTATTATTCTGTTCATATTTCATTTATAATGTGTTGACATTTTGGCCTGTTTGACCTTAGTAACTGAACTGACAGGCAATATGCCAGATTGTCAGGCATACCAACATAAAAAATGTATATAAAAACTACATGGTTATTCAATGAAAATATATATCAAACATATAAAATCGTATTGATAAGTCAAAATATGTCATCATAAAAGTGAAATGATGCAACATTATACTTAGTGAAAAAAACTAACAAAACACAAAAAAAAGCATGAAACAGAACAGAAAATGTGTCAATTTTGAATACAATCTATAAATTTCAACTTGTGTGTTCAGAAAATCAGACTTTTTCTCATAGTTGCTTTTCTCTTCAAATATGTTTCCAGGTGTCATTTTGTTTAATAACAAGAAATGTAATGTGGAAACCACATTAAAACCGGATTTAAAAACTTGAAAGCAAAAATTACAAAGGGAAATAATCAATAATAATGCCAGGTAGGGTTGCATTTACTTTCTAATTCTGTTCATCACATAGTATGTTATCATTGTATGAAGTTTCATAAAGATCTGACAATAAATGGCAGAAATATATGGTAAAGAAAAACTTAAATGCAATTGTAAACGACACCGCCCGCCCACCCACCTGCCCAGGTTTTGCCAAACTATAAGCCAAACTTTTTCGCTGAAAAATCCGGCCAAAAATAAATCTTACACCAAAATCAACAAATATCCTCGACAGCATTAAGCCAACAAAATGTATAAAAGTACATACCTCCAATTTTATAAATCTTGATATCACTAACTTTAACTTCAAATGTATGAGGAAACAATGTATTCTTGTTACCATAGAAATAATCTCTAACCTTGGCATCTCTGGCGTCCGATCTAGCTGTTTGATTTCTTTCTACTACCTACAAATTAAATGTTAAATCCTAAGCTTATTGCAACACTGCCCTAACTCATTATTTTCAAAAATAACATTTTTGCACTTCTCAAAAAAAAATTCATGATATTTACTCAAAATCAATTGCATCAATCTATTCATTGTATTGATTTATTTATAAATCTTACAATAAATTACATCTAGCGCCACATGCCATTGTTATGTCACACCTACCAACATATTATAACAGACAGTCTACACACTTAGACCTAGATCTCCGGATCTAAATTTTTTATCCAGTAATGGACTGCCAAATGCCATACTTGTTATGGCTTTTGTATCATGTAGGTATAAGAATAAACATAGAAAGTATTTCATGACTTCCAAGAAGGCATGTAGGGCCTGAGACACCTATTTTTACATTCTGGATTTCATTTCATAGTCTGGACTTTCTTCTAATTAATTACATAAAAAAATTCTATGAACCAAACTTACCCCACCCGACTTAGGTAATAATATAATTTTAACAAAATCTGGCATATCTCTCTTTAACTCGGTATATAATCTTTCTTGATCCATTACTGCTATAATATCAACTGTAAAATATACCAATAATACATTCAGGCTATGTGAACAAAAAAATCCATAAACTATGAACAGGCAACATCATCCTGTATTGATTATCTAGGCCTTGAATTGTTCCTGCGGACCTAGCAAGCTTCCATGAAAATAAAGGTTTGAATTTACATTCATCTGTTTTTTAAAAATAAAGGTTATTTAGGGTGAATTTGTACAAAAACAAAAAACAAATACATGACATGTAGTAGTCTTCTAACATCCAAAACATTTGATGAGAAAACACTTTTATAAAGAGTATGCAATTGATGCCATCCCCATTATTTGGTCTGGTAAATATAGAAGCATTTTGAAAAACTCATAAATGATTCCAGAAAGGCAGTTTTTGAATACCTTTATGACAACAATAACAATGAATTTGATAAGGCAAAAGTGTTCCATGTAGGATGGCCATCTAAGTTTTTAAACAGTTATACCTTCAAAAGATCCAGCAGCATGTTTTAATGAATCATAACCAGAACCTCTCACCCATCCTCCTGTATTAACTATAACACCGCTGTGATTTACTGTAAATATAATTATACCAAACATCATTTCTAAATTAGTGCTTAATACACATATAACTACAGAATCAAAGACTTCCAGGCAATATAATGTAGTGGACTGTAAATATATTATACCAAACATCAATTTTAAGTTCATGCTTAATACACATACAACTAAAGGAACTAAAGATCTCTGAGCATTATTTGTGGTTAACTGTAAGTATTTAATATGCCAAACATCAATTGTAAAGTCATACTAAATATCAATCTCAGTAAGCAGATATCCTATAGAGCAATACCTTACAGAATATCTATTGGTCGCTTCTAGGGTCATGTTAAGATGACCTTCGTGTCAACCAATCAATGCGTAGCTTTAATCTAGACATAACACTTAATAGCATCTTAATTTAGTAATTTCTATTTTTAGACGAAGATTTGTGAGCTTATTTAATAATACTCCAGCCTGTAATTGGACTAAATATAGTGACCCTTTTTCTCAAATTCAGTATTTGAGACTTAGTTAACTTCAAAAACTGCATGATTTTGCATTATCTAAGGTGGTCTCTACAGTGGAAATTTACTTTATGGGTAAACAATGTCACATAAAACCAAATTAAATGTTGAAATTTACCTTTTTTAAATGTATCACATTTCATGTTTATAACATCAGCCATCCTTGAAACCAGTAGGTTATACAGTGTGAGATTCTTGGACGGTGAAGTGTGACCAAAATGAAAGACTAACGGAGCACTTAACGTAAATCCTTCTTCAATATCTGATGGTCTCTCTACAACATAGGCTCCCATGGTCCCTGGTATTGACACTTGACCCTAGTGGAAACATTAATCAAGATATAATATAAGACGTCATATTTCATTTCCTTTTGGTTGGGTTTAACCCCATAGCAACACATTGTATAGGTTATATAACCATGGTCAGTAAACCTACTCACCTGTCCTTGAATGGCTATATCTCTAGATTAGGCTGTTAACTTTACCAATTACAAGGGACATACTTCCGTCAAAGACTGACAACTCTCCAACATAATTATAAAATCAAAGGTAGGCAAGAGAAAATTCCCGTAGAAATTATTTTATGACCAACCTCCACCAAAGTATGTTCCCACCTATGAACCTACTATTCCTCGATCAGTAGATTTGTGTGTTATCAACTAACTAGCAAGACAGCTGTCATATTTCTAGGCCTCATAGAAGACTATCGTAACAAGAGCAGTCCACGGACAGCGTGGTCGACTATTAGGGGTATTTGTGTTAATAACAGCAATTATGGTTTGCAAACCTGTTCAGATGAGTGATATTTCAATGTATATTTTCATTGGTTAAAGTGCTTGAATTAGCATGTAATACATAAACCAGGAATTTTAAGTCTAAACAATAAAAGGGCCATAATCCAGCCAAAAAATCATGCTGAAGTTGTGCAACTTGATATTTGACCTCCGATGGAAACCCAGTAGACATGTGTGAAGTTTCAAGTGAATCCCTTCAGAAGTTTCAAAGATAAATAAAAATGTTTTACCAAAAAAAACTTAACCAAGAGATTTTTTTAAGTACATGTATTAAAGGGTCATAATCCATTACTACAAAGAGTTATCTAACCTGCCCAACATCCAGGTCAACCATCATTGGAGCTCTCCCCATTCTTGAAGCATAGTTTAACAATATTGTACAAAGTGTACTCTTCCCTACATCTGATGGTCCAACAATCAGTATCTGTAGAAAATACAATATCATATCATAGTAAGGCAATGATCTGTAATAGATTATGCTAAATAAAGAAGTATTGTATTGTATTGTATTTTATTGTATTGTATTGTATTGTATTGTATTGTATTGTATTGCATTGCATTGCATTGCATTGCATTGCATTGCATTGCATTGCATTGCATTGTATTGTATTGTATTGTATTGTATCACACACTGTAATAGGTCAGTTACAATTTTATGTACATGTATATGGGTGTTCTTACATTTATAATATTCTATTGCATTATGTTTTCTATACTACAGATAGATACATACAAATAAGAAAGAAGTAGAGTTTAAAGCCAGAGTAGAATGTAAATAATTACATATTTAAGATAACATTAGCAATAGGATTGGGCCATAAGTAATAACAAAATTAACATTAGCAATAGGATTGGGCCATAAGTTATAACAAAATTAACATTAGCAATAGGATTGGGCCATAAGTTATAACAAAATTAACATTAGCAATAGGATTGGGCCATAAGTTATAACAAAATTAACATTAGCAATAGGATTGGGCCATAAGTAATAACAAAATTAGCAAAGCCCAACCTTGACCAAAAATATGATTATTTGAGTAATGAAGTATTACGCATTTTAAAGCAGCTTAATAACCTAATTTATATGGTTACAGATATTACAACCAAATATTAGCCATTTTATACTTTATACAGCTATTTTACATTATAAACACCATATAAAATACAAATCATGGGTTTTGCGCAAAATGATTGTAACTCGCTCTTTTCTTATATTGAGTTTCAACTGTTTTGCGCTAAACCTGTGAAAAGTCTAAGAATATGTGTGTATGGCCATACCATTACAACGTTGGACTTTTATAGTCAGATCCACATTTGTTGAAATTACATCCAAATAATCACATTCCACCATCTTGTTTCCTTCAGCAAGAAACTTTATCCTTACTGCTCTATACTAGGGGACTGGTAGCGGACTCAAGAGTAATTAATCTAGTAACAAGAGATGTAATGTGGAAACCGGATTTAAAAACTTAAACGCAAAAATTACAAAGGGAAATAATCCATAATAAAGGCAGGTAGAGTTGTGGTTATTTTCTAATTCTGTTCATCACATGGTATGTTATCATTGTATGAAGTTTTATAAAGACCCGACAATAAATGGTAGAAATATATGGTAAAGAAAAACTTTAACACAATTGTTAAAGACACCAGACCCCCGCCCGCCCACCCACCTGCCCGGGTTTTGCCAAACTATAAGTCATATTTTTTTGCTAAAAAATCCGGCTAATGATACGTCAATCTAAGTTGAACATCAACTTACCCTGGGTCCTCTAGTTTCTTGTTTCTCTGATTTTTCTCTCATTTGTTCTAAAGCAACATGAGCATTCAAGTACACAACCATAGGTGTTTCCATGGAGATGTAAGCTACCTCAGTTCTACCAGATAACTGATCTACAGTTAAAGAACTTTGGTTCCATAAAAAGATTTTGTGTATGTTTTAAGATATTACCAAATTTTACAGCCATTGATGACCCTTACCAGAATATATCCGACACTACAAACTAGCCAGTTCTTCAGATTCAAGAAGCAAGTATCATTTACATACATGTATATTGTGGGTTTAGTGCAAAACAGTCATAACTCAATATAAGAAAAAAAGTGAGATACAACTGTTTTGCCCAAACCTGCAATATATTGTAGTTTATCTAGAACTCTGAAAAGTGAAGTGATGTAGATAAAGGGCCAAAATGCATCAAACAGATATCACATAGGGAGGAGCAAAAAATGGCAGAGAGGAGAATTTTTTTGCAGTTATATACTTTTTGCAAACACCCTTAAATTTTATTTATTTTTATATTGTAAGAGCAGTTATCCCATGGTGGGACGAACGCTTGGGGATCAAGAAGTTCTAGGTTTGAATCACACTAAGGGCATTGCTAATTTCCTTGAGCAAAAAAATAAACCTATGATTGCTTCACTCCATCAAGGTGTAAATGGGTATCTGAGAGGATTCCTAGAATCCTGCATTAGAATAATCAATAAATAAAAGGCATAAACACAATATCATAATTTTAAAAAGAGTATAATCTGCAGCACACCAGACAAATAATTTGTCAATATGTTGAAAGTAAATAAAAGGATACTTTCACTTGTGCGCCATGCCAGGAGAACACAGCAACTTTAGATCCAGCATTAAATGCATACTTTCTTCCTGTAGCCAACTCACTACCAAATACTTCAGCCTTTCCATTTACAAGCTACAATATAAAAAATATCAAAGATTATTTTATCATTAGTTTGGCAGTTAGTAGATATGGTTGTGGTCAATCTATCCTTGACAACAGCAATTTTTTTTCTTAGACAAATAATAATTCAAATGAAATATGGAAAGTTCAATGTTGAAAGAAGAAAAAATATGTACGAGGGTCACAGGACCTCAGTTGAGCTTAAAAATTTTAAACTAGGTATGTTTGTAATTTATAGCAACAATGCAGAATCAGTGTTTTTTTTATATATTCAGACCTTTTTTTTCCCTTACATAACAAGGGCCGTTTACAAGTGCCTTCCCCTTCTGAAATTCTTTTCCCAAAATTTGGAGTTCACCTAGGATTTTTTGTTCCCCTATTTATGAAATTGCAATAAAATTTCCCCAAATGTTCTACATAAAGAAAGGCCCAGGAACCTTCCCAAAATGCTGAAAAAAGCCCTGATATTATTACCTCAAGTTGTACAGTGGAACCAGCTTCTACTTCAAATCTCAACTCTGCTTCTTTATCTAACTGGAACTCCTCAACTCTCTGAAAAAAAAATACATATAAGGAGTTTCTTTCTTCAACTCGGAGCAGAATTTATTTACCTTGCGGCAAGGCTTGCAG
Organism: Mactra quadrangularis; assembly: GCA_025267735.1. Classification (NCBI taxonomy): domain Eukaryota; kingdom Metazoa; phylum Mollusca; class Bivalvia; order Venerida; family Mactridae; genus Mactra; species Mactra quadrangularis. The sequence goes on along the minus strand of CM046300.1, from coordinate 47,431,251 downwards.
CTTCCATTAGTTTAAGATCTTCAGCGACCCCGTGTGTATACTGTTAAAAAAGCGGCTTATAAAGTTTTGGAAGCTAGAACTTGCTGAAAGTAATATTTCTACTGGTAAATTTTCTAAATGGGATCTCCCTGCGATTACTAAATTCTCTTAATGATTTTAATCAGGGCTCGAATTTAACAAAAACTTGGACTTGCAAATTTTTGCAAGTTGATTTTATTTCAACTTGCAAAATGAAAAAATTCACTCCAAATTTTAATAGCATACATGTAGCGTCTATTCATATATTTTATAATGATATATGCAATATAAAAACAACTTAGTACTGTATTTAACTATTTATGTATTATCGTGGCATAGACAAAGAATATCAAACCTGCTTTACTGTGACTCTTTGAATTTTAATTAATAGTGACTATCAACCTATCTGGCTGTTTCAATGCTGATTTGAGCCTCGTTAGTTTGGACAGAAATATTTTTTCAGCGATTTCAACTCGCAAAACTTTGCAAGTTGAAATTAAAGTTACTTGCAATTTCTAAAATCCACTCGCATTTTGTGAGTATGCGAGCTTAAATTCGAGCCCTGTTAGTAATTGTCATCTCTTTACTCACTTCTTTTATCTCCATATTGCCCGTATTTACAAGTTACATATTATGCACCGTAATAAAATTGTCGTGATTGACATTATTAAGTCTAAATAATAGCAGTAGGCGTGGCCAAGCAGTTACAACGTTGGACTGGAATTCATTGGATAGTTAATCTACCCCGTTGTTTCCTAGAAGCAAGAAACTTTATCCTACTAGCTCAGAACTGGGAAACCAGAAAGCGGAATCGGAAGTAATGAATCTATGATGTAAGAACTTTTTTCACAATCGAGTTACAAATAAATTAGTATACCATATGTTAAACCATAAGAAGAAATGTATCCGAATAGTACATATCCGAAATTTAGTACTGAAATAAGTGCATGTACTTAACAAACGTTATCTAGACGAAAATCAAAGAAATCGTTGATGTTACATTGAAGAAAAATTAAAGCTTACCTCATCTTTGTCACCCATATTTACATCTGAAGCTTGATTTATCAATAAATTGCCATTTCCACGATTCACACAATTTTCTAGTTATCGTTCTTGAGTAACTAAGGTAGACAACTCTGGGGTTTTTTTTAAAAATGGACTCAAACTTCAAACCACAATTACTTCCCCTGTTTTCACACATCCAATGTTGTTAATCATGGAGTAATTTAATTTAATTTATACCATCAAATACATTTACTGGGCTAGCTAGACTTGACTCTGAACCGGACATAAAAAGTATCCCTGCCTAGAGTAACTTTTAATCTAGGGTTGAGAGTTAAATTTGTAATTTTTGGATAGGCCTACACATTTCCAATTATGAATCTATAAGTAAGCAGATTGCCGACTTTGATAAGATTTGAAATACAAGGGCTCTATCAAATGATAATTAATCCAACATCATATCCATTAGCCAAATCAGTGTCCTAACAAGTGCTAAAATTTATCACTGTAACGCAAAGTCTTCATTAAAAACACACACATACATACAGCCCCACACCCTTAGACAACTTAGAGTTGTCATTAACACTTGTCGTTTCAGACCTTGGCCGATTCAAACCCATTGAGTAGGCCACGGTAGTGCACAAGTCTACCAATCGAGGGGTTGTAGGTTCAATTTCCCGCGCTGGCATACTTTTATGGAGCTTGGTCGTGAAATAATTTTCTACGGCCATTCTCCCTCCTACCACTGATTCTAAATCATGTAGGCTAGTAGTCAATCACTGACAGAAGTATGCAACTAGAATTAACAGCTAAATCCAGAGATTTAACCTTTCCAGGAACAGTGAGTAGGTGGACTGACTGCAATGATATAACCTATACAATGCGTTGCCACTGCGTTAAACCCAAACAAAAAAGACTGGAATTCTATTTTTTATTAAATCCTTTTCAAAAATTAACATTGAGTAAAACATTATGATATAGGGAAACATCACAGTTAATTATATCAAAGATTAAAATTTACAATTTTTAACAATCAAATTATTACACAGTATACATGTATCTTCTATAAAACCATAGCCAGTCTTGTTTAACCTGTTAATTTTAGACATATGAAGGATTTACTCTACCAAGAGCAGTCCAAGGACGGTTCCCTTGACTTTCCAAGCACTTATCTCCATGGGTGCAGGATTGAAAATTTTGAAAAACCTGAAACCTGTAATTCGAAACCATTTTTCTTCATAATTTAATTGCAAAACATTGTCTAATTTGTTGTGAAAAACCTGAACTTCAGGCATACATGTATGCCTGAAAACTTGCACCCATGTATCTCTTGATAAGACTTAGTAAAACACAAAATTTCATGTAGTCTTTCACTTTGAAAAATTTTAGACATAAATTATTAAGTGAAATGGGGAATACCTCTTAAGTAAATTATATAGATATAGAACCACATAGTAATACAGATGCAACACCAATGAAAAAGTAAAAGTTTATATATTTTTAAAGTCCCTTCCAGTCCATTGTCAGATACCCACAGTCAAACCATTAACATTACATATTTAAACTGTGGATATCCGACGATGTTTATAGACACCTATCACAAATATTACGAAAATTGCACGAAGGTGGCAGTGAATAATCACTGTGGTGAAACTGTGAGATAATAATGTTTATGTTATCTAATAAAATGTGATTGTCGTAAAAAAATATATAACTTGCAGAAAATAAAATTATCACAATAATACAAGTACAGTAATGTTTCTATTAAGCGCTCCTGAGCCATGTATATCTGTTTACAATATTTCCTTGTTGTCATTTTTAGACATACATGTATTTAATAGCAATGACCAGTACAATGGATTATATTAACAAGTTTGATAATTGTTGATTATATTTTTTAAACATTATTTGTCCTTAATAGTAAAGGTAAATTTTTGTCTAGAAATTCCAGCGGGACGGGGTATCAATAGCCATAATTGTCACTCCAATGTTTTTTTCCATCTGCGCACAGGGGGTACAAACAAACTTTTTACACATTATTGCTTAAAAGCACAAATACAGATTATATTGTATTGTAAATGCACATTGTTGTGTATAGGCCAGAGGCCTGTTTATACAAATAAAGAAACTGTTCATTGCAACAGTTAAAGTTTGTTTGTACCGCATGGAAAACCATAATATTTGAATTTCAGATATAGTCTATTAGAAATGGAGCGCTACATAGAAGCAATATGGTACATATGTGAAATATACACAGATGACTTTGGAATGTACAGAAACAAAAACAATTCTAGATCAATATATTTAGACTACTTAGGCTACAACAAGTTGATCATGTGTTCTATGGATTTGCTAGCACCTAAATTTTGACCATTTTTACAAAAAATATTTTTATTTCCTCGCTTGCTCATAAAAATTTGGTCTAACTACTATATAAAGCAACTGAATTAAGATTTTTTAAATTTTGTTTCCTTCGCTCACTCGCCCCCATTTTTTTCCTGAAAAATCTGTAGAACACATGATCAACTAGTTGTTACCTATTACATAAATGGAGGAAGACAGTCAACAAACATCTTTTTGGCTTCCCTTTTTTCAAGTATAACATTGTAATACATTGTTATCTGCTAAGGAAATTTGCAGTTTTGTTAAGAGATCCCTTCGAGTCTCTAAAATAGATCCATCATTTATGATGCTATCGTAAATCAGCACACAAAAATACAAACAATCTAAACCAGTTGTAGCCCTGTATAGAAATAGTGAGGGTGTCCAATGCTATCAAGAAGCAGATCTTCTCAGCATTGTCACTACTCGACACTTCATTTACACTCAAGTTCTAGCCAGGGTCTGCACATTATGCATCTGTATGGAGCAGACGGACCCTGGTGAAAATTAAACCCACAACACAACAACAAACAACACTATCACAGTGAGTGACACAAATCACAGCCACCATATTGCAGACTTAGCGCAAAACAGTCAAAACCCACTTTTTTTAAAATTGAGTTACAACCGTTTTGGACTAAGCCCGTAATATATTCCTAAGTGGTATCACAAGTTTTTCAAACACACATAAGACCAATATTCCATCATGTTTCTAGACACATATTGAACACAGTTATATATATATCAAGATGTTGTTACTGTCTTCTTTAAAGCTTGTGCAGCAGTATATATCTCTCTTAACTGTTTCTTTCTCTCAGAGTGACAACCTGTAAGTAACATGTTCATGGTATGAGTATTATGTAAAGTCAAATAGGTTTAACGATAACTAAGAAAGAATCTGAATATTACCGAGTAAGTGAACATTTTAAGAACTTTTTATGTAAAATCACTTTTTCTTAAAATCAGGATTTTGTCCATGGTCTTTTGGAGGGCACTGCATAATGAAAACAAAAGGCAAATACAGGCATCATGCCTAACTAATTATTGAATAAATTATGATACAAAATTATTTTAGCTTTGTCAATTTTACAACAAATTCTTATCATTAAGAATAAGCTTCCTGGTCCTCCAGTACTGAACTACATGAAGTAAGTTTTTTTTGCTAAAGGAAACAATGTGGAAGGTTCTGGATATAATTTGAACAATTAAATAACTGAATATCTAATGATTATCCGTCCAATATCATAACCACTTGACCACTCCTGCTCTGGCAATATAATTAACCTTGATATACATACCTAAGAAAGAGTTTGGTGTAGCAGACATTCCATTAACAGAACATTCCATACTACCATCATCAGCGAGTACAGCGCCGTCATCCCATATAAGATCAAAACCACCAACTCTTTTCTCTTTACCAGTTAACCTTTAACAACAGAAATAATGTTTTATTTGTAAAGTCTACAAAATTAGTGGGTGTCCGTTTGACCGGGATAAATACTTTTTAGTTCAGGCAGCCAAAAATTTCTACTGGGCAACTAAAAGTCAACAAGTATTATATAGTGTTTGCTACTAAATCGACCTGTTAGGGCAATCACTTTCATATCCTAATTTCGTAGCCTGTTTATGTTTTCAAAAAAATATATCAATGTTGACATTGGATAATAAATTGACTCTTTCTTTATTTAGTAATATATTATGCCCGCTCCTACAGAGTATCAAGCAGAGCAGTTGTCAGTCACTGACAGAGGTAAGAGCCGAGTACCTTTAACAACAAAAATAATGTTTTCTTTCATGCCTTACAGTAAAATGTGGTGATATTTGATGAAAATATAATTATAGTGAAAATATAAATGTCATATTTTTATCATGGTGAAAATATAATATCAAAATGACACCATCTTAAAAGATATAAAAAAAACTCATGTAGCTCAGAAAATGACATTTTTTGCTAGTGGCAATGCCTTTTTTAAAAACATGTTTTGGAAGCTTATATTGGTGAAATAAAAATCAATCTTACACTAAAGTCAATGAACACCGGTATATAGTTTGGGTTAAGAGATAAAAGTAAAGTAAAAAATTTTAGACAGGAAAATTAAGATTTTCTTATTTAAAATCTGTTGACGTCTTGTACCGGAGCCAATATTGACCCCAAAAGGTTATATTTCTTACCTGTTCTCTAAATCTAGAACATTTAATACATCATTTAACACTCCATATTTTAAATCATAATCATCTTTACCACTGGCTGTTAACGACGGGGAAGCATTGATTTCTATCAACCATCTGGAAATATATAAATAGAAACTATCTTTATTCTTCATGTTTTTGACCATTTGGCTGATCAAATAGATAGGGGTGTAACAATACAGTAAAAACAGTATTGCAATATATTGCAATACACGAAACCCGTATTGCAATATATTGCAATACATATTGTTCTTTGCATAGCATGAATTAATGCATGGGCAACGTCTTAATTTTATCAACATTGTACATAGGTATTTGTATTTTCAAATGATCTAACACGTATTACGCAAATGTTTGAATAAATTAAAAAAAGGTTTTGAATGGATTTTCAAAGATAAATATTCTCTCACTTTACGAAAAATATTTCAAGTTTCCGAACACATTTTAACATTAATTCAAACATTTAAATTTCAGACTCTGATAAAAACACTCAGTATGGAACATAACTAGAAAAACCGGTTCAGAGAAAAATGAACCAGTTAAAAACCGTCAGAAGTCGTATTGCAATATTAACCGGTATATCGGTTAACCGTTACACCCCTACAAATAGATTTTATGTTCAACTTTCACAAGCAGGTAAGTTTTCCACCTTACAAACAATTAAACAAACAAGAGCAAGTTAATGTATTTGTGCTTTAAAAGTCAAAGTTAAATACAACATGAAACCTTCATTATCAAAACAATGATTATGGTAATGTATAACAGTCAACTCACCATTGACTTTTATGTTACTTATATCAGGGGCGGATCCAGGAATTTTTTCTAGGGGGGTCCAAACTTTCGAACCACAACCACATTATACACATTTTGCAGAATAATGCAACATATTAATAATAAAAACTACATAACCATTAAAACTATGTTAAGCATCGAGAAAATTTGCTTCATGCTACTCAAAAAATGACTTACAGTAAAGAAAAACACTGATGAACAGGTACATTTTGGTAATTCTAGGGGGGTCCAGACCCCCCAGACCCCCCCCCCCCCCCGCTGGATCCACCTTTGTATATATCAAGTTTATTACTTTGAAAACATTTATATAGAAAACATAGAAACTAAATCAGTGGCTTGTAATACATATTCTTACTAAAACAAATAGTTTCCAACTTACGGTTTAAGGTTAGCATCAAGTAAAACATCATATCCATACATTTCAAAACAGTGTTTATCATTAATTATAATCTTCTGTACACTTTGTAAACTTTTTATTATAATATTATCTATACCTTGAAATACTGCTTGGGCCTAAAATAAATACAAACATATTTACATAGGTGAATGTTCAAAACTTTTTAAAATCATGAAATTCTTCTTTTGCAAGATTTCAGCTGCTTTAAAAGGAATGAACAAAATATTACATCTATTAAGATTACATGCGTTAAAGTTTTAAAGTCAGCTTTGAGAGTAAATAATATATAACAACCCCCTCTAATTTTCCCAATTTCAGATCAAGGTAATAACATCATCATCATCATCATCATCAACATCATCATCAACATCATCATCATCATCATCATCATCATCATCATCATCAGCAGCAGCAGCAGCAGCAGCAGCAGCAGCAGCATTATCATCATCATCATCATCATCATCATCATCATCATCATCATCATCACCATGACAGACCAATGGTTTTCATATACTTCAGATAAACAACAAAATCATCACCACCATCTTCACGTTGCAATACCCAAGTTTGTTTTTCCTTTATTTTTGGTAAACAATAGTAACAACCGCATTATAATAATTCGAGGGTTCTCTGCAAGACTGCATTAAGTGCATGGCGTAAAAGGGCAAGTTGCTACAGTCTTGCGGGAAACCCTCATATTTAATCGTCATTATGGCCATCATGCTGCGATAAAGGTATAAAATAAAATAAAGTAAACTTACAGCATCAGAACCATGTTTAGCAGTTAAATATTGTCTAAGTTGTTGTGTTGCCCATTTACATCCTTTATCAGGATCATAATCTGGGGCTGTTTTCTGTACAGCAACATTAGTTAAATGTACATCTAACATTTACGTTAAGGTATTCAACTTCAATATGTATATTAAAATTAAAGTCAGTTTGCCTTGAAATCTTCAGACCATCTTGTGACTTTCAGTGAACTGATTTTGAGTGAAGTGTTTAACTATTATTAGATTTAAAATCAGTTTTGGATCAATTTAACAAGCAACATTAACACAGTGATAATAACAATAGATATGATCAGTCAAAACTGTTCTACAGTACAACCACTCTTGAACAACACCCACGGGGAGGGACTAAAGTGTGTTGCTGTTCAGAGGTTGTTGCTCTGCAGATGTTAAATTCAATTAGAATTACACCTAAGGAAAATATCAAAAGCAGTTGTTGTGCAGGGGATTTGTTTTTAGAGGGCCACTCTGCAGAGGCTATACTGTATATTGGATAGCAGTCTAATTTTGATAAAACTAAAAGGATTTAGAATTATACAGGTAATTGATTCATATTCTTAAGGCTCTTATGAAAAATGAAAGGTTTTAAAGTAAAAGTAAAGAATTTTTAAAGTTTTAAATGTTCTACCAGAAACCTTTAGTCAGTATTCACTTTTAAATTTTCTAGAGGACTATCCTGATTTCTTATGTTATGTAGAACAAGGCAAAATCCACAACTGGCTTGACTATACAATTTTATAGTCATTATCACCAGCCCAAATCATTTTCAGTCGACCTAGGTTTCAGACTAGTTGGTTAAATCCATAACTGCCATAGTTACTGCCAGTAGTAAGTAACTGCTGAACTTGCATGCTCGGGGCTCTACATTTATGGTCGTCTTATTGCCCCTGAAAACCTATATTTGTGTTTGAGCAACTTGTTACTGTTAATATGCTAGAAAACATTTGGTTTGGGCGAGTAACATATAAAGCTGGTTGCCCAACTGGGCAACTAACTTATGATATCATCAAACAAGCACAACTGCTATTAAATAAAGGATACATGCATCTTCTATTGAATCTAATGAAAACCTAGAATTTGAAAATCTAGCAAAACCAGATCTGTATAACCAAACTTTCAGTGGATTGTACTGAAATGAAATACAAATAAATAAAATAGCAAAATTTTATAACACAAATGCTAACACAATAGTCAATTTCATTTATAAAGAGAAAGAAGCATAATAAAGCAGGCAAGGTCGAGTGGTTAGGTCCTTAAACTGGAAATTATTAGATAGCCAGCTCCACATTGGTTCAAATTCCATCCAAAATCCATCTTGTTGTTACCTTGACTAAGAAACTTTGTCCTACTAACTCAGTACTGAATGAGGATGGGGACTCAAGAGTGATTAATCTTAGTAAGAATTTATTGAGATAAAATAAATTTGTATAAACTAAGCATATTGCAGTGATTACTTGTTTCATTGAGATTTTATGAATAGCATACATGTTACAGAGATTGTTAATGTTGTTATTGTTAAATATTTTATTAGTTTGTAAATTAATTCAAAATAACCATACTTCAAATCCAGTCTGCGAGGTTCTGTTCTGCTAAAGAAATACCTTAGTTTTCCGAGGAACCAAGATAACTCACTTGACACCAAGGACTATTGTGGTTTAAAATAATATGAAAATACTTACTGATACAACTAACACATAAACTCTAATATCAAACTTTCTACCACCAATTAAATAAGGATTTTCTATATATCTTTGTACAACATAAGTTTCTGGTACTTCTCTGTTTGGATCTGTTACTGGTTGATATTCTCCCTATAATATAGATGTAATAAAATACAGTAAAGTTTGGCTTAAAGGACCACCTTGGTAACAAAATAATGTGATTTTTGTAATCAGTATAGCATAGTATATAATCCTCACTGACATATTATGATAAGTTAGATCAGTCAGTCAATGAGGCGTCTCATTACAAATACATGAATGATGGATTCAATTCCAAGGTGGACCTACATGTATATACTTTAATGGAGTTTGGTCATAAAATATACTCTAAAACCAGTCTATCAAAAGTCAGCCACTGTCCAGAGTCTATGATTTTACAAGTTTAAAAGCTTATGTCCAGAAATCTAGGCGTATCAAAGGAATGTGAGCAGGACAACCGACTGCCACAATATAAATGTACAAATGTAACTGATATAACAGTTGAAAAATGGCATACATTTTTCTGACATAGTTTCAAAAATCACATGTTCTTACCTTTTTCCAATCTGTAATATCTTTAAGTTTTCTAAACAAGAATATTCCACGACCTTGTGACTTTGCTGCTGGTTTCATTATCCATATAATACCTGGACTTTTCTTGAATTCTTCAACAAAAATATGATACTCACTCTAAAAGTAAAAAAGATATCTAGTTTTTATAATGGTTCATTTTTTCCAAAAAAAAAGGTCCTATCATAGTGAATTGTCTGAAAATTAAGAGCTAAGAGTTTATTTACAAAATAGACTATGATTTGCGTAATGTATACATTGCAACATATTTACATACCAAGTTTCATCAATATAGCTAGATACTTTTTTAGAAATACCGGGATCAAGATTTGAATGGACAGACAGACGGATAACTGAGGAAAAATCCATAGTTCATCTGATGTTAACTCCAGAAGGGAATAACTAATAATAGTTGTTTCACTCTTCACAATATCAATGTTTACAATTGTTGCCATGCCTACAAATACCTGTATGAGACTGATGATCATTGTTATACTATTGATTCATACATAGATAATAATACTTACTGGTAATTCATAAGTAGTAGGAAAGAAATCAAAAGTTTCAGCTTCCTTTTTTCCAAGTTCTCTCTCAGTCTGTTTTCTCAATCTTTTTAAATTTTTAACCATTAAATTTTTCCGTGTCAGCTGTAGAATGAAAAAAGTACAGGTAAATGGGGTGAAATAATAGTATAATATTGAAAAACAGAATATGGCAAGAAAATCCCCAACACCAACGGTATTTTTTGTCAATAATAATATTCATAATATATGAGTACTGTGAGTTTCTAATGATGGACTTTGGCTACTTATGTTAGACCTAAGTCTTATGGTTCTAAAACTTTCAGTGAATGGACTGAACAACTAAATCAAAGACATTGACCCAGGGACCCAAAAATCATTAGGCCCAGAGTATTCTTATCAACTACATGTACATGGGGCCAACTTTCTACCATGTATGATCACTGCTAGTTTAATAGTAGTTGATTTATTGATCAGAGAACAAATCTGAATGCAGTTCACTGTGACCTTGACCTTGGCTTTGACCCCAGTGAACCCCAAAATCTATAGGGATCTTAAACTGCCCATAGCTAACCTTTCTCCAAAGTTTGATTACTGTAGGCTTAATAATTGTAAATGAGCAGACAATAACAAACCAACAGACTAACAGACGGAGAAGCCCCATCCTATAATATGTCACAAAGTTTACTTCAAGTGTATAAGAAGAAGTTACATAGTAACCTTCAGTTCATTGAGAAAAAAGCTGCAGCAGTATTCAAAATATGAATTTAATTACCTTAATTTTATGACATAGATTTTAAGATACCATTCAAAAACACTACCAAGCGATATCTGTTGACTTGATTTATCGACAGTAACGGAATCACCCGAGTGGTTTTCCAAATGATACCAATACATGTATTATATTTTGAAACTATTTCCCACTTTAAATTTCTTTATTTCAGGAACGATCCAAGTCAGTGGTAACGAAATCCATGTAAATCTGACTAAACTTACTAACCTCGTAATGATTTCTAAAATGTAATATTTTTTGATGTTCTTGTAGAAACATGGTATCATAATTAGCATGTAACCATTCTCTATCACACCAGTAGAAATCCCAGTCACCATCACTGTAATATACAGACAATTAAAACTATATTAATACAACCAACAGTATCCTCATATACTGAGCCATCTATTGTTACCTTTACATTTTTGTAAACATATGATTTGTTTTGAGTTTTTACTAATATTTGAGAATACAAGTAAATCTGTGAGCTAATGCTCACTAGTGATACCCCCGCAAAAATCTAAAAATATGCGACAAACAGGAAGTAGATGAGCAAGGAGCATGAAATCGCTTTACACCACATGGGACTATGGGATGAAGCAATATGCAAAGTATTAGGCTGCTGCATGTTATAGTTGCTGAGAAAACTGTGACGAAAATTTTGTAATGGACAGACGCACGCACGAACGCACGCACGGACAAGAGTAAAACAGTATACCCCCCTCTTCTTTGAAGCGGGGGTATAATTACTTGTATATTATCATTGTTATTCCAAATTTATATAGCCTATTTATTCATGTATAAGCATGTTCAAAAGTGCTTTACAGATACAATGTAATTTTAAGAAAATTAAATGAAAAACATTACAAAATGATATTAAAAAATGTGTATGGACATAAAACAGTCAACAAATTATGCACCTAAATATTTAGTACATAAGATAATTATCAAATAAACAGATAAAACGACTAGCACTTATATATTAAAAAAATATACAAGTATTACATTACTATCCTTGAAATGTTACTATCTATAATAAATATCCTAAATTGTAAAATATCCATTTTATTATTTTTTATTCCATTTTATTGTTCTACATAGAATATTTTCTCGTATTCTCATGGTTTCTCATAATCTCGTGTCGTAATAAAAATGGTCCGAACCGACGCTCGCGACGATTGGTAATATCCGAAAATACGTCAACTTTTTACTCTGATCAATATCAAACTCGCCCCAAGTACAAAAACGACAAAAGACCGTTAGAAACCCTAAATATGAGTGAAAAAGCGTATTAAATTAGCAATTTTATATGAAAAACTTCATAATCCTCCCCAGAATAACTGTTTTAACGACTCGTTTTTTGCAAAAGCCGTCAAAAGTAGGTCATGCATCATTATTACGTAGATGCTTTGTCACACAAAGGTTAAACCCCAATAAATTCTACATTGCAGTTCAGAAAGTGTGTTCCACGCCAATTGAAATAAAAATCCAATTACACGATTATTGTTGTGCCTTATTTTGAATCAAAATTGAGCTGTGATCACTGTGTACCACTTAGCTTTAGCACCTAAGTATGGGTTTTCAAGCTAAACTGAGTTTCTGAAGATCTGTTGTCAGTAAGGAGAATTTGTATGAAAATAGACCACAGTTTACCATAGTTTTTTTTATAATTATTGCACTTAAATTGCCATTTTTTTAATGCATATGTTAAGCCTGATATCAAATTTTCTTCATTCTCAGTACCATGGCACATTTAAATGTCCGTTAGAATATAAAAAACTCATTCCACAGATTAAAAAACTCGCCAAAATGTTTAATTTAGAGTGAATTAAGAAATCTGAACTGAATTGTAGAATAAATATGTCACATAGTTACGAGGCTTGACAGCCAATCAAAAACCACGAGAATATGAGAAAGCTCTTCAGTGATCCAGAGTAACAGGTAATCGTTTTAAAACGTCAAATTGACCTATTTATCCGTAAGTTTTGCTATTTTCGTCGCTTGAACATTGTAGACGAAAGTTTTGTGTATTTTTTTGCAACAATATAAAATTAAGACATTCCTCTGATTTGCGCCTGATACCCAAGTATAGTCTTAACCCCACGAGAATACGAGAACACAGGATATATGTTTGATGAATGATCTGTTAGCTGAGCAGCTACAATGAGTATTGTTAAATTTTATTCAACTGTCAGTGGCTCATACTTTAACCCCACTGATTTGAATACTCACTTCAGTACATTTGTACTTACCATCATTAAAAATAGAAATCCACATGTATAGGAGTTATCTAACAAACATCAAAAATTTAAATCATCAAAGTTAATGTATACACCACTGACAGTTGAATAAAATTTAACAATATCATTGACTCACAGATTTCAGATGTAAAATGAAACAAGGCTGAAGATAGTGGTAGGGGTAGCTATGTAGGAGTTTGGAAAGACAATATACTAAGAAAAGTGATATATGCTACCATACCATTTCAATTAACATTTTTTCTTAGTTTTGGTATAAACCATAGGCACTTTTCAGCATTGGTACATAAGTTCCTCTATTAGAATCATCAAAATATATGGTTTTAATAGCAGAATGGTTTTGTAATAGGGTCATTCATTTGGGAAAGAAAAAATGTCAAAAATCTCATAATTTTGCAATAATCAAGGTGGTTTCTACAGCAGAAGTTTACCGCACTACAAAATGTTGGAAAGTGCATATGGTGTGTATTACCATAACATACAAATAAGAAGTTGCTGAATTGAGGGTTGGATAAATAATAAAGATGAAATATAAATAAATAGAAAAAAACAATTACAAACATCAGTTCAGAATTGCAAGTCTATCTATGAAATTAATCACAAAAGGAAATTTTAAAATAGAAGAGTAACCAAAAGTGAAAAAAAGAGCCACAGACCCATAACATAAAATTAATCATAGGAGAAAATTAAAGATGCAAAGGAAATCTAGTATAAAAAAAGAGTAACCAAAAAGTACAGTTGTAATTAGAATGGTCATTTTCTTTTCCATAAGATAAATTTGAAAGACAAATCTTCTATGAATTAGTACTGACTTTTATCACCAATGTATTAAATAACTACTAGATATTTATTAAGTCTACTTTAATGAAGGGATGCAGTCTACGAAATTAGTGGGTGTGCGGTTGCCCGGAACAACCACTTTTCCGTTTGGGCAACCAAAATTCTGCTAATGAAATTGCTTGCTCTTAAATGATCTGTTCAGACAACCACTTTCACATCCTAATTTCGTAGACTGGGATACATACAGGACTACATATAAGACAAATAAAATGCTACCACACAAACTCACATAGTTCTGGGGGTAGGAGGTTGAATATATGAACCCCGGGGTATGACACTGAAAAGCATGACATGATGAAATTTATACGAAGAAAACTCTAAATACAAGAAAATACACTGAAGGTTGCCCGCAAGACTGTAGTAGTTGCATTGCATTAAAGAGCGAGTAACTACAGTCTTGCAGGCAACCCTCGACATAAGAAAAATGAAACAGCAGAAAAGTGCAACATCGTAACAATGATGAAATCTATATGAAGAAAATTCTGAATAAAAATACACATGACAAACTCAAACTGCAGACTGCACAACATTATAATTATTGTCAAAATTTAATTACAAAATTTTAAGAATACAGATATAGTTAGGTATGTCAATTGATGTTTTGACCTCAAAGTGACCTTGAAACAAAGGTCAAGCAAATGATGAACAGTTTATGTACATAGAAATAATAACAAACAATACAGAACATGTATTTTTTATCAGATCTACAGAATAACATTTCTATTTTAAAAGAAGAATCTATTTGTTTTGACTTTATCATAAACAGTTTACAGCAATTTAAAATAATTGATAAGCTTTAAACCTTTATGTTGCTTTTCTGAATTCAAGGACTATTCAGTCAATTCACAATAATAGGTTAAATTTAACTCATGACCCACAGACATGATGTTTGGCCATAGAAAACATTAACCAACATGACCAACAATCCATAAAGGTATGACATTGTAGGTTTAGCAATGGAATCAAACCCACAATATCTGAATTTGTATCCAGACCTGCTGCTAACCAGGGATTCTATATAACAGGGATTTGTAACGAAAGGGCTTTTTTGAATTTTCTTGGTCGTCACTGTCAATAACTGACTGAAGCAGGCAGTACAAACTATTCCAGAGTTTAAAAACTTGATTTGTGTTTTTGTACATGTCTTCCACGCAACTTGTGAATGTTTCTGAAGTTTTTGACAACAAAGCGTTGCAATTATGACCAAAAATATGACTTTAGGTGATGTAAAATGGGGCTAAAAATGGCAGTTTGGCGGGAAATGCATTATTTTGTGAAACAGTCTGTGAGCGTAATTTACCTCAAAATCATCTAGAAACACATTTATGTCAATTTGAATGGTACTGGTACAAAATTTCATGTGAATATCTTTATTTAAACTTGTTATACTTTTTTTCCATATTGGCCTAAATAATAGCGACAACAGTGAAATTTGATGAAAATCTATTACATGTACTTATCGTTAAATCCCTGTTATATAAAATCCCTGCGCTAACTGAGCAAAGAAGCAACAATTACCAGCACTAAATCATGTATGAGTAATGGGTACAAAATTTCATTTTAAAATATAAGACTAAAACTAATGAAGCCTAGGACCAACTTCAAAATAAGCAAAATTTATATAAAAATTAGCTGATTTTATATAATTATAAATCTACTACAAATTGTATTAGCTTATAGTGCTACAGTAAAAAAATAGAAAAATGTTCAACAAAATTTCAACAGCAAAATAACACCTATATCCTTGTGCATTATTCCTACCTTGATTTTGTACTTATAGTTCCTGTAGAAGTCTGGTTGCTAGGTAACGTAGACTGGTTACTATAAAACATATAACACATGACAAACATATGATATTTGACAGACATATCAACATTAAGACAATTGATATACTAGTACATTGTATCTAACTGGATTGAACATATTCTACATGGTAGATATTGGAAATTTAAATTTTAAGCTGGTATATGTGAAAATACACAATTTTTTGTCTCTTAGAATATTCCAGTCTTATATAAAAATCAATATTTTTTCTAAATACATGTACTCTTTTATTGCTCTGTATACTCAACGTTTCGGCCCCTAGGCCTTTGTCTAAGGTCTCTTCCTTTTTTATGAAATTACATTGCATTGTCAATATTGAGGTCCATGATGAGGTCATAATGGAAGCCAGGTAATGTACAATCCAGCAACAGATCAATGGTAAAAAACATCATCCAAACAAAGGGAGATAACTATGTAGAATGTAATGATAATTTTGAGGTAAACATGAAATAAAGGCAGGCAGAATGTTGAAGTTTTTCCAAAAATGGATAATGAATGCCCTTAAGCAAACAAATGTTGAAAAAAAAGTCTGTGGAAACCTGGTTACTGATTGGCTGATACGTAAAAACCAACAGGTATTGAGTTATTGACAGTCTGGCTCAGGTTCTAGGGTAGAAAACATGGTGCTTTAGTTAAATTTGCCAAATGAATACTGTCACCCAAGAAACATTTATGCATGCAATATTTCACTTTTTGGAGATGACAGACTATGACAAGATTATACACCTTTGGGAATTCATACACAGGGCAAAATGCACAAAATAATAATCAGAATTACAATCATAATTATCTCCTTTTGTTTTTTAAACACATACAGCATGGTAGACGTTTACATGTAAAATGAAAAATTTACAGAAATGTTTGGCACAAACAATGATCTGAAATGAACAAAATGACCCGATGTATCCAACTGCAATAATATTTGAGGAAAAGAGCCAAAGGTTACAAAGTTATAAAATGATGAAAAGAGTGGATTTTCCAAATGCTTACAATGTACTCTTAAAATTGTTTCAAACTACAACATTAAATATCAATGTAGTCTCATTGATTGGTTCAATCTTTCACTACCATAAGCAGAGTGTATTTGTGCCAAACATTTACATTAAGTGAATGAAATACTTCTACATGAATTACAATGGACATTGAAAGCAGACATTTTGCCTAGCTACGATTTCAGAAAGAATGGCAAGTACTTTTATATGGGAATAAGGTAGCTCATAGAACATAAACCCATTCCTTAACAAAAAATTCTCATTTCTAAGTCAACTTGGAATAGGTAACAAGAGTCTAGGATACAGACAGAGTTCAATCAATTTAAATGCAAATTATCAAGAAGTGAAAACTGTACATACCAAACATTGTTTGACAGACATGCAGTCACCACGCAACTCAAGAGTTTTGTACAAGATCAAAATTTTACAGAACCTAACCAAGTCAATGACAGGAGACATTTTACATATTTTGAATAATTGAAAACTGTGTGAATGAGACCAAACTTTTTGCCAGACAGTCGGTCATGGAACCTCCAGATATAGAAGAACCTTCTATTTTTTACAGGAGTTGCCCGTCTGCCCGCCATGTTTCATGGTGACTGCAGATATAGCATAGAATCCTTATATGGATAAAATATGGAGAGTTGGGTTTCATAAAATATAGGCAATACTTCTGTTGAGAAAAGTTTAGCTCAATAGAAAGTTTTCTTTCTAATGAAAACAGACTTGCTGACTAACAAGTTCTCAGTTATTCATTTCTTACTAACCTTGTTCTGTTTGCTGATGCAGACCCACTGTTAGTATTAGATGTTCTACAAACACATAGATACAATTAATAAATAAAACAATACAATGGTTAGAAAAGACAAACACATAAGTGAGAACATACAAGAATTTAACATATCAAGGATTGCCCGCAAGACTGTAGTAACTTGCTCTTTAACACAATGCACTAACTACAGTCTTGCCAGCAACCCTTGATACATAAGCAGTGTACGAAAGTAGTGGGTGTCCAGTTTTCCGGGACAACAATTTTTCAGTTCAGTCAACCAACAATTTCTTTTGGGCAGCAAAAAATTAGGCAAATGAGATATAGTGCTTGCTCTTAAAATGATCCGTTTAGACAACCACTTTCATATCTTAATTTCGTAGACTGCATAAGTTTAGTACAAACAAAAAATGACATTTTTCAATGATATTTGACTTTTTACTGATAGTACATGTATATTAGGTCATATAATTAACATATTTAAAATAATGGACTTGCCCAAATAATAGGTGAATAAAGTAACAGACATGACTGAAGTGGTATCTTGCATGGAAAACAAAGCTAGTTTGGGTTCTCAGCCAATGAACTAAGTAAATTGATGAAATTACTCATAAATTGAGCTGTAAAAAGACTGTTCTAATTTCAATACAGCACAGGTAATTTCTCCCACATGAAACTAACATAAAAAAGTTTGGTAAAAGTAAATTATAACAGTAAGTACCCTGAAGTTTTATCTTTGCTTGTAGTACCTGCAGATGACACTCTATAAAGATACAGAATAAATAAGATGTAAATGAAATCATATTATTATGTGATTTTAGTGGCGTAACACCCCATTTCAACACTTGTTTTAATGTAATACTAGGGGTGTAACGCCTCATTTTTAACACATTTTAATGTACTATTAGGGGCGTAACGCCTCATTTCAACACCCCAAATGAAATATCAGGTGGTCATGATGGTGGTTACAAACATAAATGACGATGACGACAACAGCAATGATGATGAAAATAACGAACATGCAAGTATTCTCGATGGAGGAGGTACTAGAAATATTGGTTTTAGATACTTTTTCAACTTAAGTTTTAACTATTTATAGTTTTAAAAGTCTAAACGGTTTTAAATTATTCATTTATTTTCCTCGACCAGTCTCTAATTATCTTCATGAGGATATATATTCAAAAAGTTGTACACATAGTCATGATGTTTGCGACATCAAATTCCAATAGTTTAAAAGGACACCGGAGGGTCGAGGAAAGAAAATAAATAATTTAACTTATTCATCCGTTGTTCCATTAATTCATTTTCATAAAATTTTCATAAAATTTTCCCCATAGTGTTTGGGACATTTGTCTACATTTATTACATATATACACACACAAAACATATAAATTAAACACAATTGCAATCATTTTTTAAAGGTTAAGAACAAAAAGGTTATTTCTTATAAAGTTCTCCTAAACTTAGTTTATACATCACATGCAATTATCTAACTTGTTAACAGTTACTATGGTAACAACACCAAACATGAATATTAAAAAGTTATTCAGAATTCCTGTAATAAAAATAATCCTATACATTTTTATAGACCTGTAAAAATGAAGAAAACTTACCCTTTCTGACCCGATGGTTGCTGAGCTGGTGTTACATTTGGACTGTAAAGTTACCAAGGTGACAAAAGTGAGAATAACACAATCGTGAAAATCACTAAGGTAATAAATATGTACATGTATATTATGACAAAAACAGTGAATACTGTGAGTACATTTATGTGAAAAACAATTTAGTATTCCCTCTCACATTAAGCAATGTATAAATCATGCAATAAAAGAAACAATCTTGAACTGACTTTTGTCATTATGTAAGACTGCACAAAAATGTTGTGTAAGATTCAGGGCACAACATTTAAGGTTGTCTAATTGCCCCTGACAACCTTTATTTGGGCTTGGGCAACTTGTTACTGCTAGTTAACATTTGGTTCAGGCATGTGAAATATAGCTGGTTGTCTAACTGGGCAATCTTCTTTGAAAAATGTTTAGCCCAGTAAGAAAACTTACACCCTGAAAAAGTTTAATTTATGGATGTGTAATGTTTTGTAACACTCAAATTTTAAAGTAAGAGGGAACACTGACAAAGATAGCACTGTTATAGAATCAAGGCTTGTTACTTTCATTTTAATATACTCAAACATTAAACAATTCAATCTACTTTATTGTGACAACAATCAATAGTCTCATATGGGTGTTATAAATTGTGGCTACTGTAATAAATGTTACAGAAACAATGTAACACTATCCAGGGCTTTTTCAGTATTTCAGGAAAGAGCCTGGGGCTGGTAGTTATACAAAACATCAGCAGGGTTTTTATTGTAATTTTATCAATAGGGGAAAGGAAAATTCACAGGAAGCTTTAGATTGAAGAAAACTGCATGGTTTTATATAAATTTCAGAAGTATATTATATACAACAATTTGGCAACGCCTTACCTTCAATTGAATAATGTACCTTTAGAGCAAGTTTCGGGGCAAAAACTATTAGGAGTACATATTGACAAAAATCTGAACTGGAAGCTGCAAGTAGAAGCTACACTTAAACAATGTAATAGATTGTTATACCTACTTCTTAGAATCAAGAAATTTCTTAATTTACATACCAGAAAACTCTATTTCAATGCTTACATTCTTCCTCATATTGATTACTGCTGTACTATATGGGGATCATGCAATATGGACTTATCCAATGCAATTCTAAAATTTCAAAAAAGAGCTGCTCGTATAATCCTAGACCAGCCATTTGATGCACCATCTGAGGAATATTTAAACGACTAAATTGGATGAAATTTGCAGACCGTGTTGACTACAAAAAAGCAATTCTTGTCTACAAATCCCTAAACAACTATGCTCCTGGTTACTTAAACAGTAAATTTGTTTTTTGCAACAACTCTAAATTAAGGTCAAATTCTAATAAACAATTGCAAGTCCCAAAACCAAATCTTGAATTCTTCAGAAAATCTTTAACATATTCAGGATCAGTTATATGGAATGAAATTCCTCTTAACATTCGACTCGCAAAAAGTTTAACATCATTCAAAAATCAATGCCTTAAATGGAAATCTCACTAAATGAAAAACGGTCTTTGTCCACTGTTAATCTGCACTCTTTTATTTCAGGCTTGTTCTTCTTTACTTATCATCTTTCAATTTGTTAATTTATTATATGTTTTTCACTATGTAAATATTGTAAATAACTTGTAGATGTTTTATAAGAGGTCCACATGGAAGATTGGATTTATCCAAATGTGTAGCCTCATTAAATAAAGTCTTTATTATTATTATTATTATAAAAACAACATCAAAACAAAACCCTGACTTTTCATTGGGTAAATTAATAATTGAAGTTATAAGTACCAATATGAGACTGATAATCATTGTCACAATACCAGTATACATACAGTTAGTTCAACATTGATAGCAGACATACAAGGTACCATGTTTTCTAGGAAAATATGGTATTTGACAAATAAAGCTTGTCTTTTAATTAAGACATCTTAAAAATCAGACAATTCCTAGTTTCAGCTTACCCAAGTCTCTCATCAGATATATTAAGTTTAACCTTCTAAGGTCATTTGTTTGCTGTTTTATGACTTTATTTTGAATTTGTTAACTTTATAACCACAATATATTTGCAGACTTTTATAAAACAAGGTTCATAAAGTTTCATTTTTCAAAATAATGTCCATAAATGTGAATTTTTCCAGAAGTAGAAAGAGCACTTTGTGGTGCACATAATATGGATTCCACAAAAAAATCTGAACTTTGTCACAACAAACTTTAATGCAAAGACCATAACAATAAACTTGATACTATTAAAAATGGCTGGAATTTGAATCAGACATCCATTTGTAAAAGAAATAATAGTTTTATAGTTAAACAGTCAGTATACAAAAAACAACAAACATATGCTTATATAGGGTTAATTGTAGACAACATTAATTGATACAGGATACATTTCACACAATATTTAACATATAATAAAGTATTACCCTGCTACTTCTTGCCAGCCTGGTCGAGCTCTTAAAACATCTAATATTGTATTTTGCATAGAACATTTGTAACGAATTTCTCTGTCCCTGTAAAAGTATATATGATAATAAAATATAACATGACAGTAACAAGGATGATAGAGTAAAGTCTAATGGGGACCAGAGACCCTTAAACACAAGAAAACCAAGAGCATTGCAGCAAGTCCTAGAATTATACGCCTGAAGTATGAGCTGTTGTATGAGATCCAGATACAAAGTTGCTATCAGACAGGTGTACAGACGATGTCAACAATAACATAATAATTATGAGCCTTTGTGCATATAATAAATTAACTGTATTTTTTCCATCCAACACTCATTTTCTGACCCTATAAGGCAAACTTGAGTTATCAACCCCATGCTTTTGCCAAACTTTCCAGTCCTGTGCGCAATTGTTTTTAAAATGCTGGACTTTAATATATTTCATGAACCATTAAAATTATTGATAAATGTTGATAATTTTTAAAGTAAAACACGAAAAGAAGTTACCCAATAGGTCCTCTGTTCCTAGCATTCTTAGATTGCATATAACCTGGTACCTACAAAAAAGAAAGCAAGCACAGATAAGTTTGTATTGAATATTATCAACAAAATATGCTGTTTATTTGCTACACAGAAGCTCAAATACGCCCACATGCCATCCTTTGACAACAAGCTAGTCATAGAATTTGTTGACTCTAGATACAAAGATTCAGTTAATTTTCTTTCTGTTTTAAGCAGGGTTTTACATTGCTCTTAAATTTTAGGGGTCCAGTCGACACAGGTCTTTTGAAAACGGGTCCCTGAAGCAAATTTTGGGGTCCAACAGATTTAATCACAAAAGGTGTGTATTTTGTCATATTAAGGACAAAATTTAGGACAAAATTTAGGACAAAATGACAGATGATTTGTATACATGCTTTAAAGATTTGTGATAAATGGGGCTATTGTTTACATTTAATTGTTGAATAATTAATTATTATCAGTTAAGCAGTTTTCATAATCCTCATGCTCAACATATTTTGGGCGTCCACAACGCGTACAACTTGTGATTTACAAGTATATGGCCACAGAATCCTGTGTCCCGTAAAACCCTGGTTTTAAGTCTAGATGACCTTCATGTTTTACCAATGCCCCAAAATCAATAGAAATCATGTTTGGCCTTTATAAATTATAAATATTCTATGACTAGATGGACAGGTGATCAATGACATAACAAATACAACCAATCTAATAACAGCATATAATAAAAAAGATGAGTATCAAAATAGCACAGTGTTCGACATTAACTAAGTCCCGTGATTCCTAGGATCCCCAACACTTGGGATATATCCCAGTGTTTCCAGCTAGGGATTCTGTCAGGATCCCTGAAAATTGCCTTGAAGTGTTTAATACAATCAGTAACTGCA
Organism: Mactra quadrangularis; assembly: GCA_025267735.1. Classification (NCBI taxonomy): domain Eukaryota; kingdom Metazoa; phylum Mollusca; class Bivalvia; order Venerida; family Mactridae; genus Mactra; species Mactra quadrangularis. Next base: position 47,407,969 of record CM046300.1, on the reverse strand, counting down.
AATCTGGATCCAAATTTTTGTCTTTTAATTGAAGGAATCCCCAAAATTAAGGAAGAATCTCTGAGTAACTGGCCAGGGATTTTTGGGGATCCCTAGTAAAGACAGTTAGTGTCAAACCCTGAAATAGCATACTTCTATTAAAAGGAAAAATTTCAAAAGCCATTGATTTTATTATAATCTGGCAGATAGAGATTAACTATGAATATAGGCCAACATAAAATCTAAATTACATTTTCAGAAAACTTATTACAAACATTTTTATACACCACTTACCCTGTTTATTTTAGACATTTTGACTTCTTTTTTAAAACCACAACTTTTCACATAAATCTAACCTGAAACAATATATATGATAAGGTTAGTCTGTAAGTTGTCTTAGATTACCTCGATAAAAAAAACATTGTTTATTAAATTGAGATTCCAACTAATGACCTCTCAAGTCATAAGGGGACACCCCACCATGTAGCCATAAAAGCTACAAATGTAGCATGAAGGCAAAGGACAATGAATGTGTTATACCTCTTGAAGAGAGCTCGAATAGCAAGCTTTATGTAACGCAAATATGTTTCTGTGCTATACCATCAGTGTTCAATCTAGAATGGTCCAAGAGGGGGCCCGTTGGGCCCATGGGCTTCAAAATAGGGGGCCCAAGATGAAAAATGAGGGCCATGAATAAATTTCAAAGTATTACCCTTTTAATTGTTAATTTCTTAAATTAACAATATCATTTTGACATATTGAGCAAGACACACCATATTTGCTATTTTGCTATTATAGCATATATAGCATAAGTATGTTTTACATGCATCACCAATGAACTATACGAACAGCTCTTATCATTTATTTGTTTAAATATTTTTTCATTAAATTGGTTCTTTTATCTTACTTTTCGTAGATATTTATTTACATTTGGCAGTGCATGCTGATTATTGATTTTTAGTCTGAAACACGGCATTAGCTGAATGATTACGTGGCGACTACTCTTCCATTTTTCACAATTTCAATTTGGTTGAACAAATCGGTAGTTATTCTGGAATTTGGAAAAGATTGATGATTTTCCCCTTACTTTTTGTTAAATTAAGAAGAACTTATTAGCAAATTAAAATGGTTATCAAATAACTAACGTAGCTTTAAGGATGTTTCAATTAAAATTACGATAGCGTGGGTCGCGAAAATGTATGACATAACGAACTAATGATTGAAAGATTTTGTTTTTACGAAATGGAATACCATGCTATGAATGATTAAAATACAAATAATTTTATTTGTTGTAAAATGATGTCAAAGTTGTTTGTTTCTTATGGAATTTAACGAATTAGTTCATTATCTAATCTGAGATTACTGTTTTTCTCAAATTTATTTGTCTTTAAAAAATCAACTAATTATGTCTATTTAAACTGCCACACAATACGGTAGTAATTCATTACAATTATCAGCTTATCGGCAAACATAAAAGAAAGTTTTATCTACCTCAATCAATGCACACCAAAGTTTGTCACGAGTTTGTTAATTGCAACCGTTTGATTACGTAATCAATTTTACCAAGCCGTCATATATGTAGCACTATTGATTTTTTAGAGGACTCCTATTAATTGAACATAAGTTTATTTTACACACAAGTCATAATTGTCAATGATTGATAAAGCGTGGCTAAAAATGTAATGCGTATCGCGGACTCTCGGCTGGATTAAAGCGTCCAAATAAATGCTCGGCGTCAGCTCCGTGATGTAAATCATTGAGTAAATACGGCGTAATTATTAAATATGGGAGTAAATTGTGTGTAATTTAAGAAGACTGATATACCCGTTTATTTTGGCAAAATGGATGTAACGAAACTAAATGGCATAGAATAAACGAAAAATTGTCAAATTCGCTATATAGCCATATTTTCGGCGAGTGCGCCCGACGGGCCCAATAGACGATTGATATTGCGCCATTTCCGTTCATAAGGGGTCAATGGCGCAATGGCGCGCTCTAGATTGAACATTGTACCATTAAATTTCAATAAAATAGCGGAAGTTGACTTTTTTATTTAACTTACCCTTACATTGTAATTTAAATAAATAATTGGTCGTTTTACTCACTACTTTCCACATTTACAGGTTTTATTACAATTTTTTCTTCATTGGAAATACTTACCATTACACCTTTTGTTCCAATGACGTCGCTTAGAGATGTTCATGATAAAACTAACGGTATGTTTCCATCACATAATCTTACCAGGCATTGTTTAAAGTAAAAAAAACATCTCTGGCAGTCAAAAATAAATGTTTTATCATTAATTTTTCATCTTCATCTCAATTCATGAGATAAAGTAAAATGTAATATATACATTTTTAAAGAAAAAGATGATTCAGTCGTAAAATAATGAGATGTTGTCAGATTTATTCTGAATGCAATAATTTACGCAGTGATCTCTCCTAGCTTATTTAAAAACATCCCTGTGATAGGACATTGATAAGATATAGACATGAATCATCCAGCTCGCTTTGAGGATTTGCCTTAGTCATAGTACACACATTTCCTCTTTGCTCAATGAACCAAAGTAGAAGGCTCTGGATGTGATTTGAACCAATGTGAATCTGGCTATCAGTCCAACATTGTAACCACTTGACCAGGCCTCATATGAAAACATCAGTGACATAACCATTTCCAAATTTTGAACCAAAATAACCTGTAGGGACATAAGTTAAATTTTAATATAAACCTAAGAACGAAGAAGTAAAATAAAAAAGTCAACCAATTAATTAACCGTTACAATGCATTACAAGAAACAAGAATGTAAGGCAGAGCTATCAAACGCAGGGTCGCGAATTTAGGTTACATAAGAAAAAAACAATCGATTATTCATGCAATGTGGACGCAACGTCATTAAAACCTAAACGCAAATATTCTTAATCAATTTTATTGTGTAAATATATTGAAATATACCGTGATTCTAGAACGATTATTCATTTCTACGTGATTACATCTTCTGCTGTTAAGCAATTGCAGTTTGTTTATATCGAAAACCGTTCTTGACAGGAAGTGCTTTTTTCAACATGCTTATTGATTTTCAATATTTCCTGTAAATGCAGATTTTTTATGAAAATTCTATTTTATTAACATTCAAAAGCTTTGTGTAAATCTAAAATCGGATTAGTAAAAATTTGCAATATTTTGAATGTCGTAAACTAGAATAGTCACATGATTTCAAAATGGCGGACGAACCACGGAAGAAATAATTTATTCAGTTTCATTTTAAATTTATGCTGAATTAGGTGACAGATCTTAGGTTAAATCATGGTGGACAAAGAATTTGCACCGTTGACGACGGTGTGTGTTCGAGCACTTAATGACAAACTGTATGAGAAAAGAAAAGTGGGCGCTCTTGAAATAGAAAGGTAAATAACCCGCACTTCCATTATTTTGATCTGTTGGTAGATTTTTACGAAACTTTCATTTCATTCTACCCTGGTTTTTGATGTTTGCTTGTGGATTTTGCCAGGGTCACCAGGAGTTGAATATCTATTGATTGCAAAGGGTTCAAGAGCAATTCCTCTTTGTGGTGCTTTTACCATTGGATGTCACATTGATCCCGTCCAATGAAATGACTCGTAACAAACGTTGTATAGGCACATCTTCATTCACAAAAATGATTGACATGGGAGATAAACAATACGATTCGAGTAAACTGATCGGTACAATCTTACGAAAGGGAGCGAGAAGTAAGATATTGACGCTGGTCGGCTGGAAGTCCATTTTTTATTTATCTAACATGTCCGTATTTGATTTTAGCGCATAACCATTGAGAAAAGGGTGTTTAGTCTTGGAAAGGTGACCGGTCACATCTCTTCCGATTAAAATTCAGTAGGATTTCATTGAGTTGGATACCTTGTATTTTTTCACAAAACAAAATTTTGGCTTTGCTGAAGCTTTTGTATTTGGTGTTTTTATGATAATTGCAGCATGTTTAAGTAAAAATTAATAATAATTTGGTACTTTGTAATGAGATGGGCACCTGTGCCCTGAAGCATACATTTAAACTTTGATGGAGATACTCGGCAACATCCACCTTGTAGATATGACCTGGAAGCACTACTTGGTTTAGCTACATCATAATGTTGATAAATACTCTATGAGAAGAGCAAGTTACTATCCAATGGTCCAGTGCATTGATGTGATGATAGGGACTGTTATTAAATTCTTTCCAAATTCAGTACATCCCTGGGGATACAAGTGTAGTTAGTCAGACACCCTTTAAACCTATGTCTGAAATGAGCTGCCGGGGTCACCTTAATCTATGCTGTATTATTGTTGTTATTTTTTTATGTATATTAATCTCAGGATGGTGAAAGATTTTACCACTCAGCAACAAGATCAACAAATCAAAGCTGTATTAAAAATTCTTGGTGATAACTTTGCTCTTTCAAGTAATCCAAATTCAAGGAAAGGAGGACTAATTGGCTTGGCTGCAGCTGCTATTGCTCTAGGAAAGGTTTGTGCTTTAACTATTATTTCCCAATCAGTACCATCGTATGCAATACTTAACTATCTGGAAAAAGTAAATAATTATCACAAAATTTCGGACTTAACAACTTTATTATTCTCTTTCATTAAATGTCATCTTTAATTGCTTTAGGCACGATATAACCTTTAGTGTTGATGTGCCAAAACAAACATTAAATCGTTTTTTTTTTACTTTAATAAAAAAAGTCAGTAAGATTTTTAATCTTGTTTTGAGTGTGTCAGTCTTCACTTATTACTTAATTAACATGTGTAGCAGAGGTATAATATGGCACATGTACTTTCTTGCCTTCAAGCTCGCTTTTATGGCCACGCGGTAGAGTGTCTGCTTACAACTTGAGAGGTTGTGGGTTTGAATCTCAGTTTTGACCATGAATTTTATCGGGTCACATATGCATCTACTCTGTATATATTTAGTCATCAAATTTTTTTCTAGGAATCCTGTAGATATGTCAATGAGTTAGTGAAGCCTGTATTAGCTTGTCTACGTGATGCAGATAGTCAAGTTCGATACTATTCGTGTGAAGCATTATATAACATAGTTAAAGTTACTAGAGGGTCTGTTCTACCTTTTTTTAATGAGATATTTGATGCTTTGAGTAAGGTGAGTAAAGATGTTTGATGTTGTTTTTTCTTAACGATGATATACTGTAAAGTACAAATATATGTTAACAGTCAATTCTCATTATGACGTTTGACTAGTAATTATTGAATGACCAGCATCCAAAACCTACCTTGTTGTTTCCTTGAGCAAGAAACTTTATCCTTCTAGCTCAGTATTAGGGGACCAGGAAGTGGACTCAAAAGTAATAAATATAAGTTGTAATAGCTTGTTTCAAGATCAAGCTAAAGTGAATTTGTATGAACTTAACTTGACTTTGTTGGGATAGTCATTAATTGATGAGATAATGAATAGTGGAGAAAAACAAAAATTATTATTGCTATTACTACTTTTATGTATTATTATTTTTCCCATTTTGTGCTGTATTGAATCCTATTTTGTTGATTTCATTTGTTACTCATGTTTCAGTTGGCTTCAGATCCTGATCAAAATGTTAAAAGTGGTACAGAATTGTTAGACCGACTTATAAAGGTATACAATGTTTAAGTTGTAGTGATTTCAATTTCAAAAACAGACTGCATGATGAAGTGTATAAAGCTGTATACGATGTTGAATTATTTTGATAAAAAAATATTTGTAAAATGATCAGAGTCATTCCAAAATCTATACATTTACTGGTATACAATACATTCTCCTACTTACTTCTCATTGGTTGCAACGCCATAAGCACTACTGTGCTAAGCAGTTGAGTTATGCTTCATTGAGTAGAAGAGAGCAGTTTATATTGTTCCTTTGAACACTCCAGATCATTGAATAATGATCTTAAAACAACAAAAACAAGACTTTTGTATAACATGTATTTTAGCACTTGGGCTAGCGGCTATACTAAACTATATATACATTACAAACTATTATATAAGTTGACAATTCCATGTGTTCAACAATATACTTCATACAATACTTCAAATTGATAAGACGTATGGTAAACCATTCAAAATAGACATATTCATCTCTTTCAATTAACATCTCGCGACAAATTTGATACATTGTTTCTTAAAAACAAAAATAAAAAATTTGTGAGTGTTCAGTACAGCCGCCCAAAGCTGAATGTCCTTTCAAATACTTTAGAATCGCATGATAATTTGTGCGATGAAACACGATGTTTCATTGGTTTATACTCTACATAACAACTTTGAATTAACCAATCAAAGATATTAACATGATATCAAAGGAAAATATTTTCCGTCTAATTCGCTTCGCTTAACCGGCAGAAAATACATTTTCACTTAAATTTAGTCTGACATTTTTTATAATAGACCAAAGCATAACTTTGCTTGTTCTTTTAGTATATTGCAAACACATTTGACTATGTAATCAGTCTAAGAAATAATGTTATGAAAGTGGTTGTCCGAACAGATCATTTAAAAAGCAAGCACTATATCTCATTTGCAGACTTATGGTTGCCCAAAAGAAATTGTTGGTTGCCTGAACTAAAAAGGGGTTGTTCCGGGCAACCGGACACCCAATAATTTAATAGACTGTGTTACAAATAAATTTGTAATTTTGCTATAAAACAATATATTTCAGGACATTGTTACAGAGAGTGCATCATTTGATCTTGTATCTTTTGTACCACTTCTACGTGAGAGAATATATAACAAGAATCCATATGCTAGACAGTTTATTGTATCATGGGTAAGCTACTAAGAAAAACAAACTCGTCTTCGTCTTTTTTTTATTTACATAATACATTGTGCTAAAACTAGTTTTAAGCTGACCAATCAAAATGGTTTTCATTCTATCTTAAAATTAAAAGTTAAAGTGTGGTTTAAAGTCTGCTTCCATATACATGTTCAGCCAGCAATCTTGTAGGATAACTCCTGATCAATGAAATTACTCTCAGGCAGGCGATCCCTTGTAGTACCCATTTACACCTGAGTGGGGTGGAACAATTTTATGTAAATTTCTTGCTCAAGGAAATTAGCAGTGCCCCTAGTGGGGATCGAAACCAGGACCTCTGGATTCCAAAGCGCCTGTTCTTCCACTGGACTACTGCTCTTACCTGTTTTTATCGTCACAAGCAATCCTAACCCCAGTCATCAGGACAGGTTAAGATTGTTTTTACCACCAGGTCAATGTATTGAAGGCCATTTTAGGGAATCCAGAGTTATGGTCCTTGAATTTGCACCATTTAAAAATGATCTGCTTCATAGAGAAGTCGATTGTTACTAGTACACTAATTTCTTCTGTATCAAATGGCTAAATGTTTTTTTGATTTTTGTTCTAGTGTTTTGATGGTACTACCATAGTAGGGGGATTCAATGTGTTGCATTCCTGGTGTTTTTATTATCAGAAGGAGGGATATTTGTCAAAGTAAGATACAGAATGCAAAGCTCCTGAGATGTATATAATAATGAGCATAGAATAACTGTAATGATTATTGATTGGCTCGTTTCTTGTCCATAGTTAGTTTTTTAGAATTACATTCAATTGATTCTCAACTAAACTTTATGTCTAGTTCACGTAGGTAGACTTGATATTGACTATTGACATTATATTTCAGATTATTACATTAGATGCAGTACCTGATATCAACATGCTTGTATTACTACCAGAGTTTCTGGATGGTTTATTTGAAATACTTGGCGATTCTAATCAAGAAATTAGAAAAATGTAAGTTTTAACAGCTAGAATATTAATTTGATAGTGTTTCCGTTGATGAAATAACATATGTAGTATTTACATTATGTGCTTAACATGATGTTGTTCAATTATAAAAAAAAACATTCAAAAACTCAAAATGTCAAAATTAAAAGTTAAAGTGTGGTTTAAAGTCCGCTTCCATAATTATACATATTCAGCCTACTTTTCAATTTTGTACTATAACCCCTGATCATTGAAATCACCTTCAGGCAGGTGATCCCTGTCTGAACCCATTTTCATCTGAGTGGAGTGGATCAGCTGTAGGTAAATTTCTTTCTCAATAAAATTAGCAGTGCCCTTAGTAAGGTTTGAACCTGGAACCTCTTGATCCCTTTGGGGGTGTCTTACCACTGGACCACTGCTCCTACTCTTTATGCTGTCATGACAATTACAAAAAGTTCAGTCTCTCTGAAACCTACAGTATATATGTATGTCAAGTTTGTATTTGTAATGTGTTAAGAGAATCAAAATGAAGCTGCCTGGCTAGCTCAGTTAGTAGCACCTTAGTCTACTGATCCAGGGGTAGTAGGTTAGATATCCGGACGAGGAGCTTTCAAGGATTTTGGTCATGAAATAATTTCTCTGGTCATTCTTCCTCCTACCACTAATTCTTCATCATGTAGGGCAGTTGTCAGTCACTGACGGCAGTATGTGCTTAGTAATTAGTTAACAGCTAAACCCAGAGATCTAGCCTTTTCCAGGAGGAGTGAGTTGGTTGACTCACCACCGTTATATGACCTATACAATGTGTTGCTACAGCGTTAAACCCAACAACAAAAAAACATATTCATAAAGTGTTGTGAGAAACAAAATAAAATGTAAAGCAGTTAGTGTTATTATTAAACAGGTGTCGGTCAGATCTGCATGAATTTTTACATAGTGTAAAGAAATCTCTTTGTACATATTATATGTTTTTTATATATTGTACATTTATAATTGATACTCCTAAAATTGTAAACTTTCGTACATTACAGGTGTCAGTCAGCACTACGTGAGTTTCTAAGTAGTATAAAGAAATCTCAAAGTTATGTTAATTACTCACATATGGCTAATATACTTATAATACACAGTGAAAATCTACAAGGTATGAAAAATTTTTATTTTCCATTCACTTTGTTTTAAGTTGTAATTTGTGTGAAAATCAGAAGTTTGCATGATCAATACAAACCGATTTTCGCGATAAATCCATCTCTATTACAGTAAACCTTGGTTATAACATACCTTAATATGGGGGTCCAACGTTTGACTGTGGGACTACTTTTCTCAGTAAGAGTTTTGGACTCTTACTTGTAAAATCCTAGTGAGAACCCTGAAATCTCAGTAATTGAAGTTATTGCATAAAGCTACAACAAGGATATTAAAACATATGGACGAAAACGTGAAGTATAGTTTGACCCCTGAAAAGTTGATTTTGACCCCTGAAAATTTTGACTGAAGGGTCATTGACCCTTGAGTCTGAAAGTCTAGTTCAAGCCCTGCCTTTTTTCTATGGCCCAGGGGGTATGTTATATCTGAGTTTTACTTTACATTGATATTGTTTAATTTTATTCAATTGTAGGTCTCACATACAGGGTTTAATCCTGCTGATTTAAATCTTTGTTATTTTTAATTACATACACTATGCTAGACACAAGGTTTAAGTGAAAAATATTTATTTAGTATAGTCAGGCTAGTTGATAATTTTGCCCTTTACTTACATATACCATAAAAATTCAGGCTAGTGCTTCATAAAATGTTAGTAAATGGCAGTTATAAATGTATATTTCAGATGATTTGATAAGTTTTACAGCTATAACCTGGTTAAAGGAGTTTGTTACGTTAGCTGGTAGATCAATGTTACCATTTGTATCTGGTATATTACGTGCTATATTACCAAGACTTGTATCCAATGATATTGATACGAAAAGTAGAAAAAAGTAGGTATTCCAGGGGCGGATCCAGGATTTTTTTCTAGGCGGGGGGTCCAAACTTTTTCTAGGGGGGTGGTCCAAACTTTCAAACCACATTATGCACATTTTGCAGAATAATGCAACATGTTATGATTAAAAACTACATAACCATTAAATCAATGTTAAGTACCAAGAAAAATTGTTTCATGCTACCTAAAAATGACTTACAGTCAAGAAATACACTAATGGACAGGTACATTTTGGAAATTTCAGGGGGGGGGGGTCCAGACCCCTTGACCCACCACGCTAGATCCGCCTATGTATTAAAATATCTTTTGAACTGTTACAGTTTGTGCACATTAACCTGAGACACATTATTACATTACACAACATGGTAACAACATTACTTTTACCTGGAAAAAAGTCCGGAATACATTGCAAACATACTTTTTCTTTCATTCCTTTCAAATCTTCAACAAATGTTGGTCTACATATGCACCAGTAATTATTCACCAACATATCTTTACTAGAACTATGTTTAATTTGATTTAAAATCAAAAGTAAAAAAATTCTCTCATGGGAATTAATTTTGCTCCCATAGAAGAATTCTCCCATTCGCAATGAAAACTGGGTACTCTATGATGCTATACTGGTGTCTTTAAACAAGGATTTTACTAAACATTTAAGATGTTAAGATCATTATTGGTTTGAAATTGGATATTGATCCAAAACCAAGCAACTAGTGGTTTGGGAACTGGTTCCCTAGTCTATGACTTTACCTGTATGTTTGAATCTATTCATTCAGTGTTAAAGAAGCAGCAGAAAGTCTTAATGTTTTGTTAATGGATCTGATAAAAGAACCAGACGACACACCAACTCCAAATGAGGAGAGTCATTCAGGGGAGATAACTAATGATAAAGTGATTACTGTATCACAAACAGGAGAGGTAACTTCTTCTGGAACTGGAGAAAATGTTGAAACTACTGGTGATTCGTAAGTATAGTCAAGTTGTTTGTTATGATAATGTTTTCATAAATTGACCATGACTGGCCGAAATCTTTAACTAGATGTTAAAAAAAGGGAGCTACCTTTGTATACTAAGGATGTTTCTAAATGGTGACATAAAATCAATTTTTGAATATAACTTTATGCCAAGTTAGGGATACAGGAGATAACTGATGCACTTTGCTTTAGGTGTCTTAGATGGTATAGTCATGTGATTATGTTCATCAGCCTTCATCAACACTTTAACCAGCATGAGGATCCTTTGCCCCAGAAAAATGTGGGTGTCCTAGAAAGACATGGTCAGAGTATATGAAGACGGATCGAAAAACAGGACCTCAATGACACTAACCCTTTGTACAGGGTTTTATGAAGATCTAAGAAGATTTAACCTACTGCTGCCTGCCCAAGTTTGTGAAATGCCGCAGCAGATGAAAAAAAATATCGAGGGTTGACCACAAGACTGTAGTAAGTGCATTATGTTAAAGAGCAAGTTACTACAGTCTTACAGGCAACCCTTCATATCAGAATTTGACTGATTGATATCACTTAATTCATTATTCTGTTTGGAAGAGAAACCAATCATATTTTTAATATGTTACAATATTAAATTTAGTGAGGAAATGGTCCCTAGGTTTAGACCATTCTCCTATTAAGACAATTGATTTTGAAGATCGTAACAGTGCAGGGCTCGAAAAGTTTTCTGGAAGCAACTTGTTCTGCAGGACAAGCAACTCAGAATTTTCTCTCGTCCTGCTGCAATATGTACTCGTCCTGTGTATCACAAAAGGTAATTGTTAACTTGAATGAAACAGTAACAAACATGGAATTTGTAATACAGTAATTCTGTATTTATTATCTTATCTTAGCATTTCATGCGATAAATCATTGCCTTACAGTGACAGTTTTGTTTTATATGAGTTTAAAAATTTAGTTAAATTTTGATAATTTTCGGCTAAAAATGTCACTTGTCCTGCAGGACGAGTTCTGCCAGAAAATCAACTTGTCCTGAGCCAATTTCTACTCCTAATTACGAGCGTACTAGTGGATTTGTCGAGCCCTGTAGTGGAACTTTACTGTATATAACTTTCAGGCAGAAACGTGTTTATGTAATGACAGGAAATGACATGCCATCTGGGTAAGATAGCGTATTGTTGTTGTTGGCATGATGGTGTTTGCATGTTTATTATGTTTGATATGTTGCCTAATGTACATGTATATCCAGGGCTTGAATTTAACCTTGCATACTTATAAAATGCAAGTGGCTTTTTATTATCATTGCAAAATTTTGCCTGTTGAAATTGTTGCTATACATATTACTGTCTAGCTTAAGTCAGCCTTAAAATGGCCTGTTAAATTGATATTTTTTTATCTTCTTTTTTAAATTGCTAAAGTAGGAGTTGCAATTTGATTTTTTTTGTGTTAAATTCTTGCCTTGTGTATATCCTTTATGTCTTGTTCATATTGCCATGAGACAAAAGATACTATTTCAATATCGTTTAAAGCATGTTCACATTGACCTAAAACAAAGAATACAATTGTGATATTTTTTTTACATTTATTTAATCAATTAGCGCCAACACTCGTGGCCTCAAATTTTGCTTGAGAATTAGCAAAAAGAACAAAAATATTAACTATCTTGATTATATAAAATAAGTACTGGGCATGACATTAAAGGTTGTCATTTTACTGTTGATTACCAACATTTGGGTTTGGTCAACCTGTTAACAGGACTGCTAGTAAACATTTGGTTTGGGGCAAGTGAAATACTATTAGTTACACAGTCAGTTACTGATTGGATACGGTGTGATACTGGGTCAGTAAATTAATATTGGGTGAGAGCGTAGCTCGAGCCCAATATTTATTCACTGACCCGGTATCACACCGTATCCGGTCAGTAACTGACTGTGTAACGAATTTATCTTACCGAGTACCCCCATCTGAATTTTAGCATCAAAGAACACGGACAAGAGTCATCTGCCCGAATGGTCGCTTGGCTGCCATCTTGTTTATTGACCGAAAGGAACCGAAACGCGACTGTTATTGACGAAAAGGACACACAATATTGACACAGTGAACTCCCCTTATCGATGTAGTTAGTTCGAATTAATTTTGGAGTAGAAAAATAAGGTTTCGTCAGCGCTATCATTAATAAATTTTGTTACTGACTGGATATTAGAATCTACTGACCTAATATTGGATAATACATGGTCAGCACGTGACCGCTCTCGGCCAATGAAAAACGAGTATTCTGTACGAGGTAAGATAAATGTATATAGCTGGTTTGTCCAACTGGGCAACTTGCTTTAAAAATTAACGCTGAGCTGTGAAGTAATATTTGTACCCTTAGTGTTTAAAATAATAATCTGTCATGGGTCAATGTGAATGAACACTACTAACATGTTAATCAATTAACAGCTATGTAACAGCTATTAATGGCTATTAACTATTAATATTATATGACTAATTTATCAATAATTATTTATAAAATATCTTGGCTTGCATGGCTTATTTACAACATAATTTGCAAAATTTTATTTTTTTATTACTTAGTTAGTTTGTTATTTTTTGTCTTTGTCAAAATTAACATGCTTATATATACATCAAAAACATTTTCTTAACTACTTATTATATTTAGTTATATAAATAAATTTGCGTAATTTATTCAGGGTCAATGATGGTGGCACATGTGCCTGACACAAATTGTGTCTGCCACCTGTGGTTTGGGACTTTACTAATGTAAAATGTTTGGGTGTTTGCTGTGATGTCACATGTTAGCTAAGTTTTGTTTAATATGATTAATTGAGTTGTGAATGCTTATTGGTTAAAATCTGTTTTAAATCCTGAAAAACTATAAATTATTCGTAAAATCAGAATTTTGGGTCTCATCAACTTGTTTTTTAGTCAGATTTTTGGCTTATAGTTTGGCAAAACACGGGCGGATGGGCAGGCGGGGGTCTGGTGTCATAAACAATTGCATTTAAGATTTTTCTTTACCATATATTTCTGCCATTTATTGTCAGATCTTTATGAAACTTCATATTAATGCTTACATACCATTTGATGAACAGAATCAGAAAATAACCACAACTCTACCTGGCTTTATTATGGATTATTTCCATTTGTAATTTTTGCGTTAAACTTTTTTAATATGTTCAATATCTCTGTCATTTATGGTCAGATCTTGATGAAAATCCTGCTTTAATGTGGTTTCCACATTACATTTCCTGTTTGTCTCTTTTGAAGTTTTTCAACCCCCACTCTTAAGTTTTTAACATGTCTATTTTTATGTTCATTTTAAGTCTAGAAAAATAGACTTTAGGGTTATTTATGTAGGCAAAACTAAAATTTGTTGAGGACTTGTAGAAATATTTGGGGCTAGTTATAATTCACAAATTACTAGCCTGACTTGCTTGCTAATTTTAATCTGAATTTCTATAACTGCTCTTAATTTTGGTGTTTTCATGGTAACTATGTAAATATTGATGTCATATTTAATAACCTCTTAGTTGCCATGGTAACCATATTGATATTGATATTTCTTATATTTCAGTCCAGTACAGTTAGATGTACAATCTGTGATCAATGTACTATGTGAACTGGTGAAACATAAAGAATTTGAGACACGTATAGCATCATTAAAATGGTTTAAACATTTGCTACTTAAAGTTCCTAACAAGGTGAGTTTAAAGTCTTGCTTAGAAGAAATGTTTGGACTGGTTAAATAAACTTAGGCCACTCCAAGTTGATCATATGTTCTACGGATTTTTCTGGGAAAAAAATGGGGCGAGCGAGCGAAGAAAAAAAATTTAAAAAGTCCTTATTCACATGCTTTATATAGCGGTTTGACCAAATTTTTATGAGCGAGTGAGGAAATAAAAATATTTTTTTTTGTAAAAACCGTCAAAATTAAGGTGCGAGCGAATCCATAGAACATATGATCAATTTGTTGTGGCCTTATTACTATCATAATTATTATACTATTTTAGTATTTGCCCTTATAAAAAAAAACCTGCAAATTGTAAAGATATTAATGAATAGGTAAAAAAAAGCGGTCGCAACACATTGTATAGGTTTAATCACAGTGGTCAGTCCACCTACTCACTGTTCCTTGAAAGGCTAAATCTCTGGATTTAGCTGTTAACCAACTACTAGGCACATAATTTTGCCGACTGAGCCAGCCAAGCAGACTTTGACACTGTAATGGCAAAGTCAATTAAAGAATTTTGGGACTGTTTTCTTGGCTGGACCTAGATATCTTTTTGACATTTGACTATGAAATACGTAACATTACCAGCTATGGTTGATAGATCTTAGCCACTGCAGAGACGGTGAAGAAAAGGTAAAAAAGTACCATTTAACCTATGGTTCATGCATCATTGGAGACCAAATACTGTGCTGTAGTCATCAGAATTTACAAATATTGTTTATAATCATATGTACATATAAATGTATATTGAAGATTCTTCCAATTTCTGACAACACTTTATATTTTGTATATTTATAGACATTCCGACATATGGATTTAGTGTTTCCAGTACTTATGAATACATTAGCTGATATTGACCAATCAGATGAGGTTTGTTCATATTTCATATTGTCGTTCAAGTCATTAAGTGCATTTGGCTGTAAATTTTTGTTAAGAAGTTCAGTTCCCAAGTGGGACATTCATACCTTTGTGTAGTTTAGTCATAAATATTTTCATTTGTCATTCTCCCTTTTTCCTCCTACCACTGTGTGGCTGGCAGTCACTGACAATTGCTTGGTCTTAGGTATAGGCTTATAGATCTAAGACTGAAAAAGAATAGTGAGTTGTTCAACTAACCTTTGTGAAATGACTGAAAGGTTGCCAAATGGGCAGTGTAAAGGACCATTAAAACCAAGCAAAACCAAAATTGAAATGAAATAAAATAAAAATGATCTTCTTCAAAAAGTTTTTATAAAATAAGGACATAATTTTGTGTGATCATTATGTTATAATAAATTCAAGATTGTTGTAATGTTTTTTGATCAATATTTCATTTATAAGTTCACTTATTGTATTTCAGGCAATGTTGCTAGCTTTAGAAACTTTAGCTAGAATCACATCATATCCCATTACTTTTAGTGCAATAGACATTTCATGTAACAAAAATACTTCAGTTAGAGTTGTGCCACAAAGTGCTTCAGGTAACTCTTCAGTCAATGTGACAGAAGGTGGGAGCTCTTCAGTGAAAGAGAGTGGGAGCTCTTCAGAAGGAGGTGGAAAAGTTGACCGATCAAATTCTAATTCTAGCAATGAGACTGGCACACCAACAACTAACAAATATTTTATGGAATTCATGGTGCAATTATTAGATTTATTTAAAACTGACAGAAAAATTCTTGATAGAAGAGGAGCTTTTATTATTAGGTATGTTTTACTCGTTTCAAAAGTTTCTTTTTCTTAAATGCTAATATGCTGCCACTATTTGGGTCATCAAAAGTTGATTGTCTAAGAAGTGGAATGGTAATAATATTGGGACCTTTTTCTTCTCAAATAAAGCGTTTGGGACTATAAAATTGTCAATTATAGACAAAGGTCCTGGATAGCTATTTTAGATGTGCTGGTTGTCGTAAAATGACCATTGTTAGTGTTGACATGGTGTTGAACCCAATCAAAATAAGGAAAAACCATTATTGGTACTTGCCAAATGTATAACCTGAAAACTGGTCCAGAGGACTAGGCGGGTCCTGTTAATAGATGGACTGTGAGCAAAATGATAGAACAGTTGTGGTCATCTGTGCAAAGTACCATCAGTTAAACCTTACCTTTGATTCTATCTATAATTCAGACAAGTATATTGGTTTTCCTCCATAGATCTTGGGCTTAGTGCAAAATGATCATAACTCAATTTAAAAGAAGAGTGAGTTATGATCGTTGTGTTCTAAGCCCGCAATATATGTGTAGCAAAGGTATAAAAGATGTACGTATGGTATAATACGGCACTTGTACTCCCTTGCCTTTGGCTAGCTTTTATGGTGACGTGGTAGAGTGTCTGTTTATGACTCAAGAGGTCGTGGGTTCGTATCTCAGTTTGGACCATGGATTTTTGTCTTGTTACATTTGGCGCCCAACGTAAACACAGTAGGAATTGTGTGATTGTGCCCTTGTCCCACAGACAATCAAGCTCCAAGAATTTGAGGTCGAATTCTGTTAAGGAGGGGGTGTGTGTAGCAGAGGTATAATACAGCACTTGTTCTCCCTTGCATTTAAGCTACCTTTTATGGCCACGTGGTAGAGTGTTCGCTTATGACTCGAGAGGTGTTGGGTCCGAATCTCAGTTCAGACCTTGGATTTATATTCGGTTACATATGGAGAAGTAATTAGCTTTGTGGAAGGGTTTGTGAGTATTGATAATGGACAAAAAATCAAGACAGCAAGGTTAGATGAGCATGGCATGGTAAAATGACTATAATTTGTTATAAACCCAGTAATAAATCTATATTTCAGACATTTATGTTTACTACTTACATCAGATGATATATTTAGAAGTTTATCAGAGATATTGGTACAAGAAGTTGATGTAAAGTTCTCATGTATCATGGTACAAACATTAAATACTATATTACTGACTTCATCAGAATTGTTTGAACTTAGAAATCAATTAAAAGATTTACATTCAAAGGTAAGTGATTTTTTATAGGCTTGAAGGGACATATGTGATGGTCAAATCTCTGTAAACAGATATCCTGTAGAGCGCTGTCGTACAGGATCTCCAAGATCTCAACAGAGGGTCACGTTTTGATGACCTTTATGTTGACTAATCAATGTGTAGCTTTCATCTAGAGGAAACGCTATTAATAACATTTCAATTTCGTAATTTCTATTTTTAGACCAAGGTTTGCGAGCTAATTTAACAGCGTAATTATTTACAGTCTTGGACGGCTCATTTCAAATTGCCTGACGTACACAAAGTAAACAAGTTACTAATAATAACAACTTCGTCATGAATATTATGATGAGAAAAGGTCACCTGAACATGACCATCATTCGAAAACGGTCAGATCTAGATTAGTGAGTAGGCGAGTGGAAAATTTTAGATCGGGTTTTAATCAGATTAGTTATGGTCTGCATTATAAGCCTGTCCATTGGTTAGCAATTTCCCCTACAGACCATGATTTTGTTACTTATTAAGGGCTTTTTTAAATGACTTTTTAATGACTTTCCATGGAGATAGATAAATACCAGAAGCCAATTGTCCATGAGAAATAGTTGCTAAGAAGTGTATGATTTTATCGCAAAACTAAACTGTAAATGTATTTTCAACATTCATTATGTAGGGAATTTCTCTTTAATGATATGTGTGACAGAACAAAAAAATAAATTAACTAACAATGTTTTTTGCTTATGTTGGTATAAACTTAGTAATCTTTATTTATCCTACCCCAAACTGATCTTTTAGAAGGAAAACCTATTGACCAAATAAACCTATCTTTATTCGGCAGCGTTGCTTTATTCGGCAGTCACGTGACTACGCATTGACGGACTACTTTTCTACATAATCATAACATTGGACATCAAAAGCGGCTGCGTTTCATTCTTTTAACGACAACTTAACAAATACATTTTACACAAAATAATTAAATACGGGATTTTACAAACAATTTCAAAATAAATCTATAATTAACTCACTTACTCTGAGTACTTCATTCAAATTTTACAAAAAATCAATCGTTGACGCTGTAGACTGAGTCTATAGTGCCTAACTCCAAAATTTGCACTGAATTCCTTTCTGTGTATATTTTGACGAATATCCAGCCATTATACAGTAAATACATAGGTTGACTATTGTTTTACCAAAGCCAAGCCACGCATAAATAAATTAAATATAATGAAACTGGCTTCAAAAACTCATCATCGTCATTCACGACACAGACCGCCATTTTCTAAAAATTGTTGACATCTTTCAGCGTCGCTGGCTCGCTACGAGTGTATTTCCCTTAATAATCCTTCCATCCAAATATCCTATCGTCTATTAAAAGTTTGAATAACAAATTATCCTGATAATATTGGTTAAATCCATGATAAATTATAGTAAATGACGAATCCTACAAACGCTCATAAATACGACCGCCATGTTGACAACAAACTTTGCTTACATGACGTCATAAATACTGATTCGTCCTCGGAAAATTCGCAAGTGATTTATTCCTCCAAAAATAAATTTTTCGTTGTTTTTTTATAAACCGAGTTTATTTTAGTATTTTCTCTTCTTCTTTCATTTAAAATATTGCCTTTACTAATATATAATGGAGTCAATCATCGGGATTATTTCTTGACGCGCAAACAGTTAAAAGACCGTTTAACACAATTACTGCGCTTCGGCCATCTGAATTTAAAGCATGTTAAACGCAGAATTTTCGGATTTTAAATTAATCATTCAAGCAAATGCGAGTAGGATAAATAGAATATTAGGTTAGTGTCAATCTGAACTTAGTTTATCCGGCAAGCCTCGCCGAATAAACCTTTCTCCAACTTGCCGGATAAACTAGATACAGATTGGCACTAACCTAATATTCTCTATGTTTATGTTTATGTTTTTCAAGAGTGATGATAATTATGTGCTAATACATTTATATACCATATATACTATTTTATACACCTCTGGGAACATTAGGTTCTCATAAAGGGAGTCATTTTGAATGTCAAAAAATGACAAAATTACAATGTGAAATTTGTACATGTTGTACATGCTTGTTTTCTCCAAAAAACAAGAGGGGAGTTGTTTTTTGTGGGTGGGGTGTTTAATGGGAAATATATGGTATTTAATTTTCTATTTTCAGGAAAGTTGTCAATTATTTTGTTGTTTATATAAATCGTGGTCACATAGTCCTGTAGCAACATTAGCATTATGTTATCTCTCACAGAATTATACTCATGCTTGTAGATTACTACCTGTATTGTATCCTTTTTTTAAAAAAATTGAGTTGTTGCCTTTATATATTTCACTATGTAAATATTGTAAATAACTTGTATATGTTAACTAGAGGTCCATATGGAAGATTGGATTTATGAAAATGTGTAGCCTTGTTAAATAAAGTCTTTATTATTTTATCCAATGGTTTGAAGTGCAGTCATAGGCTAGTGGTCTGAGACTCCGAGGCGTTGCTATGGTCCAATGCTATTGGCTGCATCCATGATACAGTGATTTTATCAGTATCATTGATTCAATGGTCTGAGCATTAGTCATGATCTTAAGGTGTGACCCACCATTACAGTTCAATAGTGCTTAGGATCTAATGGTCAGTTGACTTGACTTTGTATGTGGTGGAAATCTGGTACTGCTACCAAGATGTATTGGATGTGTTTAAAGGAGCCACATAACCTGTCTGGTTGACTCAATATGTAGCAAATGACCTTGACTTATTTATGGAGGTTGGTCGGGAAATGTCCCTTTTCCTCCTACATTTACCTCTAGTAGGGCAATTGTCAGTCAATGAGTCCAGGAATTGTAAGTCAGTTGGCCAAGTGTTGCAAAAAAGAGTAGATTGAAAATTTTGTATCGATATATATCGAGTCAGACAAGGAGTGTAACAGAAGCCACTAGAACTCCAGTATATATCATGTACTATAGTATATCATGCCCTCATGATGTTATTCATAATGTTAAAAGTTGTTTCAGACATTTTCACTTAAAACAAAACTAAAACAAACTATACATTGTATTTTCTTGTTTTAATACTTAACAGTAAAAATGAAAACTTGGAAATATAAAAAGTCTTTGATCTTTATAGGTAAAAAGAAGATAATACAACAAAGTGAAGTAGAATAAAATGTCACTTTCATTTAGTTTATAGCTTTATAAAATGCTAGATTGTATCGATATTCCAAATTTCGAATCAATATCGAATCATTTGTTAAGAATCAGTGATACATTGATATTGTGATTTCCGATGGCTTCCCTAAAAACGAGGCATTAAGTGTTATAGTTTTACCATTTTATGTCTACAATTTACAATATTTTTCTAATATACCTAGTATTATAACCTTGACCTTTGACCTTCAGTGGTGATTTAGAGATTACTGTAGACTTTCTAAATGAGATAGACAAACTTATACAACTTATAGAATCACCTATATTTGCTTGTAAGTATTCTTAATTAAAAATACATATCACTTTTGCTGTCCAACTGGTTAGCTTAGGCAATTTTCTCTCGAGGCCTTGAGATCTCGAAAGACTGTAACTTGACTGATTGTTCCAATATGGCTGAAAAAGTATTTGAAAAGTGCCATGAAGCACCATGGAAAACACCTAAACCCCTTTAAAATGCTATGATAAAATTCATTAGATGAGTTTTTCTTCTATATTTACTTGTTAGAATTGATGTAGTCTCTTTTACTTGTTGATACTCTTAAAATATATATGTAATTCTTACACCTGTTTAAGGCATGCCATTTAAGTGAACATTTATAGCAGACAACTTTATAGCCATGCTGGTTTTGTGATGTCCTCTCTTAGGATGAAACTGTTTTCATATGACCTTCACCTTGGCTAGAATTATATAATATTTGAAAATGAATCAAATCTACAATAGAGCACTAGAGTTATGTCCTTTAGATTGTAATTTTCTGTCACTATTGTACTTTAATACTTTGAGATATTTAACACATTGTTTGTATTATATTTCAGATTTAAGATTACAACTTCTAGATTCTGATAATAGTCAAGATTTAATTAAAAGTTTATATGGACTATTGATGTTACTTCCTCAAGCTGAACCATTTACTTTGTTAAGAAATCGTCTAAATTGTATACCTAACTTTCAAATGGCTGCACTTGCTGAAAGGTGAGTTTTATAAATATCGAGTCAATCTTATTATGTGGCTGTAAGGCAATTTTGAAAATGTAGGAATTCTTAGCATAATATCACTAAATATTTTTGTGGTTTGAATGATTTTGTATGATCATGCATATTTTATATCTGCAGTAAAATGAGTTTTAATGACTTTCTTTGATATTGAATTGATGAAGTTTTTTTACTACTTTTTATTAGGGCTGCGGCAAGTATCCAAGTAGTCAGACATTTGTGATCTTGAACAAAAAATCGAGTACGAATATTCGTCACGTTCGAAATCGTCAGATCGCGATCTTGTTTTGAAAAAAAAATTAAAGAACATTTTCAGCTTAATTACCACTAAAAACTTTAATTTATGTAGAGACCAAATAATTCAGTGTCAAAATTTTGATTGATACACATTTGAACAGAAATGTTATCACTGAAAATGCCCATCAAACGTCTGATTGTAATGTCTGGAGTACATGGTTTCCCATATAGTAAAAGCATCTGTAATTTTTCACTTATTTTGTTATCACATGAATTCTTGCATGCTTTTCCATTAACATGTGATTCATGGTTGAATTCATGAATCGCTACACATGAATCGTGGTTCGGATTTGACTGCCACTTGCTCAACGATCCACAACCATATTTTTTATGTGGCAAGTACTTATTTGAGAAGAAAATGCCCCTATATGAAGACTGTTTGCAATTAAGACCATAGCAATTGTTGATCGATCTAGTGGAATTTTACCAAATATGTTTTCAATTAGAAAGTTGATAATATTGTCTCATGGGCAGTATATTATTAAATATCTTAATGATATTACAATGCTAGAAGACTGTAGAAGATTATACATCCAGTACAGGTTGTAAGATTATTTATGATATAGACCTCTCGTCATAAGTAATATGAAGTGGGAGCCAATTATCTACGTTCTGCCTGGTTCCACCGTGAATTAACCTCTAAATATGAATTTCTTTCAGATCAAAGAACTGTGATAATACTAAAAAGAATGTTAAAACATGTGACATAGACTTTGATGAATTATTAGAACATTTTAAACAAGTACAAATACAACATAGACATGCTAGAAGGCATCACCATGGTTACAAAGCTGGATTTACTACATCATAGCTTTCCTGTATTACTGTTATAGAAAATGCATAAATCCTGTCAGTTGCACATATATTAACCTCTCAGATTTAAATACTCAACATTTGTGAATAAATTAATTCAGATGATTTTATGTATTGTCCAAAATTTGGAACAGAAAACACAGACTGGGATGAACTAGTATGGGATAAGTTATAACACAAACACATTATTGATTGATTGATAATGGGCATTTTTTTAAATGTCATAAACATAACAAAACACATGAATAAATATATACATAAGTTAAAATTTAAGAACATATCTGGCCGCCAAGAAACTGCCAAAAGGAAAACACCACCAGAGAAACTAGATGATTTTATTTCTCAAAATTTGTTGTGGATAGATCAACTCACTTGATATTTCGAGGGTTGCCTGCAAGACTGTAGTAAGTGCACTGTGTTAAAGAGCAAGTTACTGCAGTCTTGCGGGCAACCCTCGATTTGTTTGATGATCTTTGTACATTGGTATAGATTATTTTTTTGACAATAGTGAGTTCCAAAGTACTGTAGTGAGTATTTTAATCAGCAGGGTTAATGTGTGCATCACTGACAATCAATTAGAATTTAAAAATAATAATATATGGTATCACAGTATGTGTGCAAGACTTCTTTTTGACTATTCATGCCAAGGGTGTTCATCCTCTCAGTCTGCAGTTATACACATATTAATCTTGCCTAAGACATCAGCATGAGGGTTGACTGTATTTTGAATCGGACTGGCTCATTTTGTTCATAAGAGCTGATACAAATAAGGGACCTTAGTCAGTTACCTCCTCTTGTATACTCTTCAAATAGGTAGGTCCTATAAGTTGGATTACTCGGATTTTACCCTTACTTTTCAATGTCAATTTGCTAAATCTCATCTTAAATAACTTTTTTGTAAATCATTTAATTTGTTTGAAATTCAAACTGAGTATTTTTATGGTAAAGAACTATCTAAATTTCATCACTTCTGTTAATATCTTCATTAACAAGAAATATATTAAATGAAATATTTTGTTATCCTTACATAGGAATTCAATGATAAAATCCGAGGATTCCAACTGTAAGGACCTACTAACCAATTGGATTGCTTCAGATTTTATCAGGGAATGATAACTGACTAAAGTCCCTTATTGCTGAAACTACTGATAGTTAACTCTGTACCCTGACAGGCATAGTAAAAAAATAGGATTATAATTTTAGTTAGCCAAGGTAAAGTTTCTTGTATTATGGAAACAATACAAATTGCAGGCTAAGTGCAAAACAGTTGTAACTCACTTATCTTATATTGAGTTACAACTGTTTTGTATTAAACCTGCGAAATGAGAATATAGATGGTATATGATTATGATTATATACACCATTGTGCAATAGATTGTGTTGTCAATATTGAAGGCATTTTTTTATATTTTGAACTTATTCATCACAAAGATAGATTGTGTTTACATAGATATAAATGCTTATAAACATCCATCTGATGATAGTTCCAATATTGTCAATCTTACAGTGCCCACCGAAAGTTTGGAGACAAAATGAATTTAAGAAAATTCTTAAATTCCAATTATTGTTTTTGTAGAATCTTTTTTTATATATATTTAATATGGTTTTATAATATACAAATTTTAAAACTGGAAATCAAAATTTTGCTAAAGCCTATGTAGTAGGCTTACTACGTGAAAATGTCTTCAAACGTTTGGTGGGTACTGTATATTGTCTGCGCTATAAGATGTTGTCATTTAAAAAACAATGCCTTAGCAAAGCCTGAGTGCATTAATTTGTGAAATTGAAATTATTTCATTACAGAAAAAGTGCCTAATTATTACTTAACCTTTGGAATAGAATTATTTATAATGGCTTAACTGGGTACTAATTGAACTTGAGTAAAAACTACCATTTTTATATGTTACATGACAAATTGTGTATATAGTGCTTTTTTACTCTGAAATGTACCTGTCTATGTTGTAATCATTAATTAATTGACATACAATGGCAACAAGTTGATATTATTGTCCGACAACATTAACCTGAGCTTGACCTTTATGCAAGAATATATTAAACTCAGTATTTACAGTTTATTTTTTACTTCATTTGTAAATCGCTCTTTATCGGAAGCTTTCTGCAACAATTAATTTTGTTTTCATAAGAATACATTGAAACTATGCCGCAATAGTGCAAACTTATGTGTTTTCCCCATAAACATATGAGTTCAAAATTAAAGGTACATGTACAATAACATGTCATGTTTACAAAATTGATTTAAAGTCACATATAGGTTGTTATAAACACGTGTATAACGGTATACACGCATACAGAAACTCACAATAAAATAGAAGGGCACGTTGTCTAAAGATTTCGCTACGTATCGCTATGAAAAAGCGCTTTCTTGTAGCGCTTCTTCTTAGGAAACGGCTTGCTATTAAGCTTCACAAACCAAGATGGCCACCTGTGCCAATAAACACTTATGCACTCATTGCAATTGCATGTTTTCGGGGCAATTTCAAACTAAATAAGTCTTTAAAAAGTATAAAATCATTGCAAAAACATATGTTTAAATGAAGAATTACAAATATTTATTGATTTCAATTCATCTTTAGTCAGTCAAACATAAAAACAAAATTGTCTGCAGACAGGAAGTTACATTACTGCGGAGGCAGCCATTTTGATTTGTTTAAGCGCTTTAGGGTAGCGAAGATTTTTTTCCCTAGCTTTCACTATGTAGCGAAATGAAGCGATATCTTGTAGCAAGTCCTATGATTTTGCTACAAAGGGATACTTAACGAAATGCTTAGGCAACGCACCCCTAGTGAAGCGTGTAATTATTATAAAAAGGTATATCAAACTTTTGTCAAAATTGCTCGACTATATATACCAGTACTTGATATATTTACTCCAAGGACAGGAAATGTTAATCACAGATCAGCATGAAACTTGTCTTAATTACATGTATATTAAGACATGGACAAGTTTTGGGCTTCACCATTGGTAATTTCTTGCAATTTTTTTTTCATTTATTGCGTGTTAACATATATACTACTTACTTCTTTACATTTCCACTTTCTTTTAAATAAATCATGTAAACACTGGAAGATTCTGTCAATTTTTGTTTTTTTGTTTGGTTAAATGTCGTTCCTACACATTGTATAGATCATATCACGGAGGTCAGTCAACATACTCACTGTTCCTGGAACGGTTAAATCTCTGGATTTAGCTATTAACTGGTTACTAGGGACATACTTACTTCATTGACAACTTCCTTACATGATTAAGAATCAGTGGTAGGCGAGGTGGCTGTAGAAATCATTTCATGACCAAACTCCATGAAAGTATACATTGCTCCAGAATTGAACCCACTATCAGTAGACTTGTGTGCTACCAACAGAGTAACTTGAGTGGCTCATTCTTATATATTAGAACCATCACTCTCTAGTCACCCAGGACTGAGCTAGTAAGAAGTTACTTGCTAAAAGAAACTATGAGGTGAATTTTATGTGATTTGAACCAACACTGAGCTGGCTATCCAATGATTATCAGTATAACTATATAACCACTCAGCCTGATCAATTCCTTCACAAATTCTCAAGCACCTACGTATGTTAGAACTATGCAAGAGTTAGAATATCCGTCAACTGAAATATGGACAAAGTTGAATGACAAAAAATTCTTTTAAAGCTACATAAGGTTGTTATCGAACTTCAGAGACCAATGCCAAAGTTTTCATAACAATTTATTCGAAAAACATGTTTGTAAAACAATGTGAAAATCTATATACATGTATAAAAATTTATAAATATAGACTGTTAAGCAAAAGCTTGTTTGTGGCAATATATATTATATTGGTACTAGTATATTCAGGTAGAATTTCCCAGTTAAGTTTAATACAATGTCATATGACATATGTCGTATGATTTTTCACTGTCTTCACTGTCTATAAGTGGCTATAAGTTAGGCTAAGTTTTCATATCGTCAGTATATGTATGTGAAGACAGCAGTAACGGCAGTACAGCAGTAAAGATTTACTGCCAGAATTTTCGGCAGTACAGCAGTAAAGATTTACTGCCAGAATTTTCGGCAGTACAGCAGTAAAGCTTTACTGCCATAATTTTCGGGAGTACAGCAGTAAAGCCTTACTGCCAGAATTTTCGGCAGTACAGCAGTAAAGCCTTACTGTTAAAATTTTCGGTAGTACAGCTGTAAAACCTTACTGTTAGAATTTTTGGCAGTACAGCAGTAAAGCCTTACTGTTAGAATTTTCGGCAGTATAGCAGTAAAATGGTAAACCCCTACTGTTACGACAGTACAACAGTAAACCTTTTCTCTGAGAATTTTCCACAGTGCAGCAGATTGTTGTATCATTCTAGCAAATTATTCTAAATCTTGCCTCTCAGAATTCCCACATTATAGGGTTTTGTACTATATTGAACGTACGGATCATCGTACAAATCTACTTTGATGTAATAATATTAGCAGAGTGTTAATGCTCATAACTGTTCACAGCGTTGTTGCTGACATCATCTTCCTATAATAGTGCGTACATGTAAAGTGATAATGAATTAATGAGCGGGAAGGTAAAACATGAAAACACATTTCACTGACAAAAACAGGCAAACATGGGAGGTTTGTGAGTTGATTGAGAAGTTGAATGTTCGAATTCTCTATAAGGTCCAAAATTAAAAGTACTGATAGAGCCAATCTAGAATGTCAATATTTGCAGCGGATATGTTTAAGATCAATACTATTATATATGAAAATAAAGAAATAGTTTGTTTTAATTGGTTTTTAACGTCGCATTCAACATACATTTAGGTTATATATACAACGGCAAGCTCTTCCTACTATAATGCCCTACCACGAGACCGACAACTCATGTATAGGGCATGACATCGTACTGCGACCGGGCTCGAACCCGTGATCTCCGGATTCGAAGTCAGACATGCCAAGAAATGCTAAAGAAATAGAATGAAGGAACACATTTAGTGATACAAGTACTTGGAGAAATATATATTATTCTTGTTGGGTTTATATCCATGTTTTGTACAAAAATTGTCCCACACGATCACAAGTTACTGCTGGTTCTTGTGACACTATGACCATGAAATATGCCATAAAATACCCTTTTTAAAACGCTGAATGAACAAGCTTTCATTTGGTATATAATACTGTTACAAATTCGTGTAAGTATATAACACTGGGTGAATTTTATTACGAACATATTTTTCAATTTTCTTTAGAATTGTCTACATGGAAGACTGATTCAAACGTACAGATGGGACCTATCTCTGATGACAATATTTGCAACGTATTTGTAACAATATCAACGGCATTAAATGTATATACAATGGATAAAAATAACCATATGGAATGAAAAATATGGCTACATTTAGTGATCGAAGTGCTTCAAGAAATATATACAATATTCTTGTTTTGTTTGTACTTTTTTACAAAATATGTCCTCCGCCATCACAAGTTACTGCTGGTTCTTGCGACAATATGACCAAAACATATGCCATAAAATACCCCTTTTCTAAAAGCTGAATGAACAAGCTTTCATTTGGTATATAATACTGCTACTAGTTCTTGTTTTTTTTACACTAGATTAGTTTTAAAACGAACATTTTTTCATTTAATTTCTACGCGCAGGTCCATATAGAACATACATATATACAAAACTACCTGGCTAAACGATCTTAAAAAAGTACCAAAATTACGAACATACATTACCTTTAAATCTAATTACTTTTGTGAAGATTACGTAAAGTTAGATTTAGAAAAATCACATCGGTCCTTACTTGCACAATTTCGCTGTGGCATTCTACCTTTAAGATTAGAAACCGGTCGATTTATTGGAGAGAAACTCGAAGATCGAATTTGTAGGTTTTGTGATATCAGTCCGGTATATAAACTACAAAAATCGACTGAACAGTGCATGGAATGATGTAGAAAATGTTTTTGCATTTTCATGAAGCTAAGTCATTGTAGTTTACGAAACTGAATGATGCCACTTCGGCACTCTTGGGCAACTTCCAAAATTCAAGATGTCGGACAAAATGGCGGAGGAAAGCTGATTATTGTATAATAAATCCATCTTTACCACAGCCTGATCATTTAAATACCTGAAATTAGTCTAACATTATCTGCAATTTTATTTCTTTGCAATTTTGGTACCCCTCGTTCATTATCCAATACAAGATGGCGGACAAAATGGCGGATAAAAACTACACTTGTCGGTTATATCAATTACTAATGAGCAGGAGCGTACAAAGAGGCATTTCAAAAAAGTTTTAATGCACTTTTGTAGGAATTACTCTTTAGTTAAGTTCATAAAAGTGGTTGATGCCACACTGGCATCATTGGGCAATTTCCAAAATCCAAGATGGCGGATATAATGGCGTAAATAATTAACTGTCGGGTATATATCAACCGCAATGAGCTAAGTCATAGACTGGGGTATACAAAATGATTTAATCCATTTTATTTCGTAGTTAATCCTTTTTTGTTAATGTAACCGATTGATACCATATTGGTATTCTTGGATAACTTCAAGAATTTAAGATGGTGGTCAAATTGAACGATTAGAGTTCGAAAATTAATTTCAATTCACATTGACAGACATAAATGCTAACTAATGGGTATACAGCATTATGTTTAGGTTTTTATATCTCTTGGTCTTGCGTATATCAAAATCGTTGATACTTGTTTGCTTGTCAGTTGACTCTGGAAGCAAATTGTTTCTAAGATGGCAATTTAGAGACACTATTCTGGTTATATTTAATTAATTGAACAACATATGTTGTGATAATCTTAGAATAGCGACCACTTTCCCAATATGTTTGCCACTTCAATAATAATCAATATATATTCAAAGGAGCTTATAAAAAAACGAAAAAAAAACTAATGACATTGTAAGTATTGAGTGCATGTTCTATTATCTTTCAAGAGTATGTTTAATAGCAATTGATAGAAATTCTATTGACATTGTAACACATTTTGATAGTAAATAAGAGAAATTGCAATAGGATCATTTCAAGTCCGATCAAGACATCAGATATCACAACTGAATCATGAATGTTCTTTATTTAATTGTAAGTGACTCTGGCCATTGATAAAAAAATGGAGAAATAAAAAAGCACATTTCCATCAAAAGTGTGTAGTAGAATTTGGTTTTATTTACAAGGATTGAGAGAAATTACGTGGCGTAGATGCCAATTCTCATTATAAGTGTATATACATGTAATGCTATTTGAACCCAGTGTCTAGCTCACGATTTAGCAAATAGTGTTACACTGTGCAAGATGGTGGTTTTAAGGGATTCATTAATTACAAAACATGGCCAAGTAGAAAATTTAAAAATGTATTGTTTCACTTAACACTAAATATCTTGAAAGAACATATAACAGATCTGATGCATCAGTGCCATAAGTTTAAACATATCTGATTACTAAACACATTTGGAGTATATTCACTATCAAAGACTCCCCCAAAGAAGGATGGTACGTTGAGACAACTTGTCGATCTTGTATGTAATATTTAAATATGTTCCACTCCAAACATTATAGACGATAAATTGCAAGATATGGTGATTCTTCATTTTTTCGGTAACATTACATATATGTTTAATCGCATAAACCTTTAAGACTTGGTACGAGAAGCATAGACAACAAAATTGTTCAACAAATGATCACTTCTGCTGCAGTTTGCTGAGCACCAAAAATATCTGACGACATTGGTGTGCTGATACTCTTTTGAGATATCTATCTTGTTGGAGTGACACTATAACAATGCGGTCAACTGACATTCGTCCAAAATGTAATGTTAGAAGTCAGTCAGTTTTTGACAATGTAAAGAAGGTACACTATTAGCATGGGTGTAAAATATGTTTTTAAAGCTAGTTCACATATTCTACATCAAAAGTGAAGACATTTATGATATCATTTGGCCATAAGCTAGTATCCGCTTGGATACTTTCTAAAGATAATAATCATTAATATGTTTAGTTTACCATTGCATATGCTTAGAGTGTTGAGTTCAAAATACTCTGTCAACAATAATTTGTGTCGTTACTTGAACATGTTGTTATCACATACAAAACGAGGAGAGAAATTGTGCTATCGTCATGTTATATTATTAGGCAGAAGCAAACTTAAACATTTAAGCACATATTCTAATTAAGTCAAGTTTAGTCAAGTCAGACTGTATCATCGTTTGTGTAATGATATTGATAGAGCTCAGTCAATTAGTTTCTTCCTCATTTTTTGGCACATGCTTATTTTGCTATTGACATGTTTCAGTTTATTTTCACTGCATCGAAGTATTTCAACTAAAACGATTATAAGCTTTTCAAATATCCACACATATTGCAATCTTAAACAAAATGATAGCACTTCATAATAATCCTAAATTAAATTGTCTACTGTAAATTGTATATTAACCCAATTTTATTATCTCGTTTTTCTTGATTTAAATGGCTTATATTTTGAAAATTAAATTAGTTTGTCCATCACAATTTGAGGGTTGCCAGCAAAACTGTAATAAGTACATTGCGTTGAAGAGCTATCTTGCGGGCAACTCTCGAATTATTTATCAAATTTTCATTTCATTTAAACCTCGGCTTTAATGAGATTCAGACATTTTGATTGCTTCCGAGTTTTCTCATGAAAGCCGTGTTTTTTTCTTCCACAAAAATGCCGTCATTTTGAATGTTGGTACAACTGAGCGTTTTTTAATTGGGACCCTATCTGCGACAATGGTGAATTAAGTGTTTTCATAACGGCCTGTATTGAAGACAGTCATTATAAACCGAGGCCACAGGCGAAGGCTAATATGACTGTTTTCAGCCGAATAATTTGGCCATTATGAAAACACTTCATTATTTACAATACATTATTGCTAAAAAAATAGAACTGGTTGAATTTGCTTCGTAATCATAATCGTTGACTCCACCTTGAATCTTGAGTTGCTTATTGATTATCAGAAGGGATTAACTAGTTTTACGAACTTGAGAGTTTATAAGGATTCAAAAAATCATATAACAAACATTGAAACTTAAACCCAAATGTGTTTGTTTCCGTCCATGTATGTACTCGTATATTATATACTGAACTATTAGATCATATCGGCCATTTTAGCCGCCATTTTGGATTTATAATTGTTAATAATAAATTATAACAAAGTGAAATCAATCGGTTTCTTTAATATCATGAACTATTCTATAAGTAAATAAATTTCTACAGCACTCGGTCTCTTTGTGCCAGTTTGTTCTTTAGATACTGGGACAATAGCCTATACCCGCCATTTAGACCGCCATTTTGACCGCCATTTTGAATTTAAAAGTTTGTATAAGAATAACAAAGTTTAACCAACTTGATCTGTAAATGTTGAAATCACTTTTGTCCTTCATTTTAAGACCATAATGTGTAAAAATACATTTTGCATGTATAATTTAGCTTTTAGCCGCCATCTTGGTCGCCATCTTGGATTCTGGGAGTTGCCCAAGGATGACAAAGTGGCATCAATCGGATTTGGAATCAGTAAGACCATGTCTACCAATAAATTGAATAACATTTTCTACATCATTTCTTGCAAGATCATCCTTGGTGTTGGCCGGACTATATTGTCTCCATTCATTTAAACATGGCTTGTATATACATGTATGTTTTTTTCTTGTTTGTTTGTCTTTTTGTTCTTAACACTGTTTATATGTAACATGAGGGTTTAAAGTGACATATAGGCCCGTTGTGGCCGGGTGGGTTGTTATCTTATATTTCGCTGTATGGTTGTATTTACATGTATATGCACATGTCACTATAATAAAGTATTATCTATCTATCTACATCATGTAAATGGCCTTGGCCTAATGGGAATGCTGATAGCGCATGCTGTGACATTATTAGTTCACATTCAAAATGGCTACCGTGTATTTACCTCTTGAACTTTTTTAACATTTTGTGTTTGATTATTTCATGAAAGATGTTGAAATGACAGATGAAATGATTTGGGAATAAATAAATTTAAATGTAAGTAAACATTTGCAATGATCTATTTCTCGTGTTTTACTTATTTACTTTTAAATCCTTATGTTGACGAAATATGGGCACCGGAGTATATAGTCAACTATACCAGTTTAGTGTAAAATATATATATACTAAATTAAAACAGGTCAGGGAATAAATATGTATATGTATAGCCCTTTCAGGGCTCTCGGGTATTAGAACTTGTTCAGTCCTTATAAGGGCTAATCTTCTGGGATGTACGTATACGGTTATTTGTTAGGGCTATTCATTCCCTCTGCTAATCATAGTATAAAATCTAGTAAAGTCAGGTCTATGTAAGAAAGTTTTTAATTTTTCACATTGCGGACAAACAATGATAGGTAACACTCTTCTGAAGCCCTTGGCACATAGGCGAGTATAAATGCATATCATGAAGCAACTTATAGTTAGACCGAGAAAGACTTACTTACATATAGACATAGAAATACATACTTACTGATAGACATAGAAATACATACTTACTGATAGACATAAAAAGACATACTCAATGATAGACATAGAAATACATACTTACAGATAGACATAAAAAGACATACTTACTGATAGACTAAAAAAGACATACTTACATTTAGACATAGAAATACATACTTACAGACAGACATAAAAAGACATACTAACTAATAGACATAGAAATACATACTTACTGATAGACATAGAAATACATACTTACTGATAGACATAAAAAGACATACTCAATGATAGACATAGAAATACATACTTACAGATAGATATAAAAAGACCTACTTACTGATAGACATAAAAAGACATACTTACAGATATACATAGAAATAATACTTACAGATAGACATAAAAAGACATACTTAATGATAGACATAGAAATACATACTTACAGATAGACATAAAAAGACATACTTAATGATAGACATAGAAATACATACTTACAGATAGACATAAAAAGACATACTTACTGATAGACATAGAAATACATACTTACAGATAGACAAAAAAAGACAAACTTAATGATAGACATAGAAATACATACTTACAGATAGACATAAAAAGACATACTTAATGATAGACATAGAAATACATACTTACAGATAGACATAAAAAGACATACTTACTGATAGACATAAAAAGACATACTTACAGATAGACATAAAAAGACATACTTACAGATAGACATAAAAAGACATACTTAATGATAGACATAAAAATACATACTTACAGATAGATATAAAGAGACATACTTAATGATAGACAAAGAAAGACATACTTAAAGATAGACATAAAAGACATACTTACTGATAGACATGGGAAACCATACTTACAGATAGACATAGAAATATAGACTTACTGATAGACATAGAAAGACAGACTTACAGATAGACATAGAAATATAGACTTACAGTTAGACATTGAAATATAGACTTACAGTTAGACATTGAAATATAGACTTACAGTTAGACATAGAAATATAGACTTACAGTTAGACATAGAAATATAGACTTACAAATAGACATAGAAATATAGACTTACAGTTAGACATTGAAATATAGACTTACAGTTAGACATTGAAATATAGACTTACAGTTAGACATTGAAATATAGACTTACAGTTAGACATAGAAATATAGACTTACAGTTAGACATAGAAATATAGACTTACAGTTAGACATAGAAATATAGACTTACTGATAGACATAGATAGATAGACTTACTGATAGACATTGAAAGATAGACTTACAGATAGACATAGAAATATAGACTTACAGATAGACACAGAAATATAGACTTACAGATAGACGTAGAAATATAGACTTACAGATAGACATAGAAATATAGACTTACAGATAGACATAGAAAGATAGACTTACAGATAGACATAGAAATATAGACTTACAGATAGACATAGAAATATAGACTTACAGATAGACATAGAAAGATAGACTTACAGATAGACATAGAAATATAGACTTACAGATAGACGTAGAAATATAGACTTACAGATAGACTTAGAAATATAGACTTACAGATAGACATAGAAATATAGACTTACAGATAGACATAGAAATATAGACTTACAGATAGACATAGAAATATAGACTTACAGTTAGACATTGAAATATAGACTTACAGTTAGACATTGAAATATAGACTTACAGTTAGACATAGAAATATAGACTTACAGATAGACATAGAAAGACAGACTTACGGATAGACTTAGAAAGACAGAATTTTAGAACTGATGTTCAGAACGTGAATGATAATCGCTACATTGTCCCGGTATAGTTATATAATAGACTTAATGCATATAAACAAGATTCTGTTCGTTATGTCCCTTAAGTAAAATGCACATGCTGTTACAAAATCAGTCATGCAATGAAATTAAATACACCCCTAGTAAGTTTACATGCTATATCTTAAATTTAAACGCGGATGGATCCATTCATTCTTTTCAATTTACATGTATATAAAAAGTGTGTACATTTAAGTCTACATATTTCAGATACCAAAAAATATGAAGCTTTTAGTTTCGCCTTAAAAGTGCAAACTTGAAACTCTTACACGTTAGCCTTACTTTAAAGTAGTAACATAGCTAGGCAATCAATTATAGTGATCCAGGATGGATTTTCATCAACAAATTGAAGAAATTCTGACACAAGTTAGCAGGTTAACTGTTGATCAAGCGGTTAAAGATGATGTGGAAAACTGTTTGATAGCATTGCGTGAGATGGACATGAAAATACTATTGGACGGAGTGGCTACGTGTGCTAAAAATGTTTCACTGGATGATATTATCTCAAAGTTGATTGAGTTTGTAGATATAATCAACGGTATAAATAATGTTTTATCGTTTCTTCCTGTGCGTTTGGGAAATGTGTTTAATATTGTAAGTGTAGTGTGTGGTGCCGTATTTACGACAAATATTGGCTTGGCTATACACCAGACATATGGAGAGCTTAAAGAAGAAGATCTTATGGAAAAATGTCAAGTTTTCTACATGAGGATTAACCAATGCATAAGTTATATGAAAGGTCTACCTGATGCAAGGACACTATCACAAGAGGAAAAGACAACACATTTACAACTTTTAGCGACAGATATTAACATTTTCACGGGTTTTGACGAGATAACTTATCTTGGAAACAGTATTAAACTCTTAGCCAGGACAAATACTTTAGCCGACTTTGACACATTAATGAAGAAAGTAGAACTCTACTGCTGTTTGACAACACTTCGTGAACTTTGTCTATTGTATACATATGGAATGCAATTGGCTTTTAACATAGGAGCAGATTCTATCGGAAACGTGTTGACTACTCAGAGACAATATGACAAAGATGTTTTAGAATTTTTATGGAAACCTACGCGTTCGAATGCACACTTGATACATAATTATAACCCAAATGATTGGCCGATCACTGCGCTATTTTTAGAAAAGCGGAAACTTGTAGAAAATCTGTTTCCACTTTTGGAAGGGAAATCGTTTCATATTGAATCTGTGTATTACAGAAACCGGTTGTTGAAAAGCCGTGGGAGAGTTCGTTCTGGAGATTATCTTGAATGTGGTGGTCCTAGTGGTGCTTTAAGCGTATTTACTTTAAATGGTCGCGATCACAATACGTTTTCAGTATATGGAAACTGCTACCTACCAGAGTTGATTCATTTTGAAAGAACCGGAATTATTCGCCTTTACTTTACTAGCAATCAAGAAACACCAAATGGAATGTGGCATGTTATAAAAATAGACCCAGACACCCCCGATGGTGAACCTTGGTACATGTTTAGATTAAAAGCGAACACAAAAAGGTGCCTGCGTGCTAGTGAGTTTCCATTCTTTCCCTTAGATCTGTCTATGTTTGCTCTTTGTAAGTATGTCGATTTACCGGATAAAGCGTATTTTTGGAAACTTACTCAAGTGATAGCTGATGACAAGGGTGAATACAAAGAATATAAGACAATGGTTTGATCCTAGTATTTAGCAATGATAGAGAACTCCATACTATACATGTTATAAAATTATCTGCCAAAATTGAATCAAAGCACTGAAGCTCTACCGTGTTACGAAGGAATGGTTTTATTTTACGAAAACAGGAATGAATGAAGAAAGAACAGAATTGTTGTTAGCACGAGAGCAAGAGCTCTCAATGATTATGAAATTAATGTAAGAAAATCAGGACAATTTTAAATGGTTTAAACATGATTACAAAATTATATAACTATTCAATTCTTAAAGTTGAAATATTGCAGGGGAATCCTTTAATTTGATTGTTGGTGATAGTGACTGTGACTGATATTTTTATAATAACATTGGCTAATTGACACTGAACCTAAACAAAAAAAAATAGAGCATAATTGTCTTCGGTTTAAACTATGTGACGACATTTGGAACATGGTGCACTGGCTAACATACCTTACAATAATGTTGAATTAAACTAATTTAGTATGTAGATTATCTATGCTCCAGCTTGGAATAAACATTCTGCAATGATTTTATGTAAAATTGTGGACCCATTCCCATTCACATATCATTAACAGTATAACATAAAGCTACTGTGATCGGATCAGAAAATTGTGTAATCTTTAAATTGTCTTTACAAAATGATTGTTTATGTATATGTTGTTTATAACATTTTAAAGTGAAAGTAGGTTGAATCCGAAAGAATTGGGTTGTGAATACTATAAACAATAGTTTTGATCACAAATGACAATTGAGCCAATAAATTGGCCAACCCTTTTGAAGTATCGTCACGGTTGTAACTGGCTACACACTGTCTAGACAAAGTCAACATTTGTGCCATGTCATGTTTAATTCCGTCAATCTGTAGTGGAGTTATTGCCCAGGATAACCCAAGTTTCGAAAAAATTTGAGCTCGACCACATTAATTGGCAAAGCTCTTAGAAGTATCGAATCGGTTCTTGCACATGACACACTGACTCGTCATGGTTAACATTTGTGCCAAGTAATTTTAAAATTCATCAATTTATGGTGAACTTATTGCCTGGACAAGATTTGTAATGGACGGACAGACAAAGTGACTCTAATATTTGAATGAGCGATATTTGTTTTGATGAACACTGAATAGATCTTATTGATAAGCAGGTCATTTACAAATTAAGGATTGAAATATATATTAATTTTTAAAATATGGCGTGTTATTGTATTTTTAATTTTGGATTCATCTGTTTATGGGAGAAACACACGAGTCTACACTTTTGTGAAGCAGTTTCTAAGTATTTGTTCTAATGAAAACAAAATAAACTTTTCAGTATGTGTGACTCAATCAATAAGAGTGTAAATATTACTCAAATGTTTTAATACAGATAATGTAAGAATATTTGTGAATATATTCATCCATCCCTTTTTTTGACAAATACACTATTCTTTTGTTAAATCGACACGCCAAGTCAAAAAATTCACTTATATGTATTTATTGTATTAAAAATATGTCAAGTTATTTTAATCATAAACATTTAGCAAGTTAACATTTGTTTTCATCAAAACAGGTACATACATGTATAATGATATCCTCCTTAATTGACGTACTAGTCTGTATTACACAAAATAGTTCCAGAATATTTATTATGCCCTAAAATTTACAATAAAAATGTCTATTTTTTAACCAAGTTACATATTCATTTTGAATTAAATTATTATATGATTTAATCTTACTTTAAACTTATTGTATAAAACAATGTATGTATTATTAATTTTATCTTTGATAATCTTGTATGGCCACGTGTCCAGGAAGGTTTCATAGTTACAAGTATAGTAGCGTAAATGCTTACCTTATCCTTATCTGATATAATCTATATCTGTTAGTTAACCCTTATTTGTTGTTTAAACAGAATGTGCATTTGACATATAACATTATCTCACAAAATAGTGCCATACAGTGTCATATGTTCCATTCAGTTATTGATCCATAGTGCTTAGAGTTTGTTTATATTTTCATCTATAATAACCTTTAAAATGTATGTGCTATTTGCTACTTTGAAATAAAGAGAATACATCTGCTACAAAATAAATAACGTCGCATTCAGCATACATTTAGGTTATATATACAACGGCAAGCTCTTCCTACTATAATGCCCTACCACGAGACCGACAACTCGTGTATAGGACATGACATCGTACTGCGACCGGGCTCGAACCCGTGATCTCCGGATTCGAAGTCAGACATGCTAAGAAATGCTAAGGAAATAGAATGAAGGAACACATTTAGTGATTCAAGTGCTTGGAGAAATATATACATGTATTATTCTTGTCGGGTTTATATCCATTTTTGTTCAAAAATTGTCCCACACGATCACAAGTTACTGCTGGTTCTTGTGACATTATGACCATGAAATATGCCATAAAATACCCATTTTTAAAACGCTGAATGAACAAGCTCACATTTGGTATATAATACTGTTACAAGTTCGTGTAAGTATATAACACTGGGTGAATTCTTTTACGAAGATATTTTCAATTTTCTTTAGAATTCTCTACATGGAAGACTGATTCAAACGTACAGATAGGACCTATCTCTGATGACAATACTTGCAACGTATTTATAACAATATCAACGGCATTAATTGTATATACAATAGATAAAAATAGACATATGGAATGAAAAATATGGTTACATTTAGTGATCGAAGTGCTTCAAGAAATATATACAATATTCTTGTTTTGTTTGTACTTTTTTTACAAACTATGTCCTCCGCCAATACAAGTTACTGCTGGTTCTTGCGACAATATGACCAAAACATATGCCATAAAATACCCCTTTTCTAAAAGCTGAATGAACAAGCTTTCATTTGGTAAATAATTCTGCTACTAGTTCTTGTTTGTTTTTTTACACTAGATTAGTTTTAAAACGAACATTTTTCATTTGAATTTCTACGCGCAGGTCCATATAGAACATACATATATACAAAACTACCTGGCTAAACGATCTTAAAAAAGTACCAAAATTACGAACATACATTACCTTTAAATCGAATTACTTATGTGAAGATCACGTAAAGTTAGATTTAGAAAAATCACAACGGTCCTTACTTGCACAATTTCGCTACGGCATTCTACCTTTAAGATTAGAAACGGGTCGATTTATTGGAGAGAAACTCCAAGATCGAATTTGTAGGTTTTGTGATATAGGAGAAATAGAAAGTGAAGTACATTTTATGTTTAGATGCTCCCTATATTCAACTGAAAGGTCTTCACTTTTTGAAATTGTATCCTCTAAAACCGAAACTTTTAGATCAATAGGTGATATAGAAAAACTAACTTACATTCTTAAAAACGAAGCAAAATTATGCGCTAAATATATTGCAAATTCCTTCAATAAAAGAAAATCAATGTTGTATGTGTAATATATCTTGTATTGTCTCCATTCATTTGAAAATGGCGTGTATATATGGGGTTTTTACTTGTTTGTTTGTCTTTTTTTGTTCTTAACACTGTTTATATGTAACTGTAACATGAGGGTTTAAAGTGACATATAGGCCGTTGTGGCCGGGTGGGTTGTTATCTTATATTTCACTGTATGGTTGTATATGCACATGTATATGCACATGTCACTATAATAAAGTATTATCTATCTACATCATGTTAATAATCTGGCCTAATGGGAAGGGATTCAATGTTTCTCAACCGATTTTCGTCGATTTCATGCCAACCGATTTTTGATGAAAGTAGTCCAATAACAGAACCGCCCATAGCCCCGCCTTCCTGTTTAAAAGGATTGCCTTATAGTACATTTGTAGTATAATTTAGATGGTAGTAAGGTGATATGGCACTGCAGTCACATTTGTCTATGGTATAACATGACAGGCACGTACATGTAGGAAGCATTTTCAGATATATTCATTACATTTTGTTACTGTAGCGGTTAATTTATTATCATCAAAAATAGATTTGGTCAAAATTCTCTTTAAATTAGGAAGTTGTCGTTTAGATTTTATAATTTTAGTTTTTTCTAATATGTTTTTCATTTTATTGTCATTATTTAAAATATCCATGTTATTTTTTAGTATTCCAAACATCTTTTTATTTTTTGTATTATTATTAGTTGAAATAAAAGGCGTTACATTCTCATCTAATTTTATTTTTACATTTAATAGTTCTGTCCTTGGAATTTTCATTGCCTTAATGAATCCTGTCTTTATAATCTGCATAGGATATTTTCTACTTATAAGTGTTAAGACTAAATCTATTAAGCGACATTTTAATGTTTCTCTATCTGAAATTATAGTGCAAAGCCTACGTGCTAAAGAAAAAGGAATATTAACTTTTGTATGCTTGGGATGACATGACCTAAAATTTAAATACTGTTTAGAATCAGTTGTTTTAAAATAAACATCCGTTTTTATTTTTCTCCTTCTTTGATAACTAGGACATCAAGAAATGGTAAACTAATATCATTGAACTCCATTTTGAATTTAATATCTTCGTGTAAAGAATTTAGTATTTTTTCAAAAGATATACATATCATGCAATGAAAAGCACCAAAACATAAAACAATCATCTAAATACCTTTTCCAATGTTTTTCTATGTAGTCAGCAAATAATTTGTCTTTTTCATGTACTAGTTTGTCATATAAAATTTGTTCCAAGTAACCTAAAACCAATGTAGCATAAGACGGGGCCACTTTCGTGCCCATGGCAGTACCTTTTACTTGGTTAAAAAAAATTCCATTAAAAGAAAAATTGTTATTTTCCAAAACTATCCGAAGGCCTTCTAAAATAAAAGATCTATCAAATCTGTCTGAAATTAAATCAGGGTATTTATTCATCCAAAATGAAATTGCTTTTAAACCCAACTCATGGGGAATATTGGAATATAGACTAACTATATCAAATGAAACAAGCAAAGAATTAATAGGTACATATTGAGGTAAAAATTTAAGAAAATCAATGTCATCTCGTAAGTAACTTGGAACCATACTTAAAAAAGGTTTCAATATAATATCCAACAAATTACTTAAATGACTCGTTTCACAAGTGGGACCAGCCACTATTGGACGAAATTGTAAATCTACTGGATCCAAGATTTCAATATATTCCGATTTTTGAACATTACAACTAAAAATGACGTTACGTTATATTGTGTTTAACTTTAACCCTTGATAATTATGAAACCGGTTGGGTTAAAATATAAGTTTTAAACGTCTATTTGGATGATGTTTTTTGTTTTTTTTTGTATTTTGCTTGTTACAGCATATTTTAACCTTTATATATATATATATATATATATATATATATATATATATATAGCGTGAAATTTTGACTTTGTTGAAAAAGCACGAATGTGTCAATCAATTGACTTAACCTCCCCGGTTCCTACGGGCCTGCAAGTCTAACAAGATTTCATCTAGAAAACACTCGTTCACTTATATAATTAATTTCATGCTATGAAAACATGACAAGATTTTAATGTATAAGGGACAATAAGCATTAATTGGAACTTCGCCAGACTGTAACAACATGCAATTTTGTAGATCTAGTTTTTAAGATTTTTGAATAATACATATTTTATAAATAAAATAGTTTTGTTTCTTCACCGATATGAGTATAATTACAATGCCTTCGACATTAATTTGTGCATAATTTTATTCAGTTCATTAAGTAAAAATGAACCAACGAAATGACGTTTTGTATAGCTTGGATGCCAGCGGATTCTTAAGTATTGATGAGATGGTTTCCAACCAATTTTGGTCCATTGGTAGATTCTGGATGCAAAGTAGAGTCAAGATGCCAACCGATTTTCGTCGATTGTAGGGTTTATTTGGCAAACAATTTTTAGAAAATTTGTAGATTCTGGATTCTATTCTCTCCCAACTTATGGTACTGATAAATATACTTAAACCGCTTTTCATCGTAGTTAACTCCATTATGTTATTAGTGTCGACTTGTTAACAGAGCTTATGACATTGTATGCGTGAATGTGTATACATTTATATGTTCCTGTAATAATATATTCTTAAATATGATTTTCGACAATCTTATCACGAACAGTAACTTTTATTTCCAGTTTCTTTCAATAATTACCGCAAATTATTTTCTTTGAAACCGGGGTATAAACATTTCTAACTAGGTAGGCGTGGTTTTTATGTCAAATAGTTCCTACACTTTTTGTCTACATGTGTTGATTTTGAGCATTTGTATTTAGAAAACAGTTATATTTTATAAACAATACGTTAACATTTACATTAAAGTCAATTCTAAGATAGAATAAGCAAATTTAATTTTAATTATATTCATTTGTGTATTACTACTTTCATCAAAAATCGGTTGGCATGAAATCGACGAAAATCGGTTGAGAAACATTGAATCCCTAATGGGAATGCCGATAGCGCATGCTGTGACATTATTAGTTCACATTCAAAATGGCTACCGTGTATTCACCTCTTGAACTTTTTTAACGTTTTGTGTTTGATTATTTCATATAAGATGTTGAAATGACAGATGAAATGATTTGGAAATAAATAAATTTAAATGTAAGTAAACATTTGAAATGATCTATTTCTCGTGTTTTTACTTATTTACTTTTAAATCCTTATGTTGACGAAATATGGACACCGGAGTATATAGTCAACTACACCAGTTTAGTGTAAAATATGTATACAGTAAAACTCGGATATAACATACTCGCTGGGCCATAGAAAAAAGGTATGTTGTAACTGAGGTATGGTATATCCATATAGCATACTAAGTATGTTATATATCAGGATGAAAAACGTGCCAGAAAACATGGTTTGTTGTAACCGAGTGTAGGTTATAACCGAGTATGTTATATCCGAGTTTTACTGAATACTAAATTAAAACAGGTCAGTGAATGAAGATGTATATGTATAGCCCTTTCAGGGCTCTCGGGTATTAGAACTTGTTTAGTCCTTATAAGGGCTAATCTTCTGGGATGTACGTGTACGGTTCTTTTCAGGGCTATTCATTCCTTCTGCTAAACATAGTATATAATCTAGTAACGTCAGGTGTCCCTATTCGGCTTAACCTACTTTATTTTAACTTAGTCCGGCCAACACCAAGGATGACCTTGCACGAAAGGATGTAGAAAATGTTATTCAATTTATTGGTAAACATGGTCTTGCTGATTCCAAATCCGGTTGATGCCACTTTGTCATCCTTGAGCAACTCCCAGAATCCAAGACGGCGACCAAGATGGCGGCTAGAGGCTAAATAATACATGCAAAATGTATTTTTACACATTATGTTCTAAAGTGAAGGACAAAAGTGATTTCAACATCTGCGGATCCAGTTGGCTAAATTTTGTTATTCATATACAAATCTTTAAATTCAAAATGGCGGTCAAAATGGCGGATAAAGGGCAATTAGTCCAGTATATAAAGAACAAACTGAAGAAGGAGACTGAGTGGTGTAGAAATTTATTTACTTGCAGAATAGTTCATGTTACTAAAGAAACCGATTGATTTAACTAAGTTTTAAGTTCTAATAAACAATTATAAATCCAAAATGGCGGCTTAAATGGCGGATATGATCTTATAGTTCAGTATATATAATATACTTACATGGGCGGAAACAAACACGCGTGGGTTTAAGTTTCAATGTTGTTGTTTTTTGCTTACGAATCTTTCTCCAGTTCGTAAAACTAGTTTATCCCACCTGATTATCTATAAGCAACTCAAGATTCAAGGTGGAGTCCTAGATAACGGTTACGAAGCAAATTCAACCAGTTCTATTTTTTAGCAATAATGTAA
Organism: Mactra quadrangularis; assembly: GCA_025267735.1. NCBI lineage: Eukaryota > Metazoa > Mollusca > Bivalvia > Venerida > Mactridae > Mactra > Mactra quadrangularis. The sequence continues at coordinate 47,363,632 of CM046300.1, read as the reverse complement.
TGTAAATAATAAAGTGTTTTCATAATGGTCTTGTTATTTGGTTATAATGCTGCAGTGAACGCCATATCAGCCCTGAATTTAAAGTCCAATATCATACAGTTAATTGATAATGATACTTATTTACTGGATAATAAATAACAGGCCAATATGAAAACACTTAAGTCACCATCATCGCAGATAGGGACCCTAAGAAAACACTCAGATTGTACCAACATTCAAAATGGTGGCATTTTTGTGGAACAAAAAGTACGGCCTTCATGAGAAAACTCGGCCATTATGAGATTCGGAACCAATCAAAATGCCTGAATTTCATAATAGCCGAGGCATTTATTAAAGGCCGTGTTTTTCCATATTGGCCGATTTTTTGGTTTTAATGCCGTAGTGAACGCCATATCAGCCCTGAATTTGAAGTCCAATATCATACAATTTATTAATAATGTTACTTATTTACTGGATTTAATTAAATGAAATTTTGATAAATATAATTGGAATGGACAAACTAATTTATTTTCAAAATGTAAGCCATTTAAATAAAGAAAAACGGGAAACTAAAATTGGGTTAATATACAGTTAACAGTAGACAATTTATTAAAAATAATCTGAAACATATAAATAGCAAAATAAGCATGTGCAAAAAAATGAGGAAGAAACTTATTGAGCTCTATTATTATCATTATTATCAACGCACCTGTGCGTTGATATAAACAATTATCAAGATTTGAGCATTTTGTAGTCGACACCGGTTGTCTTAAGCCAATCAAAACTATGCATTTGAGGTCACATGATAAGAAAATGGCCGTGAAAAAGTAAAAAAAGGGGTGTGATAATGGACTCGTCTAGTTGTTGACTAAAATCAAGCTGGCGCATAGTCAATAGCGGGCATTAGCGAATGTTTAGGAAGGCTGCACACTACTAAATATTTTAGCGGACGGCGGAACGATTTACCACATACTCCCCATACTTATTGTATGTTTAGGAAGGCTACACGCCACTAAATATTTTAGCGGACATAAACATTTTCACGCAAGTATTTTTGATCGGAAATAAGTAAAATTTACAAAGATAACTAATGAATAGTAAATAGAATTGTTCATCGAAATCAATATGTATTTTATATTCATAACATCCGCCCCGTTAGCAAATAAATATTAACCACAAAATATATACATCTATGGAGAAGAAATCAAACACGGCTGAGCGTTGATTTCAAGATTTTTTGGAAATGCTAATACTTGTTACACAAACAATTATACAGTCTGACTTGTCTAAACTAGACTAAATTAGAATTTGTGCTTAAATGTTCAAGTTTGCTTCAGTCCAATATTACATAACGATAGCACAATTCCTCTGGTCGTTTTTGTATGTTGATAACAACATGTTCAAGTGACGACACAAATAACTGTTTACATTGTATTTTGCACTCAACATTCTAAGCACATCATATGCAATGGTAAATTTTACATATTAATGCTTATTGTCTTAAGAAAGTATCCAAATGAATACTAGCTTATGGCCAAAAGATATCATAACTGTCTTCACTTTTGATGTAGGATAGGTGAACCAGATTTAAAACCATATTTGACACCCATGCTAATGGTGTACTTTCTTTATGCTGTCAATAACTGACTGACTTGTAACATTACATTTTAGACGAATGACAGTTGAACGTATTTTTTATAGAGTTACAAGATAGATATTCCAAAATGAGTATCAGCGCACCAATGTAGTCAGATATTTTTGGTACTCGGCGTATTGCAGCAACAGTTATAATTTGTGGTACACTTTTGTTGTCTGTGCTTCGTATCAAGTATTAAAGGTTTATGCGATTAAACATATATGTAATGTTACCGAAAACATTAAGAATCACCATATCTTGCAATGCATCGTCTATAATGTTTGGAGTGGAACATATTTGAATATTGCGAACGAGATCGACAAGTTATCTCAGCGTACCATTCTTCATTGGGGGAGTCTTTGCAGTTGGTAGTGAATATACTCAAAATGTATTTAGTTACCAGGCCTGTTTAAACTTTTGGCACTGATGCATCAGATATGTTATGTGTTCTTTCAAGATATTTAGACTTAAGTGAAACAAGACACTTGACTAAATTTTCTACTTTGCCATATTTTTGTAATTGATGAATCCCTTAAAGCCACCATCTTGCACAGGGTAACACTATTTGCTAAATCATGAGCACACGAATTGTGAGTCCTGTGCACAAATTATTTTTGAAAAAATACCTTGTTTATCGTTCGATTAAAATTTTGTACGAAAGATTCAACACTACGAACGAAGCTGGGGAATTTTTGGGAAAAGAAAAAAGTGCTTGTTTTATGCGCCGCGTGATGTCATTCAAATATTTGTCAGGCAAGAGATATCGGCGAATAGCATGTGCTTGTTTATTTTATAAGAAATTGTTGTGACACCTGAGTCTGTAGCACAGTTGGTAGAGCACCGGTATTTCGAATCTAGTGTCTCGAAGGAATAAGGGTTCGAATCCCACCCGGTGAGATTGTACCTTTCCTTGAAAATTTGACAATTGTGTCAATTTTCCTCCATTAATAAGGTATATGGAGAAGTTGCCAACCTTTTTGAAGGGTAGTTGAGTACTGGTTATAGACAAAGGAAAGCTAGGCTAGGCGCTCTGGACGCCGTTATGTAAATAAACAAGGACGAAATGACGAGTTGCTGTCACATATGTTTCATACGAAATCTAATTTCTTATAGCTAATAGCATTTACCAGTATCACTCTAGTCAGATAATAATTCAAATTGGTTTGTTTGCATTCAAGATATTTTTACTACTTAAAGAAATTTGATCGTTATAACCAAGCCTAGAGTTATTATTTGTAAAAACCGTGTGGTAACATGATATTGCTTCAAAATAGATTTTGTTTAAAATCCATTCTTACAAAAGATATAATACGTCTGTTTTTCAATTGAATAACCCTCATTATCACGTGGTCTTTATTTGTAAGGCTATTCAAAACTTATATTTCTACTTAAAAGTTTGCAGACACCCTCCCGACAATGAATAAGTTTGTTATCTTACCGTTTATTGGTCGATTATTTCGAAATTTTACTTCCGTGTTGCCTTTCATTCAATTGAAATTATGTAAAAACGATCGCATAGTCCCATACTTCGTCTGGCGAGTATACAAATTTGTTTTGTATTCGTTTTATCAACCGCAATACACATTATGAGTGATTGTATAGATCTTATTAACGTTTTAATGAATAATGTTGACAAATAATGTTAGAATGCAGACACGAGTGCATTGCTAGTGAAACAAGACACTTCTAAATTTTCGACTTTGTCATATTTTTGTAATTGATGAATCCCTTAAAGCCACCATCTTGCACAGGGTAACGTTATTTGCTAAATCATGAGCTAGACACTGGGTTCAAATAGCAGTGTACACGCTTATAGAATTGACATTTAATTTCTCTCTATCCTTGTAATTGACAAAACAAATTATAATACAAAATTTGATGGAAATGTGCGTTTGATATTTCCCCTTTGATCAATGGATAGAGTATTTACAATGAAATAAAGAACACTCATGATCCAGTTGTGATATCTGATATCAAGATCAAACGTGAAACCCTATTGCAATTTCCCTTAATTACTATCAAAATGTGTTACAATGTCAACATAATTTCTTCCAATTGCTTTGGCATTATTGTACTTTTAGAATACCTTGAAATGTAATTGAACTTGCACGCAATACTCTCAATATCATTTGTCTTTTTCTTTGTTTATAACCTCCATTTAGTACATATTGATTATTATTGTAGTGGCAAACATATATCGAAAAGTGGTCGTTATTGTAAGTATATTAAAATTTCGTATCACAACTTATGTTGTTTAATGAATTAAATATTATCAAAATAGTGTCTCTAAATTGCCATCTTAGATACATTTTGCTTCTAGAGTCTACTGACAAGCTAGTATCAATTATTTAATATTCGCAAGACAAAGAGATATAAAAACCTAAACATGTCGCTGTATATTCATAAGTGTGGAGTCATGTCTATTTATGTGACTTAATTTTCCAGGTCTTATCATTCATTTTGACCACTATCTTGCATTCTTGAAGTTATCCAAGAATACCAGTATGGCATCAATCTGCTGCATTAATAAAAGTGGATTAACGACAAAATATAATGCATTGAAATTATTTGGTATACCCCACTCTATGACATAACTCATTGAGGTTGATATATACATAACAGCTAGTTATTTTCGCCATTCTAGCAGCCTTCTTGGATTTTGGGAATTGCCCAATGATGCCAGAGTGGCATTAACCAGTTATATAAACTCAGGTATAACTACAAAAATGCATTACTTCTTTCGCTATGCCTCTGTGTACGACTTGGCTCATTGTGGTTGACATATATGACAAATGTGGCCTTTATACGCCATTTTGTCCGCCATCTTGGATTGGAGAATGAACGAAGGGTACCGAAATTGCATGAAATAATATTGCAGATAATGTTAGACTAATTTTAGCTCTTTAAATGATCAGACTGTGATAAAGATGGATTTATTATTGATTCATCAGTTCTCATCCGCCATTTTGTCCGCCATCTTGAATTTTGGGAGTTGCCCAAGAGTGCCGAAGTGGCATCATCCAGATAGCTTTCCAGAAAATGCAAAAACATTTTCTACATCCTTTCACGCACGGTTCAGTCGATTTTTGTAGTTTATATACCGGACTAACTGTATATAGTTATTGTACATAGCTCATATTTTTATTAGTTTAGTTCACTTTGATTACTTTCTTAAGTGTGTCGTTGTACACTGTTGGAATTGAGTAAAATTACACATGATTTTATAATATTAGTTTAAATTATACGTTCGACCTGTCGAACAGGGACCGACCTGACCATTACACAGCCGACAAACATTATTCGTTGATAAAACAGTATATTAAACTTAAAAACGTGCAATTTCATTTTAAATAGATTCTTAATTTAGATTTTTAAAAAAGTTTTTCACTTTAAAATATGCATTTATTTATTAGATTGTTTAATAAATGAGTTAAATTTTAAAACATAGTTTTATATAGAATAGTCTATATAAGAAAGTTTTAAATTTTTCACAAATAATGATAGGTAACACTCTTCTGAAGCCCTTGGCACATAGGCAAGTATAAATAAATATCATGAAGCAACTTATAGTTAGACCGAGAAAGACATACTTAGAGATAGACATAGAAAGAGAGACTTACAGAAAGACATAGAAAGACAGACTTGCAGATAGACATAGAAAAATAGACTTACTGATAGACATAGAAAGATAGACTTGCAGATAGACAGACTTACAGAAAGACATAGAAATATAGACTTACTGATAGACATAGAAAGACAGACTTACAGATAGACATAGAAAGACAGACTTACTGATAGACATAGAAAGACAGACTTACAGATAGACATAGAAAGCCATACTTACAGATAGACATAGAAAGACATACTTACAGATAGACATAGAAAGACAGACTTACAGATAGACATAGAAAGACAGACTTGCAGATAGACATAGAAAGACAGACTTGCATATAGACATATAAAGACATACTTACAGATAGACATAGAAAGATAGACTTACTGATAGACATAGAAAGACAGACTTACAGACAGACATAGAAAGACGGACTTACAGATAGACATAAAATACATACTTACAGATAGACATAGAAAGACAGACTTACAGAATGACATAGAAAGACAGACTAACAGATAGACATATAATACATACTTACATATAGACATAGATAGACAGACTTACAGATAGACATAGAAAGACATACTTACAGATAGACATAGAAAGACATACTTACAGATAGACATAGAAAACCAGACTAACAGATAGACATACTTACAGATAGACATAGAAAGACATAATTACAGATATACATAGAAAGACATACTTACAGATCGACATAGAAAGACGGACTTACAGATAGTCATAAATATATATATTTACTGATAGACATAAAAATATAGCGTTACAGATAGACTTAAAAAGACATACTTACAGATAGACATAGAAAGACATACTTACAGATAAACAAAAAAGACTGACTTACAGATAGACATAGAAAGACAGACTTACAGATAGACATAAAAGACATACTTACATATAGACATAGATAGACAGACTTACAGATAGACATAGAAAGACATACTTACAGATAGTCATACATATATATATTTACTGATAGACATAAAAATATAGCGTTACAGATAGACTTAAAAAGACATACTTACAGATAGAGATAGAAAGACATACTTACAGATAAACAAAAAAAGACTGACTTACAGATAGACATAAAAAGACGGACTTAGAGATAGACATACTTACCGATAGACATAGAAAGACATACTTACATATAGACATAGAAAGACATACTTACAGATCGACATAGAAAGACACACTTACAGATAGACATAGAAAGACTGACTTACAGTTAGTCATACATATATAGATTTACTGAGAGACATAAAAATATAGCCTTACAGATAGACATAAATAGACATACTTACAGATAGACATAGAAAGACATACTTACAGATAGACATAGAAAGACATACTTACAGATAGACATAAAAGAACGAGAAAGACATACTTACAGATAGACATAGAAAGACAGACTTACAGATAGACATAGAAAGACAGACTTGCAGATAGACATAGAAAGATAGACTTACTGATAGGCATAGAAAGACATACTTACAGATAAACATAGATAGACAGACTTACAAATAGACATAGAAAGACATACTTACAGATAGACATAAAAGACATACTAACAGATAGACATAAAAGACATACTTACATATAGACATAGATAGACAGACTTACAGATAGACATAGAAAGACATGCTTACAGATCGACATAGAAAGACATACTTACAGTAGACATAGAAAGACGGAATTACAGATAGACATACTTACAGATTGACATAAAACGACATACTTACAGATAGATATAGAAAGACACACTTACAGATAGACATAGAAAGACTGACTTACAGATCGACATAAAAAAGGCATACTTACAGATAGACATAGAAAGAGAGACTTACAGAAAGACATAGAAAGACAGACTTGCAGATAGACATAGAAAAATAGACTTACTGATAGACATAGAAAGATAGACTTGCAGATAGACAGACTTACAGAAAGACATAGAAATATAGACTTACTGATAGACATAGAAAGACAGACTTACAGATAGACATAGAAAGACAGACTTACTGATAGACATAGAAAGACAGACTTACAGATAGACATAGAAAGCCATACTTACAGATAGACATAGAAAGACATACTTACAGATAGACATAGAAAGACAGACTTACAGATAGACATAGAAAGACAGACTTGCAGATAGACATAGAAAGACAGACTTGCATATAGACATATAAAGACATACTTACAGATAGACATAGAAAGATAGACTTACTGATAGACATAGAAAGACAGACTTACAGACAGACATAGAAAGACGGACTTACAGATAGACATAAAATACATACTTACAGATAGACATAGAAAGACAGACTTACAGAATGACATAGAAAGACAGACTAACAGATAGACATATAATACATACTTACATATAGACATAGATAGACAGACTTACAGATAGACATAGAAAGACATACTTACAGATAGACATAGAAAGACATACTTACAGATAGACATAGAAAACCAGACTAACAGATAGACATACTTACAGATAGACATAGAAAGACATAATTACAGATATACATAGAAAGACATACTTACAGATCGACATAGAAAGACGGACTTACAGATAGTCATAAATATATATATTTACTGATAGACATAAAAATATAGCGTTACAGATAGACTTAAAAAGACATACTTACAGATAGACATAGAAAGACATACTTACAGATAAACAAAAAAGACTGACTTACAGATAGACATAGAAAGACAGACTTACAGATAGACATAAAAGACATACTTACATATAGACATAGATAGACAGACTTACAGATAGACATAGAAAGACATACTTACAGATAGTCATACATATATATATTTACTGATAGACATAAAAATATAGCGTTACAGATAGACTTAAAAAGACATACTTACAGATAGAGATAGAAAGACATACTTACAGATAAACAAAAAAAGACTGACTTACAGATAGACATAAAAAGACGGACTTAGAGATAGACATACTTACCGATAGACATAGAAAGACATACTTACATATAGACATAGAAAGACATACTTACAGATCGACATAGAAAGACACACTTACAGATAGACATAGAAAGACTGACTTACAGTTAGTCATACATATATAGATTTACTGAGAGACATAAAAATATAGCCTTACAGATAGACATAAATAGACATACTTACAGATAGACATAGAAAGACATACTTACAGATAGACATAGAAAGACATACTTACAGATAGACATAAAAGAACGAGAAAGACATACTTAGAGATAGACATAGAAAGACAGACTTACAGATAGACATAGAAAGACAGACTTGCAGATAGACATAGAAAGATAGACTTACTGATAGGCATAGAAAGACATACTTACAGATAAACATAGATAGACAGACTTACAAATAGACATAGAAAGACATACTTACAGATAGACATAAAAGACATACTAACAGATAGACATAAAAGACATACTTACATATAGACATAGATAGACAGACTTACAGATAGACATAGAAAGACATGCTTACAGATCGACATAGAAAGACATACTTACAGTAGACATAGAAAGACGGAATTACAGATAGACATACTTACAGATTGACATAAAACGACATACTTACAGATAGATATAGAAAGACACACTTACAGATAGACATAGAAAGACTGACTTACAGATCGACATAAAAAAGGCATACTTACAGATAGACATAGAAAGAGAGACTTACAGAAAGACATAGAAAGACAGACTTGCAGATAGACATAGAAAAATAGACTTACTGATAGACATAGAAAGATAGACTTGCAGATAGACAGACTTACAGAAAGACATAGAAATATAGACTTACTGATAGACATAGAAAGACAGACTTACAGATAGACATAGAAAGACAGACTTACTGATAGACATAGAAAGACAGACTTACAGATAGACATAGAAAGCCATACTTACAGATAGACATAGAAAGACATACTTACAGATAGACATAGAAAGACAGACTTACAGATAGACATAGAAAGACATACTTGCAGATAGACATAGAAAGACAGAATTGCATATAGACATATCAAGACATACTTACAGATAGACATAGAAAGATAGACTTACTGATAGACATAGAAAGACAGACTTACAGACAGACATAGAAAGACGGACTTACAGATAGACATAAAATACATACTTACAGATAGACATAGAAAGACAGACTTACAGAATGACATAGAAAGACAGACTAACAGATAGACATATAATACATACTTACATATAGACATAGATAGACAGACTTACAGATAGACATAGAAAGACATACTTACAGATAGACATAGAAAGACATACTTACAGATAGACATAGAAAACCAGACTAACAGATAGACATACTTACAGATAGACATAGAAAGACATAATTACAGATATACATAGAAAGACATACTTACAGATCGACATAGAAAGACGGACTTACAGATAGTCATAAATATATATATTTACTGATAGACATAAAAATATAGCGTTACAGATAGACTTAAAAAGACATACTTACAGATAGACATAGAAAGACATACTTACAGATAAACAAAAAAAGACTGACTTACAGATAGACATAGAAAGACAGACTTACAGATAGACATAAAAGACATACTTACATATAGACATAGATAGACAGACTTACAGATAGACATAGAAAGACATACTTACAGATAGTCATACATATATATATTTACTGATAGACATAAAAATATAGCGTTACAGATAGACTTAAAAAGACATACTTACAGATAGAGATAGAAAGACATACTTACAGATAAACAAAAAAAGACTGACTTACAGATAGACATAAAAAGACGGACTTAGAGATAGACATACTTACCGATAGACATAGAAAGACATACTTACATATAGACATAGAAAGACATACTTACAGATCGACATAGAAAGACACACTTACAGATAGACATAGAAAGACTGACTTACAGTTAGTCATACATATATAGATTTACTGAGAGACATAAAAATATAGCCTTACAGATAGACATAAATAGACATACTTACAGATAGACATAGAAAGACATACTTACAGATAGACATAGAAAGACATACTTACAGATAGACATAAAAGAACGAGAAAGACATACTTAGAGATAGACATAGAAAGACAGACTTACAGATAGACATAGAAAGACAGACTTGCAGATAGACATAGAAAGATAGACTTACTGATAGGCATAGAAAGACATACTTACAGATAAACATAGATAGACAGACTTACAAATAGACATAGAAAGACATACTTACAGATAGACATAAAAGACATACTAACAGATAGACATAAAAGACATACTTACATATAGACATAGATAGACAGACTTACAGATAGACATAGAAAGACATGCTTACAGATCGACATAGAAAGACATACTTACAGTAGACATAGAAAGACGGAATTACAGATAGACATACTTACAGATTGACATAAAACGACATACTTACAGATAGATATAGAAAGACACACTTACAGATAGACATAGAAAGACTGACTTACAGATCGACATAAAAAAGGCATACTTACAGATAGACATAGAAAGAGAGACTTACAGAAAGACATAGAAAGACAGACTTGCAGATAGACATAGAAAAATAGACTTACTGATAGACATAGAAAGATAGACTTGCAGATAGACAGACTTACAGAAAGACATAGAAATATAGACTTACTGATAGACATAGAAAGACAGACTTACAGATAGACATAGAAAGACAGACTTACTGATAGACATAGAAAGACAGACTTACAGATAGACATAGAAAGCCATACTTACAGATAGACATAGAAAGACATACTTACAGATAGACATAGAAAGACAGACTTACAGATAGACATAGAAAGACAGACTTGCAGATAGACATAGAAAGACAGAATTGCATATAGACATATCAAGACATACTTACAGATAGACATAGAAAGATAGACTTACTGATAGACATAGAAAGACAGACTTACAGACAGACATAGAAAGACGGACTTACAGATAGACATAAAATACATACTTACAGATAGACATAGAAAGACAGACTTACAGAATGACATAGAAAGACAGACTAACAGATAGACATATAATACATACTTACATATAGACATAGATAGACAGACTTACAGATAGACATAGAAAGACATACTTACAGATAGACATAGAAAGACATACTTACAGATAGACATAGAAAACCAGACTAACAGATAGACATACTTACAGATAGACATAGAAAGACATAATTACAGATATACATAGAAAGACATACTTACAGATCGACATAGAAAGACGGACTTACAGATAGTCATAAATATATATATTTACTGATAGACATAAAAATATAGCGTTACAGATAGACTTAAAAAGACATACTTACAGATAGACATAGAAAGACATACTTACAGATAAACAAAAAAAGACTGACTTACAGATAGACATAGAAAGACAGACTTACAGATAGACATAAAAGACATACTTACATATAGACATAGATAGACAGACTTACAGATAGACATAGAAAGACATACTTACAGATAGTCATACATATATATATTTACTGATAGACATAAAAATATAGCGTTACAGATAGACTTAAAAAGACATACTTACAGATAGACATAGAAAGACATACTTACAGATAAACAAAAAAAGACTGACTTACAGATAGACATAAAAAGACGGACTTAGAGATAGACATACTTACCGATAGACATAGAAAGACATACTTACATATAGACATAGAAAGACATACTTACAGATCGACATAGAAAGACACACTTACAGATAGACATAGAAAGACTGACTTACAGTTAGTCATACATATATAGATTTACTGAGAGACATAAAAATATAGCCTTACAGATAGACATAAATAGACATACTTACAGATAGACATAGAAAGACATACTTACAGATAGACATAGAAAGACATACTTACAGATAGACATAGAAAGACATACTTACAGATAGACATAAAAGAACGAGAAAGACATACTTACAGATAGACATAGAAAGACATACTTACAGATAGACATAAAAGAACGAGAAAGACATACTTAGAGATAGACATAGAAAGACAGACTTACAGATAGACATAGAAAGACAGACTTGCAGATAGACATAGAAAGATAGACTTACTGATAGGCATAGAAAGACATACTTACAGATAAACATAGATAGACAGACTTACAAATAGACATAGAAAGACATACTTACAGATAGACATAAAAGACATACTAACAGATAGACATAAAAGACATACTTACATATAGACATAGATAGACAGACTTACAGATAGACATAGAAAGACATGCTTACAGATCGACATAGAAAGACATACTTACAGTAGACATAGAAAGACGGAATTACAGATAGACATACTTACAGATTGACATAAAACGACATACTTACAGATAGATATAGAAAGACACACTTACAGATAGACATAGAAAGACTGACTTACAGATCGACATAAAAAAGGCATACTTACAGATAGACATAGAAAGACGGACTTACAGATAGTCATAAATATATAGATTTACTGATAGACATAAAAATATAGCCTTACAGATAGACATAAATAGACATACTTACAGATAGACATAGAAAGACATACTTAAAGATAGACATAGAAAGACATACGTACAGATAGACATAAAAGACCGAGAAAGACATACTTAGAGATAGACATAGAAAGACAGACTTACAGAAAGACATAGAAAGACAGACTTGCAGATAGACATAGAAAGATAGACTTACTGATAGGCATAGAAAGATAGACTTGCAGAAAGACAGACTTACAGATAGACATAGAAAGATAGACTTACTGATAGACATAGAAAGACAGACTTACAGATAGACATAGAAAGATAGACTTACTGATAGACATAGATAGACATACTCACAGATAGACATTGAAAGACAGACTTACAGATAGACATAGAAAGACAGAATTTTAGAACCGATGTTCAGAACATGAATGATAATCGCTTTATTAATTCGTTTCCCTGCACAAGAGAATATTCAACATACATTTTCCCAGTACAGTTATATAATAGACTTAATGCATTTTAACAAGATTATGTTCGTTATGTCCCTTAAGTAAAATGCACATGCTGTTACAAAATCAGTTATGCAATGAAATTAAATACACCCCTAGTCAGTTTACATGTTATATCTTAACTATGTTTTAAATGCGGGTGGATCCATTCATTCTTTTCAATTTACATTAAAAGTGTGTACATTTAATTCTACATATTTCAGATACCAAAAATTATGAAGCTTTTAGTTTCGTCGTAAAATTGCAAACTTGAAACTCTTACACGTTAGCCTTACTTTAAAGAAGTAACATCGGCAATCAATTATAGTGATCTAGGATGGATTTTCATCAACAAATTGACGAAGTTCTGACACAAGTTAGCAGGTTAACTGTTGATCAAGCGGTTAAAGATGATGTGGAAAACTGTTTGATAGCATTGCGTGAGATGGACATAAAAATACCATTGGACGGAGTGGCTACGTGTGCTAAAGAAGAAGATCTTATGGAAAAATGTCAAGTTGTCTACATGAGGATTAACCAATGCATAAGTTATATGAAAGGTCTACCTGATGCAAGGACACTATCACAAGAGCAAAAGACAACGCATTTTCAACTTTTAGCGACAGATATTAACATTTTCACGGGTTTTGACGAGGTAACTATTCTTGGAAACAGTATTAAACTCTTAGCCAGGGAAAATACTTTAGACCACTTTGACATATTAATGAAGAAAGTAGAATTCTACTGCTGTTTGACAACACTTCGTGAACTTTTTCTATTGTATAGATATGGAATGCAATTGGCTTTTAACATAGGAGCAGATTCTATCGGAAACGTGTTGACTTCTCAGAGACAATATAACAAAGATGTTTTAGAATTTTTATGGAAACCTACGTATTCGAATGCACACTTGATACATAATTATAACCCAAATGATTGGCCGATCACTGCATTATTTTTAGAAAAGCGGAAACTTGTAGAAAATTTATTTCCACTTTTGAATGGAAAATCGTTTCATATTGAATCTGTGAATTACAAAAACCAGTTGTTGAAAAAGTGTAGTAACTTTTTTTGGGGAGATACAGTTGAATGTGGTGGTCCTAGTGGTGCTTTAAGCGTATTTACTTTACATGGTCGCGATCACAATATGTTTTCAGTATATGGAAACTGCTACCTACCAGAGTTGGTTCATTTTGAATTTGAAAGAATCGGAAGGCATGGCCTAGAATTTACTAGCAATCCAGAAACACCAAATGGAATGTGGCATGTTATAAAAATAGACCCAGACACTCCCGATGGTGAACCTTGGTACATGTTTAGATTAAAAGCGAACACAAAAAGGTGCTTGTGTATTAATGAAGGGGGTTTGATGTCTAGCTTTGGGATGCATTTTGGGTTTACTTATTGTAGGTATGTCAATTATCCGAATAGAGCGTGTTTTTGGAAACTTACTCAAGTGATAGCTGATGACAAGGGTGAATACAAAGAATATAAGACAATGGTTTGATCCTAGCATTTAGCAATGATAGAGAACTCCATACTATACATGTTATAAAATTATCTGCCAAAATTGAATCAAAGCACTAAAGCTCTACCGTGTTACGGAGGAATGGTTTTATTTTACGAAAACAGGAATGAATGAAGAAAGAACAGAATTGTGGTTAGCACGAGAGCAAGAGCTCTCAATGATTATGAAATTAATGTAAGAAAATCAGGACAATTTTAAATGGTTTAAACATGATTACAAAATTATATAACTATTCAATTCTTAAAGTTGAAATACTGCAAGGGAATCCTTTAATTTGATTGTTGGTGATGGTGACTGTGACTGATATTTTTATGATTACATTGGCTTATTGACGCTGAACCTAAACAAAAAATAATAGAGCATACTCGTCTTCGGTTTAAACTATGTGACGACATTTGGAACATGGTGCACTGGCTAACATACCTTACAATAATGTTGAATTAAACTAATTTAGTATGTAGATTATCTATGCTCTAGCTTGAAATAAACATTCTGCAATTATTTCATGTAAAATTATGGATCCATTCCCATTCAAATATATTATTAACAGTATAACATAAAGCTACTGTGATCGGATCAGGAATTGTGTAATCTTTAAATTGTCTTTACAAAATGATTGTTTATGTATATGTTATTTTTAACATTTTAAAGTGAAAGTAGGTTGAATCCGAAAGAATTGGGTTGTGAATACTATAAAAAATAGTTTTGATCACAAATGACAATTGAGCCAATAAATTGGCCAACCCTTTTGAAGTATCGTCACGGTTGTAACTGGCTACACACTGTCTAGAAAAAGTCAACATTTGTGCCATGTCATGTTTAATTCCGTCAATCTGTAGTGGAGTTATTGCCCAGGACAACCCAAGTTTCGAAAAAATTTGAGATCGACCACATTAATTGGCAAAGCTCTGAGAAGTATCGACTCGGTTCTTGCACATGACACACTGACTCGTCATGGTTAACATTTGTGCCAAGTAATTTTAAAATTCATCAATTTATGGTGAACTTATTGCCTGGACAAGATTTGTAATGGACGGACAGACAAAGTGACTTTTATGTTTCTTATGTTAATTAAGAAAAAATAGTTATTATAGACAACAAGAAAGACAACACAGTCTTAACCTAATATTTGAATGAGCGATATTTGTTTTGATGAAGTCTGAATAGATCTAATTGATAAGCAGGTCATTTACAAATTAAGGATTGAAATATAAATTAATTTTTAAAATATGGCATGTTATTGTATTTTTAATTTTGGATTCATCCGTTTATGGGAGAAACACATGAAATTACACTTTTGTGTAGCAGTTTCTAAGTATTTATTCCCATGAAAACAAAATAAACTATTCAGTATGTGTGGCTCAATGAATAAGAGTGTAAATATTACTTAAATGTTTTAATACAGATAATGAAAGAATATTTGTGAATATATTCATCCATCCCTTTTTTGACAGTTAGACTATTCTTTTGTTAAATCGACACGCCAAGTCAAAAAATTCACTTATATGTATTTATTGTAAATTACTCATTTTCAATAAGTGGGTGCATTTTGGAGGTATGAAAGACAGGAAAATCAGTGTTCTAGAATTCTTTATTTAGCATTTTAATCGAAGAATATAACCTGTAAACTATAACTTTCTGGAATATTTTGATCATGACATCAGTAATTGTTGTCATATGCTTATTTGAAGTACGACTGTCGGGTACAAATTTTGCCATGAAATGTTCGTTATGCTAACTTTCAATGGTCGCTTACCATAAATAGTTGGTATATTACATATTTAAGAATTTTCCCTAATATAAACGAAGTGTCAATCTTCAAAAAAATAAGAAAGATATTCGTACTGACTAATAATATTCAATTGCCATATGCTAGATCAAACTCAGTACAATCTGGTTCAAAGAAAATTGTAATCGACATGAGTGTAATAAATCATAATTTTATGTCTGGATATTCCACGTTTATAATTCCAATTAAATATTACACTGGAACCTTTAAAGGATAGTGTGTGATTGAAGAATTACTTTAATATGGGATTTTTCACAAGATTTTTTTCAAAAATGCTACCAAAATGTCGCCGAAATGTTCGTTGCCAAAAGTATGTAATTTGTTTTCTCAATCTTTCTATATATAGGTTCACATTGCTTTTGCTCTGTTTAAGCCATCGACGATTTATATTTCTGAATTCCTGCCCTTGATTTTACAAGAAAAGAAAACAATAACATGAAATGTCCGTTACTAATCTTGACATGTTCGTTACTAATCATTCATTGGTGTATCACTGCAAAAAGAATACTGCCATGAATAGGATTTGTACTCTGCTAAGACGTGTAATTATTTCCCTTCTAGTTTTACTCTCCGATACATTCTTCTGAAACTGACTAAAGACAGGATGAGACAATTTAATTGGTTGGGCTTACAAAAATATAAAACGAAATGAAGGTGTCGTATAATAAATACGATTTCAAAAGAAACCATGCTTAAGCTAACTTTAGATATTCGTAAAAAGTGAAAATAAGGAACGAATTATATACTTAAATTGAAGAAACAACTTAATTTTATGTTAGACTGGTACGGTGAATCGTTAATGCTGCTGACATGTTCGTTACATTGTCGTAACGAACATGTCATACTTTTGTCGTGGCTTATATTTTGAACATATACTATGCATCCAATAAAACATACTATATATTCAAATTTCACTCAAATATCAAATGATTTAGCAAAACAAAATTGAGAAAATCAATTTAAGCAAATTTGTGGCGTAAAGATAATAACCTTACTGCCGTATCGCGAGATCTCCGTTTATTTTCTAAAAAGCGGCAGTTGACCTTCTCTGTAAGCTTTATCGGGAGTGATATCGTCAAGTTTAATGAAATCATGTACAAAGAGATTTAAAAACTGAACTTAAACCGCCAAAAACACGCAGTATGTAAATTTCAGTCACGAACATGTCAGTAACGGACACTTCAAATTAGGAGCTTTTACTTGATTATCCTTCAGTAATTTCAAAAGAATATAAAGTTAACATGTTCTTTTGAGATAATACGCAGCATTACTCATTTCAAGGTAAGTTAATGTCTTTCTAATAGTATGGTATTTTAGAAACTTAAGGTAACGAACATGTCAATTAAAAGTCAATTAAGGGTGAGTAATAGATTTAAACTTGTATATTGTCTAAAATACTTAAATTCTTAACAAGAATTGAAGCATTATGTAATATTATAAGACTAACGTCTATGAAAATAACCAAGCCGATACAATTTGATGTGTTATTCTTTGAAATGCTGTCATGTAAAAACTTAGTAACGTACATTTCCGGAAAATTTTATTTCTAAAAACCAGACTTTCAATGAGGTTGAAAGTCAATTAACAATTGAAAGTTGTTGGGAAATATATTTGGCTTATGACTATAAGCTTTCAGTTACTAAATAACCTTAACAAAATTGGACTAAATTGCTTTGTTTAATTTCTACGCATGTTTAAAGACACAGCGTATTGATCGGCGACAGTAAAGAACATGTCAAAAATCAACTTTATTCATTGAAATTTTCGCAAATTTGATGAGATAATACTTTTTATAAACCATGCAGTTGAAGGTCTACTGCTATAACATATTTTAGGTTGATTATCCAAACTTTATATCGTAAAAGACAGAGACAGAGAGAATAGACCGGCGACACCACTTGGACCCGCTTATTGAAAATGAATGTCCGAGAAGGACGTACGTGATGATTGAAACTCGTAAGATTTTTTTGATTTTTTTTAGATTTATCCAATAATCGTTATTGAAAATGAATGAATTTATGCAATAACAAAATACAGTGTGTATTGATGTCTGTGTTGTTGAGTTGTACTTTACACTATGTTCTTTTATGAATACTTTTTTGAATACATGTACTAACAATAAAAAACACAACAACCAGGGTATCTATAGATTTAATATTCGTAGGTCTACAAATACGCAGAAAAACTACAAGTACAAAATCTTAAAATGGTCCAAACAAATGTAAGATATATAATATTTAAAGTTCAGTTAGTCTAGTTTCAAACAAGACTTACACATCAAGAGAGATCAGTTTATTCCTTATTTTTTCAAGTACAATGTATATCTATGCATCATCACATGGCCAAATAGACCTAATTCAGAACTCAAATTTTGTGGGGTTTCCGTCCGTGTGGTAGTACAGGTTGTACAAAGTGTGTAACACATTATTGCCGAAAGGCACTGAATACGGATTAAATCCAATTGTTCTTTGTACACATATTTTCATGGAGAAGTTGAAAGTTTGTTTGAACCTCAGGGGAAGCCCCAAATATTTGAATTCCGGATATAGTCTATTAAACTATGATAATGTATAAAAATATTGTTTTGGAGCAACAAAACAATTCCACAAGAATATGAAGATCTTTTAAGATACTTCTTCTTATCTTTTAAAACTTATATTTAAAAACATTTAAAGGGATTAGTCTAGGCGAATGGCTATGAATTGTTTTTATTCATTCTAATTAATCTAGTACAATGCATACAACATGTAATCCCTTTAAAAGAGAGTTAACTTAGAGTTAAACATACTTGTATCATAACCAGTTTAACTGTCCGACACAGACTGGAAAAATCAGAAGACAATCATTCTATATACAAAAAAAAAACAATCTAGCCATACTCAGTCGTCACACTTTCAATATCATACATGTCTCTTATTTCAATTAACAATTGTTTTAAATTTTGTCTATTTTCTGCAGATATGGGAATTATTTGAAGGTTAGTCCGTGATTTCATTTCAATATAATTTCTAAGTCCATTTTGTTTCCAATAATAGCGTGAGGACGTTCTGATAGTTCAGGTTTATATTGTTCAAGTTTATACTTTAGATGTTTCAACTGAGTCCATGATTCCTCCACTGAGAGATCTATTACATATAAAAGACACAAACAACGTTCAATATGACGTCAAAATGATACACCAAGACAACGGTTTTTATGAGCATCTGGAATTAAGCCAGGTATGTCAGCAACTGGAATAAAACAATGAGAAATCTTTCAAATTAATTTAATTATATTCATTTAGCAAGTTAACATTTGTTTTCATCAAAACAGGTACATGTATAATGATATCCTCCTTAATTGACGTACTAGTCTGTATTACACAAAACTAGTTCCAGAATATTTATTATGCCCTAAAATTTACAATAAAAATGTCTATTTTTTAACCAAGTTACATAATTATTTTGAATAAAATTATTATATGATTTACTCTTACTTTAAACTTATTGTATAAAACAATGTATGTATTATTGATTTTATCTTTGATAATTTTGTATGGCCACGTGTCCAGGAAGGTTTCATAGTTACAAGTATAGTAGCGTAAATGCTTACCTTATCCTTATCTGATATAATCTATATCTGTTAGTTAACCCTTATTTGTTGTTTAAACAGAATGTGCATTTGACATATAACATTATCTCACAAAATAGTGCCATACAGTGTCATATGTTCCATTCAGTTATTGATCCATAGTGCTTAGAGTTTGTTTATATTTTCATCTATAATAACCTTTAAAATGTATGTGCTATTTGCTACTTTGAAATAAAGAGAATACATGTGCTACAAAATAAATAACGTCGCATTCAGCATACATTTAGGTTATATATACAATGGCAAGCTCTTCCTACTATAATGCCCTACCATGAGACCGACAACACATGTATAGGGTATGACATCGTACTGCGACCGGGCTCGAACCGGTGATCTCCGGATTCGAAGTCAGACATGCTAAGAAATGCTAAGGAAATAGAATGAAGGAACACATTTAGTGATTCAAGTGCTTGGAGAAATATATACATGTATTATTCTTGTCGGGTTTATATCCATTTTTGTTCAAAAATTGTCCCACACGATCACAAGTTACTGCTGGTTCTTGTGACATTATGACCATGAAATATGCCATAAAATACCCATTTATAAAACGCTGTATGAACAAGCTCACATTTGGTATATAATACTGTTACAAGTTCGTGTAAGTATATAACACTGGGTGATTTTTTTACGATGATATTTTCAATTTTCTTTAGAATTCTCTACATGGAAGACTGATTCAAACGTACAGATATGGCCTATCTCTGATGACAATATTTGCAACGTATTTATAACAATATCAACGGCATTAATTGTATATACAATGGATAAAAATAGCCATATGGAATGAAAAATATGGCTACATTTAGTGATCGAAGTGCTTCAAGAAATATATACAATATTCTTGTTTTGTTTGTACTTTTTTTACAAACTATGTCCTCCGCCAATACAAGTTACTGCTGGTTCTTGCGACAATATGACCAAAACATATGCCATAAAATACCCCTTTTCTAAAAGCTGAATGAACAAGCTTTCATTTGGTAAATAATTCTGCTACTAGTTCTTGTTTGGTTTTTTTTACACTGGATTAGTTTTAAAACGAACATTTTTCATTTGAATTTCTACGCGCAGGTCCATATAGAACATACATATATACAAAACTACCTGGCTAAACGATCTTAAAAAAGTACCAAAATTACGAACATACATTACCTTTAAATCGAATTACTTATGTGAAGATCACGTAAAGTTAGATTTAGAAAAATCACAACGGTCCTTACTTGCACAATTTCGCTACGGCATTCTACCTTTAAGATTAGAAACGGGTCGATTTATTGGAGAGAAACTCGAAGATCGAATTTGTAGGTTTTGTGATATAGGAGAAATAGAAAGTGAAGTACATTTTATGTTTAGATGCTCCCTATATTCAACTGAAAGGTCTTCACTTTTTGAAATTGTATCCTCTAAAACCGAAACTTTTAGATCAATAGGTGATATAGAAAAACTAACTTACATTCTTAAAAACGAAGCAAAATTATGCGCTAAATATATTGCAAATTCCTTCAATAAAAGAAAATCAATGTTGTATGTGTAATATATCTTGTATTGTCTCCATTCATTTGAAAATGGCGTGTATATATGGGGTTTTTACTTGTTTGTTTGTCTTTTTTTGTTCTTAACACTGTTTATATGTAACATGAGGGTTTAAAGTGACATATAGGCCGTTGTGGCCGAGTTGGTTGTTATCTTATATTTCACTGTATTGTTGTATATGCACATGTCACTATAATAAAGTATTATCTATCTACATCATGTTAATAATCTGGCCTAATGGGAAGGGATTCAATGTTTCTCAACCGATTTTCGTCGATTTCATGCCAACCGATTTTTGATGAAAGTAGTCCAATAACAGAACCGCCCATAGCCCCGCCTTCCTGTATAAAAGGATTGCCTTATAGTACAATTGTAGTATAATTTAGATGGTAGTAAGGTGATATGGCACTGCAGTCACATTTGTCTATGGTATAACATGACAGGCACGTACATGTAGGAAGCATTTTCAGATTTAGGGTTTTTTTTCAAGGAGAAGAAAACAGAACTTAATTTTCATATACATCTAGTCTTGTCCTATAAAAACTCTCGCTTTTTTTCTGGCTTAAGACTGACTAGGCAGTTTTATATATATATATATATATAGCGTGAAATTTTGACTTTGTTGAAAAAGCACGAATGTGTCAATCAATTGACTTAACCTCCGCGGTTCCTACGGGCCTGCAAGTCTAACAAGATTTCATCTAGAAAACACTCGTTCACTTATATAATTAATTTCATGCTATGAAAACATGACAAGATTTTAATGTATAAGGGACAATAAGCATTAATTGGAACTTCGCCAGACTGTAACAACATGCAATTTTGTAGATCTAGTTTTTAAGATTTTTGAATAATACATATTTTATAAACAAAATAGTTTTGTTTCTTCACCGATATGAGTATAATTACAATGCCTTCTACATTAACTTGTGCATAATTTTATTCAGTTCATTAAGTAAAAATGAACCAACGAAATGACGTTTTGTATAGCTTGGATGCCAGCGGATTCTTAAGTATTGATGAGATGGTTTCCAACCAATTTTGGTCCATTGGTAGATTCTGGATGCAAAGTAGAGTCAAGATGCCAACCGATTTTCGTCGATTGTAGGGTTTATTTGGCAAACAATTTTAGAAAATTTGTAGATTCTGGATTCTATTCTCTCCCAACTAATTGTACTGATAAATATACTTAAACCGCTTTTCATCGTAGTTAACTCCATTATGTTATTAGTGTCGACTTGTTAACAGAGCTTATGACATTGTATGCGTGAATGTGTATACATTTATATGTTCCTGTAATAATATATTCTTAAATATTATTTTCGACAATCTCACGGTGGCGAACCCACGTGACTTCATCCGGGTATATTTTACCATATTTGGAATATAGGTCACTCGCATAAGGTAGGTTTTTTGCTTTTTTCTTACTAATCACGTAGTGTTTTTTTTTCCAAGAATACGCGCATAAACCCCCAGCTTACGAGATATGATTGCTGCAGTAATTGTTTTCCTGAAATATTTAGTCGTCTTGGAGTAATTTGGTACACAAATTTCGATGCGATTGAAATTGTCAGGGTAGCGTTCATTTTATTTCAACGGTTTATGCGTTTAAATGCCTTAATTTGTGCCGACAGTTATGCACATGGTATAATTATTTCATATACACTTCCATTAACCCTCTATATACGATAACGATCTTTGAAAAGAGCTAGTTTGTAAATTATGACAGAATGTGGATAATGATAACGTTCAGTGCTCGTGATTATCCGGATAACGTTCATTTCCTACGTAGAGTTGTCAAATTTACTCACCACAGTTTCTTTAAAAGATGGAAAAGGTACATAGTCCAATTAATTAAATACCTTGCAGATTTTAGTAATTGAAGTTCACAATCAAAGATATTCCAAAACAGAAAGTATATGCAGTCGTAATAAGAACCAAGTTGCAATCCATGGTATTGCAATTTCTTTACGCCGTTTTAAAATCCCGGTGTCGTACTACCATCTTGCATGTTTTAGAATCTTAGTTTTTTGTTTTGTTTTGTTAAACAATTAACATAACTATGATCGATCTTTGAATGTCTTATAAATGCCAACGTACTTTAGCAGTAAAAGTGCACCTTAATTATCTGGCGCTATTGTGACACATACGCTCGTTTTGTATCGTTTCTGTATCTCTTCAATCTGAAGGAGTCATTTTCAAACGGCTGACAGTCTAATGTTGCAAACCTCTGATTATTTTGATTTATAACTATGATGAGATATCGTACACTCAAGGTAATAAGATCCCTAGACTATAGTAAGATAATGATGACGATCCAGAAGTAGTAAAATATAGTAAAAACACGAATCTCAAATTGTTCACTTATCCAATCATGTTATTTTTTATATATTTCAGACAATGTCGTTTTTGTGTTACATACATACATGTGGATATATGTTCAAAAACAAAAAATGTGTTGATGAGCATGACAGAAGATGCAATGGCCAGTATAGAAACTACTGTTGTGGCAATGGCTTCTTATCTAGAGCAGACCTTGTTAGACATAAGTAGATCTATGTCCGACAAATAACAAGTAACAAGTTTGATTGATTTGGGTAGCTTTCCTATACCCTTGCATATAACCAGTTCTCACCTACCATTCCACAGTGTCGACAAATGTCCATAAATTTATTTTTCCAGCGGGCAAAATCGACAATTGTAATTTTCATGGAAAGGAATAACCAACGACGTCTTCGAAGTATTAGATTCGTCATCCACGAGTTAACATATTGTTACTTTTTTTAATCGATTAAGTCATTCAACATCTGTCATAGTCGACTTCATTTATTAACGTTAGTCCAAATTCGATGCCACATAAGGTAGAATGACAAACTGTGCAACCTACCCTGGGATCCTATTATCGTTTGCTTGTTGCAGAGAATTGAAAATCACACAGCATGATTTTAAAAAAGTTATCTATGAAAAGTTTGAGCATACATGTATGTACAAATAGGGAGGTACTGTCTAGCACATGGACAGTATGTTTAACTATCGTTCACTTTCTAAAGTGAAGTATCTTTTGGATTACGCTCCCTTCTCAGCTCAGAGAACATGCTAAATTAGTAACTTCATGATTTATGATATTCACTTTGAACTACTGAACAACCAATGAAAGTTATGTAATTAAACATGGTTGTGTCTTACTCTAAAATAGAAATATCCGTTAGCCCCTGGTCATTTAGAAGACTGAAAAAGTGCATGTGTTCACGACTTTTTAGGGATATTTTTCAACAGATATTACTATGGTGAATTATTCTTTAATTAAAAGATTATATTGATTAACGAGTTGTGTTTTTTTCCATCTATGCAACATCACGTGTCTTATCGATGTGACCACGATATAGCAGTGCATATATGCAAATCTAAAATAGAATCCACATCGAACTAACTTCCTCCATGATATAAATGACTTAGAGGCCGATCTGCAACCTCTCAATGATAAATGTGATGAGTTCGAACCAGCTTCTGACAATGGCGCTTAATTGCTAACAGGAATAAAGTCTAATGCTCACACACAACTGGAACGTTTAGCAGATTTAGCAGATTAACTATCCGTCTTATGACTGAGATTGAAAAGCCACAAAAAACAAAGAAGAGATTCACTGTTTTCAAATATATTATCTATATACGACATGTCAGATGACTTCTAACTTGTAAATCTTCAAATTTGTGCATGCATACTTAAAATATTAAACAAGAAAAATAATCATACAAAGTCATGATCAATTGTATATACCATGTAAACTTGAACTTTATCCATGTGGTCCATGTAAACACTTAATCACTTAACTTCTGATTTTTATTGTATAATATGGATTCTAGCAGAAATCCCTTCTGCCATGCAAAAAAAACCACACTCAGTATAATACCTTGGGAAATTAATCAAAATAGCCTTATAAATTGCCATATTCAATGTAACTTTGTTTAAAATAAATCTCTGTTCTCATTAAGCCATCGCAGTTTGAAGAAACGTCATGGTGAGTTTTACAAACAGCACCAATGGGACTTTCAATTGAAATATTATTTATATCGTGATACTTTGAGGTAACTTTTTGTCCAAAATTTTCATCAAATGAGTCAGGCCAATACTGAGGACCACTCTTGGCTTTTTTAGGACTTGATTGTGCCGATCTACATCCTATTCTATCTTTTTTCTATTAAGTGTTAATTTTAATTTTGTCTTGCCCATTTCTGAAATTTAAAACATAAAGAAAATAGTTGAATAAGAAAGATTGCTAATGTAAGTTCATTTAAAAATGTCTATGCAAAAAATAGAGTCATCCTAGAATTCATGCACCTTTGTACATTGACTTTTAATTTTTTACCTATTTAATAGTTTTACACGTCAGGGTATACGTATTTTTTGTGCGTCACTAAAAAGTCATTGTATTAAATCTACATTAAGTGGTCAACTAAAATCTATGTTGAATCCTTTGCATATGTATATAAACTCTAAGTTGTATCCCATGCAATTTGTATAATGTTTGAAAATCAAAGAAAGGTCACATGATACATCACTGTACGTAGTCATAAAATGCAATGCACTATTTGATCATTTTTAAGAAACTGTGGTGAGTAAATTGGACAACTCTACGTAGGAAATGAACGTTATCCGGAAAATCACGGGCAATGAACGTTATCATTATCCACATTCTCTCATAATTTACAAACTAGCTCTTTTCAAAGATCGTTATCGTCTATAGAGGGTTAATTGGAAGTGTACATGAAATAATTATACCATGTGCATAACTGTCGGCACAAATTAAGGCATTTAAACACATAAACCATTGAAATACAATGAACGCTACCCTGACAATTTCAATCGCATCGAAATTTGTTTACCAAATTACTCCAAGGCAACTAAATATTTCAGGAAAACAATTACTGCAGCAAACATATCTCGTAAGCAGGGGGTTTATGCGCGTATTCTTGAAAAAAAACACTACGTGATTAGTAAGAAAAAAGCAAAAATACCTACCTTATGCGAGTGACCTATATTCCAAATATGGTAAAAAATACCCGGATGAAGTCACGTGGGTTCGCCACCGTGAATCTAATCAAAAATAGTAACTTTTATTCCCAGTTTCTTTCAATAATTACCGCAAATTATTTTCTTTAAAACCGGGGTATAAACATTTCTAACTAGGTAGGCGTGGTTTTTATGTCAAATAGTTCCTATACTTTTTGTCTACATGTGTTGATTTTGAGCATTTGGTATTTAGAAAACAGTTATATTTTATAAACAATACGTTAACATTTACATTAAAGTCAATTCTAAGATAGAATAAGCAAATTTAATTTTAATTATATTCATTTGTGTATTACTACTTTCATCAAAAATCGGTTGGCATGAAATCGACAAAAATCGGTTGAGAAACATTGAATCCCTAATGGGAATGCCGATAGCGCATGCTGTGACATTATTAGTTCACATTCAAAATGGCTACCGTGTATTCACCTCTTGAACTTTTTTAACGTTTTGTGCTTGATTATTTCATATAAGATGTTGAAATGACAGATGAAATGATTTGGAAATAAATAAATTTAAATGTAAGTAAACATTTGAAATGATCTATTTCTCGTGTTTTTACTTATTTGCTTTTAAATCCTTATGTTGACGAAATATGGACACCTGAGTATATAGTCAACTACACCAGTTTAGTGTAAAATATGTATACAGTAAAACTCGGATATAACATACTCGCTGGGCCATAGAAAAAAGGTATGTTGTAACTGAGGTATGGTATATCCATATAGCATACTAAGTATGTTATATATCAGGATGAAAAACGGGCCAGAAAATATGGTTTGTTGTAACCGAGTGTAGGTTATAACCGACTATGTTATATCCGAGTTTTACTGAATACTAAATTAAAACAGGTCAGTGAATGAATATGTATATGTATAGCCCTTTCAGGGCTCTCGAGTATTAGAACTTGTTTAGTCCTTATAAGGGTTAATCTTCTGGGATGTACGTGTACGGTTCTTTTCAGGGCTATTTATTCCTTCTGCTAAACATAGTATATAATCCAGTAACGTCAGGTGTCCCTATTCGGCTTAACCTACTTAATTTTAACTTAGTCCGGCCAACACCAAGGATGACCTTGCACGAAAGGATGTAGAAAATGTTATTCAATTTATTGGTAAACATGGTCTTGCTGATTCCAAATCCGGTTGATGCCACTTTGTCATCCTTGGGCAACTCCCAGAATCCAAGACGGCGACCAAGATGGCGGCTAGAGGCTTAATAATACATGCAAAATGTATTTTTACACATTATGTTCTAAAGTGAAGGACAAAAGTGATTTCAACATCTGCGGATCCAGTTGGCTAAATTTTGTTATTCATATACAAATCTTTAAATTCAAAATGGCGGTCAAAATGGCGGATAAAGGGCAATTAGCCCAGTATATAAAGAACAAACTGAAGAAGGAGACTGAGTGGTGTAGAAATTTATTTACTTACAGAATAGTTCATGTAACTAAAGAAACCGATTGATTTAACTAAGTTTTAAGTTCTAATAAACAATTATAAATCCAAAATGGCGGCTTAAATGGCGGATATGATCTTATAGTTCAGTATATATAATATACATACATGGGCGGAAACAAACACGCGTGGGTTTAAGTTTCAATGTTGTTGTTTTTTGCTTACGAATCTTTCTCCAGTTCGTAAAACTAGTTTATCCCACCTGATTATCTATAAGCAACTCAAGATTCAAGGTGGAGTCCTAGATAACGGTTACGAAGCAAATTCAACCAGTTCTATTTTTTAGCAATAATGTAATGTAAATAATGAAGTGTTTTCATAATGGTCTTGTTATTTGGTTATAATGCCGCAGTGAACGCCATATCAGCCCTGAGTTTGAAGTCCAATATCATACAGTTAATTGATAATGATACTTATTTACTGGATAATAAATAACAGGCCAATATGAAAACACTTAAGTCACCATCGTCGCAGATAGGGACCCTAAGAAAACACTCAGATTGTACCAACATTCAAAATGGTGGCATTTTTGTGGAACAAAAACTACGGCCTTCATGAGAAAACTCGGCCATTATGAGATTCGGAACCAATCAAAATGCCTGAATTTCATAATAGCCGAGGCATTTATTAAAGGCCGTGTTTTTCCATATTGGCCGATTTTTTGGTTTTAATGCCGTAGTGAACGCTATATCAGCCCTGAATTTGAAGTCCAATATCATACAATTTATTAATAATGTTACTTATTTACTGGATTTAATTAAATGAAATTTTGATAAATATAATTGGAATGGACAAACTAATTTATTTTCAAAATGCAAGCCATTTAAATAAAGAAAAACGGGAAACTAAAATTGGGTTAATATACAGTTAACAGTAGACAATTTATTAAAAATAATCTGAAACATATAAATAGCAAAATAAGCATGTGCAAAAAAATGAGGAAGAAACTTATTGAGCTCTATTATTATCATTATTACACAAACAATTATACAGTCTGACTTGTCTAAACTAGACTAAATTAGAATTTGTGCTGAAATGTTCAAGTTTGCTTCAGTCTAATATTACATAACGATAGCACAATTCCTCTGGTCGTTTTTGTATGTTGATAACAACATGTTCAAGTGACGACACAAATAACTGTTTACATTGTATTTTGCACTCAACATTCTAAGCACATCATATGCAATGGTAAATTTTACATAGTAATGCTTATTGTCTTAAGAAAGTATCCAAATGAATACCAGCTTATGGCCAAAAGATATCATAACTGTCTTCACTTTTGATGTAGGATAGGTGAACCAGATTTAAAACCATATTTTACACCCATGCTAATGGTGTACTTTCTTTATGCTGTCAATAACTGACTGACTTGTAACATTGCATTTTAGACGAATGACAGTTGAACGTATTGTTATAGAGTTACAAGATAGATATTCAAAAATGAGTATCAGCGCACCAATGTAGTCAGATATTTTTGGAACTCAGCGTATTGCAGCAACAGTTATAATTTGTGGTACACTTTTGTTGTCTGTGCTTCGTATCAAGTATTAAAGGTTAATGCGATTAAACATAATGTAATGTTACCGAAAACATTAAGAATCACCATATCTTGCAATGCATCGTCTATAATGTTTGGAGTGGAACATATTTGAATATTGCGAACGAGATCAACAAGTTATCTCAGCGTACCATTCTTCATTGGGAGAGTCTTTGCAGTTGGTAGTGAATATACTCAAAATGTGTGTAGTTACCAGGCCTGTTTAAACTTTTGACACTGATGCATCAGATATGTTATGTGTTCTTTCAAGATATTTAGACTTAAGTGAAACAAGACACTTGACTAAATTTTCTACTTTGCCATATTTTTGTAATTGATGAATCCCTTAAAGCCACCATCTTGCACAGGGTAACACTATTTGCTAAATCATGAGCACACGAATTGTGAGTCCTGTGCACAAATTATTTTTGAAAAAATACCTTGTTTATCGTTCGATTAAAATTTTGTGCGAAAGATTCAACACTACGAACGAAGCTGGGGAATTTTTGGGAAAAGAAAAAAGTGCTTGTTTTATGCGCCGCGTGATGTCATTCAAATATTTGTCAGGCAAGAGATATCGGCGAATAGCATGTGCTTGTTTATTTTATAAGAAATTGTTGTGACACCTGAGTCTGTAGCACAGTTGGTAGAGCACCGGTATTTCGAATCTAGTGTCTCGAAGGAATAAGGGTTCGAATCCCACCCGGTGAGATTATACCTTTCCTTGAAAATTTGACAATTGTGTCAATTTTCCTCCATTAATAAGGTATATGGAGAAGTTGCCAACCTTTTTGAAGGGTAGTTGAGTACTGGTTATAGACAAGGGTCCAGGAAAGCTAGGCTAGGCGCTCTGGACGCCGTTATGTAAATAAACAAGGACGAAATGACGAGTTGCTGTCACATATGTTTCATACGAAATCTAATTTCTTATAGCTAATAGCATTTACCAGTGTCACTCTAGTCAGATAATAATTCAAATTGGTTTGTTTGCATTCAAAATAATTTTACTACTTAAAGAAATTTGATCGTTATAACCAAGCCTAGAGTTATTATTCGTAAAAACCGTGTGGTAACATGATATTGCTTCAAAATAGATTTTGTTTAAAATCCATTCTTACAAAAGATATAATACGTCTTTGTTTCAATAGAATAACCCTCATTATCACGTGGTCTTTATTTGTAAGGCTATTCAAAACTTATATTTCTACTTAAAAGTTTGCAGATACCCTCCCGACAATGAATAAGTTTGTTATCTTACCGTTTATTGGTCGATTATTTCGAAATTTTACTTCCGTGTTGCCTTTCATACAATTGAAATTCTGTAAAAACGATCGCATAGTCCCATACTTCGTCTGGCGAGTATACAAATTTGTTTTGTATTAGTTTTATCAACCGCAATACTCATTGTGAGTAATTGTATAGATCTTATTAACGTTTTAATGAATAATGTTGACAAATAATGCTAGAATGCAGACACGAGTGCATTGCTAGTGAAACAAGACACTTCTAAATTTTCGACTTTGTCATATTTTTGTAATTGATGAATCCCTTAAAGCCACCATCTTGCACAGGGTAACGTTATTTGCTAAATCATGAGCTAGACACTGGGTTCAAATAGCAGTGAACACGCTTATAGAATTGTTATTTAATTTCTCTCTATCCTTGTAATTGACAAAACAAATTATAATACAAAATTTGATGGAAATGTGCGTTTGATATTTCCCCTTTGATCAATGGATAGAGTATTTACAATGAAATAAAGAACACTCATGATCCAGTTGTGATATCTGATATCAAGATCAAACGTGAAACCCTATTGCAATTTCCCTTAATTACTATCAAAATTATTGTACTTGGCATTATTGTACTTTTAGAATACTTTGAAATGTAATTGAACTTGCACGCATTACTCTCAATATCATTTGTCTTTTTCTTTGTTTATAACCTCCATTTAGTACATATTGATTATTATTGTAGTGGCAAACATATATCGAAAAGTGGTCGTTATTGTAAGTATATTAAAATTTCGTATCACAACTTATGTTGTTCAATGAATTAAATATTATCAAAATAGTGTCTCTAAATTGCCATCTTAGATACAATTTGCTTCTAGAGTCTACTGACAAGCTAGTATCAATTATTTAATATTCGCAAGACAAAGAGATATAAAAACCTAAACATGTCGCTGTATATTCATTAGTGTGGAGTCATGTCTATTTATGTGACTGAATTTTCCAGCTCTTATCATTCATTTTGACCACCATCTTGCATTCTTGAAGTTATCCAAGAATACCAGTATGGCATCAATCTGCTGCATTAATAAAAGTGGATTAACGACAAAATATAATGCATTGAAATTATTTGGTATACCCCACTCTATGACATAACTCATTGAGGTTGATATATACATAACAGCTAGTTATTTACGCCTTTCTAGCCGCCATCTTGGATTTTGGGAATTGCCCAATGATGCCAGAGTGGCATTAACCAGTTATATAAACTCAGGTATAACTACAAAAATGCATTATTTCTTTTGCTATGCCTCTGTGTACGATTTGGCTCATTGTGGTTGACATATATGACAAATGTGGCCTTTATACGCCATTTTGTCCGCCATCTTGGATTGGAGAATGAACGAAGGGTACCGAAATTGCATGAAATAATATTGCAGATAATGTTAGACTAATTTTAGCTCTTTAAATGATCAGACTGTGATAAAGATGGATTTATTATTGATTCATCAGTTCTCATCCGCCATTTTGTCCGCCATCTTGAATTTTGGGAGTTGCCCAAGAGTGCCGAAGTGGCATCATCCAGATAGCTTTCCAGAAAATGCAAAAACATTTTCTACATCCTTTCATGCACGGTTCAGTCGATTTTTGTAGTTTATATACCGGACTAACTGTATATAGTTATTGTACATAGCTCATATTTTTATTAATTTAGTTCACTTTGAATACTTTCTTAAGTGTGTCGTTGTACACTGTTGGAATTGAGTAAAATTACACATGATTTTATAATATTAGTTTAAATTATACGTTCGACCTGTCGAACAGGGACCGACCTGACCATTACACAGCCGACAAACATTATTCGTTGATAAAACAGTATATTAAACTTAAAAACGTGCAATTTCATTTTAAATAAATTCTTAATTTAGATTTTTAAAAATGTTTTTCACTTTAAAATATGCATTTATTTATTAGATTGTTTAATAAATGAGTTAAATTTTAAAACATAGTTTTATATAGAATAGTCTATATAAGAAAGTTTTAAATTTTTCACATAGCGGACAAATAATGATAGGTAACACTCTCCTGAAGCCCTTGGCACAT
This sequence comes from Mactra quadrangularis, assembly GCA_025267735.1. Taxonomy (NCBI): domain Eukaryota; kingdom Metazoa; phylum Mollusca; class Bivalvia; order Venerida; family Mactridae; genus Mactra; species Mactra quadrangularis. The sequence goes on along the minus strand of CM046300.1, from coordinate 47,330,458 downwards.
AGGCGAGTATAAATAAATATCATGAAGGAACTTATAGTTAGACCGAGAAAGACATACTTAGAGATAGACATAGAAAGACAGACTTACAGAAAGACATAGAAAGACAGACTTGCAGATAGACATAGAAAGATAGACTTACTGATAGACATAGAAAGATAGACTTGCAGATAGACAGACTTACAGATAGACATAGAAAGATAGACTTACTGATAGACATAGAAAGACAGACTTACAGATAGACATAGAAAGACAGACTTACTGATAGACATAGAAAGACAGACTTACAGATATACATAGAAAGACATACTTACAGATAGACATAGAAAGACATACTTACAGATAGACATATAACGACAGACTTACAGATAGACATATAAAGACAGACTTGCAGATAGACATAGAAAGACAGACTTGCAGATAGACATATAAAGACATACTTACAGATAGACATAGAAAGACAGACTTACAGATGGACATAGAAAGATAGACTTACTGAGAGACATAGAAAGGCAGACTTACAGATAGACATAAAAACACAAACCTACTGACAGACATAGAAAGACTGACTTGCAAAAAGACATATAAATACATACTAACAGATAGACATAGAAAGATAGACTTACTGATAGACATAGAAAGACAGACTTACAGATAGACATAGAAAGACAGACTTACAGATAGACATAGAAAGACGGACTTACAGATAGACATAAAAAGACATACTTACAGATAGACATAAAAAGACAAATTTACAGAATGACATAGAAAGACAGACTTACAGATAGACATAAAATACATACTTACAGATAGACATAGAAAGACATACTTACTGATAGACATAAAAAGACATACTTACAGATAGACATAAAAAGACGGACTTACAGATAGACATACTTACAGATAGACATAGAAAGACACACTTACTGATAGACATAAAAAAGACATACTTCTAGATAGACATAGAAAGACGGACTAACAGATAGTCATAAATATATAGATTTACTAATAGACATAAAAATTTAGCCTTACAGATAGACATAAATAGACATACTTACAGATAGACATAGAAAGACATACTTACAGATAGACATAGAAATACATACTTACAGATCGACATAGAAAGACACACTTACAGATAGACATAGAAAGACTGACTTACAGATAGACATAAAAAAGACATACTTCCAGATAGACATAGAAAGACGGACTAACAGATAGTAATAAATATATAGATTTACTAATAGACATAAAAATTTAGCCTTACAGATAGACATAGAAAGACATACTTACAGATAGACATAGAAAGACATACTTACAGATAGACATGGAAAGACATACTTACAGATAGACATAAAAGACCGAGAAAGACATACTTAGAGATAGACATAGAAAGACAGACTTACAGATGGACATAGAAAGATAGACTTACTGATAGGCATAGAAAGATAGACTTGCAGATAGACAGACATACAGATAGACATAGAAAGATATACTTACTGATAGACATAGAAAGACATACTTACATATAGACATAGAAAGACATACTTACAGATAGACATAAAAGACCGAGAAAGACATACTTAGAGATAGATATAGAAAGACAGACTTACAGATGGACATAGAAAGACAGACTTGCAGATAGACATAGAAAGATAGACTTACTGATAGACATAGAAAGACAGACTTACAGATAGACATAGAAAGACAGACTTACAGATAGACATAGAAAGACAGACTTACAGATAGACATAGAAAGACACACTTACAGATAGACATAGAAAGACAGACTTACAGATAGACATAAAAAGACAGAATTTTAGAACCGATGTTCAGAACATGAATGATAATCGCTTTATTAATTCGTTTCCCTGCACAAGAGAATATTCATCATACATTGTCCCAGTGCAGTTATATAATAGACTTAATGCATTTAAACAAGATTATGTTCGTTATGTCCCTTAAGTAAAATGCACATGCTGTTACAAAATCAGTCATGCAATGAAATTAAATACACCCCTAGTCAGTTTACATGTTATATCTTAACTATGTTTTAAATGCGGGTGGATCCATTCATTCTTTTCAATTTACATTAAAAGTGTGTACATTTAATTCTACATATTTCAGATACCAAAAATTATGAAGCTTTTAGTTTCGTCGTAAAATTGCAAACTTGAAACTCTTACACGTTAGCCTTACTTTAAAGTAGTAACATAGGCAATCAATTATAATGATCTAGGATGGATTTTTATCAACAAATTGAAAAAGTTCGGACACAAGTTAGCAGGTTAATTGTTGATCAAGCGGTTAAAGATGATGTGAAAAACTGTTTGATAGCATTGCGTGAGATGGACATAAAAATACCATTGGACGGAGTGGCTACGTGTGCTAACAATGTTTCACTGGATGATATTATCTCAATGTTGATTAAGTTTGTAGATATAATTAACGGTATAAATAATGTTATATCGTTTCTTCCTGAGCTTTGGGGAAATGTGTTTAATATTGTGAGTGTAGTGTGTGGTGCCGTATTTACGACAAATATTGGCTTGGCTATACGCCAGACATACAGAGAGCTTAAAGAAGAAGATCTTATGGAAAAATGTCAAGTTTTCTACATGAAGATTAACCAATGCATTGGTTATATGAAAGGTCTACCTGATGCAAGGACACTATCACAAGAGCAAAAGACAACACATTTTCAACTTTTAGCGACAGATATTAACATTTTCACGGGTTTTGACGAGATAACTTATCTTGGAAACAGTATTAAACGCTTAGCCAGGAACAAACCAGACGACTTTGACACATTCATGAAGAAAGTACAACTCTACTGTTGTTTGACAACACTTCGTGAACTATTTCTATTGTATAGATATGGAATGCAATTGGCTTTTAACATAGGAGCAGATTCTATCGGAAACGTGTTGACTTCTCAGAGACAATATGACAAAGATGTTTTAGAATTTTTATGGAAACCTACGTATTTGAATGCACACTTGATACATAATTATAACCCAAATGATTGGCCGATCACTGCGCTATTTTTAGAAAAGCGGAAACTTGTAGAAAATCTGTTTCCACTTTTGGAAGGGAAATCGTTTCATATTGAATATATGACATATCGCATGATGATGAAAAATCGTAGTGGCTGTTTAAAACCAGTTATGGATAAAGGTGGTGGCCCTAGTGCTGCTTCGAGCGTATTCACTTTACAAGGTCACAATCACAATACGTTTTCAGTACATGGAAACTGCTACCGATCAAAGTTGGTTTATTTTGACGACGCCATAGAGAGTTACCTTTACTTTACTAGCAATCAAGAAACATCACACCGAAATGGAATGTGGCATGTTATAAAAATAGACCCAGACACTCCCGATAGTGAACCTTGGTACATGTTTAGATTAAAAGCGGACACAAAAATGTGCCTGCGTGCTAGTGGAGAACCGTTTGGGTTTCCCCAATTACCGCCTACGTATCCTTTTTGTACGTATGTCGATTATCCGGATAAAACGTTTTTTTGGAAACTTACTCAAGTGATAGCTGATGACAAGGGTGAATACAAAGAATATAAGACAATGGTTTGATCCTAGTATTTAGCAATGACAGAGAGCTCCATACTATACATGTTATAAAATTATCTGCAAAAATTGAATCAAAGCACTGAAGCTCAACCGTGTTACGGATGAATGGTTTTATTTTACGAAAAAAGGAATGATTGAAGAAAGAACAGAATTGTTATTAGCACAAGAGCAAGAGCTCTCAATGTTTATGAAATTAATGTAAGAAAATCTGGACAATTTTTAATGGTTTAAACATGATTACAAAATTATATAACTATTAAATTCTTAAAGTTGAAATATTGCTGCGGAATCCTTTCATTTGATTGTTGGTGATAGTGACTGTGACTGATATTTTTATAATAACATTGTCTAATTGACACTGAACCTGAACAAAAACATAATAGAGCATAATTGTCTTCAGTTTAAACTATGTGACGACATTTGGAACATGGTGCACTGGCTAACATAACCTACAATAATGTTGAATTAAACTAATTTAGTATGTAGATTATCTATGCTCTAGCTTGGAATAAACATTCTGCAATGATTTCATGTAAAATTGTGGACCTATTCCCATTCACATATCATTAACAGTATAACATAAAGCTACTGTGATCGGATCAGGAATTGTGTAATCTTTAAATTGTCTTTACAAAATGATTGTTTATGTTTATGTTGTTTATAACATTTTAAAGTGAAAGTAGGTTGAATCCGAAAGAATTGGGTTGTGAATACTATAAACAATAGTTTTGATCACAAATGACAATTGAGCCAATAAATTGGCCAACCATTTTGAAGTATCGTCACGGTTGTAACTGGCTACACGCTGTCTAGACAAAGTCAACATTTGTGCCATGTCATGTTTAATTCCGTCAATCTGTAGTGGAGTTATTGCCCAGGACAACCCAAGTTCGAAAAAATTTTAGCTCGACCACATTAATTGGCAAAGCTCTTAGAAGTATCGACTTGGTTCTTGCACATGACACGATGGCTCGTCATGGTTAACATTTGTGCCAAGTAATTTTAAAATTCATCAATTTATGGTGAACTTATTGCCTGGACAAGATTTGTAATGGACGGACAGACAAAGTGACTCTAATATTTGAATGAGCGATATTTGTTTTGATGAAGTCTGAATAGATCTAATTGATAAGCAGGTCATTTACAAACTAAGGATTGAAATATAAATTAATTTTTAAAATATGGCATGTTATTGTATTTTTAATTTTGGATTCATCCGTTTATGAGAGAAACACATGAAACTACACTTTTGTGTAGCAGTTTCTAAGTATTTATTCTCATGAAAACAAAATAAACTATTCAGTATGTGTGGCTCAATGAATAAGAGTGTAAATACTATTCAAATGTTTTAATACAGATAATGAAAAAAATATTTGTGAATATATTCATCCATCCCTTTTTTGACAGTTAGGCTATTCTTTTGTTAAATCGACACGCCAAGTCAAAAAATTCACTTATATGTATTTATTGTAAATGCAATAACAAAATGCAGTGTGTATTGATGTCTGTGTTGTTGAGTTGTACTTTACACTATGTTCTTTTATTAATACTTTTTTGAATACATGTACTTACAATGAAACACTCAACAACCAGGGTATCTATAGATTTAATATTCTTAGGTCTACAATTATACGCAGGGAAACTACAAGTAAAAAATCTTAAAATGGTCCAAACAAATGTAAGATATATAATATTTAAAGTTCAGTTTGGTCTAGTTTTAAACAAGACTTACACATCAAGAGAGATCAGTTTATTCCTTTTTTTCAAGTACAATGTATATCTATGCATCATCACTTGGCCAAATAGACCTAATTCAGAACTCAAATTTTGTGGGGGTTTTCCGTCCGTGTGGTAATACAGGTTGTACAAAGTTTGTAACACATTATTGCTGAAAGGCACTGGATACGGATTAAATCCAATTGTTCTTTGTACACATATTTTCATGTAGAAGTTAAAAAATTGTTTGAACTTCAGAGGAACCCCCAAATATTTGAATTCCGGATATAGTCTATTAAACTATAATAATGTATAAAAAAATATTGTTTTGGAGCAACAAAACTATTCCAAAAGAATATGAAGATCTTTTTACGATTTTTATAAGCAAAATTATATTTAAAAACATTTATAGGGATTAGTCTAGGCGAATGACTTTGAATTGTTTTTATTCATTCTAATTGATCTAGTACAATGCATACAACATGTAATCCCTTTAAAAGAGAGTTAACTTAGAGATAAACATACTTGTATCATAACCAGTTTAACTGTCCGACACAGACTGGAAAAATCAGAAGACAATCATTCTATATATATAAAAAACAATCTAGCCATACTCAGTCGTCACAGTTTCAATATCATACATGTCTCTTATTTCAATTAACAATTGTTTTAAATTTTGTCTATTTTCTGCAGATACGGGAATTATTTGAACGTTAGTCCGTGATTTCATTTCAATATAATTTCTAAGTCCATTTTGTTTCCAATAATAGCGTGAGGACGTTCTGATAGTCCATGTTTATATTGTTCAAGTTTATACTTTAGATGTTTAAACTGAGTCCATGATTCCTCCACTGAGAGATCTATCACATATTAAAGACACAAACAACGTTCAATATGACGTAAAAATGATACACCAAGACAACGGTTTTTATGAGCATCTGGAATTAAGCTAGGTATGTCAGCAACTGGAATAAAACAATGAGAAATCTTTCCAGTTAATTCAATTATATTCATTTAGCAAATTAACATTTGTTTTCATCAAACAGGTTCATGTATAATGATATCCTCCTTAATTGACGTACTAGTCTGTATTACACAAAACTAGTTCCAGAATATTTATTATGCCCTAAAATTTACAATAAAAATGTCTATTTTTTAACCAAGTTACATATTCATTTTGAATAAAATTATTACAATGTATATGATTTACACATACTTTAAACTTATTGTATAAAACAATGTATGTATTATTGATTTTATCTTTGATAATCTTGTATGGCCACGTGTCCAGGAAGGTTTCATAGTTACAAGTATAGTAGCGTAAATGCTTACCTTTTCCTTATCTGATATAATCTATATCTGTTAGTTAACCCTTATTTGTTGTTTAAACAGAATGTGCATTTGACATATAACATTATCTCACAAAATAGTGCCATACAGTGTTATATGTTCCATTCAGTTATTGATCCATAGTGCTTAGAGTTTGTTTATATTTTCATCTATAATAACCTTTAAAATGTATGTGCTATTTGCTACTTTGAAATAAAGAGAATACATGTGCTACAAAATAAAGATACTCGTACTATCCTTCTCATGATGTCACCTATGTATATACATCTGTATTAAAACATTGTTTACACTTTTTTTATTATAGTTATAACTTATTTGGTGAAGGTGTTGATATATTCTTAGATTTACTATATTATAATATGTACAATAAAAAAACTAATTAAAAAAAGGTATATTCCAAAAAAAAAATACTAACACTTCTTTATTTCATTATTTTTTTTACCACTATTACCATTAAAAGCATAAAAAATGACTATTTTTGAAATTTTAAAATTAATTAAACCAAATTCTAAAATAATAACATATCCTAGCTGCAACACAAAATCTCTAACTCATCTAACTCAATTACAATATACCATACTCTGACATATGCTAAAAGTCATTAATAAACCAAACATGTAGAGTTGAAATGCTACTTATTGGGAAATCTCCAATCTATGGTGCTAAATTAGCAATAAGGAGACAACCTACCTTTGGCTATAATAAAAATTCATTTTGGTATATAATAAACTATCCAGATATGTAATATATCAGGGTTTATTTTTCTTTTTCAAAAGTTGACTCAATTTAGATTCAAAAACTATCTTTTAAGGGATGACGAGTCACATCCTGGGGTCTGCACATAATGCATCCTTATGGAGCGGACGGACCCTAATTAAATCCAAACAAAACAAACATATAACATTCACTTATCTCTTCCAGGGCACGTGTCATAATAACTAAAAATATGTATATTTAATATATTTAGCGGCTTGGTCACTGCATGAAGGTGTCGATCAATAAGATTTAGACACTAGATTGTGTCATTTTTATGTTATTCTGAAATAACATTGTTGATATTATGAATTAACTAAACATCTGTTTCCGCGTGTCTGTAGTTTGGAAAACATATAAAAAACGACTGAAAAATCGTATAGTCATACCATCTTTGACTACGAAATATACATGTGTGATTATTGCTAAACAGTCGTTGTTATTCTAAAATTACAGGTATGTTAAATTTATGTTAAACTTATGTTTCTCGTACTAGATTTATGTTAAATTTATCATTTCTCTTATTGGCAATGCATTCTTATTGTTATATGTATTTTCTACTTAGATAATTTAAGCAAGAAATTGTTGTTATGTTTAAAATAAGGTAACATTATTTAACGGTTTCATGTTTAATGATCGGACTACATATTGTTTATATTACAACTATACGCAATTATTACGATAATCGGACGACAACAATTTCAATATATTTGTAGTTATGAATTGATAAACTCTTATGTTATTGCTACGCATTTAAGATGCTTTTATACTAGTTAGATTTAAGGTATGGAACTTGATATTCTTTAAATTACACAATTAAGATGTTTTTATACTAGTTAAATAGAATGTACGGAACTTGATATTATTTAAATTACTCATTTAAAATGTTTTATACTAGTTAAATTAAAGGTACAGAATATTCTTTAAATTATTTATGTAAAGGCATTATATCTATTATGAGCCTCACATTATGCAAAGCGAGTTTAATTCCAAAGTATTGTTTAAAGCGACTTTAATTCCAATTATTGTTTAAAGTGAGTTTAATTCCAAATTATTGTTTAAAGCGACTTTAATTCCAATTATTGTTTAAAGCGAGTTTAATTCCAATTTATTGTTTAAAGCGACTTTAATTCCAATTATTGTTTAAAGCGAGTTCAATTCCAATTTATTTTATTAAAGCGACTTTATTTCAATTATTGTTTAAAGCGAGTTCAATTCCAATTTATTTGATTAAAGTGAGTTTAATTCCCGAATACCTATGTTAAATGAGTTTCTGAATATGGTTTTAATATTTAAACATTGAAAGTTTTTATTCCCCAAATGAGAACATTGTATTATATGTAATATTGTTATATTCTTATGTATGTCATATATACCATCTTTGACTACGAAATATACATGTGTGACAATTTTTTTGTCAGTAAAAAGTGTGTAATTAGAACTGCCGGCGAGTGTATATAAAGACATGGACTTGTTTTGGGCTTGACCATTGGTAATTTCTTGTAAATTTTATTCATTTATTACTTGTTAACGTATATACTGCTTACTTCTTTACATTTCCACTTTCTTTTAAATAAATCATGTAAACACTGGAAGATTCTGTTAATTTTTGTTTTTGTTAGGTTGAATGTCGTTGCTACACATTGTAGCCTATAGGTCATATCACGGAGGTCAGCCAATATACTTACTGTTCCTCCTGGAACGGTATAATTTCTGGATTTAGCTATTAACTGGTTACTAGGCACATACTTACTTCATTGACCGACAATTGCCCTACATGATTAAGAATCAGTGGTAGGCAAGATGGCTGTAGAAATCATTTCATGACCAAACTCCATAAAAGTATACTTCGCTCCAGGAATTTACCCATTATCAGTAGACTTGTGTGCTACCAACAGAGTAACTTGAGTGGCTCATTCTTATATATTAGAACTATCACTCTCTAGTCACCCAGTACTGAGCAAGTAATAAGGTTCTTGCTTAAAGAAACTACGAGGTGGATTGTTTTATGTGATTTGAAGCAACACTGAGCTGGCTATCAAATGATTATCAGTATAACTATATAACCACTCAGCCTGATCAATTCCTTCACAAATTCTCAAGCACCTACCTATGTTAGAATTATGCAAGAGTTAGAATATCCGTCAACTGAAATATGGACAAAGTTGAGATGACATAAATTTCTTTTAAAGCAACATAAGGTTGTTATCGAACATCAAAGACCAATTCTAAAGTTTTCATAACAATTTATTTGAAAAACATGTTTGTAAAACAATGTGAAAATCTATATACATGTATAACAATTTATAGATATAGAGTGTTAAGCAAAAGCTTGTTTGTGGCAATATATATTATATTGGTACATGTATATTAAGGTAGAATTTCCCAGTTAAGTTTAATACAATGTCATATGACATATGTCGTATGATTTTTCACTGTCTATAAGTGGCTGAAACAGGCTGTGCAAACTATTCCAGAGTTTAAAACCTTGATTTATGTTTTTGCACATGTCTTCCATGCAACTTGTGAATGTTTCTGAAGTTTTTGGCAAAAAATTGTTGCAATTATGACAGAAAATAGAACTTTAGGTATGTAAAATGGGGCTAAAAATGGCAGATCAGCAGGAAAAGCATTATTTAGTGAAACAGTCTGTGAGCGTAATTTACCTCAAACTCATCTAGAAACACATTTTTTCCTAACATTTATGTCAATTTGAATGGTACTGGTACAAAAGTTCATGCGAATATTTTTATTTAAACTTGTTATACTTGTTTTCCATATTGGCCGAAATAATAGCAATGACTGATATTTGTTGAAAATATATTACATTTACTTATCGTTACAAATCCCTGTCATATATAAAACCCTGGTCATGGTTAGCATAAAAATTCAACACTTTTTAGAAAAGCCCTATTTTACCAGGTCATTATAACAAGTGTACACAACGAACAATGAGGGGAAATTCTACCTTAAAAAGGAATGTGAACAAAAAAAGTTACATATAATGTTGATAACAATACAAAGTATAATTCACCCATATCACTAACATCATATATCTTGTCGATGTGAACAAGTTATACACGAAAAAACAATTATAAAAATTAACAATAAAATCAGTAAGAAATGATTCAATAACATTAGTTCATCACTATGGAATGTAAAGATATCTTGGAATTTTGATACAAAATAATAACATCAAACAATATCATTGTATATCTTTAACACTTTTATTGTAAACTATCATTGTATGAAGTAACATGAAGATGAGTTTTCTTAAAGTTGAAAGAAATGTCACCAGATATCTTGCTTACTCCCTGCCAAACTATCATTAAAAAAATAATTTACTGTATAGTCTCTATTAAATACCTCTTCCAATAAACGCCCCCCCCCCCCCTATTTTTGAAAAAAGTCAACCTTTTCTAATAATTCTAAAATAAGCCCAGAAAATAACGCAGTAGTCGCCTTTGATATAGATTTTATAAAAGGCTGTGAAGGTAGCTTAGAGTAAATTTACTTTACCATATTTAATGTAGTAACTTCACTATAATTATTTCATAACATAAATGCCCCCCTTTCAGAAAATGAAATGCCCCCGGGAGGCAATTATAAAAGAATGTACTTTTCTTTTTTATTCATATTCAACACATATTTAGGTCATATATACTACTATCAGCTCTTCCTATTATAGGTTTCTTGGACACTTTTCTATCACCAGTACTAACTAACCCTACCACAAGGCCCACAACTCAAGTATAGGGTATGACCTACCGAAACCGGGCTTGAAACCACGATCTCCGGATTCGAAGTCAGACATGCGAAAAACCACTAGGCCAGGGCCGCGGCTAGAAGAATATACATTTATCTTTTGTTCATCAAGCCAAAATATCAGAATTAATTTTTATTCAATTATCAATAAATAAATACATGACAGCATTGTGTATATTGCACACTTTTCTCATGGAATATGGTTTTATTAGTTAGACTAAGTCTTCATATCCTAGGACGGCATCATTGTAAAAGTAGCAAAAATATAAATAAATAAACAAAAAAATAAAATACATTGTAATTATAAATAGGAATGATTTTTTTCAAGCTACATATTTTCGTATTTAAAGTACATGTATAGAAATATTTGACATCTAGTATGGCTATACTTAAAACTTTTCATCTTAGAACACAACATATTCAATGTATTGATAAATTTTATTCAACTGTCAGAGGTGCATACATGAACCCCCCCCCCCCCCCGAGTTACATAGATATGGATAACTATTTTATCAATAGTGTGAACAGAAGTACTGTAGTAAGTGTGACTGGGGTTAATATATGCACCCCTGACAAGTGAATAAAATTTGACAATACATTTACTTGTATAACTGTTTTACTAAGGGAGGTAAACATGTTATTTAGTCATGGCATATTGATTCATAGTTGTCTCCCCTCAATAAATCTGTAGAACTTTGTATTCAGAGGTGTGTTCAACAATGCGAGCGCTCGAGCGAGCGCCCGCCTCGTGAATTGTTAGGTTATTGAACGACTGCGCTCATTCCATAAATAGGTAAAAATATCGGTCAGTCATACCGTTTGTGTACAGAATGGCGAGCGCTCGCTATAAAATCCAAGATGACGTCAAACAGCACTTTATTGAAAAAGCGGATGGGGGGAAATAATTATTTCTGCTGATACACGAGATCTTTCACATTTTTTATATATATAAGCTTTATTCTTTACGATATATAAGTATACATTCATTATAAAATAGTATTTTAGATCAAGGGAGGAAACTCATATAAACTGAAATCTATTTATATAACAATTTTTTAAGCGAAACACCTCTCGAGCTGTATCACGAGCGCTCGCGAGCGCCCGCGTTCAGAACGCGGGCGCTTGATGTCGCCCCGAGCGCTCGCATTGTTGAACGTACCTCAGGTATAAGCTGTACCAAACCAGGAATTAATGGCATCTAAACTTATCTTTAATGTAAGTTTGGTCATCACATAGTGTTTATCATCACCCTGAAATTATATCATAACATGATCGTATTAACAAAACAAATGGTCTTCAAGTATAGATGTTGGAAATTTTGAGAAACTGAAAATCTGCTTTCAAACTAATTAAAAAGACAGATTTCATATCAATTACATAGAGTAATTGATTATAAAAATATCGAAATCAGTATTAACACAGACAACTTTTACCAATGGGGTTATAAACTTAAAATATCAGTATAGATTATAGAGCAAATAAAGAGCCCAGAGCAAATATAGAGCAAACAATATATAGAATATTGAGTTTTGGTCAACTACAAACAAGTCTATTTAAGCAAGAACAAAAGTTCATTTTAAATTCATTTTAATTTTATTACACTCAAAATATTTTAATATAAACTTCAAATATATATAAATATAATAATAATAAAGACAATGTTATACCTTCCTCATTTCAGCTTCTATTTTCCCTCTACTATCTGTATATGACATATTGTATGCACCATCACAACCAAACTCAAAATCAAAATCTAAAATAAATAGAATATGCATTAACAATACTAAGTCAAAAGAGACGGTTTTGATGCTTAAATTATTTTTTTCAGTCAATGATATTAACACAGCAGACTGTGAATAATACCACTGTTAAATTTGCTTGCAAACCTTGGTCTAAAAATAGAAATTACGAAATCAAAATGTGATTAATAGTGTTTTCGTCTAGATGAAAGCTACGCATTGATTGGTCGACACAAAGTTCATCTCGACGTGACCTTGCATTGACTAAGTGGAGATCCAGTACGACAACGCGAGTAGAACAGGATCTCTGTTTACAGAGATTGTTAACACATCTAACTCTCTATCCTTAAAATACACATTCTCTAGGCAGCTAGTCTTCAGTTATAAATATTTGGAACTAATGATAATTCAATGGTTTATTGTTATTACAATATAGTTTTAACACTGGTCCAAAATTTCATGAAAAATAACCATTTGAAAAATATAAAAAGAACATGTTAGATGCTTACCTTTCTTAAAGTTTTTGTCTCCAACATTTGTGCAGCAACTGAAAGTACATATCACATCAGTACATGTATTATAAAAATTATTTTTTTAGAAATTTTCTGACTTAATAGATAAAGATTATTATAAAATACAAAGTACATTACCATGCATGTCATAAACTTTATATAACAGGAATAGTTTGTTGCGGATTGGCTGTTACAGTAAAAGGCTATCACATTAACAAACATCAAGTCAGTATGCAGGTCTTTATCCAGGAAATGAACCTGTAACCCCTGGTTAGACAATCAGACAAAACCAAACAAGGTTGCTGTATTTGTGTAAATATATTGTCTATAATATTCATAAGCAAAATTAATTAGCTCAGCTTTAGAGCATCTGACTTGCAAACAACAAGTTGAGGATTCAAGTCCTTATCAATTACTTAACTTTTACATTTCTCAAGAAAAGTAAATGATAACCATTCTCAAAATACCTCAGCCTTTAATAAAGATCAGAAAACATTTAAAAACAGTATTATAAATACCTTATACACCAGAAAGGTTCCAGTCTCTCGTCCATGACTGTAACATCAATCCATACAACATTCTGTTAAAATAATTAAAGTGCCTTTTAAAGTCTGATTTTAAATACATGTCAAGCCAATTTTACAACTTTGTACACTTGATCATTGAAACCACATTTAGGTGATCTCTCACAGTAATCATTTACACCTGGGTGAAGTGGAACAATTTAAGTGAGGGTAAATTTCTTGCTCAAAGAAGGTTGAAACCTGTGACCTCTCGATCCCTAAGCACCTGTCCAACAACTGGATTACTATTCTATCAATAAAGCAATAAATGTATAGTATACACATACAAATTACAATAAGGCCAAAACAAGTTGATCATATGTTCTACAGATTTTCCTGAAAAAAATGGGGTGAGCGAGCAAAGAAAAAAAATAAAAGTCTTTATTCACTTGCTGTTAATAACTTGATAAAAAATATGATTTAATTTTCAATTAAGTAGGTTGCCCGATTATAGAACCAGATATATTTTTTACTTGCCAGAACAAAATATTATAATTCAGGGACTGTTATGAATATCAGCTTTAGATACTGCATGTTCTATTTAAGAAAGATATGATTACTTGAGACTCGGGGCACGTTCTGCAAGGCGATCGCTAGCTAACACTTTTTGAAAGCGATTTTTTGTAGCATAAAAGGTCTATGGAACGGTTTGTTTCAAGCTAGCAAAAACAAATGGCGACTTTTCCCAACAAAAAGTTCAGAATTGTAACAAATGAAAATTGTTCAAATCAATTATCCCCTTGAATATTCTATTTTACCACTTTGATGAAATATATGTATTAAATGAAATATAATTATATCAGTATTCTTGAAAAAGAAACAGGTTCCCACAGGGGGCAGCCACTTTGAAATAAGCAGAAGTGTTCCAAATGATACGGCTAGCAAGAAAAACACTTGCTATGTTTCGCTAGCTAGCGATTCAATTTGCTCTATCGTAGCAAACCCTTCCGTAGGAAATTGCTACAAAGCGCTAGCTAGCAATTGCCTTGCGGAACGTGCCCTCAGACTTGTCCTTTATTGTAATATATCAAGTACTTTTAAAACCATTATATAATATCAATGTAAAGATCACTCACCTCAAGAATACCTTTAAAAGCATCAGTTTTCCATGGAAATTGTAAATGTTTATCAAATGTTACATGTGTATATTCTTCTTCTATCAATGGATAGACAGCATAACCTGAACCTGTTAAACAAATAACATTACTTTAAAGGTACTAGTTTACAGATTTGGTTATGATTTTTCTATATTTTCAAAATACCTTTCAGTGTCTGTAATTGTGTCAAAAAATAATTCTTACTATTTTTAAACAAACTGACCTATAGGTTGCAAGAAATATACAATTAAAGTCACAAAAATGCACTAAAATTGTCTATACCGTGACATACGGGGTAGATATTTACTACTGTAAAACACCATCATATGTAGTTGTAAGTCCATTAGCACTAAAATTGTCATATTAAGTTTGAAAGAAATTATAAGATTTTAATCACGTGTGCATAGTGATTGTTTGCTAGTTTTGAGAAAAAAGAGACAGATTTTAAAAATGATTTATGTAAGGAGTGCTTATAACTGGTTGACAATTAAGCAAAATTTTATATGAAATAAAACAAGAATTAGATATAAACGTAGTTACCAATATGTTCCTTTCTACAATGTAATCTTTGAAATTGTTGTTTCCATATAGTATTTCTTAATGTACGAAACTCTACAGTACATTGATAATCATGTAGACCTGAATATAAAACATTTACATGCATACAATGATGATTGTAAGTTCTAAACAGAAACGAAGGTTCAAAAGGGAGCAGTGATTTTTTAAATTTGATAAACCTTTGAAATATTGGCATTTAAATGGATATAAAAAGCAAGAACTAACCAATATGCTTATGCACTTTACTAACTTTACTACCACTACCCCTTGTTATGGAGCCACTGATATATATCTTATCAATTCGTTTGAAAAGACTTACTCCATTTAGTGCTGCTACAATAATTGGGCAACAGAATTATACCACTCTAGCAGGCACCCTTCTACACCTGGGTGGAGTGAAGTAATCCCAGGTTAATTCCTTGCTCAAGGAAATATGCAGTGCCGTTGGTGGCTTTCGAACCTGGGACCTCTCAATCCCTAAGCATCTATCAAACCACTAGACCACTTGCCCTAGAAAGGAGTTCTATCACCACAAAGAATATCATACATACCATATGCAGAATCAACGTCATCCGGTATCACTTTGTGTGTTCTGAGGTCATATGGACTGAAAACATTATTAAAGAAAAAATATTCAATATTGGTTGTTCAGATTTTTTTATACAATTAGCATTTATATAAAAAAGTATAAATAGTCTGATACTTATAGTACAATGTAGAATGAGCATTTTTTCTAAGGAGAAAATGGTACAAAATGTTGGGTTTATGGAATATGCTTGTATGAGTATTTTCCCTTAGACAACTACAGTACCATTTCACAGTGTATTGGTTTTAGATTACAGCTCGATAGTTACCTGCAAGAATGTAGTAAGTGCATTGCGTTAAAGAGTGAGTTACTACAGTCTTGCTGGCAACCCTCGAGCTGTAATAATTATACACTACTTAAGGTGTTAACACATTGGTGAATTCAAGCTCTAAAGTAATCATTTCTTTCTCAAATGAAATATGCAGTACCTTAAGCGATCTGATTAAAACCCGATCTAAAATGTTCTGCTTGCCTACTCGCTTATTCAGATCTGGCTGTTTTCTTACAAGGGTCACATTCAGGTGACCTTTACTCACTATAATATTCAAGACGAAACTGTTATGTTTAGTTACTTGTTTACATCGTCAACGTCACGCAATTTGAAATGAGCCGTTCATTCGCAGACTGTGATTAATACTAGTGTTAAATTAGCTCCATGGGAACAACGACAACACTCTACAGGATATCTGTTTATGGAGATTGTACCTAAAGCTGATATTCAAACCAGTCCCTGAATCATAAAGGGCTTATCTTACGGCTAAATTGAACTTGTTCATAAAATATCATAATCAAATTTAACAAATGAAAGATAAACAGACAACAAGTATTGTAGTTTAACTTGAAGTAATTGTCACAACAAGCAGTTATAACTTGAAGAACAAAATCAAAATCAGTCATTTCAGTCATTATGAAACATGGCAGATCTTGTAAAAAAATAGAAGGTCTGTCTAGATCTGCAGGTTTACAGGACCAACTGTCTGGCAAGAAATTTGATCTCATTCACACAGTTTTTAATTCATCTATATTTGTAAAATGTCTCTGGTTCTGTAAGACTTGGTTTGGTCCTGTAAAATTTTGATTGTCATAGGACCTACTGTCCAGTAATAAACTGTTGAGTTTCCCAGTGACTGAGTCATTTCATTTTTTTAGAAGATTTTTAGAAGTCCAATGCCAGTTTGAAATATTGTAACTGTAGTTACAAGATAGTAGACAAATCCAGTAAATACGCACACATCAGCAGTTCCCATTAAACATCTTTTAACAATCTGATTATGATGTAAGCCTACAGAGACGAATGCCATTTCACCACCTCTCTGAAAATATAGCAGTGCTCATGATATTACAAAACCTGTAGGGTTTTGCAGTAATCAATTTAGTTTCGCAGTGTCTATAGGTCCAATACTCCATGGTTTTAAATACTCTGAGTTCAAAATTGGTGCACTTAAGATATATACCATCATGATAAGTATATTCTGCATTGATACAAATATATATGCAGGATTTAAATTTTGTGCTATGTCAACACTACCTCCCTTTATTGACCCTTTAAATTTATAGTAAAAAAAGACTTTCTATTTATATAATGTTATTCTTTTTACAATATATTCATGGCAGCTGGCTATCTAAATAAGCACAAAAACTTATAAACAAATACCTCTCATTTGACTTTTACTTTCATAAAAGTATATTGTATCGGTACTATTAAATTGAGATTTGGGACTATTGTATTGAGATTAATATTGTAGCTAAACTTGTTTGAAGATACATAGCTTTTAAACTCGTAATCTTTGACAGGCATAAAAGATATCAAATAGAGTATGTTGTATCATACCTGCCATGTTGCTATGACGAGACCATCAGGTAGTGTATATAACAATATCATATCATCAGAACCAGCAGGTTTACTTGTTTGTATCACTTTACTCCAGTTTATATCATAGTTTAATAACAAAGATCTTTGATATGGACTGAAATGAAATATGTAATCATTTTAACTATAGGTAACTGAAGCCACAGTCATTGTACTGAACTTGTTTGTATCACTTTACTCCAGTTTATATCATAGTTTAATAGTAAAGATTTTTGATATGGACTGAAATAAAATATATATTCATTTTAACTATAGGTGACTAAAGTCATGATCATTGATTTGTACTTGTTTGTATCACTTTACTCCAGTTTATATCATAATGTAATAACAAAGATCTTTGATATGGACTGAAATATAAAATATATAATCATTTTAACTATAGGTGACTGAAGTCATGATCATTGATTTGTACTTGTTTGTATCACTTTACTCCAGTTTATATCATAGTTTAATAACAAAGATCTTTGATAAGGGCTGAAATATAAAATACAATAATTTCAACAAATTTTAAATCATGAAGCCACAGCCTTCATCCAGCGGTAATTTCAATGGATTCTGACCAAGGGATTCAAGTTAGGTCATAGATTCTATAACAGCAGAAGTTGCCTGTTTCTTTCAGAAGAGTGAGACAGTTAGGCCTGCTGATAACGAAAGAGACGAATCAACTTCAGAATCAAAAATGTTGATGAGCTTCATAACAAATCTCACATGTGCTAAACTGTAACCCCTTCAATGAATCGAGTTGCCTATATGCCCATAATTCAATGAATACCTAGTTAATGAAGCTAAAAATTCACAACAAAACCAGAAAATTAATATTATTAATGATATGATTAAAAGTACACATACCTGTTCCATAATGCTTTTCCTTTCTCATCAAAGAATAATGGATTAACAGCATGTACTTTAATCTCTCTGACAGATTTTATAGAAGGCATATCAAGATCATACCATCTTACAGACGTAGACATCGTATGATAAAATATATCATTACTATTCAATATATGTTCTGTTTTATTGGTATCTATAAATGTTAGCTGATAGTATACACCACTAAATCTGAAATAGTAAAACTATAAAATACTTTGGATAAAGGGGCAGTTCGGCATTTTCACTTTTAAAGGGCTCTTACTTATTCAGGGTACATGTATATGCATGTAGTTACACAATCTTAAGAAAGTAAACAAATTCTTGTTTTAATCAAATTTTAGCAGCGGTCACAAAACATTTCTATGTCCCAAAAAAGCCCATGTTAGCCAGCAAATTATAACTGTTTACTCCAAATCTTCTGCACAAATAATTTCAGAAAAATATACCTAGTTTACCCTTGATTCAATTTTTATTCATTACTATAAGAGAATGAAATTTGCTTATCATTGCATAGTTAAAGAAAATCATTCAAAACAATTTTTGAATGTACAAAAGGAAGTAATTCAGAAATTTATGCTTGCACGTACAAAGGGAGGTTATTCAAAATAGAATCAATTTTTAGTAATTTTTTACCACTTACTTCAAGGCTTTATCAGTATCATGTGGCATACCAGTAAATGGACTTATCTTCTTTAAAAATCTCATAGCTTTCTTGTTTCTTGTACTTGTTATACTGTAAATATACATTGTAATCTTATACATCACGCCATCTTAGTTTATACTAAATACTAATTTAGAACGCTGTGCACCTTTTTACAAAAATTCTTACGAAAAAAATTCTCGTAAATCAAATTCTTAGTTTTGCAGTTCAAAGTCAGATAGAATAATAAACATAACTATTATATGATATTCAAAAGGTATTATAAACAATATTCTACATAATTCAACAATATTTGGAATTGATTGGCCAAAAAATGACACTATTATAAACGTTTCTTGCTTTTGACTTACGAAGATTTTTATCATAAGATTTTTTGTGAAAAGTGCCACTGGTCTGTAGTGCAGTAGGTAAAGGGCCAGGGCCCCATCCAGTGCAGTTATACCCTTCCATGAAAGTTTGACAATGAAGTTACTTTGCCTCCATTGATAAGGTGTATGGAGAAGTTTCCGGCCTTGTGGAAAGGTAGGTGAGTACTGGTTATAGACAAGGGTCCAGGAAAGCTAGTTTAGGTGCACTGGTCATAGTAATATTACCTTTATTGTGTTGACACAGTGTTGAACCAAGTAAAAATTTTACTACATTTTTTTTGGCTCCATTTTGAAACAAGTTCTTACAACTTTTTATATCTAAATGCATGTTCAATGACAACAACACAACCACATATGCATGGTCAATGCCATTCTTAAATACAGAGGTTATCAAGATATATATTTATATTTATTTTCATTTATAATAAGTACAGAAATTTTATTATTACAGTATTTAAATTAGCAGGGATTGGGAATGTGTCATAAAATGTATAGTCATATTTTTATTGTTTTATTAGAAAGTTGTTATCAATTAGTTTGTAGCAATATATCCCAATGACAGACCTTTTTATAAACATGCTTTTCTTACTAAGCTGATCATGTTTTCCAGACTTGGTACCACTAGCTGCAGGGACTGAGCTGAAGAATTTAGAATATATACTGTCCCATAACTCTCTGAAAGAAAACAATACAGTTATAACATTTCTGAAACACATAAAGCAAAATATGTCTACATCGATGAAAAGTAAGAAAAAATCATATATTATAGCAATCTCATGAAAATTAGATTCTATCTAAGTGTAACTGGGTACAGAGAGGATTACCTGGATGAAGGAGTTTTCAGGGCTTATCAACTCCACCACGAGCTTGTGTACATGGAAGCAAACTCTAAACTGCACTATTAACTTTTTTGTATACAACAATATCAAATTTTAAAACATGGAAAATAAAAAGTGAAATTAACATATGGAAAAAAAGAAAAGAAATTAAAGTTATGACAAACTTGTCTTTTGCTACAGGTAACCATCTCTGACAGACTCTAGCAGCCATTAGTAAACTCCCAGCATCTAAATAACTAAATATCTTCAATAATATTTCATCAGGCAAACTGAAATATACAAAATAACAACCTCACAGTGTACTAAATTTGAATAGAAAAGTGGTTGTGTGAACAGGTCATTTCAGCAGCAGGCACTGTATCTTGTAAGTAGATTGTTTTATGCTTAGAAGAAATTTTAGGATTCAAAAAAGAATAAGTGGTTGTAAAATCAGATTAAAAGGCGTGTGTATTGGTTTCCCTCAAGTTAATTTAAAATGATTCTTAACATTGTAAAAATACATTTACCTGTTGATTTACCTGTTGATTACAGGTCTGGAATGGGCTGTCCAGCCCGTTGAGACCATTTCACTTTCTGTTTTTTACTGTTGTGGAATTTGAACTTGTTTGGACGATTTTTCCTTAATTATTCAGTTCTGATTTAAAACTATTTACACTATTACTGTTGACACAGGTTTCTGGTAGTGAATTCCATGAGTTTGTTGTTCTAGGAATGAAGCTTTTCAGAGTACTTTTGAAATTGAACTGCTTTTTTTCAATTTTTTTCTTATGACACCTAGTTATTGATTCAGTACAATCAATACATGTATTGATTATGTCTAATAATGATATCTACAGATATAGATATGGGTAAAGTGACTGTTAGCTTACCTGTTTATTAAAGCATTTCCAGTAATTCTAATCACATGCTGTTTTCTAGACATCATATATGACGCTCTGGTTCGAGCTTTAGATGTGAAAAATACAGGAACATCTCTGAAAAATGTCAAATAAAAAATATTGTAGAACTAGATAACAATGAAATTATACTTGAAAACAGTAATTTTATGTTTTAGAAATATCTGAAAATATACAACGATTTTGATTTTATTCTGGATGAGGTTGATTGATTGATGGATCGACTGAAGTTGCTTGCAGTGTAATGTTATAAAAGTATTTATGTACCGATACTCATTCTGCAGTGGATACAGAGGGTGTTAGAAAACTCAGCTAGGATGGTGTCAGAAAAAAGGAAGATGGGTTAAAACAATCATTATATATAGATAGAGTATGAAGTGAAGAATTTCATTCAGTATCTCATCAGTGATAATATCTACATACCTGGAAGAAGCTGAGCTTCCATTTGAGTCATTATGTTGTTTCTCAGTATTTTGGTCTCTAGTCAGTCTGGAAGTCTGTCCTTTACTACTACTGCTACTGGCACTTCCAGTTTTATGTTTATTTAAATAACCAGACAAATGTTCTCTGTGTCTACCAGCCATTGTTTCCCTTATCATACAACATTACATTACAATGTTCGGATGTAAATTCTGAAACAAAACTGTACATAACACACTTTGATTAGAGTGGATGGGTCATTTGTATTGTAACAAATACAACCCTGCGGCAGTCTTGGAGGATTTATAATAGATAGGCAGTTCAGTAGGGCTGTCACGATATACCGGTATACCGGTATATTGCAATACGCAGCTGCGGAAATACGTACCACGGTACGAATTTAATGTACCGGTTTTTAGCGATATTTTTCATTTTTATTGAAAAAATCTCCTCTTCGCTACATGAAAATAGCGAAACGCCAGTTTTCCATAGTTCATTCAATGAAACCTCAAGTTCAAAGACTTTGGGCGCG